>OX401412.1:23671291-24871291 GCA_947846245.1 Cerastoderma edule | reverse complement strand
AGTATTTCTGAAACATATTTCTGACTTCGTAGTAAGAACATGCATATTGTTCGGAGAAACAATTCAAAACGGTGAATGGTTAAAATACGCTGACAAATCAATTCATTATGCATGCCTTTTCAGCTGTTAGAGCAGATCTTTTTCAATGATCAACAAGGACCTCGGCCATCGATCCAAATCATTCCAAACAATGAACCATAGCTACATCATCTACCATTTCCTAGTGCTTCACTTCCAATCAGGTCTCGCTGTCCTCGGTAAATTAGGGCAAGTCGCATATATGATTTCCCAAATTAATCCATTACCAAACAATAATGACATTTGACCGGTTTGTTGCAGACAACCCTGGAAAACAGTGTGGGAAATGGAGGAATTGCTCGTAACGAGCAATTTCTCTTTTTCCCACAATGTTTTCTACTCTATCAGAAGATTACTTTCCGAATTTTATCATATTTTGAAATGTCGTCTGCAAACTTTTTCAATTCGGGCAAGTCGCATATATGACTTCACAGATTAAGACTTGATGATTACACCGGCTAATTTCTCATTCCTCTGCTCCGTTCCATCCTTTCAAGAAAGCAAGAAAGCATTAACCCTGTACCAAACGCCAAATTGTCCAATGTCCCAAATGAAAGAGTTTGCAGACGACATTTCAAAATGTGATGAAAATGAAGAATAATCTACTGATGGGGCAGAAAACATTGTGGGAAAAGGAAAAAATTGCTCGTTTAGAGCAATTACTTCTTTTCAAACAATGTTTTCCAGACTCGTCTGCAACAATCTTGCTGAATGTCGTTATTATTTGGTAATGGGTTATCCAACGTTCAATCCATTTTCCCGTGTCTCTAACCTTCACTGTCCCCATCACTGTGCACATATACGATCGACAGTTTTTATTGAAGAGACCACAAGGGATGTTATGTGCGAGCATTTTGAAACTACAGGCAAGAGCAAAGGGAAGCTACATTACTATCAACTAACGCTGCAGTTATTGGTTCAACAAAGTAAATGAACATAGATGAAATGTAAACACCATGTTTGCGAAAAACCTTGGAATATCAAAACACGTATAAATATCAATCTTCATTTTAACCCAGGGCGCAAATAGACTTCTAGGGTAAGAAAGCGGTCTCTTTTCAAAGTATTTAGATTTTTATAAGGTTTCAGATGAAGATTTAGTAAAGCTATATAAGCACATGACTCGATTTGCAATTCTCCATAAGCTAATTTGGCCTACCGAAATTCGCCCAATATTTCCAATTGGTTTCAAAGATTCTCGAAGAATAATCAATCACGCAGCTACGCGCGAGTATATTACGACGACCAGTTTTGATACGTTTTTACACAGTCGTCTGCTTCAAGGACATGAAGCAAAGACGTGGTGCATGGACTACGAAGGACCTTTTTTCTCTTCCTGGTCGCTAATCAATGGTTCAGACTGTTTATTACCAACGATTCAATGAAACCCATTACTCTAACGTCACTTTTGAGATTGGCCCAAAGTAAAAGGCATAAACCAGGCGACAAGTGTTTATCTTGACATGTGTTATTTGCTCTTGTATACAGACGTTCTATTCTAGTACAGATATTATTCTTGTTTCGTAACGATTTCCATTGTCGACAGACAAAAACACTTTTTATTAAAGAAGATAAGGTATTTTTCATATGGTAAAGATATAAGAAATCTTCGGGGGGAAAACCAGATGACCTTCAGACGAAGAATTAATAAGAAAAGTTTGGAGGAAAAAAACATGACTTTCAGAAGAAGAATTCATAAGAAAAGTTTGGAGGAAAAAACCATGACTTTCAGTAGGAAAATTCATAAGAAAACTTTGAGGGAAAATATACATGACTTTCAGACAAAGAATTTGTGAGACACTCTGCAAGTCTTAATTACGTATGACAAAAGCTATTTGTGACAGACATATGGCTCAAAGATCAGCCCTCTCTCATTCTTTTGATAGCTGTACCATAGGTCATCCAAAACAGCAAAGTTCGATTTTACTGGGGCTCAACAGTATTTCAATTGTATAACGAAAAGCAGTTTACCCATCACAGCTTAAAGTATTTTCGCAAACACACGATTAAGCCCTTTAACGAACGCCAGCTATTCGACTGTCCTAAATGGAAAGAGATTGCAGACGACATTTCAAAATGTAATGATATTGAAAAATAATCATTTAATAGGGCAGAAAACATTGTGGGGAAAAGGATAAATTGCTCTTAAAGAGCAATTTCTCCTTTTCCTAAAATGTTTTCCAGAGCCGTCTATAAAAAAAAATGGTCGAATTTCGTTATGGTTTGGTAATGGGTTAAGGCATGCATCACCCAATTATCTCAAGAGAATGCATTTTAGTTGTCAATTTAATTACGCTTTTCTGTCTTGTGAACACCCAGACGTCACATCCTTAAATGCATGGGTCTCAAAATTAAAAGGACAGTTTCACTGATTTCCGGAATTTCTGTCGAAAAGGAACATTAAAGTAACGAGAATAAAGTACTCAATGGGCGAACCATTAAAACCATTTAGATCAAAGCCATTTTCGATAGAAGCGATTGCGATTGAAAGCGTTTGGTAAAAGTTGCGTCAAAAGTGTTTTGCGATCTGGAATTTCGATATGAGAAAAGCCATGTGCTCTTTTCGTATGAAATAGATACGATTATGGTGCAAACTCCATACCCTTAAAATGCATTATCTCTGTTGCGTTAGTGGGCAGGTTTAATGCACTATAAACGGAATTGCTGCTGGACATCGATGCAGCCATTGCAAACCCATTACGCAATACAATCTAAACTGCATACGAGCCATGGAAACGTCGTTACGTCGGTTTCTAGTATTCCCCACACGAAACTGCAGGTTTCAAGGCTTATGGTTACGTTTACTTTCAGTTTGCATCATTCACACATTGCTGTATGGTAATGCAGGTTTCTAGTCTTTTATTAGCATCTGATTTACTTTCAGTTTGCATCATTCACACATTGCTGTATGGTAATGCAGGTTTCTAGTCTTTTATTAGCATCTGATGTACTTTCAGTGTATGCAGGTTTCTATTTTTATTAGCATCTGATTTACTTTCAGTTTGCATCAGTCACACATTGCTGTATGGTAATGCAGGTTTCTAGTCTTTTATTAGCATCTGATTTACTTTCAGTTTGCATCATTCACACATTGCTGTATGGTAATGCAGGTTTCTAGTCTTTTATTAGCATCTGATTTACTTTCAGTTTGCATCATTCACACATTGCTGTATGGTAATGCAGGTTTCTAGTCTTTTATTAGCATCTGATTTACTTTCAGTTTGCATCATTCACACATTGCCGTATGGTAATACAGGTTTCTAGTCTTTTATTAGCATCTGATTTACTTTCAGTTTGCATCATTCACACATTGCTGTATGGTAATGCAGGTTTCTAGTCTTTTATTAGCATCTGATGTACTTTCAGTTTGCATCATTCACACATTGCTGTATGGTAATGCAGGTTTCTAGTCTTTTATTAGCATCTGATTTACTTTCAGTTTGCATCAGTCACACATTGCTGTATGGTAATGCAGGTTTCTAGTCTTTTATTAGCATCTGATTTACTTTCAATTTGCATCATTCACACATTGCCGTATGGTTATACAGGTTTCTAGTCTTTTATTAGCATCTGATTTACTTTCAATTGGAATCATTCACACATTGCTGTATGGTAATGCAGGTTTCTAGTTTTTTATTAGCATCTGATTTACTTTCAATTGGAATCATTCACACATTGCTGTATGGTGATACAGGTTTCTAGTCTTTTATTAGCATCTGATTTACTTTTAATTGGAATCATTCACACATTGCCATATGAAAGATTGGTCAATGCATAACAAGTGTCGTGAAGCTCATGCATGACGCAGGCGGTTTTTATGTAAATTATATCTTTATATACATCCCTAGTCTAGAATTTCGTATTGATATACAAAACCTTTTGACCAATAGAATGGCATGTCAGGTTTAATTTGAATTGAAAGCACAATGATAAAACGACAATTGCTCTTAACCGGTAGGTTTATATCATATCCCAATTATGCTCTTAAGTTTCTTGCTTGTCACATATTTGTTGGGATGAGTGTATAAATGAAACTTAGAATACAACGGGCAATCCAGCCCTCAATTTATTTCAAATAAAAAAGTTTGTTTAAAACTATTTTATTCAATTTACATAAATGTATAATAAAACACGCATACACAAGACTGTCTAAAAAGTGGTTGTGGTGTTGAAAGGTGCTGAAGGTGCTTCATGCCTTAAATCTCAGTTATCCCAAACTCAAGGTATAGTAAATACTCTTGTTTTCCCCTTCATTAAATCTCTCTATATATTCACAACAAACATCAACAATAGATGCCGAAAATAAATATGTTTGAAACTCTATTGCAACACCTGTTATACACCACTGTGTTGCCTTAATAACACTCTCTCCCTCCTCATGCTAAAAGAAGCGGACTTAAAATTTCTAGGAAATACTGTTTTCTAAGACTTAATAAGAAAGTTTGTTTCAATCAATTAAGAAATATAAGAGACACCCTATGATCATAGATAAAAAACAGGTTGGTCTTTCAGCTGAAAATTGCTTGCATGGTGAAGTGATTTGATTCGTCCGTGAATTTATGTCCAACTTTTGCGAATAATTCAAGGGTATCGTTACAAAAAATAAGCACCTCAAATTAATTCGTTATATTGAAGTTGCTCTGAGAAATGAGTGTACGTATATTAACTCTTTCTTAGTATTCTAGGGTCGAAATTATTCCTAATTGTCCCATTTTTGGAGCATAATCATCACTCCATCCGTATGTCGAGAGAAGAGGACATTTTTCTCACTTACTCTCAATTTCTATACCCTGCCTAGTGAGAACCGATAGTTCTAAGAAATCACAATTTATAATGAACAGGTTTTTTTGAAATATAACAGTTGTAAAGTCGCTTGAATATGCCTAGCGTAGAAATAAGATCAAATAAGAAATAAGGTCAAACGGGCATTTTACTGACTAACTAATCTTTCCTCTCCATACCATGTTCTTTTGGTACTCAGTCGAGATGTTTCTAATTCGGACATATTCAATATGATTTGTATGAAAGTACTTGTTTGGTGTACCACATTTAACCCTTTACCAAAACACCAAAATTTCTACTGACCCAAATTGAAAGAGTTTGCAGACGACATTTCAAAGTATGATGAAATTGGAAAGTTATCATCTGATCGAGTAGAAAACCCTGTTGGGAAAGAGAGAATTTGCTTGTCACGAGCAATTTCTCTTTTCCCCTCAGTGTTTCTAGGATCGTCTGCAACAAAGCAGCAAAAGACTATTTAAATTGTCTAAAAACTCTCACGTTCCGTAAGTCGGCCGGGAGACTTAATCTTCGAATCAAAATCTTGCTTTTATGTGCTTTGAACTCATGCAGAGGGGTAGTCCGAATGATCCAGATGTAGATATTTCATTCAACACACGGTTACAGCTTGGATCATTCGATTTAGCAGAGGGGTGACAATATACTTTCAAGTTGCCTTCTCTAATAACTTGGCCAAGGAGCCCCTATACATAGTTTGTGTTTCGCGCCGGATGATCTAAACGCTACTTGACAGACTACAGTCAGGATTTCTCATTGCAAACAGAAATAACAGCTCGAAAAGAAAGGGGAAGAATGGCTCGAAGGTAACCTTACCTGGGGAATACTAAACACGGCGCACGCTATCCAGGACACGATAATCATACTCCTCACTCGCCTGGGCGCTTTATTTCGGCTCATCGGGTCCAGGATGACAAAGCACCTGTCGACACTGATCACCACGGTAACGCACGTGGAGAGGTTCAGAGCAAACACCTGGGCGAACTTGACGAATTTACACATAACGTCACCGGCGTACCACTGAATCGTGGAGTTCCAGATCGCCTCCGTACCCATACAGAAAAATGTGACGAGCAGATCGGCCGAGGCCAGGTTGATAATCAGGGTGTTCACTGTGGATCTGCGCCTGCGCATTCGGTACATCTGCACGATGGTTGCTAGGTTACCGAAGAGCGAGACGAAGAACATTGAGCCCATGATGAGCGTCTCTATCATGGTGGCGTCGTTGAATATGGGCAATGGCGGCATTGTTAGATTAGTCATGTTGGGGTACGCTAGTGTACTCGTATCCGCCATTTTGCTGCGCCTCTTATTGTTATTTATCTTTATTACTTAAATTTGTTCTTTATTGTTCCTTATTTTTATTTACCGCATATTTGATTATAAAGACGTTTTCATGAATTCCTTTATTCAATCACTTGTTTCACCTTTAACGTCCGTCTAGTCCACAAATAAGTGATGATTACTTTAAAATTAGTTAAAGGTAATCTTAACTTATAACGAATAACAAGTTAAAGTAAAGTGGCGCGGAACGTAACTGAACCATTCTATGTAACACGTTCTGATAATCGTTTGAAAGACAATATTATCTATAAAAGGCACACTTATTGTAGTAAGTCATCGACAAGACCACATAACTACTTAACGCCATCCTTGTTAGAATGATACTGTAAAACTCTCCCTCACTGTAAAACTAGAAAGCGCATATACGCTACATACCCTGGCATCGATACCGTCTCGAAATTACTTCCATGTAAATAAAGGTGAATATAATGGATCCAGATGAAAGACAACAAACCATTAAGCAGGATATTTATCGGTGAAAGTCGTTTTAAAATCCAGCATTCAATAAAAATAAAAGTCATAAAAAAGTCAAAAATATGTTGTTTGATATAAACTACAACAAGATCCAATTTTTAAGGCAACATATCAATTATTCCAAAAAAAGTATACTCAAAGTATTTAATTTTCTCCTTCACAAAAATCGAATAGCAACACCTTAACCAGTGTACCGATCGCGAAAGATTGGAAACACCTGACGAGAAGTTGTGCGCTTCTGTATACTTGTACTCCAAACTCGATTACTTATTCCTACATGCCCTATTGGTTTCCATGAGCGCTCTCTATCAATATCCAATACCATACTGACTGCAGTTCTCGGCTCTGTCAGAGCTGGCCATGTTATATACAACGCAATTCGTGCCAAGTGATCGAACAAGGGCGATAAATGTGACTTCGGTAAAGCGAGAAAAGTGTTGATTCGGATCAGATTATGGGTCATGAATACTATTGTCTAATCCGAAGCCGCTTTCGTATGCTGGTTATTGGGACTTTGACATTGTGTCTTTATCTTAACCATTACCAAACACTAATGACATTTGACCAGCTTGTTGCAGACGACCCTGGAAAACATTGTGGGAAAAGGAGAAATTGCTCTTAACGAGCAATTTCTCGTTTTCCCACAATGCTTTCTGTCCTATCAGAAGATTATTTTTCGATTTCATCCCATTTTGAAATGCCGTTTGCAAACTCTTTTAATTTGGGACAGTCGAAAATTTGGCGTCTGGTAAAGGGTTAAAGGTGCTTGATCACAGAGCAGAGGATGTTTGGAATTCAAAAAATCAATTTCTTTAAAACTGAACAACACCTCTACTGAAGAATAGTAATTTGAAGTAAAATTAAATAATTTCTATTTTTTTTTTAAGATTGTATACTGTGAATAAAACTGTATTTATGACACAAAGGCGTGACATTGCTATTGAGATCTACCGCACATTAACAGTACATACTTATATGAAATAACTGAATTAATAATTCTAACAATTGCTACTTTATGGTATACCAACATCCATCCAAAAACTGTATTTTAAACTTATTTATTGTATCAACGACATTTAATTTTAACTTTCAAATGTTTCTCTTCTCTGAACAAGAACCTTTAACGTCATCAAAACACTTTCCGTATACAAAGGAATGTGAATTCAAGATAAATTCCCCATAAACAAATAATATGTGCCCATAACTATGTATTTCGAGATAAAGTCACGAAAACAAACTTTCAGCAGACTAATAACTGTTAACTTTACGATAAATCCACCATAAACACTTTCCTTATAGTAGTAATTATGAACTCTTAGAATAATTCACCGGAGAAAATTTAAAAGAAAATATTACAGTGAACTTTAAGATGAATGAACTGAAAAGTACATTTAATGCTTATAACGCTGGAACCGACTTCATTTTAATGCAAAGACGTTAGATCTAGAGACAGCTGCCAAGTTGAATGGCGGCTTTTATGTGATCTTACCCGTTCGCTACTCTGAATATCAAAAATAAGCAGATATTAAAGGTTTTGGAAGTAGACGACACAATAATCTATTTTTATACAAATACACATCAATATAAGGGTTAAATATCATTTAAATATAATCTCAAAGAATTATCTCAGATAAGTATTTGCGGTCCTTATTGTCTCATAAGGGACGTCACTTCCCCTACATTGTTTATTGAGAACTCAATCTCAAATCCTTTGATACATTATATTCAAGACACTCTGTGTTTTTCCGAAATTATGAGTCAGACTAGAAATAGAGGAAGCATAACTATCAGTTTACGAGGCAATATTCCTTTGTCTAGAATAAGGTCTCATTAGTCTTGTTGATCGCACGAGCATGATATGTTTTATATCCTTTTCATTGCATACTTAAACATACGTCAGTCATTTCCATACGCTTCCGATGGAAGTGGTGTTTGACAGCTTCCTTATTTAGTTTACTTGAGTTTAATTAATCTAAATCGACTTCTTTTGGTGAGAAACTAATAACATTGTTATACTGTATAGAAACGTGGTACTCAAATATAAAACGCCTGTTTTTTTTTCTCTCTTATTCTTTGTTAATCACATTTCGACTTATTATACACCAACAACACTAATGAAATATAATCTGACAAAAAAAATGAGCAGGAAGTCCAGATGTTTATATACTTGTCTTACTATAGGTTGCAGTAGATCATTTAAATCGTTTGGTAAGAAACAGCTTGAAATGGACTTTAATCCCATTATTGTAACCAACATAGTATCGGTAGTGTTGAATTCCGGCCAATAATTCTTTGAAACAGCCACTAGGAAATAAAGTTAAGTCCAATTTGGTTGTTACATTTAGCCATACCCTTTTTGGTAAAATGATTGTAGTGCTTGAAAAGAAAACTTAATCAATTATCAAGTAATAACGATTTTTGACCAGTTCGTTGCAGAAACTCTGAAAAACAATGTGTTCTGCCCTATCAGAAGATTGTTCTTCAATTTTATAACATTCTGAAATGTCGTCTGCAAAGTCTTTCAAGTTGGGACAGTTGAAAATCAGGCATTTGGTAAAGGGTTAATAGGAATCTATGATTTACAGGTTGGCTTCGCCACCCACTGCGCAATTTTTGACACGTAAACCATTTCGTCTCCCTTAACCGAAACTAAATTACGTGTACAACAATCGTGTAGCAAATCCTTACAACTGAAGTTGGTCTCTTCGGTTTTTTGCTTCCTAGATACTGTATCAAGTGCTAAAATCTACAGTGAGAATTGATAAAGAGACACAAGATTGACACCAATATTCATAATATTTAAACCCATGACCCTTGTACTCCGAAATTATATTCGGCAAGTTCTTGTCACACCTATGAAGGTTCAGGCTGAGGGCAAACACATTAAAGAGAAACCTTGGGAAGAGTCTAAGGATATGCCATTGGCGGAAGACATTGGCAATGGGTATTCCTAAGTCTTCAGTAACTGGCATATCGGTGAATTAAACGAACATCTTCGCGACAGCCCACCTGGCCTGTTCTGGATGCTTGCGACAATTAAACAATTATCCAAGGATGGCCATTTGGCCGAGAAGTTACTAGAGAGAAAGTTGAACCGCAAGACCAAACTCTGCGTCGGTTCAAATCTAACTGTCGATAGACTAAGACTTTTCGTTAGGGATAGTCTTTCGACCGACTTGTGACATTCCGTTGGTTCTACCTTTCCTAATTGACCCTTATGTATGTTTGAATGCTTTGGAGACATCTGCATCGATTATGATTCGAATTGAAGTATTGTTGATATGATGTAAATCCAAGTAAGACGAACGAACCGAAAAATATTAATAACGAACAGCAAAATAGTTAAATGAAATGAATAAGTTCATGCCGAATAGATGAGGCAAAATAAGGAAGGAGTGTAAAGTTATAATAGACAAACTCTCCGATTATCATGTAACATATTCGCCTTTTGGAAATATTTCAAGATTTTGAATCAAAAAGGGGAATCAGTTACATAGCTCAAAAAAAAAAGTAAGGAGTTATATGGAGTGATAAAATGCGGGTTTACACGCACACAACACTCTATGGCAATGTTCTCCAGTGTGTGCCATAGTAAATCACTCCGATACTGTCATGAAATCTGGGTGTGGAACCCATGTACAATGTTCGTGGTTATTTAAACACAATTCGCTATAATATACCCTTAACGTTGCGTAAGAGGCCTCTTCATACCAAGAGATCAGCATAGTGATTGGTAATTTTCTAAGAATAGTTTTGTGTGTCGTCTGCTTTCCAAAGCCTTAAGTATCTGCTTAATTTTGACGAGGAAAGATATTCAGAATAGGTAGCAAACAGGTTAGATGACAGGCTAGCCGCCAATTTACTTGGCGGATGACCGGGGCCCAACCTGGTTGTATAAGCATGAAGTCGGTTCAAGCACTATAAGGGCTAAAGTTCTGTTTTCTATGAACAGTTTGAACAGTAATACGATTTGAAATGAGTGAAGAGGTTATTTTTTAAAAAAAAAAACCAGAATTTCAGCGCATCTCTTTCTCTCTTTTAAGAAAATGATAGTTAATACAGTATAAATGATTCCATCCTTAAACGAAAACACAATCATTTATAATTGGTTAAGGCGGCAAGCATATTCCCTGTTTCGAGTTTATGGCTTCTCCACTTATACCCACCGCTATTGGTTGCTGCTGTCATGAAAGCTTCACATTTAAGACCTCTTTGTGGTTCAGAATTGCGTATGATATACACAATCCCATCTCTATTTGGATGTGGGGGATATAAACAAAGAAAGTGAAGCTTCACAGAAAAGAAACACGACACGCACAAGGGAATAGGTGTGGCTCTATTAGATTCCAGTCGTTATTTTGTTATTTCCCTGAGTACCAAAGCATTACAAATAGACTATCATATGAGACATGCCGATGGAATATCATACTAAGGCCATTGGACACTTCTTAAGGTGTAATGGTAGAAACGGCAATCTGTAAGAGATCAAGAAATTACGTCGACAAAACTGCTATTGCCAATTTATACGATATTCATGAACTATTCTTTTATTTCTAGGGAAAGAAAGTGGAAAGAAAAAGTGCACTACAGAGGTAAAAATGTTTCATTTTAGATTAATGTGCGTGTCTTTAAGACAGGTTGGTTAGCATTGCAAATAGTTTTAATGTATTTTCCATTTAAGCCTGAATGCTCCCATCGACCATACCTTCCGTATTAGTTTAGTGGAAGCAAGCTCTGTCGGAGTTATTGCTTCTGTCAACCTCTAACATCTACGAATAGAATAACGAATGATAATTTTGTATGAAGTATATCGTGGATGATGAGATATAATAGTCTTAGATTAAGACAATTTTTGTCATGGTGTGTTATACTAACTGACTCGTTATTGGGAGTATACTACGGATGGGTTATTGAATAGTTCAGACGGGGGTCAGTTTATGAATTGTGTTAAGCTTAAGTCCTTACTGCATGATATCTCACTTTGACCTTTTCAGTAAAATTCTTAAAAATGCTCGTACTGATACATTTCCTGATGAAGACAGTAACGGCGGTTGATGATATATTGTAGAAGCGTTAATATGGGTACTTATGAGGGACAAAGGTCAACATGTTAATGGTTTCAATAATGGTAAAGAACATTAGGTCCATGGCCTTTTTGATAACCACCGACTTAGTTTCCATTGTACGCAAATGCTTCTTCACCTCTACCCTTCCATATATGGTGAGCTGGTGGATTGCATAAGGCGTACGTATCTAATATGATTTACGTGAAGTTTTCATGTTATTTAGACCTTCTATATAGGTAAATGTCCGCTATACTTTATCAATTCTGTTAATTTGAAATATTGAAAGTGGATGAACTTAACTCTTCACACGGTTTTATGAACAGGTAAAAATGATAAGGTATATATCATCCGAGTTAACGTAATCTATGTCATATCTCAATTTGAATGATAAAATTGTAACATGTAAGACAGAAATCTGATTTGAATTCCGGACAAAACACTTTAATTAAATCGTCTACCCTCTTTTATTCTATCACATATAATTTCGCAAGTATGCATGCCTCTTATCCAAAGTAGTTACTTACGTGTTTGGGGGTGTCATAGAACTGTTGTTAGAGGAACACACAGCAGTGCCAAGAACCAACAATCTATCACACGTCTGGCGTTGGAGACAGTTAAAGAGAAAATCGTGTAAAAAAGAAACAATTTCTGATTAATATTTTATAGCCGCGGTATCGTAACAAGACCATAATTATGTCAGACTTTGTCATAAATCACAAACCTATAAAACAACGAGGCAAATGTGAATTGTCACGATGGCGACCTTTTTGGAGAACTAACGGATATCAATTCCAGCACCATTGTCTCGGGGCTTGTTTATACACGTTAAACCCTGATCAACCTAGAGTCAAATTCTATCATACTGCGTTCTGATTTGCCAATCTACGATGTAGTCAATTATTGGCATACCATACATCTTGGTACCGTTTTACTCAAAATTGTATGCTAAATATTTGCGTAAGTTTATAACAACCTTCCCTGTTATTTCAATATTGTAAAGTAACACATCATTAGAAGACGAGACGCTTCTAATGATATGTCAAATTCCAATATTGTATTTTTGTTCGTGATGTTATCCATATTTTTATTTACGCAAATAGTTTACGTAATTCGTTTAGTCAAGCAGTAGCCTGATGTGCGTTTTAGGAATGAAGAAATATTCTGCATGACCTCGAGGTCCCGGGTTTGAGCCCCGTCGATATCTCTGGTTACGTTCGCGACACTTCAGAGTAATAATCTAGCACTGGTGAACCCAGGAAAGCCGTAACATGGGATACAATTTGTTGGCACAGCGTTAAACCCAATATAGAACAACACAAAAGGTAAATTGAAGCTGTTTATACATGAGTTTGACAGAGCTCTCTCTTTTTTTTTTATCTACATGTACATACCTCGGTACATGGAGAAAACAAATTATCACCATTTCCTTCCATGGAATTAGCTAAGGTCGAATCTGATAGATAATGAAAATGTCTATAGTACTTCACAACTCTTCGACATCGTGAAAGAAAAGCAAAACTAGTTCCAATACAATGGACCAGAAAACATTCTGCCATTCAAAGTTCGCCATTATTTATGAGCCCAATTGATTAAGAAAAAAAGAAAACCAACAATTGTTCAACGAATAGTTTTGTGTTCGAACGAGCTAGATCGTGTCGGCGAAATGTTCATAACGTCTTTGCCGTACAATAACGATGCTTCACATCAAATCAGTATTGCCCTATCCCCCAATAAAGGAATACTTAAAGATGAAAGTAACTGTATAATGAAAATTATGGGATGAGAGTAAGTCTTAAAATCACACATGGTGTAGTCCGAATGATCCAGACGTAGATATTTCACACACACAGAGTTACAGCTTGGATCATCCGATTTACATGTTGATGTTTCGTAAGACTGGGAACCGATCTCTCATCTATAGAATAAAGAAACCGGTATGGTACAAATCTACCAGACAGTATTCTGGCTGGTAACGGTAGGTAGCAAAACAGCATACTGTCCTTAGAGATGAACGTTTGCCGGGTCAAAGTTGTCATGAGAAGAAATTTCCCATAATTGTTCGTCAAAATGTTTCAGAATGGGTGTTTTGAAAAACTATTGATACAAATGACTGTACAAATCAGTCGCTGACAAATGGCTGCCTGCTCTGACTTTCGCAAAACGATGACTCAAGGGAAACAACTGTGTATGATGCTTCTTGTTGTTGTTGTCGTGCTTTGGAACGTTGTATTCCAACCAATCAAATCGCTCTGAACTTATAGGCTGCCCGTTACTCAGATGATCTAAGCTTTAACTGTGTAGAATGAAATATCTCGTCTAGATCATTCGGACTAGACTGTCCGTTTTCTTCCTTGTGGAAGATAGTGGAGCCAGTAGACAACGGGGAACCAGTTTAATGTTTCGTGCGTTCAATTTGACCGGATCACTGGTAAATAAGAATGAGTATCATCCAGCCATTTACAATCATTCCCGTTTGCCTGAGATGCCTATGCTCTGCTTCCCCCTTTCTTTTTCAACCTTCATTTTATTTTGAAGCAGTGGTTACTCATAAATATTATGTCGAAGAATTATGTCAAAAAGCTGTGTTATCTATATCATGTATTAACATTGTGAAGTACATCTCCTTAAGATGTACATTTTAAAAGCATGTTTATGAAGTTACTCTTGAAACATTTTTATTCTTGATTCAAAATGCCTCGTGGAGCAGCTTCCTTAGGTCATGAAAAACATTCCGAAATCAGCATGACCAATTTAATTGACCCACTCGAAATTAGTGAAGACAATTTATATCTGAGAAGTAGCAACAGTTTTATGAAAAGTCGTTTCAAAAAGAATAAATCGTTTATACTCGTAAGAATTAATAGAATATCACGATATGACGATGTTAAATCCAAAACAACATATACTGTCTGTTTACATCTTTTAACACAAATCTAACATTAACCCTTTCCAAACAACAAATTTTCGACTGTCCAAAATTGAAAGAATTTGCAGACGACATTTCAAAATGTGACGAAATTGGAAAATAATCTTCTGATAGGGCAGAAAACATTGTGGGAAAAGGAAAAAATTGCTCGTTACAAGCAATTTCTCCTTTTCCCACAATGTTTTCTAAAGTCGTCTGCAACAAAGTGGTCAAATGTCGTTATTGTTTGGGAAAGGGTCAAAGGTGCTTCTTCACACGTGAGACGACTTGCAGGTCAAAATAAAAAGTCCTTGAAACACAAAGTTGGTTAAGCGTGCGTTAGTATATCTACATGTCAGTATGTATACAGACGGTATAGTATGCGATTGATTTCATAACCGTTGCAACCCATTTAGGTCTATATACATATGTATCCATTGTATAGAGGCTCTAAGTATTCAAAGAATTCTATATCTACAAATAAGCACAGAGTAACGCGCAAGAATTGGCTTTATTACCACCCACCCAACCAGCCCAAAGAAATATATTGACAAAGCTTGGTTGAAAACAATCTAACCATGTATTTTAACTACGACACACTGTCGACTGTCGGAGCTTTTTTTAGTCTTCAAATAATAAGTGAAACTAAATTGTTGGATATAAAAAATGTTCCATGCTTTGATTTAAGTCGAAAAATTGATTTAGTCGGAAGATGTTTTTTGTTCAAGAAAAAGGGTTTTAACCAGAATTAATCAGAAATTTCACCAAAAAAAAAATAAAATTGTGTAATTGCCATTTAGTTCGATGTCTGAATCAAGGCTTTGATGTGGAATAAAGGAATTGAACAGAGCAGAGTTAATTATTAAAAAAAAAATGACGACACGTGCAATTTCAATTTAATACCCGTTTGAAGTTGACTATTTGATGCCAAAGATTATTATTGAAACGTATTGGAAATATCAACTTTATCATCTTTTGAACGAAAGTCTGTGGAAATAAACCCTTTGAGTTTTGGTGAATTGTACAAAGTGAATGCAACAACGTACGACATGGACAGTCAATCTAGCTTTAAATTAACCCTTTACCAAACGCAAAAACTTCGATTGTCCCAAATTCAAAGTATTTGCAGACGACATTTCAAAATGTGATGCAATTGAAAAGAATAACCTTTTGATAGGGCTGAAAAGATTGTGGGCACAGGAGGAATTGCTCGTTAAGAGCAATTTTTCCTTCTCCCACATTGTTTCAAGAGTCGTCCGCAAGAAATTGGTAAAATTTCGTTATTGTTTGGCAATGGGTCAAGCAATCACTCCTTTACAGTGCGCGAACGATAATTTAGTCTTTATACAAAAATTGAAATCATTCAAAGTGATCTAACTGGAAATTTCTTGTTTCTACTGGAACTTTCTGGTTAACTGGCATCTTCATCAGCCGTTAGTCGTCGTCTTATACATCAAAAGTGTACCTTCCCTTACTATGGGGACTTCAAAGATGAACGATTGGGTATGACCAGAGACGATTCCTTTCTTGGCGAAAGGAGAAGTACTGTAGCTTAATCCAGTGCGATGTCTTTTAAGTCTAGGTTATTTTTTCCTTTTTTGTTACAGGTGCGGGGCGATCAATAAATATGAAGTAACGAGGATCGGCCCACCTAATTTCCATTTACATCGTCGACAAAAACACAGATTAAGTTACAATAATTTCTTTGTTCGTCTTTTTTTCCCAATTCTTGGGCAATTCATTTGTGATACAACAACATTGTTTCTTAACAATGTAACATTAACTATTTTAGCGCAGTTTTAACACGTTTTCCCACTCTTTCCTTTGAAACTGGGGTGTCAATCATTTTTTTTGTTTCAATATTATTCTTGTTACCTATTATGGATTAAACTACAAAAAGTAAGCTTAGGTCCTTGCCACGAACATATCTGTATCCTTTTTTCGCCTTGTTTTTATGTATGTTTTATTTCCATTATTATTTCCAAGGTTGATTTAAATTTAATTAATTCTTAGGTTTATAATATCTTATCCAGTACTTGTCATAGAGGGGGTGTCTTCCTTTAACATTGACAAATATACCCAAATACTCCCTAATATTCCGAAATGCATCCCGCCATTTCAAATACTTATGTTACATCGGCTCGATAATTTGTTTACACCTTTAGTGCTGGAACTGACTTCATGTTTATGCAAATAGGTAAGATCCAGGCCAGCCGCCAAGTAAATAGGTGATTGGTCTGTTACAACCTGTTTGCTACTCTGAGAATCGTTCCTTATAAAAATTAAGCAGATATTTTATGTTTTTGAAAGCAGACGACACAAACATCTTTTTCCAGACATTTACCGAGCATTCTAAGGGAAAACCTTGCTTGCGCAATCGACCAAAAACTGCCAAATTGCTGCGCACATTGCTGCATTTTACATGCTTAGCTAATGCAACTCTATCATTAGACTTGGAAAGCATCTTGACAAAGAGATGAAGGTCATAAGTAGCCGATATAACTAGTACTTTCCGAGTTAATCATAATGTTTTAATTCCTTAAATCTCAAAGATTTGTTAAAGTCCGAATTTTGATGTCGACTGTTGTTGAATTCAGTCATACAATCTCTATGGAAACAAACGTGTTAAGCATATCGCATGATTCGAAATACAATGACGCATATGCAAAATAATACCCAATGTGTGACATTGGATTTATCTTGGAAGTATCTTTAAGTATTTTGCCTTCTGTTCTGTGAACCAAAATTCGTCTACTACATGTATATGCCCATTACCAACATAAAAACAAACAAAAAAGACTCAAGTCAAATATAGTATTGAAGATACTGCATTAGTATATCGTCACGAACAATTTATCATTTTTCAACATGGGCTATTCAGATCTTCAGTAGCAGGTGCGTTTAAATGAGTATAAATGGAATGAGAGAACAATAACAATCCTAAATTTAACGCTCCTGACATTTAGGTAGTTAAGACTAGTGTCCCTCGTTTGACGTCAGTTTATCACGCGTTATAAAAAGATGCTAGGACGAACAAACAATCCCCCATCTTTACAAAAACATAAGGTTCATCTTGTTAATACACCTGCGTCCATCACGGTTATCGTCGGGTCAAACAAGTTCCAACCCATAGATATTGTCAGCTGCACACAGCGTCAATAACTTTTCATTGTGTCTAGGCCAAAGGCAAAGCGTTGCCGACATGTCTGCAATTTGAAAAACATATAGATAAAAGATAAACAGATAATCTCTATAAAAATTTAGCAAGTTCATCTACAAGGTATTGTTTATAAGTATTATTACTGATATGTCGCTACCTCATAGGTCAGAATATCCCAAACAGGAAGTGTGTTTCATAACGATGCCTTCAGTTCGACAAGACAGGGCTTTGGTATCACCATACATATACAGGACCATATTGCAGCATGTATCTAACGACCCATAAGGAGAAAATGTTGAAAGACTCATGCTAGAGAAATAGGTATATACCAAAAGGACTTAGTATCACATTGAGCCAGTCCATGAAGTCTATGTAAAAGATACACGAGAATTGTTTATTAATTCTGGGTAAATTTTCTCGATTCTAATTACTGCACATTTCTTAACAAATGCAATTTTGGCAAATACGTTTTGAACAGAATCCCAAGTATATTACATTCAAAAGCACAACTATATGCACATATAGATACATCCAAACAGAATCGAACACAAACACACGTACTGAGATGAACGTATAACTTCATAAAGCATTAAGCAGTCTACAAAATATACTTTCATTTCATTTCTGGTGTTATCAAAATGTGTGGCTAAATCCTTTACCACTGCTGCATCTACTATCATGGTCATTGTCAGTCTTATTCATGCAATGGTTTTTCATTATTAATAGGTCCTTGTTAACCCAATAGGACAAAGAATCGCATCTTTCTTCTTATTTCTTTAAATTTTGACACTACTTTGGCCATAGCCATTCTTATTTGCCTAAAATGTCTTTTCGTTATTGACATGTCCTTGCTGACCCAATAGCACATAGAAATTCATCTTCCTTTTTTTCATTTTTTTTTTGTTAATTATGTCGTCTGCTGTTGTATAATAAGGCGCTCGACAGACGTGCCAGGGGACCGAGTTTATCGAATTGTTTTCTTTTTGCATGACATTGTGTGCAGCATATTTATTAGCCATCATATGGAATAGCACTGACAGCCGATCACCCCTGGCACGCCGTCACCTTCATTACTGACGTTAAGATGGAGGCGTACAATATTGCGAAACAAGGTGCCAAAGCTATTGATTGTTTTTCAATTATCTAGACGGTTTTGACGACCATCAACAGTTCCACTCCCACCCTCAATAACATCATGAGCAAACAGTGGTGCATCCGTCAGGCTGTTTAGCTCGATTTTTCCAATCAAATAATTGAGTTTGCAAATAATGTAAGTATTCTTTTCTCGTTTTGCTTCATTATGATAAATGCCGCTTTTAACAATTTTATAGTTGTGTCGCATACAATGTTCAGCTATTGATGGTTTCTTGGTTACTTACTTATCATTTGTTCTTCGAGATTTAACAAACAACATGCGCAGGTAAACTATCATCGCTATAATCAGTACTTGGTGTACCTCAATCTAACGTATCTGATTCGGAAGACTGTAAACACCACTTGTGATAATAGAACAGCATACTCATTATCAGCAACTTATCATATGTAGCACACTGACTTCTTGTTGTTCAAACGAAAATCATTAACAATGTTAATTTTTGTCTGGTATCTGCAGTTGCTTTTAATTAGGCTCATTTGCAAATTTCAAAATGGAAATATATGTTCAGTGTCAATTAACAATGATCATTTTCGCTGGCATCTGCTGTGGCTTTTAATTAGGCTCATTTGGAAATTTCAATATGGAAAGATGTGTTCAGTGTCAATTCGGAGAATCGTTAGCAATAAACTTGAGATCATTTCCCTGTGCAAGAAAACGTAATTAATTGCAGTTATGTTTTGCGCATCTCTATTAGTTGCTATTTCCAGATGAGTCCATGGACTAAAACAGCCTTCACCTCACCAAATATCTAACAGCATAAAGTGGTGTTCGTTTTACTTTTCAAAACTTCCCCACTAAACTTACAAGGGTATAAATATTGTGATGTGAATACTTGAGACATTATTTGTATTAACCCCTTAATCCATCATGCCTCCGAGTGACGCAAACGCTGTAAAAGACTTTATAAATCGCCTTAAGAAATGAGTGGATCAACTTTTCTCTCTTTTGTAACATTGGTTTTTATCGACATCATCACACACAAAAAATGCATTATTTTAATGCTATTCCAGTCGTATGGTACTATTAATTTGGACCAGTCAGTCACTCCAATGAATGATGTAAACTAGTGAGGTTTTTAAACCAACCTTACGTTTCAATAGCCGAGCAGGATGTTGTCATAGTAATAATTTGTCCAAGACATGAATTCTTCAGTTTGAAAATGGTAATATGTCTTCAATCCATGTCTGTATAAAGTATCTGACAATCATGCCGTTTAAATCTTACATCATCTATTGTAGACGTATTCCTGTGTCTTATAGTAAGCGATAATTTAAAAGGGTAAATACAACTCTGTGAACGATCACTATTCTAACATCACATGACAAGATACTAAAAGAAGTGTCAACCATAAGACCATCATTTGTGGGAAATCCGTCTGCAGGCAATGCAGATAAAATTAAACGAATATAATTTCGCAGACGCCACGCATAATCTTCTTTACGGCAAAAAACAAAACGTTCAACTGATCAAGATAAGACAAGTACAGTGAACCCTCGTTTATCCGAACACGTCCGTTCCCAACAAAATGTCCGGTTTACCAAATAATCTGGAGCAGAGCATGTTCTTATTCACATTAAGACATAAACGGTCTGTATGAGCGGTGTATAGTTATAACCCTTTAGCAAACGCCAAATTGTCGACCGTCCCAAATTGAAAGAGTTTGCAGAAGACATATCAAAACGTGATGAAATTCAAAGATAATCTTCTGATATGGCAGAAAACATTGTGGGAAAAGGAGAAATTGCTCGTTACGAGCAATTTCTCCTTTACCCACAATGTTTTCAAAAGTCGTCTGCAATAAACTGGTCCAATAATTCCGTCCCCTTACAATTTTGTTCGGATTGCGAGACATCCGGATAATCGGTGTCCGGATAATCGAGGGTTCACTGTATTACTTCTTGACTTCTTCTCTTAACCCTACATTGTTGGAATTCATTAGTCGAGACGATTATAATGAGTACCACCAAAATAGGGTCTTAATCATAATTCATTAGTTACAAAATATTGAATTTAAAAGTATTCGTTGCACATCCAGAGCGTAACTCCGGTAAACTCATTTTAGCCCATTACCAAACAATAAAGAAATTTTTCCACTTTGTTGCAGACAACTCTGGAAAACTTGTCGGAAAGGAAGAAATTGCACATGACGAGCCATTTCTCCTTTTCCCACAATGTGTTTTATCCTATCTGCAGACTATTTTTCAATTTCATCACATTTTGAAATGTCGTCTGCAAACTCTTTCAATTTGGGGCAGTCGAAAATTTGGCGTTTGATGAAGGGTTAAGTGCACTAGACATCCAGATCGATTCCCGCCAATCGAACAGAACTTGCCGTATCAAGACGACAAAACTAAGTTAAACCACCATTGACCTGACACTCCAGTTTTGCCAGAGATTCAATGGAGAGACACCTGCTCTACAAAAAAACGACCTTCAAAACTCCCGTAACCCTTTACCAAACGTTCAATATTAGACTGTCCTAAATTGAAAGAGTTTGCAGACGACATCTCAAAATGCGATGAAATTGTCATCTGATAGAGAAGAAAATATTGTGGAAAAAGGAGAAACTTCTTCCTTTCCCACAAGGTTTTCCAGAGTCTTCTGCAACAAACTGGTGAAATGTCCTTATAATTTGGTAAAATGTTAATGGGAAAGTGGGACTAGTTCACATTGAAA
Source organism: Cerastoderma edule (assembly GCA_947846245.1). Lineage (NCBI taxonomy): Eukaryota > Metazoa > Mollusca > Bivalvia > Cardiida > Cardiidae > Cerastoderma > Cerastoderma edule. The sequence continues at coordinate 24,849,635 of OX401412.1, read as the reverse complement.
GACACAACAGATCACAAATAAGCATGAAATAACTATTACTCATGAAAAGTAATATGTCGTTTTTTCACATTGTTTCTTTCCAATACCATAGACAACAGTGATTTAACAGTGATTTCATTTATTTTAGTCTTTGATCCCTTTAATTTCGACTAGTCTTGTAAGAGTGAATAATGCAGGATGCAGTCATGTACTAATCTACGGTATATGGCTTTCTTCGTGCCTTACACTCACTAATGGGTTTTGCACATGCTTTAAGAAGCCTTACATGCATACCCGGTCTTTGTCTTGGTCGCTAAAACTAGACAGAAAGAGCATATTATCAACCCTTAGAATGCTGGGTAATTTTCTAAAATATGATTTTGTGTCGATCGCTTTCCAAAACCTCCTCAACAATCTTCTTAATTTTATTGAAGAAAGATACTCAGAGTAGCAAACATGTTAGATCACAGTCCAGCCACCAATTTACTTGGCGGCTGGTCTGGATCTAACCTGTTTGCATATCCATGACGTCGATTCCAGCACTATAAGGGTTTTTCAATATTTTGTAGGAGTTTGGTATCACTATAACAAAACATGCAACTTTGGATAACCAAGTTAAGGGAGAATAACCTTTAATATCTTACCATCATTTCACAACCCTATATGGGACGGTTCCAATGCTGTGTTGCTATGCAATACTGCTTCGCTAAATATTGAAATAAGAGGAAATGTTGTTTGAACGTGAGTAAAGTTCTAGCATAAGAGGGATTATTGTTTTGAACTTGCGCATACGTGTAGCATAAGAAAACTGTACCAATGTTCGCAAGGAGAAGCGTGCATTGTGCATCTCTCCTAATCCCAGCTTTGAGGAAATAATGCCTGTACAAGCTCCCAGAGGGCGCATTCATCATAATGTCTTTTGAACCCGACTTTATCAGAATAATGATCGCATTGCTTTCCCACAGGTTCGCATGTACTGTATGCGTCTCTTGAACCAGGCTTTACGAACCTCAGACGGATACTATCTCTCACAAAGCATTCATATCGATGGAACAAATCGTCTTTTTGTAGATTAATTAGGTTCAACATCTCTTGGCGTGTTATCAAAATGATGATATATATACCAGTCATCTCATCCCGACTGGTTTTATCAATGTTTGCATAAAATTGACAAAGGCCGGACAAACAAGGAGCTTCGACCATTGAACTTAATCCGAGAATCGTGGTAAAACTGAAATGCTCTGCATTTCTTTAACCAAGTTGTCTCACACAACATTGAACTACATGCCTTTTTGTATTGATCTGCCTCTTATGTACCCTATTTGAAAAACCTTCTCTACAAAATACAAAAGTTGACTAAATTACTTGGTTTGATGCTTCGGATTATTGTGTGATATTTGTCCTGTCGATCATTTAAAAAAACTCAGCCAGATCACTTTGTTTCATTTCTGAACTTGTCATCTGAAATGATATAAGATATCAATCAAATTCTCATAATCTACTCCTTTATAAGGATATTTTAATGTTAGGAGTATTGGCTGAATATGAATATATAAAGAAAGACAAATAGATAGATAAATAAACAAATAGACTTCCGCTGTTTGAGATGCTGGGAACAAGCCGATGTTGCTAGTGAAGCAAGCTTGTACAGTATTTAACATCGTGCGACAACAGAGAATAATTTTCAGATGAACATGATGATCATCAAGAGACCAAGATTAGATAACATGGGTGCATAAACTGATCTGCGTTTTCACCTTTCATATATCTAAGGTATTCACTACGTAAAGCTATCTACTGAAACATACATATTATCTAGGTTATCATATACGTATATCATAATATGTTATAAAATCCATTAAGGCAACAACCAACAAAAAAGGGGGACCCACTCAAACCAAAAGGCGAATGTGAATATATCTCCCTCTTTTTTGTCAAAATGGGTTCATTTCACAATACCAAACAAAACACCATTCTTATACTTCAAAAGTGTTGTCTGCTATTGCAATCAAATTTGACAGGTCCAAAAAGTGTCATATGAGGGAATGGTTTGGCGCCCTTAATGGCCTGTTACCGTACTAAAGGTCACATAATCTCTGAAAGTGGCATGTATTACATGTGCGAGGTCCAACCTTATCAGCGACCAAACACCTTTAAACAAACGAAATTCAAAAGAATCCCTTTACTATCAATATACAAACCACTCTTTCTTATGATATTTAACATTAACGCACCTGTTGTAAAAGCATTTTGAGACAACTGTAGCACGTGGGAAAGCGATTTATCATTTTGACATAATATGTTCTAACCCAAAATATGTAATTTTCATATCATATTTTTTGTCGTCGGCCTATGCTCTCAATCTGTTCCAATGATATTTCCAAATGAGGAAAAAAGTTTACTTAATATCAGCCCCCATAGTTTATAGTGATAAGTTCAAGACGAGCCATTATACACTATCATACACGAATTATACAGATATTCATATATCCTTAGATGGACAGTGGGGTCCATGATCGTTGTGTGTGGGATTGCACAATCTGATCAAAGACGGAATGTAAATCAAGATAACTCGAGACAAGCATGTATCCATGGAAAGCAACCAAGAACCGACGACCCTGAACGCCAAATTGTTCCCTGAGAACCCCGGGTTGATTATGTTAGCTTTGTATTACATCAGCAATGTAGCTGCACATGGATTAGTTACAAATTTACCTTAACCCATTACCAAACAATAGTGACATTTGACCAGTCTGTTGCAGACGACTCTGGAAAACATGGCGGAAATAGGAGAAATTGCTATCACCGGGCAATTTCTTCTTTTCTCACAATTTTTTCTGCCCTAACAGAAGATTATTTCTTCAATTTCATCACATTCTCAAATATCTGTTGCAAACTCTTTTAATTTGGGATAGTCGAAAAGTTGGCGTTTGGTGATGAGGTTAAGCCATATTGTCTTCAGATGACCTCTTTCTTTAATTCAACACTGTGTCATGCATAAGGGAAACAATTTTCTGTCAAAGACATGTCATATAATCGGCATTAAGATGGCGTTCTAATGAAATGAATGTGATAGTAGACGTTCTAAAGCTTAATTCACGTATGATTAGCTTTCCTTTTGTTATAACTTACTTTGTACAAGAATCTTGTCATGAGTAGGCAAGCTTAATTTTAAAGCTTAAGCGCCTAATTGTCAATAAATGAATATTAACGTTGAATTAAACAGAAGAACTCGACCCATTCTACCATGAAGGAATTATGTCATAATTGTAAGCAACAGCAGACGATACTCTAAACCCTATACCAAACGCCAAATTTTCGACTGTCCCAAATTAAAAGATTGACGTGATGGGATGAAACAATCTTTCGATAGGGCAGATAAACTGTTGGAAAAGGAGAAATTGGTCGTTAAAGGCTTTTCAGTCGTCTGCAACAAATGGTAAACTGTCGTTATTGTTTGGTAATGTGTTAAACGTGTGTAAAATGACTTCTTATGGATGCAATTGTGTCGGAGACGCCAGTTGTGTTCAATTGCTTTTATTTCCAAGGAACAAACAACCAATTTCCCCCGTATAAAGTGTCATATGTAAAAGCTGAAAGAGGAAATTCGAAATACAATAACGTCCGATACAAGAAACAAATCCTTAAACAAACCATGTCTCAACGATTTCGTCCAGTAAAAAGTGTCATATGTCATAGCTACAAGAGAAAGTTTGAAAAACGATGACGTCCGATACAAGAAAGAAAACCTTAGCCAAACTATATCTCCTTTCGGACGCAGTACCTCGGACTTAGCTTTAAAATGTACACATTATTCCCCATTATGCAAATTTGCCGTCAGCATGCATGCTATTTAGAGCTAGCTGTCGAGTTCAGGACGACATTATAAATGGGTACAAAGCTTTTACGGCTAGACAGTTTAGACAGACGGTAAGCGATAAAATGGTTTCCGGACACGCTATGCATGATGGGACTGGCGTTATGGGACCAGCGATTGCGTGAAATTTAAATACTTTAACAATTACAAAAAACAACACCAGGAGATTATCTGTCTGTGACATAATTAGTTATTTTTAAATAATCCCGGAAGAAAAATGAATTGCTCTTATCAAGATCTGGATACTTTTTTAATAAACAACTTAACGAAATTATTTGAGTAATTCAAAACTGATAAACGTGGATATTATCTCTGATGAAGACACAGTATTGTAATGCGACACGTCGTTGGAAGCGTCTCGGAGAGACAATTCGAAAGAAATGTTACTTTTCAATATTGCTTAGTTCAGTATTAAAACAAGAGATGGTGTTGTATCGAACTTACGCAAATTAAAAGCATACAATATTAAGTAAAACGGTACCCTGTTATTTCATGCTTAGTAAGAACAATTGCCATAACGTTTGTCTAGGGACAGTACAGCCAAAGATCTGTATATCAGCCAGTGACCACATGTTAGTCAAGGGTGCCCTACTTTCGAACTTTTTCCTTCCTCTTTTTAATGATAAGAACCTTGAAAGAACTGCTTTTTTTTTTAAATGCATAACCTTGTTGCAGTTTTAAATCTCCAGTGCAGAGGGTTTAACTGAATCAAAGAAATGCTAAATTCAAAATCAAATGTCACGTGATTACATGTCTCTTGCAGAAAACCTATCTAATTGAATTATTGTTTAAAGAATTTCTTCCTTTGTCTACAAAATGAGTTTCCTTTCAAACGTCGAACCAATTTAATTGGAAATTAGAATTCTATTTGATGATTTCCAATGCCATACGATAACACGTGATGTTGCGAAGTGCCCAGTATGTCATTGTGATGTCACAAACGATTATTTGTTTGAATCTCATGTCGTTTTTAAAACGAAATTAATCATAACTCAGTGAAACTTACTCACCAATGTCCTTAAAATATATCCTGTCGCTTAGGTTTAAAATCTAAAATACTACAATGTTAGAGTAGGTGACAGTTATGGAATATCATTTACATGTCGTTTTCACTACAACTTTACAGGAAAGTGAATAGAAATTCATTTACGAAAGAATGAGATAAATATTTAACTTCTTAAACATACATTAAGTGATACAATGTTCACCTGCGAGTTGGGCTATGAATTGGTTGTACAAATGGTTATTCCGGTAAACTGTTCTGTTGTTGTATTTTACCTGCTTTATATAAAGGTATCATTTTCTACAACTTAAAAAATTTCTATTTCGATTTTAATTTTATTTTTATGGAAATAAACGTGTCGAATAAGGACAAATAATGCTACTCATAGAAAAAAACCCGTTCAATGTTTATTAGATGAAACAGCTAGCCATCAATCGTGATGGGTGACACTGTCTCTGGAATATATCTAAATCGTGCTAGTCTAATATATTTGAGTGTTCTAATATACCGTTCAGTGAACTGCAAATATCAATTACCTGACATAGTGTCAAGCCTGTTAACTATCAACAAGACAACGTTGGAAGAAATTGATACAATGTTTGTCACATTTTCCTTTGGCATTCCTGGTAAACCAATGTAACGTTCGTTGAATGTTACGCAAATTAGGAAACCTAATGCATTTTTGTAGAGAACATGCTGGTATATAAATAGACAACACAACTGCTCAGTGTACGACAGCGTTTTTTACTGATCGGATGTGTTTGTCTCTTTGAGAGGTTCATTTGATCGGCTCGTTACACCAAAGTCAAAATTATTCATTGGTGGAAACTAGTGTACATTCAGTAGAATATGAATACCACGAACTGCTGATTGTCGAACTCCTTTATACGTCGAAGTAAATAAGGGGCCCGACTCATTTGTTATTAATTCCTATTTCTATATATTCCAAACTTCTTTACGTCGAACGTTCTCTACGCTAAACATTTTCATGAGGTCCTCTAAACGTCGAGGTATAGAACTTCTACTATATTTAGTATCTTGGCATTTAACATTGTTGAGTGGTGAAATCCCTCAAACACCCACTAGGAGTCTGTCTAAAGGTCATGTCTTATTACAAAGACATCTGCTGTCTGGTATTCTGTCATCCACCAAATATGGACTTATCCGTCCTCGAACAGAAACGAAATATAAAAAAAGCCGTTCTGCCCGACGACAATTAAAATTATTGTGACATGCACGCATTCTCTCTCTGTCTTTTTTAAGAATTGCTAAATTGATAACTAATCTATTCAGGTTTTTTTCCCCAATGACATTCTCTGCCATTTGCGTAATTGGTGTAAATTTTGTCCGTCCCAAATTGAAACAGTCTGCAGACGAATTTGAAAATGTGATGAAATTGAAAAATAATCTTCTGATAGGGCAGAAAACCTTGTGGGAAAAGGAGAAATTGCTCGTAAAGAGCAATTTCTCCTTTCCCCACAATGTTTTCCAGAGTCGTCTGCAACAAACTGGTCAAATGTAGTTATTGTTTGGTAATGGGTTAGAGATGAGAAAATTTCAAATACGAGCCTGTTGACAGATGACTGTTTGATTTAAGCTCCCAGGCGGACTGAAAACTCTTATACCAGCTTTACGTATTACATCGTGTTTTAACAAACATCTCAATTTGCTACCACGTGTCTGGGTTAAAAGTACAGCACTGTTATAGAATGTGGTTTATGATGTCATTTTTTAACATTACTTTTTAAAAAACTACGAGGAGTCCTTCTAAAAATGTTAATGTCAAGAATAAAGCTCAACTTTATTTTCAAATAAGTTATTTCATGTTATTTCTTGCCACGATAAAAAACTTGCAGTTTTCTGATGAAGGTAAAAAATGTACATTTATCATTTACATTTTGGTTAAAGAATAGTTATGCGAATTCGTCTATGTTTTTAATTCGAAGAAAAAAGATGGTTTTACGTTGTAACGAAAAGATTTATAAACAAAAAGCAAACCAACAACACGCAAATAAGACAAAGGATGGGGTGATAGATAGATTACGATCGAAAGTATGCCTAAGATTTTGGACCATTTGAAATAACTTGTCTTGTTTTTGTGTCATTAATCATTACTTAGCAAAGTCGTCAACCTTGGTAGCATGAGATTATCCCAAGTCACCGTTAACGTATGGAATATACGGATTTAAGTCGCTGTCAAACCGACAAAATAAAGCTCAACTTTGCAGGTTTCAGGTCAAAAGTTGAAGGTCAATTTCGACCTCATGGAGTAACCATTAGCAATTCATTACCATAAGTAATCGCTCGTCCATTAGTGATATCGTACGCATGTAATTGTGACAGTACAAAATGGTCTGAACGCAGCTTTCTGTGCTTTCCTTTAATATTATCATTATAGATATCTAATTACATCAATCATAGTCCCTCTTAATGGATCAAAGCTAGGCCACGACGACATCTTGCCTATAAAAGATCGAAATGTGAGAGGATTAAGGCAATGCATTAAAAACCGAACGCATTACGTTTTTTGTTTGTTTTTGTTTTGTTTATCAAACAACAAAGTGCAGCTCAATGGATGTCCTTTTTCTGGATATTTATGACCAGTGGTATTTGAATCGTCTCGAAAAACAAACAGCACGTGTTTATCTGTATGTATAATGGATGATGCAGTATGATTGCAAATAATATGTTTTGTGCTGTTATAATGAACCTTATTTATGGGACTCTTATTTAATATTCCCTTCATGCATAAGAGGCAGTAAATTAAGTCATCATTGCTTTACATAATTATCTTGAATCTATCATCAATCTGTTATCATAAAATACTGCACGATGCTATCGCTGAATTTAAAGTATGATGTCACTCTTTTGGTCTTTACAAGCTTTTTCGTTCAATTGTTAACTAAAACGTCATAGTTTTAAGTCAATTGTCAATACACTCATAAAAAATAGTACGACTAACTATATACAGTAAATTCATTGAGATACAAACGTTATGTTAAGGTATAATGAGGGATATCTATGACACTCATATACCTTAGACGTGGCAAACTAAGCTTAAGCAATTTGTATGACATTTTATTCGTGACTTGCAACGGGGGAGACATACATATGATATAGGTTAAATGCCCCCCCCCCCCCCATTTGTTATGTAATAGTAATGCTGTATTTGGTTTTACATACCAGCTTTTGTGAAAAAGTACTCTAAGTCATTCAATGAATGACATAATACGGTGAATTAATGCTTTTTTATTATTAACAATATATCAACAACTCTATGTTTTGAGGATGTTTTTCCCTACAAAATAACATGCAAAAGATGAAAAAGCTGTACGGAAAATTTGCCAAGTCCATTTTCCTTTATGAAATGAAGGGCATCACTAAAATAATAATTAAAAAAAACAATAACACATATTTGCAGATAATGGCGAAATTGCTCAGCACTAGCACTTTTTTCTCTTATTAAAGTGAAACAAGTATGTAAAGATAAGTATACACTGTACGTAAAGAAATGTGTAAGCCATGACCATTCTTAAAACTTCATAGTACGTTTGTATATAGCACTACGTTCTTGAACACTTTTTTTCCAATTCAAGTCTTCACATACGTTTTGCTTACATTTCGCCTATCGGGGCAGGGCCATCTAACTGTTGGGATTCAACGATGGCCTAAAGGGCTGAGTGCAAAACTATACCAGAGCCAGAGATAACATACATGTCTCTAACTATATCAAATCCTTCAAATGTGAAGGACTTTATAAGACATTGCATTGGACAGTAGACATGTTGTCCCTATGCCAGAAAGAAGACCACCAAAACAACAGCATCAACGGGAAACCGCCTCTGTTTATCAATAATACTAATAAAGACATGGATAACACGACGAAATAAACATGCACCTGGACACCAAACAAATGCAAAGTCTTATCAATCGGATGCTTTTGTCTCTAAAAGGCGATTCCAGGTGATCCAAACATGTTCACATTGCCTCCATCAAAATGGTTAAAGTTAGCACGTTTCTTGGCAGCATTTTTTCACATTTAAGCCAAAACATCGTTTTCTATCTCTGATTATCCAAGCTGTAACTACCTAGAAAAAAATATCTACGCCTGGTTCATTCAGACTTAATTATAACTTATTTTTAGGAAGGAGACTCATTGTGTTGTTTTCTAGAATGTCGCTTTTAGAACATTAAATTCGTGATCTTCAACTTTTTTCTTCTCTTTGACGGATTCTGATCTATATCTACAGCACCGGTTTTTCCTACATACCGGCACGTGTAGGGACTATTTAAGGTTATCTCAAGTTTAAATGCCCCATTTATCAAACTGGGTCTAGTTTGGAATAGTAGTCACTATGGTGTTTAAGGAGCTCTCGTTAATAGTTTTCAGCGCCGTGGTCGCACATTGTGTACACGACTCGGATGTTCTTAACCTTTACAAGCATTGGACAAACGGCGACGTAAGATATCTGAATTAATCATTATTACCATGGTTTCTACCTAATATCGAACAGAAAATCAAAATGTTTTGGTAGCTTTCAAATTCTGGATCTGGTGGTATTTTCAGTCTGTACAAATTATTATATAGGTATAATTTAGGTGGGGTAATCACGTGATCATGTTTAGAATATAAAATAGATTGCAAATGGCAGTGTCTAAAAATGAGCAGGTATTTATGCATTTTTTAATGTTTTCCACGTTTTCATATACGCCATCGTCCGACGATAACTTTTCCGCAACCGCCGGTGATTATTGTTTCCATTTTGGCCATGCCGATAGCTCCAAGCCTCTGTGTAGAATTTCGAGTCCAGGGAAGCGAATGGCCTAAAAACATCACCCATCGACTGTGCTTTCCTTACCGAGTGTAAGATATTACGCCGTAATAAACCACTGGTTATCACATGCCTCCAGAACCGGAAAGTTGATGGTCGGAATATGGCGTATATGAAATAGCGAAAAACCAATCTAATCTGCTGAAAAGGCAAATATACCTGTAGCGCGGCCATCTTATTCAGACATTTTTCGTAAAAATTGGTCATGTGATCACCTCACCGCGCCTGTAACTGTTAACATCTAATTTGTGAACACATTTCTCGTGTCGGCATCAACATAATAATTAGCTTTATTAAACTTCTCTTTTCAAAATTTCAAAATTTTGTTGTATCATATTAACAAATTCAGATTTGATTTAGGAACTTATTTTGACAAGAAATTTAATGCTAATGATGATTTCCTGAGTTTTTTCCTTTCTAATTTGTTAATTGAGACATTAGTGGTACTTTACAGAACGCTTTCTCAGATGCTATTACGCAAATTAACACTAATGAATTCACCCATTACTAAAGAATAACGATATTTGGCCAGTTCGTTTCAGACGACTCTGGAAAACATTGTGGGAAAAGAAGAAATTGGTCTCAACGAGTTTCATGCCCTTTCAGAAGATTATTTTTCACTTTCATCATATTTTCAAATGTCGTCTGTAAACTCTGTAAATTTGGGCAGTCGACAATTTGGTGTTTGGTAGAGGCTTAAATTTATTGCCTAGAATGCCATCATTTGACTTAAGACTTTGTTTATAGGTAGAAATGATTATGATTAAAAGAGAAAGTACCTGTTTAAAGTACGTCATGGTTTTGTTCAAGATCGCTTCATGTCATATTATTCAAATAATAACAAAAAAAAATAATAATAATATTTATAAGGAAAATAGGAAACCATTTTACAAAAAGTTTACTTTTACCATATGTATAAGAATGGCCCAAGAACCAATCTTGAAATATGATACATTTCCCACCAAAAACCACTTCAACTTCAATTATAATGGTTTCTACATAATCTAAAAGAAAAGGGAACGTGTATTCAATTCTGTAGTTTTGTCGTCTGGTATTGTTTAACAATTGGTACAATTTGAGTAGCAGTAAATACTTTTAAAGGCACATGAAAGGAGATTTATGATGTATCGAACTAAATCATTTGGGTCAGATTTTGATAGTTATCACAAAATCAATATCAGCACAACTTAAATGTAAATTACAACGAGAAACAACCAAAATTAGCTAGTTTAAAGGCCCATTAAAGGAGATTAATGCTATATCAAACTATATTATTTGGTAATTTTTTAGACTGATTCAAATAGTTATCCCCAGAAAACACCACCAGAACAACTAAAATGTGAAAGTAAACCAGAAATAACCCAGATTAGCAAATTTTATATTTCAGATTTCCTGATTCTTTACCTCTGACCTTGACAGTTGATACACATATTTTTGAACTGACCAATCAGAAATCATTATTTTGAATATGTAAACAAACAGGTTGTTGATAAACATGATTGAATTGGAGACAACTATATTTCAAGCACAAAATAACTTATTTTAAATGAGTCTATTTAATAGGGTCTCAATGCATTCGTAAATTAATTATCATGACTTTTATGAATATAATGAAATAACTCCATAAATCTTTTCACTATTTTATTAGTTCTCCTCTCCTTTGATGTGCCTTTAACAATTCAGACTCAAACCTGGTCCCATGCTACACAAATTTTCCAACCGACCAATCAGAAATCGTTATTTGAAATATGTAAACAAATATATTGTTGATAAGCATGATTGATTTGGAGACTACTATATTTCAAGCACAAGATAATGGATGTTAAAGGAGTTTATTAAATAGAGTGTAACAGCATTCATAAATTAATTTTCATGAATTTTATGAACATAATAAAAGAACTCTTTTTTTGTCAGTTATTTATTTGTACTCATATCCTTTCAAGTACCTTTAATACCTATAAAGTTTTAAAAGTACATCTATCTATCATGTTCCCACACTATGTGTTTCAGGGTACGTATTACGGCGCCGTACAAGGAGGGGCCTGCTCCCTGAACGTACCCGACCTTCCATACGTAGGCAAACATGTCGACAAACTCGTGGCCTTGAACAGTCCACAGTTCTTCCGCTCGTCTAGCTGTGGACTGTGCGTTAGGGTAAGTATTTGAGTCGGTTTAATCTGAAGGACAGTTACTATTATTTTATGGGTTTTATTTACATCGCGTCAATAAGATGTGATGCGATGCCCGACTTAGTAATTGGAAATAACTGTTTATTATGCGTAGATAGGTTCAACCATCGCTAAGCTATATCTAAACCATTATTGACAGTCAACATAAGGAAAAAAACAACCTTTTGATCAAATGCATCGATAAGAACAAACATAATAGTAGACCAAAACAACATATTGTACCGACAACAACATGTTGATAAAAGCATTCTCTTTTTTCATCACCCTATTTTCGTAAGAGTTCAACAAACCATAGCTTTCATAAGTCATAATTTGAACACGACCTGACAACATGTGGTCATAACAACGTCTGTTTGTTGTTTAATCCTTAGAATGCTGGGTAATTTTCTAAAAATTAGATGTTTGCGTCTTCTGCTTTGCAAAACCTTCAATATCTGCTTAATTTTGTTGATGGAAGTTACCCAGAGTAGTAAGCAGGTTAGATCACAGGCCAGTCGTCAATTTACTTGATGGCTGGCCTGGATCTAACCTGTTTGCATAAGCATGAAGTCGGTTCCAGCACTATAACTGCCGATAAGGACTTGTCAAGCCGGGTAGATCCATCAGCATTCCGTCAGGAAACTGCCTCTCATGATAAGAACTTGTCAAGCCGGGTAGATCCATAAGCATTCCGTCAGGAGACTGCCTCTCATAATAAGGACTTGTCAAGCCGGGTAGATCCATAAGCATTCCGTCAGGAGACTGCCTCTCATAATAAGGACTTGTCAAGCCGGGTAGATCCATTAGCATTCCGTCAGGAGACTGCCTCTCATAATAAGGACTTGTCAAGCCGGGTAGATCCATAAGCATTCCGTCAGGAGACTGCCTCTCATAATAAGCCAATTACAAGCATGGCCTGAAGAACACCAGCATTGGTATTTATCAGTAAGGATGAGATTTTAACTGTTGCCGAGTTAACATAAGGATATAATTATAAAGTATGTGTGATTGCTGGATTTATGACGATATTGGTCGGTGTTTGTTTGAGCAAGTATATCACAATTGAATGAGATAATAAATGACTTATGCAGGCAACTAGGAGAATGGACATGAACTTCCATGGGTTATGACTAGCATTCGAAACCACATAGTTTGAAAATCTGTATCTAAGGATACGGTTGTTCAAAGAAAAGAGAAGTGGTTCTCCTCGTAGGCATTTCATAAGCTATCTACTGAAAACCAGTGAATTCTCATTCTTATTGTCAAAATGGCAATGCGTATCCGACCGCACAGGTGGTTAATATAAAGATAGGTGAATTTACATACCGGAGATTGCTTAACGACTGAAATCGGGTTATAATGCGACCAAACAAATAAACAACTTATCATCAGTTATACTTTTTGTGTGAATGAAAACGGAACTGCAATTTGACAAAGCACACATATAAATGAAGATTTACCTATCGCACAGCATATCGTTTACAAGGATTTCCTATTCTATTACATGCTGATTGCATTCAGAGATCTTTGGAAAATGACGAACACGCATTGATATTGAGAATGTTCTTGCCATTCAGTGTGCGAAATCCAAATCATAGGCAAACCACAACATTTCGTTCATCATTATCTTATTGCTGCAAATCAAAAGCACACCTATAGGTCTAGATAAACAGGAGAATTCCCACATGCTTATGAAATGCCTGTTTCAAACCATTCATTGCGTTTTCACATTCAATCTGCCTCGTTCACTAATTCTTACGAATTGTGAATATCTAAACTGTCATTGTTTATAGAGAGATCATCAAATTACTTCAAAACTCCCTTTAATAATAAAACATTATCATTCAGTGTTACCAAATATATTCAAAATTGATTGAGACATATTGAAATGGCGCCAAAATAATCTTTCAGGTTAATGGAAGCGGAAGTGGCCTCGGGAATGATCCAATCACCGGAAGTTTCGTCGCATACGTGAAAGACCTGTGTCCCGAATGTCATGCTGGTATGTTAACATAGTCGCATTCGTCTGTACCCGTTAAACCATTCTACCATTTTGGAATAAGTGACAGATCTAAATATAAAGCAACAGCAGACGACAAAAAAATGAATGCCAGAAACTAAACAACCTTCAATCTCTAACCAGAGTCGTCGGTACTTATGCATTGACATACAGCCTCTAGATTAGAAAGAAACGTGGTAAAGATTTTGCATCAGACTGCTCTTTGTCCATTGAACGTGGATCAGTTGCGTTTTACACCAGATTTGTTTCAGCGCCAATAGATCACAAGAGAAAATATCGCCTTAAAGTGCTACAACCGACCTCTTCCTTATACAAACAGGTTAGATCCGGGCCAGCCGCCAAGTGAATTGGCGGCTTGCCTGTGATCTAACCTGTTTGAAAATCTTGAGTATCTTTGCTCAACAAAAAAGCAGATGACACAAACATCTATTTTAGGAGAATTACCCAGCATTCTAAGGGTAAAAGACAGTGTTTTCTTTTTCTTCGATGGTTATTACAAATCCCTAATATAACTGGATTTAAGGTTCCGTAAACCTTTAAGGACAGCGTTTTCTTTTTCTTCGATGGTTATTACAAAACCCCTAATATAACTGGATTTAAGGTTCCGTGAACCTTTAAGGACAGTGTTTTCTTTTTCTTCGATGGTTATTACAAAACCCCTAATATAACTGGATTTAAGGTTCCGTGAACCTTTAAGGACAGCGTTTTCTTTTTCTTCGATGGTTATTACAAAACCCCTAATATAACTGGATTTAAGGTTCCGTGAACCTTTAAGGACAGCGTTTTCTTTTTCTTCGATGGTTATTACAAATCCCTAATATAACTGGATTTAAGGTTCCGTGAACCTTTAAGGACAGCGTTTTCTTTTTCTTCGATGGTTATTACAAAACCCCTAATATAACTGGATTTAAGGTTCCGTGAAACTTTAAGGACAGCGTTTTCTTTTTCTTCGATGGTTATTACAAAACCCCTAATATAACTGGATTTAAGGTTCCGTGAACCTTTAAGGACAGCGTTTTCTTTTTCTTCAATAGTAATTACGAAACCCCTTATACAATACAACACAATATCTTAATTTGCAATTCAAGGCCTCTCCCAAATACAGTTTCATGTTATGTATCTTGATTAAAGGTTCCGTGAACCTTTAAGGACAGTGTTTTCTTTTTCTTCAATAATTATTACAAAATCCTTAATGTAACTGTATTTAAAGTTCCGTGGACCTTTTTCAATAGTAATTACAAAACCCTTAATACAACACAATATCTTAACTTGCTATTCAATGCCTCCGGCCAAACATACCAATACAATTTCATTTAGTGTGTCTTTATTAAAGGTTCCGTGGACCTTTAAGGACAATATTTTCTTTTTCTTCAATAGCAATTACAAAATGCCTAATCTAACTTGATTGAATGTTCCGTCGACCTTTAAGGACAGTTCTTCCAAGGTAACTTCAAACTCTCCAATATATATCTTTATTTAAGGTTCTCTGGACCTTTAAGGACAGTTCTTCCAAGGTAACTTCAAACTCTCCAATATATATCTTTATTAAAGGTTCTCTGGACCTTTAAGGACAGTTCTTCCATAGTAATTTCAAACTCTCCAATATATATCTTTATTAAAGGTTCTGTGGACCTAGCGGAGAATGGAGATGGACGATGGAAGGTCAGTATTGAGGCAATTCAGTGCCCGGTCGGAAACTCCAAGATTGAATACAGGTTTGAGGGCAGCAACGACTATTACATCAAGTTACAGGTCCGAAACGAAAGGTCAGTTTGGGTTATTTAACTACTTAACTAGTATTGCCGGCCTTTTAAGATAAGATAAGAGAGTTACGTACGTGAAGCTTGTATATATTGTACTCTCTTGGTCTACAAAAGTTATTTCTTATATAATCGTAGATGAAGGACATCCAACTTTAATCCATTACCAAACACTAACGATATTTGACCAGTTTGTTGCAGACAACTCTTTAAAACATTGTGGGAAAATGAGAAATTGCTCTTAACGAGCAATTTCTCCTTTTCCCAAAATGTTTTCTGCCCTATCGGAAGATCATTTTTCAATTTTATCACATTTTGAAAAGTCGTCTGCAAACTCTTTCAGTTTGGGACAGTCGAAAATTTGGCGTTTGGTAAAGGGTTAATCAAACGAACTAATTAATAGAGAATGGGAAACAAACATTTTGGGCATATTTTCAGATGTCGTCTGCTTCAATATTGTTAGATGACATAAACGGACACAGACGACATTAGGAGGAATCAGTTTCGCTTTGAATTCAGCATCTGATGTAATAAAAACCCGCTGCTATAAATAGATTCCGCATTCATCATAACGTCGTAATAACTGTCTAGTCAGCAACTACAGAAATATCATTTGACAAGCGTGTCCTTGGACTTATCTCCTCGCTGTCTATGACCTCCAATGAAACAGCTGATAGAAAGGGGAAATCTTTCTCATAAGCTTGCATGAGCAATTTCATTTTTTTTCAAAAAATGAGTCCATTTTAAATTCTAGTTGAAATTAAGGTTATCATAAGCTTATCGTTTTAGACATGTTATTTGATCCCCCTTTTCCAGAATGTTGTCCAAATGAAGAAATACATTTCTGTTTTCGACACGTTATTTGTTCCCCATTTCCCTTGTCCGAATGATCCAGACGTTATAATTACATTCTGACACAGTCACAGCCCAAATGAATGCTTCATTTCCGTTTACGTCACGTTATTCAATCTCCATTTCCCAGAATGCCGTCTAAATGAACGTTACAATTCCGTTTTCGAAACGTGTTTGTGTTCCTTATTTCCAAGTATGCCCTCCAAAAGAATGTTACCTTTCCAGTATCGACACATTCTTTGATCTCCATTTCCCAGAATGCCGTCCAAATAAAGGCAAAATTTCCGTTTACGTCACGTTATTTAATCTCCATTTCTCAAAATGCCGTCTAAATGAACGTTACAATTCCGTCACGGTATCTAACCGGAATACCGCCCAATAAAGGCTTTGTTTCCGTCACGTTATTCATTCCCCATTTCCCAGAATGCCGTCCACCACGGTCGAGATGTTCCAGCCCAAACACCACGCCTGGGTTGCGTTGACCCGAACGCGCGATGGATTCTGGGTATTCCCCTCCGACTCTAGAATCGAGAAGCCTATCCACCGTCCGATTCGACTCCGACTCCACGCACCGACCGGCCAGACTCTGACAGACAGCATTAACCCATCGTCAATGAGTGAGTATCGGAAGGTTGATTCGTTAGGTTTAAACTTATTTATTTTTCATTGATTGTGACGGAAGCTTGAAGCTTATTAAATACTCTCTCGATGACTGCTTCCTGGATACTGCACCAGTACTTGCGACGATTTGAGGGTTAGTTCTGGCAATTCTCAATCCGCATAACGGGGATTCGAACGCGGGCCTTCTGTACTAGAGGCCGACGCTCTTCTACTGCAACACTGTCCCCATATTCGTAAGGTTTATCAACCCATTACAACACAATAACAAAATTTGACATGTTTGTTGCAGACGACTCTCGAAAATATTGTGGAAAAAGGAGTAATTGCCCGTTAAGAAAATGTTTTCTGTCCTATCAGATGATTATTTCCCAATTTCATCACATTTTGAAATGTCGTCTGCAAACTCTTTCAATTTGGGACAGTCGAAAAATTGGCGTTCAGTAACAACGGGTTAAAAGCTAGACGGGGGAGACAGACAAGAAGCGCTAGTAGGCAAAGACACAAGCCTTTATAATCCCTACCATTGTTATAATTGATTGGGAGGTTAGGACAAAGATGCTTATAGACAACAGATCGTTCCCATCTTTAATCGTGGACTAGCTGGTTAGAATGGGGGAATGTTCAATGAAATGGCAATGACATATTATGGCAATAAGTTACGCAATTCTTTTAAGGTTTTAACCAATATGCTTTGAGATTCTACTTGCAAACAATGGGAAAAAAGCCTATTTCAGTTATATCATTATCTTCTTGAGATTCGTTAGTACTAAGCTAGGACTCTTAAATGATGTCTTACTGAAGGTTACTCGGACAAAAACAGCAATACTTATAGGGTTTAAAGCAGAGACCCCCCAATATTAAGTCCCCCACCTAAACTATGATGTAGCAGAGGCATTTTAATAACTATTATTCCTGCCCAATCCCAACAAACTTGGGCTTAAAGGGAATCACTCGTCTTGATCGAGACTAGTTTTACTAGACATACAGGCATCGGTACGCCAAACCTTGTATGAAGGTTGTCGGTTGACCAAATGCACTATTTCGGTTTCGCTTGGTTGATTGATTATCATTTCAATTAATAATATGATTACGAACACATGGTTGTAAAAGTCAAACGCATGTATCAGTACTGTGAACTACACATTTTCCAATCGGAACAACTCGGGTATTTCCGTGAGCTAAGAACGCTTTCATTCGGTTTACCCAATGAGCTCAGATTGCACCTTTTCATGTCGGAAGTTTAAAATACATTAAGTGGCAAACATCAATCCATAATGTAACGCATTGGAATTTGTGCATACCAAACCTTAAAAGGTCTTAACACTGTATTTTCTGTCATTTTCGTGATACCAATATAGATTCAAGAGCGTACTGAGCATTTTGCTCCCTTTGAAATTATAATCCCCGTGTATGTGTCCCTGAAGTAATCAGTTTTCCTTACATGTGAGATAGATTTTTGCATTGTTCAATTGCATGTTTAGAAAATACAGAAGACACGAGAAATAATGCGACGTCTGACAATCTAATACTTCACGTTGGGAAGAAAAAAGGTAGAAACGACACCAACTTCATTAACATTTACAAAAGAACTTATTCACTCGCCTCATGATTGCATGTTTGAATAAGTGGAATATCTTTCTAGCTTATGATTTATTTCTTGTCAACCAGTTTCAATCTATCGCGTACCCATACTAAAATGACACACCATATTAAAGAACTGACATACTTCTCACTTCGTAACCCTTCCCTCATAGACATATGTGATCTTTCTATCATTAAATGTTTTAGTTAGACTATCGGGTCTGCTATTGATAAGGAATGCTTAATCTTGAATATCATCACTTGATGCTTGAATTTAAACATCTCGAATATGAATAAAGAAGGAAAATCTACAATCTCAAAGCCTACAATCATAATAATACCTTAAAATTAACAGGCCTGATTTATAGATGCATCTTTAATCTCTAGAACGGTATTGTTTGTGACCACCGAGCAATACTTCCAAATCAGTCCAATCACAAAACACTATCTAACGAAATAGTATAATAAGAAAAATGCATCATTCATTTAAAGTGGACGACTTAGTATCGTAATGAATAAAGCCCTCGTCAAACCTTATCACATTGATGTCACAGAATATCCTAAACAGAAATTCGTAAAAGTACGACCGACATTGAAGACTCCTGGGATTAGTTATCGTACCAAGAGAAATCTGAAAATGATGGATATAGCGTAACGTTATCAAGATAATGTTCTCTTTCCTTATTGGCATAGAAATCGTTTCTGACAGCTGACTGCGACCGTTGAATTTCAAACAGTTGGTTATTCTACACAGAAGCCAATGGCATTATGAAGTTTGCACCGTGTCAACTTTATCTGGAGATTGCTTGGTCTCGCTACGAACAGCTTCCTACCTATAATCATTTCACCCTTTACCCAACCCAAACATTTCGACTGTCCCAAATTGAAAGAGTTTGCAGACGACATTTTAAAATGTGATGGAATTGGAAAATAATCTTCTGATAGGAAAGAAAACATTGTGAGAAAGGGAGAAAATGCTTTTTTGAGCAGTTTCTCCCTTTCCCAATGTTTTCCAGAGTCGTCTGCAAGAAACTGGTAAAATGTCGTTATTGTTTGATAAAGGGTTTTAGCATTCCTTCATATAGGGATTTGTGACCGATCAAGATGAAAGATGAAAGCAACAGCATACGACATAAATAGCTTAGACACAAAAACCTTTTTACTATATAAAATAGAATCATTGTGAGGTCCTGCGTGGCCAAGTGATAAAGATGGCGGACTCATATCTCTTTCTGGTTCCCGGTTTCGAGCCCCACCGACACCTCTGGTTTCATGGGAGTGACCTTTCGCAAGTATCTTCAGAGACATAGCCTAGTATTGTTTGATCCTGGAAGACCGTAATGTAACTAAACAATTGTTGATACGGCGTTAAATACCATAGAAACAAAAGAAACCATAGTGACAAAAGGATAAATTATTCATGAAAAACGGTTTATCCCATTGTTGCAGGTTTTATTTTGTAGCTGGTGCGTCATTGTTTTGAAGAGACGGGTTGCCATAACTTTCCTTAGTCTTTGAGTTATCAAATATTTGGTCGGGTTTTGTCGACTTGTCAAAACCTACTGAACAGACTAATTGGGTCTGTGGAATACACGAGGAAAATGCAAGAGAACTATTACACATGTACCACTTTACTATTACCTCTAATCCATCAACATTTTCTTATTTGTGTCGATTTCCTTTCAGGCTACCAGGGTGTGATACACGGAAACGGAATGCAATATCATTTAGAGAGGGACCTTCCACACTAAATGGAAATCTCGAGAAAGCTTACATCTACTAAAAGAACAATCAAAACTGAACCTATGTGTTTACCTAGCTAGTCTTAGAGCTTTGGCTTACGTCATTGTGGTTCGGTTACAGTATTTGTATGAGGAAATAGAATGAAAAATAAATAAAATGCCTACAATAAAGCTTGATTTGAATTTTTATGTCACTTTAATGGATAACATATGGAAATGAAAAAACTCATTCGATACCGATCCCAGTTTATAGTCACAAAAATTCGATATCTTTTGAATTTGCAATTTTAAAAATCTTATCTGCCTTGTTTTGGCTTGCATGACATGATACAAAGAACACAGATGATCAATTGGATGCAGTAAGTAACAATACTTGTAACATGTTTCTATAGTAGGAGTTTCGTCTGTATCCTAACCTCAAGCAAGGAAAATTTGGCATGCATGGAGAATTTGGTTTTGAAGAAAGTCAGGAAGCTAGATTTATTCTTGAACAATCCCAGAAGACGAATATACCATATCACTAGAAATTATATTTTTGACGACATCATTAAATGGGCTTATTATATCTCGCATAAGTATTTCACTCACAGAACAGTTTAATAATCCTTCCCCAATGTGTTTTCAAATAAATGGATCAGTGGTGAACATCCTTACTCATTCACAATTGAAAGCAGATTGACGGCACTGTGTCTCAAACTCATCACGAAGTTGGGCACATAGTCTAATATGCTTTGAGATCATACTAGCAAACAATAGGGAAAACAAGCCCATTTCAGTTATATTATTGTCTTCTTGAGATTCACTTATAATAAGCTAGGGCTCTTAACTTATTCGCAAACAACAAATTTTTGACTGTCCCAAATTGAAAGAGTTTGCAGACGACATTTCAAAATGTGATGAAATTGGAAAATAGTCCTCTGATAGGGCAGAAGACATTGTGGGAAAAGGAAAAATTGCTCGTTGCGAGCAATTTCTCCTTTTCCCACAATGATTTCTAGTCGTCTGCAACAAAGTAGCCAAATGTCGTTATTGTTTGGGAAAGGGTTAAATGGCTTACAGAAGGCAACTCGGGCAAAATCAGCAGTGCTGATGGGGGGTCTCTCAAGGCGAGTCTCTTTCAAAACCAGCCATTCTAGGAAACACGCATAAAAATATAAAGGTACTATCAAATTCACTTCGTAATATCAAAAATAGGAAATGTCAAATGAACAATATTTATTGGGGGCTATAGAACCATTCAAACACTTTGAACAGGGGGCTTTTGACGGGGGAAGCTTTTGAGTGTGACCCGTCAAAGGCAGAGACCTCCAGCTAAAGATTCATCAACCTAAACCATGATGTAGCAGAAGTGTCATAGTGGGGCATTATAGAATAAGGATTTAAAATGCTCTAAAAAAAGCCAAAAGGGCCCATTTTCAAATTGAAAAAAGCAACTTCTGGATACAAGGTTATGCACCAGCACTTTTTCTTTTTTAAGAAGGAATCCAATGTGCTAGATAACTGATGCAAGCACAAAAGAACATGCAAAATACAGAAACAAAACTGGAATTGCAAAATATAAGGACCATTTCTCCATTAACTGAGGTCAACTGAGATGCAACCGTTGCAACCTGCTCATGTTTAAGCAAGACATAAGGGGTTAGAATGAACTTAAACATTAATTTTCATGCATAAACAGGAAACAAATGATAAAAATGTACCTTATCATATTATTCATAATCAACCATGATGAATCATCTAGAGAAAGATGATAGGAAAAACAACTTAGATCAATTTACAAATTGCTCAGACTACACTTTCAGTGTTTAGTGAATACCCTTTATTATAAAAACCAACAAATACTGTATGGATCCATCTCAAATTCTTTAATTAAAAGATCATTAGAAATGACAAATAACACACTCATTATGAAAGTCACAATTTTATATTCAAGAGCACTAAAAACATCAAAAAGCAAAATAAGGTATTTAGCACTCAAAACGACTTTAATGAAGTCAAACATGATCTTCAAGTGCATAATCTTGTGAAGGGGTATTGTTAACCTACTTATTTCTCTTAACTTATGGATTAGAGGAATGGAGACTGTAACACATTCACATGGTGCTTTTAAAAGAGTGAATATTATAAAGTTTGTTTACAATTAGCGATAAAACAAGGTCAGCCGAGAAATGTTGGGAACCAATAACACCTAACGTTTAACATGATTTTTCTAAAGAGGTGTTCCCCATTCACCAGTCTGAGCGCACCTTGCTATCTTATAACACTTGAATGTAAACAATGAAGTTGGGCCTCCATGGCCTAATGGTTAGAGTACAGAAATTAAAATCACATGGCCCCTCTCCGCGTGGGTTTAAATCCTGAGAGGGATATGGATTTTCATGAGAGGCAGTCTCCCGACTGACTTACGGAATGCCGATGGTTCTACCCGCCTTGACCAGCCCTTGTGGGCAGTTGAGTATGGGGTCTTCCTCCATCATAAATAGTCGGGCATCGCTACATAACTGTAATAATGTTGATGTGATGTAAAACCCATATAAAAAAGAAAAAACCCAATGAAGTTAAATGGGAGGCCACCAAATTTTTGAAAATATCACTTGGAAAATAGGTAAGAAATAGTGCAGGCGCTTGTCATGCTTCTATGGTTTCGCTATGTTTCAACATATTCTATCATAATTTATAACTTATACTACCCAGTTTTGCAGTTTTTCTGAGAGTTAGTATGCTTTTAAAGAAAGAAACTTATATGTCACATCCTCTACTTCACAAACTAATTGATTGCTCTTAAGTAATCCTCTTTAATTTGAGTAGAATATACACCTGTAGAATCTGCAACAGCCAATATTCTGATTCATTTATTCCTAGTAAGTGTTCGTTGTTTTTCAGCATGTTCCACAATCTTCTTGTCTACTTTTAACCCTTTCCTCTCCCTCACACTGTTCATGTAGTTTCTAGCAGTGTTCTCAGAGTCTGCCTTCTCACCATAGTGCATTATTTCCTCCTCTGTTGTTGGCACCCAAAAGGGATCTACATCAAGTACCTGCGAGATAAATTAATTAAAAAAATAAAACAATAAACATTCTCATACTAATTGCAGCAATTTCTTCTTTATTTGGGAATGTGTCCAGTACCAGACAAATTGTGATAAAACACTTTTTGATAAAACACTTTTTCTCTAAAATTAAGATTTTTTCTGGAATAAATTAATTCACACATAAACTTTTGGGGAAAGTTTGGGAAAATAGTCAGTTCATTAGATAGGGAATGGGTCCGTTTTACGGTACCAAACATATAAGGAAAAAAATACTTAATTGTCATGTTATTTAAATCTGGAAAAGAGAAACTTATGAACAGTAACAAAAAGACACCCAAATAAGTGACCACCCAAACTTTTCAAGTACTAATTTACTAACCAATCACCAAATTGTTATCAGCAGCAACAATAACAACATTTCACCACTTTGTTACAGACAACTCTGGAAAACATTGTGGAAAAGGGAGAAATTGCTCATTAAGAGCAATTTCTTCTTTTCCTACAATGTTTTCTGCCCCATCAGAAGATTGTTTTTTAATTTCATCACAATTTGAAATGTCGTCTGAAAGCTCTTTCAATTTGGGACAGTCGAAAATTTGGCGTTAGGTAAAGGGTTAAAAGACTTTTCACCTCCCAGTGGCTAAACCACCCTCTATAATTCCATATATCTGGCTTCTGCTTGTATATATTAACCCATTACCAAACAATAACAACATTTGACCAGTTTTTTGCACATGACTCCGGAAAACATTGTGGGAAAAGGAGAAATTGCTTGTTTCTCCTTTTCCCACTGTGTTTTTTGCACCATGAGTAGATTATTTTCCAATTTCATTACATTTTGAAATGTCGACTGCAAACACTTTCAAATTTGGACAGTTGAAAATTTGGCATTTGGAAAAGAGTTAATAGACTTCTCCCGTGATAATATTTCAATTGAAACAAATAAGTTTTTAGGACTCAAATCTTAAATTCAATGGATTTTTATGTAGAAAAAAAAAAAATGAGTGAAAACTATGAGTGAAATGCCATGTAAAATTATCCCTGCTTCTCACCTCCCAATGACTAAACACTAACTGAGGACTAGCCAGGCCACTGGTCTTTTTCCTGATGTCTTCTGCAAACCCAAAACTCTCCACTACAGGTATTACTGCCTCAACATTGAAGATCTGGGTCCCCTCCTTCATCTCCTCTCCTATTATACGACCATTTCTTTTCCCTATCACACCGTATAACTTTCCTGAAACACAATTTGACAAAGATAGTTGAAACAAGATCAATGCTTAATATTTGCAAGGAAATTTCTATCAACCCTTATAACTTTCCTGTAACACAAAGATAGACAAAACAAGATCATGGTTTAATATTTGCTGGGAAATTTCTTTGCAAACTGACTAAATCTTTAACAAATGCGAAATTTTCGACTGTCCAAAATTGAATGAGTTTGCAGACCACAAATGTGATGAAATTGAAATCTTGTGATAGGGCAGAAAACATTGTGGGAAAAGGAGAAATTGCTCCTTACAAGCAATTTCTTCCTTTCCTAAAATGTTTTCGAGAGTTGTCTGCAACAAAATGGTCAAATGGCGTTGTTGTTTGATAATGGGTTAATTCTTTATATATCTGCTGTGAACTTCAAACGAGTACAACAGGTCCAAACTTTCCAGTAGTGTTAAACATTGCCATTAATAATAAAAACAAGATCAGTGCATAATCATTGATAAAACAGTAAGTTCTCTTAAAGATAGATATGTTGTACCACAAAACACTGAAACATGATTCAGACATGATAAAGTTGAGTTAAAAGTAAATGTTGAAAGTGTTGCTATTTCATGATATTCCAAGGGGATTGATATATAAGGTTATTATTAACTTGCATAAATTTTTGATGAACAAGAATCTAAAATGTTCTATTTGAACAAACTATGGTAAAATTATTGACAAGTCATCAAAACAGAAAGAGGTTAATCAATATGCCTATAAATAATAATAGCACACAGTTTACTCCTATTTAGGGACAAAAAGTAGACACCCTGAAATCAAAATCAATAGGTAATTCCAAAAGTCTAGCTAATTAAAACTTAAAAAACCTTTAGCCCAAACAACAATATGTATATCATGTAAAGGCATACAACATATTAACCCTTTACGGTATATAGCGCCGTTCGCCGCCTTATCGATTACTGCATAAAACGCTTTTCGCCGTTATACCTATTACCGTATAAAACCCATTTTGACGTTCTATCGATTACCGCATAGAACGCTTTTTGACAGCTGAAAATTTGATTGAACTTTAACCCTTTATTACACACATATTATAAACACACACGTCACTTTCTCCAAATTTCATTTTCCTTTTAAATAAATGTGTTTTCTTTCATTTCCGATGATAAAATCATAGGGTCAAAGTTGAAACTTTTGCTCTAGAGAGAATCTTTTGATAATGGTCCCACGACACCCTTCTGAAAAAGGCGCTATCAAGTTGAGATGAAGGGAATTCAAATTACCAACCCAATTAATATGAGAGGCCTTCAGTATCCGGTCATAAGAGATCAAAACAATGCCGATTTGAAAAGACTCGATAAGGATTTCATGCAATTCTTTAGAAAATGAACACATTTCTAAAAATACTATCCAATTAAAATGAGAGCGAGCATACGGCACGCGACCCATTAAGGATGTTTATGACACGGAGCTATTGTTTAAAGTTGAAAGGCGAATGAAAATAAAGCTGTCGAATAGCGGACGTTATAAAGACGGCTTCTTAAAGTATTATGTCAATTTTGATGCTTTCGATCGCAGGTCAGACATCAATGTAGATTAGAGCAGTCATTTGATCGATCTTTTAAGCATGAAGATGATGAAATACTGATAAATCTTACCAATTCGCGGACAAGCAAATTAGATTATTCCTCGGACTTTGACTACAACGACGAGCTTTTGGTAGATTCACCACCGATGGACACATATTTTACGGAAACAAAAGCATGTTGGTTGCCATAATGAATTGATTTCTACAGTTTTACATGTATAAGAGGACCAGGTTTTACTACTTTATGAAGCAATATTGCGGTGAAAAACATTTTTTTTTATTTTGGAAACGGTTTTAACGAAAAGAGAACGATTCAGTTTTGTTGAGAAATATACAAAGACAAAGCATGTATCTACCGTCATGAATGGCATTTTTCGTCAACAAAATTCCCTGCAATTGATGACAAAGCAGAAAAACAAATAAGGGATCTCTCAGGGGGAACACATACGTCATTTTATTACTTTTGAGTTTGTATAATTCACACCGCAATATACAGTTTCATTGTTTGTCTAATTTTCTACACCTTTATCTTAATATGTATGTATCATTAAAAAAAGAAAAAACATCAACTTAAAGGAAATTTTGTTCTCTTCGTCCTTTATTCTTTATGAAAACCTATTGGATTAACGAAAATTGCATTAATTTTGGTTTGATTAACAGTACCCAAATCAGTGGCAATTATCGGAGATAATCCTGTGCAAATAGGTACCTAGGGTGACTGATTATGTATGCGTTAATGATCTCCAATAGTCGGATGGTTTATACCTATGGTGTCACTGATAAGCCTTATCTCTATACCTTAAAGGGTTAACAATCAACGGCATATCACAGTTTAAGCTTACCTAGGACTTCGGTTGTTGCCTGTATATTACATTTATACATGGCTATCATCAGCCTCTGGGGCTGGGTGATAAACGCCTTTCTACACCCTTCCTTCATAATGGAAATCAGCTGACCAGACAAATGACCTTGACCCTCATTCCGTTTAAAGGTCATTATTTTAGTCGACCCATTATGTCCATTTCCTATACTCATATCTTCATTTAAGTTGTCTTGCAACAATGGTGTATTCAGTAATTGATTATTTAGTTTTTCGATGTCTTCTGGAATTGCATTTTGAACATCACAGTCTGATGAATTATATAAAGGAGATTGCTGATCAACAGCTTTCTCTTCCACACTAGAATTTGATGTATTCTGACCTATTCCTTTTTCATCACTGTTAACTTTTTCTGTCGTCTGACCCATTCCTTTTTCATCACTGTTAACTTTTACTGTAGTCTGACCCATTTCCCACTCTTCAACGATAAAACAGACCCCTCTCATTGGTTCATCACAAAGAGGCCCCACAAGGGTGGCCAACTGAAATCCACTTACAACACTGTAATCAAATTCACGTAGATTCCAACCCGTCAACTTTTTATCACTGAATATTGTGTCCCATATTGTAGACCTCTGGTAGTCTTCTACATTGTTTATAAGTAAATTTGGTCCCACTCTCTTAGGACCGAAAGCCCATATCCTATCTGCGTACCCATGCCATTGCTTCCCGGCCTGCTCAAACAATTCATCCAACTTCTCTTTGAACTCTTTCATCGCTTCTTTAGTGGACTGTTTCAGCTTTGCACCAACAAAAACTTTGCTTCGACTTTTTTCAGAGAATTTCGACGAAACATACACATCCAATGTCTTTATCAGAGATTGATTATCATCCAGGTACTGTGTCACTTCCGCAGGCAAAGGCTGGGAGCGGATTTTAACCCAGCACTGTCCATTAGGGGTGAATATCTTAACAAGGCCCACATCAAGTACTTCATCATCCTCTTCGATTTCCTTGGACCTGTCGTTTCTAGCCATCTGATTCTGCTCCTGGATAGATTCGTTGACCATGTCATACGTTGGTGGTGCGACAATGGTCTCCCTGAAGGGCACGATAGGTGCTGAGGCACACACCTTCACTTTTGCATACCTGAAAAGGCAAATACATGTTGTGATTTATTAACTCTGATTGAAAAAAAAGGTTTGAGGGTGGCAAGTTAAGTTTGTTTACATGGTATCCCCTTTAATCAAGAATGAGAGCAAATCACTCGTTTGGGGGATTTATTTCAATAAGATGAAATAGTGATTGGTTTTTCCTTCTGAAGACTTGCATGGGTGAAAATTTCAAAATTCTGGAACTTCTAGATCTTTCTGTGGAAAAAGTCTTATTTTATCCATATGTCAAGGTTTCAATGCAAGTATATAGTAAGTGCTTCAAAAACATGAAGCTGTTACTATAGTCTTGCATTTAACACTAAATATAGGTGAAAATACTTTCAACATCCTGAACATTATCACCCATGGAGTTGATTGCAAGGAAGGGTAGATCCTTTTTTCAAAACTTAGGCAGCCCACAAGACACCACAAGGTGCATTTAAAATGCCTACTCACCTCTGTTCAAGGTCATCAATACACCGTCCCAAGTGTACCTCACCGGCTGTAACAATCACATGCTCTCCGGTCTCCTGCACCAACACTTGTACACACGGGTCTGCTTGATTCAACAACTTAAGGCCTCGTACAAGCTGAGCCATTTCACCTGTCAGTGGGAAAATCTAAATTTGAGACTAACATACATACATATATATACATGCATTATGTGTTTAAATCTCGTGTTTGGTTTTAGCATCATCATCACAGACAAGACATCATGTTAAAATCCTGCAACTTCAATCTAAAGCAAATGCCTTTCACCCTTTACAAAAACGCCAAATTTTTGACTGTCCAAAATTTAAAGAGTTTGGAGGCGACAGTTCAAAATGTGATGAAATTTAAAAATAATCTTCTGATGGGGCAAAAATCATCATGGGTAAAGGAAAAATTGCTTGTTAAGAGCAATTTATCCTTTTCCCACAAAGTTTTCCTGAGTTGTCTGCAACAAACTGGTCAAATGTCATTAGCATTTGGTAATGGGTTAACAGCACATTCATTTATGTTATGGTCGTCAGTTAACCTATCCATGCTTTTTGTTTCTCCTGATGATTGCTTAACTTATATATTTAGTACAAGTGTGTTTAATTTTTATTTAATAATTGACTTCATTAAAGTGAGAAAATTATTTTTTTTTCATAGGTTTCCTTTACCAAATATGTATTTGTAATGTCCTTTAATAGTTTTGAAATTGTTATCTATTTAAAGAGGTTGATATCTCTACCTTATTATATTCTTATGAGTGAAATACTGGGATTTCTCAGTGTATTAATTTTCAATTTTGTCACAGTGAATATCGTCACTAGCGATGATATCAAAGTCATATTATCACTGATATCATCACTATCAGTTTTGACGGGACTACTTTTTTACCATTCCTTTGCATTAAAGTGCACTTTTGCACACGGCACTAAAATGTTTGTATTTTAAAATATATCCATACGCGTGAATGACGTCATAGGTTGCAAAAATGAAGTCATGGGCGTTATTAACTGCTTTGCTCCTCCCATTTGATATTCTATTTGGCGTTTATGGAGGTATTTTGGCAAATATACTTTAGATAGTGGAATAAAACAAATAGAATAATCAACTCCATTCGATAGATATCAAAAATATGTCACTTGAATGGGTTATCATGTAGAAAAAACTCGTTCTTCGAACTCATTTTTCAACCTGATAACAACCCATTCTTGTGACATATTTTTGATATCAATCGGAAGGAGTTGATTATCCTCTATATATTTACCAGCTTGACTTGGTTCAAGGGCCACCCGTAATATAGGCGCCGCATCGAAGTAAAGGTCTGTGAAAGCTGGACAAGCCACTGTGTTAGAGACTGTTCCAAACTTAAGTATGTGGTCTTCCAGGCCTCCAATACCTTCAAATACAGACAAGATACTATGTTAATCTTTCCAATAAAAGTGTTTATTTTAAGCAGCTTTTCAGTTTTAATTATGACACATCTAAAATATCAAATGAAACCTAGAATAAGTTCAAGACCATCTATTTAATTGATAGACTATAACTCTAAACGCCTTGTTGAATCTTGATGTTATTCAAACTTTGTTTTGATAAAGCTTTTAACAAAACAATACTATGCATATGCCATCACGATCATATCTCCTTTGCACAATCATTCAAATTTTAGTTCATTGTTTGGCTAATCAAATCCAAATTCTTCTTTTTCATGTTTTGATAATTAGCTAAGACTTTAACATACACATTGCTTCAAACTAGGTAATGGCTAAAGCTGAAAAAAACAATAAAACAGAAATATCTTGCCTTGGGCTTATTTTTACTTACACCCTTTTTTTCTAAACAGTCTGTATCAAATGAAATTGTAATCATTAAAATGAATGGTAGCATAAAGTATAGAGTTAAGTTAAATGGTTATAACATATTCATATATTGACAAGAAGGTTCTTATTTTCTTACTTACAGTGTGCAAGTAAGGTAGAAATCTCCTATCGCTGATTTCTTATTACTAATGGTCTACATTAACCATAGGAACATAAGGTCAGTCACTAAATACAAGATAAACAGTACCTAAGACATTTCCAGCTGGTACACTGTCTAGATCCTCCAGTTCTCTGCCCATAAACAGATAGAGGCTGGTTATAGTCACCACTGTGATGTGGTCATCAGCGGTCAAGTCTGACACAGTTTTAGACAAATCTAGGTTACTACACTCCGTTTTCTGTAAAAAAAATAAAATAAAAAAAAATGGCTTGCTAGAAATAATGATATGCTTACCCATCTTAATATACAACAAAAAAAAAGCAGGGTTTTCATTAAGAGCTGATTGCCGATGCAAACCATCGGTTAAAATCTATTGTGAAACAGTTATTTCATGCCCAGTCATAAAGTGTGATAAAAGAGGGTTGTCTGGCTGAATCAGTTAGATCTCAACAAGGATCTGTCACTTCAAATCTTAATGAATACCAAGACAAAAACAAAAAACAAAATTGAAAACAAAAGGACTTCTCATTTTGATGAAAAGATTTTTAAAATATATCTTTGACTTAGATGGACTTACTTTTGCATAAAGTGAGTTTACTCTATGGTTCAATTCATCTACCACTCATTTCAGATGCCAAAAAAATCATTACTTCTTTACTTTTACCTATAATCAAATGAGGATTAAAAATTTGGTTGTGACGAATAGAGCTCTTTTCCTCAAAGGTGATTTTGCCTTTTAATGTGATGAATTCAATGCTTAACAATCCATTATGCAGTTTTTCCTTTGAAACCTTTGTTCTTTTATTAATTGGTCTTCAACAACCACTTGAACTTAATATACACTCTATCAATAGAACTACAGTAGTTGATTCAAGAAACTAATTAAAAACGAAAAAACAATATTATTAAAATCTTCAGAGATTTTAATTCAATTTGTTGCTTTTATATCAATGTCAGATTAGATATAAAAGAAGCAATAATAAAATAGAACATGAGGAATCTGGTTAATATTTTCAGCTGCAAATTATTTTGTACTTGGAAATGGTCTAGATACCTTTTCAAGAGCTTTAGCAGGATCATGTTTAGGACCCAACACAAAAAGCTTTTGTCCCTTCCTAACAGTGCCACTGTACACGCGAGCAAAGGCAATAAATACATTATCATCCTCCTCTTCCTCTGATGTCAGTGGTTTATTGTCAGTTGGTAAGGCACTGCCATTGGCTGAAAACAAACAAATAATGAGATTACCCTATTCCCTTTATACATGTATTGGCTTTTGTGACAGGTTCAAATTTAAAGCAACAAATAACGACAATATAACATGTGAAAGTTTCTCTTTACTTTTTTGTTATGAGTAAAAATCATTGTGACAAAAGGAAAAAATGCTTGTGGCATGCAGTCTTGCCCTTTGTCACAGGTTTCCTAGTTATTATAGTGCAATTGAGAAAAAATGATTTTATATCATGTTGAAGTTTAAGAAGAATATAGTTCAAACCAATTGGTATCCACACATACAATCAATAAATGCACACTATATTTTGTTTTTACCATATTAGTGTACTTCACGGAAGTGAAGCCTTTCTAATTTACTAAAAACTTAAAGAAAGTGACAAACATGTAGTCATGGTTCTTCTTAGATTTTTCAATCAATTTCCACAGTTAATACAATACTGTAGAAGTTCTTTAGTAAAGAAAGATATTGACTTGTGAGTAAAAATAGTTAGACTAGCCATTTCAAGCCAGCTTTGACTTGAGATATGACACCTTTATCATCAGCTTCACACCCAATCTCACCTATATCATTGGATTCACCTGGTTCCTTGTTTACAGACGGTTCTGTGTTTGACCCTTTCTGGTTCCCGGCCAGTTTGGCTGCATGTCGAATCCTCACTTCCTGTCGTCGTCTCTGGATCTCTTCTTCTGTCAGAGGTCTGCAGAACCAAAATGGAGTTGAAGCAAAAAGAGTCAGTTAACCTGTTATTATTTTGTAACTAAACCAAATCGAAATCAACAAGCAGCATTGATTTTAAATAATGAAAAATAATGCTGTGATTGGTATTCTATAACTGAAACAAAGTGGTTTATTGTTCATAACATAATACTACTCCTTTTACCAAATGGTTTCTTATATCTTCTGCTCAATTCAAATGTATTTAAAGCAAGTAAATATGAAACAACATGTTAACTACTTGTAATGTTTTCCAGAACTCTTTAGTCAAAAAGACCAATAATTCCGGCCTTATTTAAACTATTTATATCAGGCGATTTCGGGCTTTCATGACATAAAATATTCATTTACCATTTCCCTTTTATTCATAACATAGAAGTAACAATGTACCTCAGGGTTTGTGAGAGTGACCTTTGGCAAGTCACTTCAAAGCCAAAGCCTAATACTGGTGAACCCAGGAAAGCCGTTACATAGCTGAAAATGTTTAATACAGCATTAAACACCATACAAGCAAACAAACGATTCATCCTGAACCTAAATGCCATATGCTTCCGAGAAGTTAAATGTTGTCTTCGCAAGTCAGAGAGCACAATAAGGAAGGAATTCTTAAGGAGAGATATTCCTATTAATACTAGCTCTGCCATGTATTTTTATTGACACAAAGCAACATGTCAAGAGACATGTACTTGAATATTTACTCACCTTTGTTTGTTTTTAGGTAAAAGTGATTTATCCACAGGGAACATTTTGGACACAAACACAATCACTGGTGCCTCCTCGTCCGATTTACAGGACAGAAATGCTAGAAAAAGAAATGCAATCTATTTTCACCTAAAAACCCACACATATAAGGATAAAAAGATTTTGCCTTAAGCAGGCAATTCACTCTTGCACAATTGATTTCTACTCAATACTAAAATGTTGATTCCATTCATAGCAACTTTACATTGTCAACTGCTAATGCGGTTTCTAAATTGGCAGAGTTACAAATTGCCATATGGGTATTTGGATAATACTGTGCAAATTTGAGGAAAAGCATTATTGTTCATGGACAGAAACTTGTCGAAATGCTTTCCTCATTCGATGCTTATAACAGTGTTTAAAACGTTTAAAGGAAGCATGTTAAATTATTCTTACCATTTTTCAATGCTTGGGTTTCCTCTGGTAATGAGTCAAATCGTGTCGCCTGGTTAACCATAAGCTTTTCTATCTTTTCCTCTTCTATGGCACATGGGGATGGCAGCTTATCAACTACTTCATCTGTAAAGGATCACATTTACCACAATTGACACAAAATCTTAATCTTTTTTAAATCTCACCATACTTGAAGGGATTGCAGATCATAGATTTATTGTGATAACGCTTTTGGTCATGGGGGGGTGGGTGGGAGTTCATGAACTAAATATCCATATCCCTCAAATGTTCTAGAATGTGGATGAATAGGGAATAAACTATTTATCCAAAATATCTTATTATAAAAGCCAAATCCTGTTTATCATCATTATTAAGGAAATAACCATGCCAATTACCCTTTTATTTAGTTGTTCATAACTTCATAATTTTGAAAGAGGGCAGGTATTTGAAATGAGTCCAAAGGTCCAGCTATGGGCCATACCACAACCTTTGAAATGGAATATTTCTAAATCTAATAAAGAACAGCCTATTCTGTAGTTGCTAATCCTAATTGTCTTTCTTGACATTTCTAATGAAATCCTACATAATTAGTTAATATGGTCTTATCTTGATCTTTGAGACGTTATCTGTAATGAATGAATGAATGAATGAATGAATAATGAATGAATGAATGAATTGAATGAATGAATGAATAAATAAATAAATAAATGAATGAATGAATGAATGAATGGCATTTTTAAGCGCATCGACAGCTTAGGTCATTTAGCGCACATAATGATGATGTGGACAAATGCATATTGAACTATTTATAAGCTAAAACTTATTTGGCTAAAAAAAGAAAAAAAAAAGGATTTGTAATGAATGAGTGTAATGAATGAATGATAATAAATGGAAAATTTGTAATGAGTTTATCATATGTTAGATGATTGTAGTGATATTATTCACCGTATTCACCGCATATGTTTAACATCGATTGTGAAGGAATCTTAAAGCTTGTTCAAAGCCACTCTCGATGACTGCTTCCTGGATGCTAAACCAGTTATCGCGCCGGTTTGTGGGCAAGTCCCGGAAATTTCCACCCCGCCTAACAGGGATTCGAACCCGGGACCCTCGGTACAAGAGCCCGATGCTCTACCCCTGCACCAATGTTGCCCACTATGCACCACAAATGAGTAGACAGACAAACAATTTCCAAGAGACAATCATCATCATGCATGTATGAGGTTTCAATTAAATTCATGTCATCAAAATACGGAAAAGAAAGATTGCAACCATCATTACTTCAAAGAATAAAACCAATTATTTCTCTTTCTGTAAATATTTGTTTCTGTTCTATCTGATAACAATTCAATGTTCCTTGAGTCAATTACATAACCAAGACAAGAGTCACTTTGTTTAATTGCATAGTTCAAATTAGAAACAAATTTCCCTTTTCCTTTAATTTGTGAATGGAACTTTTGTAGCAAAGCCATTATGAAAACAATTACACTGCAGCCTCATTATAACACGGTCGTCGGGAGCCATGATGCTCGACCCGCGTTAAAAGTGGGGTTGACAAATATAACGCGGGGTCCCTTTACGAGCTAAAGACCATAACCACTTCCAGACCATAACCACTTAAGAAACAATCAGATTCAAGAAGTAGTCTATTCATATCGATTGTGTTGAGTTAGGGACTTATCACTGAATTTATTGTGAATAAAAGAAAAGCAAATAAAAAACATAATCAACACTTAGATGTTTAACTATATATTCCTTTTTATTTGTTTCATGACGATTCAAGATAAGGATCATTGATAAAGGCACATGCAGTTTAAATATACACTAGAGGAAAAGGAGGGGTGGATTGAGTTAACCCATGTTCTATTTATAGATTTAAACTCCAAGTAAGGAGTGAGTAAATTTTATTGATAGTTCTCCCAGCATGTGTATGGGGATTACCGAGGGAGTAATTGATTTTCAGTTTAATGATCGATTAGGCCCATAGCTTCAAGCAAACTTGACAAAGAAAGCTTCCGAAACAACTGGAAGAAAACAATATATTACATGTATAACACAATTTTACCTACAGTCTAAATGGTTTCTATTCAATAAAAAAAACTCAAGCATTTACCTATCATTCTATGAAGCTTCATAAAACAAGCTTTTGTACCCTCATATCAATTTGATAAAGACATAGAACATCTGTTGAGATATAGTAAACTGTAAACAATAATTCATTATTTCTGTTCTGCTTAATATAAAAAATTTATAAAAAAAGCCTTTGGGACTTAAAACTATGAAGTTGATCAACACTCTTATCCTCTGATGCTAGGAATGTACATTGAAGATCAATCTGACGACAATTAACAAACCGACTTTTGCCATCAAAGCAAATGAAGGCATGAATGATTGTTTCACAAATCTTAATAAACAGAAAATGAGCATTCATTAAGTGTTATAAAATCACCTGTTAAACCCTTCACCAAACGCCAAACTTTCAAGTGCCAAATTGAATGAGATTGCAGACATCTAAAAATGTGATGAAATTGAAACAAAATTTTTTGATAGGAAAAAAAACATTGTGGGAAAAGGAGAAATTGCTTGTTCTCCTTTGCTCACAATGTTTTCCAGAGTTGTCTGCAACAAAGTGGTCAAATGTCGTAATTGTTTGGTAATGGGTTAACATTTACTTACAGAACACAATCTGTGAGATATTCCCATTAGAATCTCTTATGACTTAAAGGTCATATGTACAGGTTGGGTTTATTCTATAAAATTAAAATATGAAGTAAAAGAATCACATTGAAATTATTTGCAACATTTTAGCATAACGCATTACGTCATAATCACCGTCATAGCGCACCGATTAATAAAAGTTTGTATGACTTACTTCCCTTTGCTGTGACGTCACTCGTGATCCACTGAATGCGCCATGTAAAGGGCGTGAAGAGCGATCGCTGGTTAGAATTGGTGTTTTTCTTCAAATAAACAATCCTAAAGTCATTGTTTGGATTGACAGCGCATTTTTTTTATTGAATATGATTCATATTATAAGAATATCATTTTGAAAAAAAGATAAATTAATAACTTAACCCGTGAATTTGCATGGATTTGTCATTGCGTATACCTGTTCATATGAAAGGAACGGCTTGAAATTTGGACGATTTTCCTTGAAATAAATGATTCTTAAGTCATTGTTTGGATTGACAGTGAATTTAATTTTTTATACTGGATATTTTTCATATTATAAGAATATCCATTTGAAAAAAATAAATTAGTGACTTAACGCGTGAATTTACAAGGATATGTCAATGCGTTCATATGAAAGGAACGGCTTGGAATTGGGACGATTTTCCTCGAAATAGCAATCCTTTAGTCAATGTTTGGATTGACAGTGCATTTTCTTTATTGAATATGTTTCATATTATAAGAATATTCTTCTGAAAAAAAAGTAAGTGACGTAACGCGTAAATTTGAAAGGATTTGTAAATGTTTTCAAATGTAAGAATCGGCTTGAAATTTTGAAAATATTTGTGAAAACAGCTATTTTTATTAATGTTTGTTGAAAAAATAAACACGAGTACTTTTTCGTCAATGATCGTGTATTAGCATTAAGGTTTCAATTGAGTAGTTAACAAAGACATAGATCTGAATAAACGAATTGTCTTAAAACCGTACATCGTATAACTATTAACTGTCAAATTCACCCTGCATTGTCTTATCAATACATGAAATGAAACGGGAGAAGATCATAAATTGCGAACAAACAAACCCAACTTACTTGTGATACGAAGGTTATCCTTTAACTCACATTTTCACCACACATCAACCTACTTGTGATACGAAGGTTATCCTTTAACTCACATTTTCACCCCATATCCAAATTTCAATACTAAACACTGGCACCTTCAAGAGTATTTCTTAAAATCATCCGGCAACTTTCCAGTAACTCCACCCCCAGTAAGAGGTCTATGATTTCGAAATTGATTCCGATGTCGTCTTACTAGAACAACTGTTTTGACTTAAGAATTGTTCTTCATATTCACTTTACATTTATGTTCGTTTTCTCTCGTGTAAGTAGCCTTGACATATTGAGCATTTAATTTTCGGATAGGTTTAATAATTAACAGCTAAAACAAAAAAATCGTCATAGTTTATTTTACTAACAACCTTAAATAAACATATTTGAATTTATTTTTTATGATTTGGGAATTTAAATATCAATTTGACAAAACTTGATTTTGATGTTAAAACGTTTGTTTTTTTGTTGTTGAAAACATAGAGTTAATACCGTTTTGGAGAATACTGATTATCATATACTTATTGAAGTGTCAAACTATTCTAAAAAAAAAAGACAACATGTTCACTTCTTTGAATATCATAACGACAAAGTATCAGACGTAAGTCACATTGAGAGATACATATGTCCTGACACCTTATCAATCCAAACATCCAGTGAGAGTTTGGTCTTAATTGGTTATATCTTAACAATGGATTTTTTAGCAAAGTTTAATTGCCGCGCATTGAATGTGTGAGATTTGCCGCTTGTTATTTCATGTCTGGAATGTCAGACCTGTTAATTAACAACAGAGCTATTTAAGAGATTAACGCCAGAGGCTATCTTTCGCCTTAACAATAAAGGACTTGAGACTTGAAACATACTGTGCAAATGTGGCAGATTGGTGTTAATTTGCATCACGACCCTTAATCCTTGTAATGTCCGATGTTTGTTGATTGACCCTTTGTATGTGAGGTAAACTGACAATAATCAATTAAATTGTAAACAAAGAGATTATGTTCTAATGTGTAAATTATATATTTAGTGATCTTATTACTAAATTATCAATATTAATTTGTCATAATCATGTTTGAACACCTGCATTTCAGTGTGACATACGTCATTTAAACCAAATCTACCAATGGCAAAAAAATGATGTGTGTGATTTAAATAATTCCGAAAAGCAGAAGCTTAAGTTAAGATCGAACCCATTATCATTTGCGTTGATGAGTTCAGAGACAGGTTACGGATATCAAATATTCATTATTTTGAATTTTCATTCACAGACAACGGCAGATAAAAGAAACTTGCTTGTTTTAATCGGTTTGTTATCATAGCAATCAACGTACATTTTTCATTTTGTCTCATTTATGTACAATGGCAACCTTTCTACAATTAGGTTAAAACATAAAACAAGTTTTGCAAATAAGAGCACGATGCATTTGAGCGTTTAAAACCCAAAGACATGGCTATACAATAACTTATGATGTTGGATGAAATAAACATATTCTTGCAAACCTTTGAATTCTTACGTAATATAATCGTAAAGCAGCCTGATTAAGTATTCCTTACTAAGTATGTAGCATAGTTAATCTGTTCCAAACAAAACTAGCTTGGCGAGTAAGAGAGTCATTCAAGGAATTTAACTTTCAAAAAAGGTGTAATCAACGTGATTTATCCTTTTCTTGAATTTATCTACATTTACACAGTGCAAATTCTATATAAAGATCTAGCAAGACTACACGAGGCTCAAACACCCCAAACTAAAAGTCAGGAATTGTTTTAATCACGAACATCAGTTCACCACAATGTTAATTTTGAATAATATTTTCCTTTACCTGAGATAAATTTGGAAACAGCGTAACAGAAGGACTTCAGGCTTAAATTATCATTAGCAACTTGGTACATTGGCTAATAAAACAACGACTTATGATAAATATTTGGGGTCATTCCGAAATACAATGTACACATTCGCGCGTCACACCAATGTCTTGACACATGATTGTATACTTTATCGCTTGATTGGTGTTTGAAAGTGAGATTAGCTTTGTCTGGTTTGCATTGACAGTCTTGAAACCAATACATCAAGGTAAAGTGAATGTTGTCGGTGTGTTTCAAATAAGGGAAATGTAACAGTTACTCAATAAGTAGAATGAATTTGAAGCGTCTTCACCTATATAAATTACTTTGAATTGAGTCCGATCATTTAAAGATCGTTAAAATCAATTCTATGGAAACGCCTAACAATGCGTAAACTTGCCGTCTTCGAAGTGAAAGTAACACATCCTACTGTTCTTGTTTGGGGAATATATCTTTTGCTTATTTGTAAAGTAAACACGGTCCAGTTTACTTATCGAAACTTTTTGCAGCTTTCATGTTCGTCGGAAAACGGGAGAAACTCGCATCCCTGCGACCAAAAGCAGAATAACACCAGAAGATCTGTCAAAATACCATATTCAATATCCAATTTACGTTTCCCAAAACACAATTCAACACTTAAAATGTCCGAATTTTGTGCAAAAACACCGTCGTTACTGAGAACTAGATTCTTCTTACTGATAGTTCATATGACTTTGAAGCACAAATGACGTCACAACAAGGGAGATAAGTCATTCACAAAAATCGATAAAGGTGAATAAAAGTAGTCAAAAACAACCTTTTTCGCTTCTGTATGAGAAAAAAATCATTACCTCCGTCATAACGAAACCATAATCTAATTCAAAAACCATAATTAAAGAAAATTTTGTTTATCGGGAAATTTGACCTTTAATAGGTTGGATAGTACATTCTTCCAGTATTTGCTGTGTGTTATAAGTGTCCTCAATTAGAATTGGACCAAAACATAATTTGAAGCGGCCATTTTGGCCTGCGGCCTGTTCTGATTGAGAACACACTGATTATACTTACAAAGGACAGCCTGTGACACCGGTAACCATTGCCCCATAACTGCCTGTAACTGTACTCTAGAATCATTGTGGCGAGAATCCCGCGGAGCGATGGTGAGATTCAGAGATTTTACAATCTTTTCCATCATCTCTTTATCACGCCTCACCATTATACTGTCATACACAGACCAAATGGTCTCCAACACAAACTGAACAAACAGAGGCTTTTTCCCTTTTGACTGAAATATATAGAATCAAAGGTTTAAATAATTTACTTATATAAGAAATCATCATTGACCATTCGTTACAATAATGAGCTTTGGATGACTTTGTAAACCCCTTGACAAAATAAAAGGAAAACTGTTTAATTAAATTGTCATAAAGTAATAAAAAGAAAATGGTTACAATCAATATATAAGGTAAGTTTGAATCTGAAAAGTGGGAAAAACATGTAAGGCATCAAACGCCACAATTAGTTAGCCACAAAAGAAGTTAAAAGAGAACAAGAAAAGCATTAAACTGTGATTCGACATTTTCGTAGAAAACTTTAGGTCTAGAATCTTACCTGAGCTCCTTTCATTATTCTTTTGGATTTAGAATTCAGGTAAAAATCTCCCCACAAAGTCTTCCTTAATCCCTGCTCACTCATGCCCAACTTCTTTGAATAAATCTCTGCAAACTGACCAACCCTAAAAAGTAACAAAATGAAGAGATAAGAATATGAGGTAGAATGTGACCCAGCAAGACTACATAGTTGTTGAATCCTTTCTCTATTTTATACATTTATTTATTTATTTCAAATAGCAGGCATGTCAGCGACACTTTACCATTGGCCTTAACATTGCCTTCTGATTCCCATTTTATGCAAAATATGGCAATGTTCATTTCATACCATATAAAACGGAAAAACACAATTATTCAATCTTACATAAATAACGCTAAGGAAGTTCCAGCAGTTTGATCTCTATGCTAGGCATGTTATAAATACAGTATGTTTACACATTTTAAATTTGTAATATATAATTGGAGATCTAATAAAGTGTATTGGTCTATAAAGATGTAAATATTTGAAACAGAACTTTCAGGTATATAACAAATATTAAATTAGCATACAGGCTTGGTGATCATGTTATCAATGTTTATGATATAAAACAGATTGTAATGGCGGCACCCATGAATGAGCAGGTATTTATGCATTATTTCAGCAGATTACTTTTGTTTTCCATTTTTTTATAAATGCGATGTTCTGACTATCAATTTTCCACTACCGCTGGTGAACGTTCTTTTTCATTTTTGCAGTGCCGTTCACTCCAAGTCCCTGCAGAAAATGCATAAATAACTGCTCATTCATGGGTGCTGCCATTTGCAATCTGTTTACTATAGTAAACATTGATCTCATGATCACCCCGCCTTGCATATGAAAATTGCTTAACTATGTTAATACATACGTAAATCCCCAGCCATCATAAGCACTTGCAAAAACAACATTTCCGAGGTCAGGGGAGAAATAAATATTCTTGTGTTCCATCTCATCTGCATCTTCTGTCCAGTCATAATTCTACGAGAAATAATGGGAAAATGATCTATCAACTGGTCCTAGAAGTAATATCATGCTATAATAATAATGTATACATTATTTACAATGAACTTGGTAGTGTTGGATAATTCAATTCAGTATACCTAATATCGGAGACACAGTTCAAGTCAGCAGCTTTTATAAATTGAGTATGCTTATTTGTTACTACATGTACTGTTCAAGTATGATAGTTATCAAATTCTAAAAAGTATTAAGAACAACTCCTTAGTAAACGATTACCTTTAAGAAGATAAACTTATACAAAACAGCCACTCTTTCTTAAACTAGACGAAGTCTAAACATAAGTGAAAGTTTGAAATGCAGGACACTTTCAGTATCCTGTAATCCCAGGGGGATTCTTGCCCGATTCTTACACAAAACAATTGGTGTCAAACCTGATATATGGCTTCTAATGGAGCGTTCTACATCACTAGCCACATTATCTTATTCTTTACAACTATCACATCTTTAACCCTTTCCCAAACAACATATTTTCGACTGCCCAAAATTGGAAGAGTTTGCAGACAACATTTCAAAACGTGACGAAATTGAGAAATAATCTTCTGATCAGGCAGAAAAATTGTGGGCAAACGAGAAATTTTTGAGTTAAGAGCAATTTCTCCTTTTCCCACAATGTTTTCTATTGTAGTCTGCAACAAAGTGGTCAAGTGTTGTTATAGTTTGGGAAACGGTTAATCCATCAGTCCTTTGGTTTCTACAGATTTGACTGTGAAGTCAAGGAAGGTATCAGTTTTACTCCTCACTACCATTCAACCCTATGTTTGAGAAAAGGATATACATATTTTTTGTTTTCAATTTACCTGAGCTTCCGAGTTTGTATCTTCATCTTGTACTGTATGTAATGACATAACATCAGCTGTAAACAACTCACTTGTCAGTAAATTCACCTGTCAAAGTACATAAACCTTAAATAATCTCAGCACAAATCAAACAATTATGGTTGACCAATCAAATCCTTAACCTCTTCTTTCATCTAAATGAACTCTAATGAACCTACAGTAGAAGATTCAAATAAAAAAAAAAAAAAAAAAAAAATGGAGAGCAGAATTGCGCAAAATGATTTAACAAATAAAATAATAAATTTCATAGTTGAGGCCAAAATTAAAATATTTGTGGTTTGCCCTTTTCCAACCCTAGTTTTTACAGGTTGGTAGGTAAGTAGGGAAATTATTTTATCTTATTTGAGAAATTATATTTTTAATACACTTATAGCCTATGAATATCCTAAAAACATGTCAGAAATTGCAATAAAAGTTTGAGGGTGTGGAGGGGTTAAAAGTGGTTCGTTTTGTAAAAGCCAAAAAAACCTAATTTCATTTTAGGCCTATGGATGTTGGCTGCTGTTGCTTTCAATATGGACCCCTATAAAAATGCTATCAAATCACAAATTTATCTCCATATGTATACCTGTTCCAGGGTCTGCTGTAGATGTATAAAGGCCTCCAAGGGTTCCATCTTCAGTTCCATAATCAACCTGTCCACTTTGTTTAATACCAGGATAGGCTTGATATTCTCCAGCCACGCCTGTCTCAACACTGCATGGGTCTGAATGTGAGGAAATATTACAAGTTAGAATAACATCACAGGTTGGAAAGCTGTTTACAGTGATTTATCCTAGTTATAAGAACTTACCTTACAATCCATGTAAAATAAATAAGATTAAACTTAAAATTATATTTCCAAAATGTCTGTATTATGGAATTTTGCAACTTTATAGTTTTCTATGTGAGAAGAAACCATTTTGATAAATTGAGTAAAAACTTTATACAAAACATTTCTCCATGTCACACAGTGGTTATTCAATTTGGTATCTTTGTGCAGATGTGTCAAAAGATTATTATTGTTATAACAGAAAATAAAAGACACAGCAGTGTTCATAATATCAAGGTTAAATTCTTACTCAGCAACTACCACAAAAAAGCAGGGCTCACGCTGTCGGTCGCCAAATGCGCCAAATGCGAATATTATTTCATTCTGGCGAAAGATTTCCCGATTTGGCGAATTTGCTTGGCGCATGTTTTTTTCATTCATCTTTACCACTTTTCCACCTGTCCGGACATTACAGACAGTTATATCTTTTGACACACTTAACAGTTAGTATCTCCGAAAACCCCAAATTAATCCGCTAATTGTTATCCCCGTGTCAAACAATGCCTGAGGCGTGTATTTAATCGGGTCTTTATTATGTGTAAACAACTCGACACACTTGACTGGTAGACTTGATGCGGTTGTTCCACGAACACCGATTTCTATTTACCGCATTCTGTCCAGTGTTAAATGATGCATGGTAGAATGCGAGAATTTAAAGAGGATTAATTTGTAAAGTATTTTGATATTGACAGTTCGCTTCCTTCGTTGATGCAACGGTACTATTCAAATTGCGATCCTCTATTATTAATCATTCAAATCATCATACCGGAGTCTTGACGAGAGTAAAAACAAATAGACCTAAGATCATGTTTACTTTCCATTTATCTATCGGACATTTCTAAAATAAATAACAAAACTGAGAATTCAGAAATGCATAGTCTTCAATATGATTTGATGTTATCTGAGATAAAAGATTCATTTTGATTTTGTCACTGAAAGCGAAGCCTTTAGTTATACCATTTTTGGTTTAAATTTGTTCGGAAGGGGAATGTCTTGGATTTTTTTTTTTTTTTTTTTTTTTTTTTTTTTAAACATGATATTTTTATTGGCATTACACTTTACATATTTATGACATTACAATTTTAATAAAAATGGTGAAATATAAAAAACAGAAATAATTAATCAAGAGGATTTGACACATATCTACATACAACATGAAGAGTGTTTAAAATAAAGAAATTTTAATTGGAGCCATTTGCTCAGAATTAGGCTCCTACTTCTTTAATTTGGCTCCTATTTTTGTCATTTGGCGAATGTGCTGGCGCAGACTTTTTTCCAGCCAGGGTGAGCCCTGAAAAAGGATTCACTTAAAAACTA
This sequence comes from Cerastoderma edule, assembly GCA_947846245.1. Classification (NCBI taxonomy): domain Eukaryota; kingdom Metazoa; phylum Mollusca; class Bivalvia; order Cardiida; family Cardiidae; genus Cerastoderma; species Cerastoderma edule. The sequence continues at coordinate 24,804,641 of OX401412.1, read as the reverse complement.
GTTTATGAGGGTTCCCTTAGGTATCACTTAATCACCTTTATCACCTTTATCAAAACAGACATCTTATTTTCTTCTAAGGGTTGTAACTACATTAAAAAGCTAACACTGTTTACTTGCTAATTTGATAATCATTGGCCTTCTATAACACAACACAATCAAAGTCACTATCATTTCATGAGTTGTCTGCTTCAGGTGCATTAAATTCCATAAATATATGGTGGAAAGATTTGTCGTACATACCTGAGGACACACACCCTCCACAACATCAACAATGACAATAGCCCCATCACACAGACGGACAGCCGTTGATACTTCACTGGAGAAATCCACATGACCCGGTGAGTCAATAAGATTTATCAAAAATTCTTCACTTGCTGGAAAGGATAGAACAAGTGGAATTGTTACTTTATACAAAATGTATGGCCATGTTCATGGTATGGATAAAAAAAACCATTAAAGTAAAAAGCAAGCAAAACTAAGCCAATTTTGCTCCATATTTTAACTTAATATAGAGTCGGAAAAAACAGGCAAATTTAACATGACTGTATACTATTGGCAAGCAATTGGCTAGATATCACGCTGTTTGTATTTGTGAACCCATTCTCTCTGTGAAGCATTTACTATAGTCTTGTACTGAACCCTTAATTTAACAAATTCCAATCATTCGACCTCATTAGAATCATCTCATTATCTTTAATGAGCACCAACAATATAACCTTTCAAGAGGCAAAACGAAAATATCTGAACCTCAGTATATGCATCAAAGGCCTATAAATACCTCTCTGAAAATGCAGTGAAATAGCGCTCGACTTCATGGTTATCCCTCGAATCTGTTCATCCTCACGACTGTCCATGTAACGAAGCTTGGAATAGAAAGAAAAAGAATAAAGGATTAACATGCTATATAACTTATTTTGTTGATGCTTTCATTGAATTATCACCCACACAAGTTTTAATCAGCCGGAGAATAATACTGGTAACATTTCTTAGGGAAAAACTTTGTTATTGAAAATTAAACAGCTTTAGACAAGCAAATTCTCCTTTTATCCTAGTTTCTCCTGCCTAAAGTGTTTGCAAACAAGAACACGAGGTTGGTAAAAATTGGATATTCCCACCACCTTTATGATTCACCTAAAATGAAAGCCTAAGAAAAACAGTGACAATTGGAGAATTTGCTTAAAACTAGCAGTTTCTCCTACTGTCAAAAATAGATTATTACTTATAGAACAAATAGTATGTTATTTCTGATGCTTTAAAATTGCCATTTACTGTTTATTCAAGATTTCACAAGTCACTTATAAATGAAAGAAAAGGTTAAAATTATGATTTTTAGACAAAAGAATAAACAACTTTTTAAACATACCTTCCCAGCCATTCTCTGAGATATAATGCCATTACTAGCCACAAGTGCATCAGCAAGGGTTGTTTTTCCTGAGAAAATAACAGTAAATATTCCATTTAACTGGTTAGGAATTTTTCTGACATTTGTCAATCAAGATTTTGAACTGTTCTGTTTCAAGCATTTAAAACACACAAAAAAAATTTCAGGTATTCATTTAGTGTGTATTTTGTTCATCTTGAGATCTTAAACAACAAATACACCAACTATTAAGATTTTAGTAATTGGTGTAATTAGTAAAGATACCAGGCTGTTATGTCTATTGAATGTGGCTAAGCAAAATCAAAACCAGCAGTACCTGGTAATTCCTGTATTTTTTTTATATGGGTTTTACATCACATCAACATTATTTCAGTTATGTAGCAATGCCCGACTCTTAATGATGGAGGAAGACCCCTTACTCAACTACCCATAATGGCTGGTCAAGGCGGGTAGAACCATCGGCATTCCGTAAGTCAGTCTGATCCTTTCAGGATTTGAACCCACGCGGAGAGGGACCATGTGATTTCAAGTTCTGTACTCTAACCACTAGGTCACGGAGGCCCCATCTGCATTTTTCTAAACTTAAGAATTGTATTAGTCTAAAAGAACTCTTACTCATTCCTTAATATCTTCAATCAAAACAACCATGATCAGTGTAAATATTCTCATTTACCATACATTTGCCTCACCACAAAGTCTTTTTAGTTTTTAATCAATTCCATTAACCCTTTACCAAACGCCAAATTTTTGACTGTCCCAAATTTTAAGAGTTTGCAGATGACATAATTTCAAAATGTGATGAAATTGAAATACAATCTTCTGATCGGGCAGAAAACATTGTTGGAAGATGAGAAATTGCTTGTGAAGAGCAATTTCTCCTTTTCCCACTATGTTTTCCAGAGTTGTCTGCAACAAACTGGTCAAATGTTTTATTGTTTGGTAATGGGTTGATCCTTACCATGATCAACATGTGCTAATATACAGATGTTCCTTATAGAAGAGGGAGTGTTCTGAAGGGATGCCAGCTTTTCTGTGGTAGTTAACCTCATCTTTCTGAAAATAGAATGACTTAAGTTGCAAACATATGAAATACTATAGGTAATGGTAAGTCGACAGTAGTCTTCCTTGTGCCAAGTCCTCATTGAAGATAGCTGCAGAAAATATAAACGATATGAATAATAATGTCAGTCTGCAAAAAGGCAGATAATATTGAGAATTGTTCTGATCTTTATCAATATATGCATGTATTTAATGTTTTTCTTGTGTGTTTTTTTAATAAACAATAGAGTAACCTAAATACATTATCCTGTTAGGTGTCAATACTTTTTTAACATTAAGAATACCAAGACACTTCTTAAAAGAATGCTGATGACATCCAAGCGAGTCAACCATATTCACTCAGGGTTTTTTACCTGTTATACACAGGAACCCTTAAAAGGCAATTCCGAATTAGAAATCTCATTGAAATCACGAAAATATCCATAAAATTTAAAGTAATATCAGCTTTTTGGTTTGCCAATTCAATTCAAAAATAAAATTTCCAAAAATCCACAGCCTGAACCTCTTCAAACAGAAAAAAAGCCCTGTCAATGATCATTCAAAACATGAAATCACAAAATATATATTCGCTTATACATTAAGAAGGACAGTTAAGTAATATATCACTACTTAGGCATACATGTTTACCTATCTTAAAATAGTTTTCAGGTATCCGAACATTGGATTATCCGGGCACACGTGTCTTAAAACTAACGTCTGCGATTTGACGATAACCAAGAGATCATAAATACCTTTTAGAAATTTGAGTCCTTTTCTAAAACATAAGTTTTTTCTTCAATTAAAGAGCTATGAGTAGCGCCTATTGTCATTGATCTCTTAACACTAACAACGTCAAGATGACTGTTTATGTTTCAACGTGTGTTCAGCATGTTGTGAAATCGTTTTTTCTATCAAGAGTTGTCGTTCGTTTTTAAGCCATGGAAAATATGGTCAAAGGGAAGAAACTCGAATTAGACGAAATTGATGAAGTATTGAGTTGTTCTTCTTTTAAGATGAAATGGATATTGATTCACCCTTGGTTTGGATACTAACACGATTTCAGTTCCATTGTTTGTTTTTTTTGTCAGTTCATATATTTTTGTGATAATAGCAATCATGATAATAAAACTTTTTCTAAAGGCGTCAAGCACGCCTTTAAATTGGATCACAGTGTAATAACTAATACTCCAGTTTTCCCTGAGGCACTTTACTTTACTTAAGTCAAAGTACTTCATGAACACTTTGCTGAATACCGTGAAGCTTTATGTGCAAAGTAGAACATTGACTGCGTAAATAGTGTTAATCAACGGTGAACGGTGCATGCTGTACAGCTCATCAAGTGCAAGACTACTGCAGCTGATTATTAGCTACAACCAAGGCAATCGACGGTTCTCCCAGGCGGGAGGCTACTTCTACTAACGCTGATACGTTGCTTTGTCGCATTTGACCATTGCACAACGGTGCGTTTAAGAGAAAGATTAATACAAAGTGAAATGATAGGAAAGTTAGAAGAATAACGGACAGGATAATCTTGCCAATAGTACAAGAAAAGAAAAGTAGAAAAGTTTTCCAGACTCCTTTCGACAAGAACAATGCCAATCACACAAGATATATTATTATACCGTATACAGTGACGTCTCGTTAATCCGAACACGTCCGTTCCCAACAAGATTTCCGGGATTAATGAGTCATCCGGACTAATGAAGCAATGCCTGGTCTTATACTCATTAAGACATAAACGGTCTATATGCACGTGTATACTTATAACCCTTTACTAATGTCCAAATTTTCGATCGTCCCTAATTGAAAGAGTTTGCAGACGACATTTCAAAATGTGATGAAATTCAAAAATAATCTTCTGATATGGCAGAAAACATTGTGGGTAAAGGAGAAATTGCTCGTTACGAGCGATGTTTCCTTTTCCCTCAATGTTTTCTAAAGTCGTCTGCAACAAACTGGTTTAATGTCGTTATTGTTTGGTAATTGGTTAGACAAATTACTACAAATAGTTCCTTTCCCTTATAATTTCGTTCGGATTGCGAGACATCCGGATAATCGGGGTCCGGATAAACAAGGCTTCACTGTATATCGTTTACCGTTTGATACAGAATAAGGCCTCAGCCTGTGACTCCTACGGCTAATTGTCTGATCACACTCAGCGCTGAAATGTAGAAATATCCCAAATATAAGTAATCAAATATAGTTCATAAAACATTTTTCAAAGAAGAAGACTTCTAGATTATTCGGACTACACAGAACGAGGTCTTTTGCAGCTAAACACATTAAAAAGAACCATCGAATTAAAAAAGAATCACAAACAAACAGATTTCGTAAGTTAGGGTCCTGCGTGGCTCGGTGGTTAAGGTGGTGGACTTAGAGCTCGGGATAACTGGTTTGAGCGCCATCAACATCTTTGGTTTCGTGGTACTGTCTCACGGTTGACAGGTCACTTCAGAGCCCTAGCCTAGTACTGTTGGCCGTAGAAGTCACAAGCTCAGGCCTTTATCCTGTACCAAACGGTAAACGGTACATGTTGGAATGGTTGTAGAAAATGTTCTCTTCACAAGCAATTTCCTTTCTTATTTCAGAGGTAATTCATGATGATGAAATTCGTGGCCCTGTGCAAAGTAAAGGGTAAATTCTAAAAGGAAATCGAAACGGTTTGAATAACAGAAGTTAAGTTGAAGTCAACTTCTTTATAACTTATACGACGTGTCCTTGCTACTTTCACATTGTTTATTGTAGAACCTTGTGTCTGGACGATATTGAAAATTACCACAACAGAAGAAGAAACAGCATGAACAACTTCAGTTTTTAATGATCTTGAGATGAATCTATTGCGACGTATGCATTTTGCTCTAGTCCGAATGATCCAAACGTAGATATTTCATTCTTCAGCTACATGTGTACAGCTTGGATCATCCGAGCTGCATTATGTGTCATATACAATACGTATCGAACACAGTTACATATTGGATCGTCCGAGTTAATATTACTCATAAAAATCAATGTAACCTTTTGTCACGGAGGTTACTCAAGTTCTCTGCGACAGATGCACTAATGAGATGGTTTCTGGTGTAGGTATAAAGGGTTAAACATTCTGGATTATTCATATCGTTCAGGCGAAATGTAAACAATTAAAACTTCAATGAATCATACTCATAGTTTATCATTTGAATGTGTCTTCGTGACAAGATTATATTTAGAAAAGCAAGATAGATTTTCTCATTTTGTTCAAATGATAATGCGTTTCGTCAAATACGAACATTAACTGTCAGTAATACCAAGAAGATGGTTTAAGAGGTTTTATCTATTACTAATCTGCATTTGTACTTATATGGGAGAGGGCACTGTGGGTTTGGCCATGAAGGGCGAGTGTATGTGAGTAAGGGTATGCGAGGAGTATGGCTAAAGGAAGAGAGCGCATTCCAATTTTTCTTTATCTTTTTGTAACTGTTTGTTTGTAATCTCTTCAGAAAATGGAGGAAATAAAGATTATATTTACACTTTTCCTTTCTACCCATAGTCCGAATGATCAAGGTGTAGATATTTCATATACTTCAGTTACAGCTTGGATCATCCAGATAATATATCAATAGCATTAATATTCCTAACAAGACCTCTATAACGTTGTTTTGCAAGACCGCCCCATGGTAGTAATCGTTTTCAAACAGACTAAGGAAGTCATTTGTACAGTTATGAATTCATGGTATTTTCTCTTTGAAATTCCCGTTTGATTTCACGTTAGCAAAATTCATTTGTTTGTTATTTCTCGGAAATCGTTTCTTTGAATTCTTAGAAACTAGCACATTTAAACAAGAATAGATAGACCTTTGCGAATCGTCATCATATCCCGTCTGATAATCTATTTACAATGTTTTTATTTGTCGACGGCGTTTCATTTTCTTAACCAATTACTCCTTATGGAATAATCTTAATTAGATTGTTTACATCACGTCATCGCGTCAACATTTCCCCCTCCCTCCGTTATACTGCGATGCTTTCTGAACATATCGGGTTTACCCAATGAAAACGCTCACGGAAATACCCGAGTAGTTCCGATTAACTGCGATGCCCATCGCTCAGCGTGGATGGAAGAAAACTTAACTTAAAAGCATACTAGCGCTCAGAAAAACTGCAACACTGGGTAATATGAGTTATAGATAATGATAGAATATGTTGAAACACAGCGAAAGACCACATGATCATGACAGTATAACCCCTTCACTTTTTATTATGTATTTTTCAAAGTGCTATTTTTTCAATTTTGGTGCCCTCCAATTTAACTTCATTGTTTACATTCGAGTAACATCTAAAATAGCAAGGAGCACTTGGATTAATAAGTTGTGATAACCTGGTTAGAAACATCACTTGAAACACATATAAGTACTTTAATTTATCCAATATTAACAACGTGAACATTCAAAATGGAGAATTTCTTGGATTTTATTGGTTTCCAGTGTTTCTTGGCTGACCTTCTTTTATCGCTAATTGTAAACAAAGCTTTAAGTATTAACTCTTTTAAAAGTGTCATGTGAACGTGTTACACTCTCAATTCCTCTGTAAAAGGGTATTTTAAGTACTTATAAGTTAATTTTCAATTATTCTAGAACTTTCACAATTTAAGTTTAAATGAGCGCAAGTATTGGTTTAATGAGATGAATCATCGTCATTCCGTCAGTCAGCGGGATAAATATCTCCGACAGTGGTCGAGGGATAGAGCGCCAGCCTTGGGACACGAAGGTCCAGGGGTCGAATGCTGTGAGTAGCAGGATCTGCCTCGCGACCTTACATCAATCCACATTCGGCGCGAGTACTGGTTATATATCCAGGAAGCAGAATCGAGAGTGATTAATCTAAGTTGTAAGAACTTGTCACAATCGACGTAAAATAACAAAAGTTTAAAGGCATGCAATCTCATATCACTTTTCTTTCCAATGAACACCCTTGTGTTTAGCAAATTAGAAAAAGGACTTTAAATCATCCTTTTCAAATGTGGATTGATTAGATCACAATTCAAAGATTTGTTACTCACATAACACAATATGTGATACAGTCCCTTTAACCCATTACCAAACAATACCAACATTTGACCAGCTTGGAGCAGACGATTCTGGAAAACATTATGGGAAAAGAAGAAATTGCTCGTCACGTGTAATTTCTCCTTTTCCCACAATGTTTTCTGTCCTATCAGAAGATTACTTTTCAATTTCTTCACAGCAATGTCGTCTGCAAACTCTTTCAATTTGGGACAGTCGAAAATTTGGCGTTTGGTAAAGGGTTAACACACAGAAAATGTTCACCGATTTAATTTTGTCGTTCATTACATTCAATAACCAATGATTTAGTTGAAGGAAGGAGAAAATATGGGTCTTCATGTTTAATGATCTTTGCTATGCACAATTGTACATTTTATGCATCGATAGACTCAAACCCTTCTATGGATAGATTGTATAATATACGCCATAAAACACCTCTATGCAGACAGGAAATGTTTCCATCTGTCCAAATCTAAAGCATTAACAGACACTGATTGCATTGTAAGACATAATATGAATATTCACATTAACCCTTAGAATGCTGGGTAATTTTGTTAAAATATGTTTTTGTGTCGTCTGCTTTCCAAAAGCTAAATTATCTGCTTACTTTTGTTGAGGAAAGATACCAAGAGTTACCAACAGGTTGGATCACAGGCCAGTCATAAATTTATTTAGCGGCTGGCCTCGATCTAACCTGTTTGCACAAGCATGAAGTCGGTTCCAGCACTATAAGGGATAGGAAATGGCATCGAGACATGCCAAGCCATCTTCTTTGACGCATGTTTCATTCGGATATAATATTGTGTTATCAGGATTTTGTTACAATTACGATATGAGTGCTGGGGGAAGACACTTACGTCTCAATTAGGACCTGATCACCTGGTTATCTCAGGTCGAACTATCGCCATTCCGTTGGGCAGTCGGGAAAAATACAAGTTTTGAGAACGAACGCAAATCTAGAAACAGAATACATTGAAGTTTCTCGTCACCTCAATTCTCGATTTTTACCTATCACCAAAGAAGCGTAAATTGAAGGGTTATGTAATACAAGCTTTACGGTTGGTTATCAGAGCATTTCGAAATAGGGCGACGAAGATGGTACACTCGCATGTTGGATAACTCACAATCGGCTTAATTACGTTAGGCGGCGCTTCAAAAGCCAGGTCGTCTCCCTTTGAAGAAATGAGTCGTCTGCTAGTGCAAAGATATCGGCTGAGCATTTCAACCGTTATATAACATTACACGAATATGCATACAGGCAGTATATGCGCATGTACCATGCTCCAGTTATTACAAATCTGTGTTTGCACTGCCAACAAGGGGTCTCGATACATAGATCCAGGGATCAAAATGGCAGCACTTTTTGTGTGACCCTGTTACGGATTTGGGTCGTCTTTAAAGCGTTGGGAGATAGGGTTTCTTGTTCGTTTGTGAATTCGCGGAAACTGTTACATAATAATGTGCAGAATTAGAGTCAGTTAAGATATCTATCAGAGGAAGTGAAAGAGGGAGAGAATACAAAACGGAATGTGTATAACAGTGGTGTCGGGACCCAAGAAAGTGTTAGGATTTTTATCCAGTTAAATGACTTTATTCAAAATGTTGGCTCACGGGTATAGTGTGATGGTGACGACGGTGCTGGTGTTGGGATGCACCGTGTTGGGTAAGTGTTTTTCTTCCGTTCTCGTCCCGAGTGGTGTGCGTCCCACTCTTTCATATATCGATTTACTCCTTCGAAAAACGGCTCTCGGCGAAGGAGGAGGAGAAAAAAAGAAAGCGTTTCAACTCTATGTGCCCGACCTTACCGTCTTAAAAAACAAAATGGCGGGTTAAGCGTGCCAACCTCGCTTGCTAACTTGGTGCAGGTTGCGCCTTTATCGCTTCGACCCTTGGTCGGACGCCTGGCCCCACAAATGTCGGCTTGGGGAAAGTGGGTTGTTTTTCGTGTTTTCGTGAAGTAAAAAAAACCGCGATGTTGTTTTGGATTTTTTTTCTCTTCTTCAGAGTCGTTATTGATCAATCACGCTGGGTAAAGTATCAACGCTAGAGTGGGTACGCCGATTATATTGAGGGTTCGGTGTAAGATCAAAGTAAGTCCTTCACATATCTGAAGGACTTACTTTAATCTTGCACCGAACCCTCGATTTGTTTACTAGAAGAGGAGGTTAATGCCGTGGGGTTAACTTTAACTGTGTCGCTGGTGTATAAGGCGTTTCTGGGCTTAATTCCCGGCACTTTTCGACGCCATTAGAAGCGGTCGGCGTTTCTGGAAAAAGTTAACGTTAGCAAAAGAAACCAACGCTTCATATACATAACGCAATGCATTTATAGCAGGCGGCCCGAAAACTTTTAATGAAAAATGTGAGGTCGCGGCATTTTCGGACAAATGTGAAATGAAACGATATCGTATACATGTAATTGATTATTACAAATGTGAATGCTGTAAATGTTTCTGAATTGTATGCTGAGCTCTCTTTTGTTGCAACGTACAGAGAAATATACTGAACTGAATGTCATGAATATATTGAATGATTGATTATGAAAAAGTTAAATGGTTCTGAACTGTATTTTGAGATCTCTTTTGTTACAATGTTAAGAGAACTATAGTCGACTGAAGTTCATAAATATATTGAATGTTTGATTATGAAAATCGAAAGTTTCTAGCTTCTTCTCTTTACAGTAATATAATATCCTCCCTGATTAAAACAAGTTTTAAGTCGTCTTTATATTGTTTCATTATTGTTTAATATGTCATAGAAACTTTAAAATGACGTTGAACCATGGCTTAACGAAACTGAACCATTGCGCCTACCGAAATGATAATAAAATGCATTCGTATAATTAGTCGCATATGGGGATGGAATGCGGTTTATTGCAAGGGGCCTGATGGCTTAGTTTTTTTTATTTGTTCCTTTCGTGTCAAAAAGCTAACCTCCTCACTGACATACTGGATATTCAATGTACAAAAGTTGGATTCCTTTCGTTTATTTTGAAGTGTGTCAATGTTTTCACTTTTCGTTATTCTTGTCATATTGCGCTCTGGTTTATTCTACATTTATTCTACATTTCCCCTCATCGAGATTCCATATTATCTCACTTTTTTATTCGTTTATCATTTTCTAATTTTACGATGAAGCTTGCGAATTGAAAACTTGTTTAACAAAACATATTAAGTATCATAACTGCTTGATAACCACAAAAGTTAATATGACCAAACAGTAGTGTAATTATGAAGAAACAAATAGCATTCTGTCGAAATAATTTCAAATGTTCGCCAGTTTCAAAGGCGTTTTTTGACCTTTGCTTTTAGGATGGAATGGACTCCTACATATCTTTTAAACCCGTGACCTAGTACGGAATGTTAGGACTTGGCGAGATATAAACACCTTTAGATGACAGTTGCGGTTTGTGTCAACATTAAGACGATCATGATGAAGCAAAGATAGGAATTGCTCGTGATGAGGAATACCCCTGTCATGATTGTCACATTCGGTTCTGTAATCACATGTGTTTGACCCTTAGAATGCTGGGTATTCTTTTAAAATGGATTTTGTTGTCGTCTGTCTCCCAAAACCTTTAATATCTGCTTAATTTTGTATAGGAAAGAAACCAAGAGTAGCAAACAGGTAAGATCGCAGACCAGTCGCCAATTAACTTGGCGGCTTCCATGGATCAAACCTGTTTGCATAAGCACGAAGTCGGTTCAAGTACTATAAGGGTTCACCCTGTTCAAGGAAACCAGTGGAGTTTCATACCAAGATTTATCTTTATGTAAAACTTCAAACCGAAACATTGCTCGTTCATGGTAAAACATAGCTGAGTGATATCAGTCCACAAAACCACGAAAACAACGTTTTAACCCGTTTGCGTAAAATAACAAGAATATAGAGTAAAACAAAGTGACTTTAATCAACAATTAGGGCTGACACTGGGTTATATGTTTTCGTCAATGCTTGTTTTCCGTATTAGCCATATTTTCGTAACATGACTGAATCGTTCTTGAAGTGACACGTCCTTTCTCTATAAACACGCCCTTTCAAGTATGTTATATACTAGCATTTGAAATTATTCAAAGAATCAATACATGTAAATGAAGGTATTTAAACCTGATGACATGATATTTTGACATTATTTCTGTCAAGTTAAGTCTCTAAGCCTATCCCACTCAGATTGCATCAAAAACAAAGTAAAGATGACATGATAAAACCAACTGGAAATGATTGCATGCAAAATAACATTTTTCATTATTTTGAATTCGATGCATCGGCAGAAAAGGGAAAGTTATTGTTAACTTATGCAAAATACATTTTACGTTGGGGGACTTAAAATCACAACTTAGGAAGCGAGAATGGAAGGTTTGATACCGACACCTTAAAATGTTTAAAGGTGGAACCTGTGTTACTGTGCATTCATCGCGCAGCATTTCGGCTTAATCATCGCTCATGAAGATTGCAGAGGTATCCGAAATGCTTTCGTCCACCTTTACAAATTTCGTTGGCGATAGATTGCCCGAAATACTGCGACGTACTTGTACTTGTCCACCACGCATGTGAAAGTGTTTTGTTTTCAAAATCCACGGTGTTAACCCTATACCAAACGCCAAATTTTCGACTGTCCAAAATTGAAAGAGTTTGCAGACGATATTTCAAAATGTGATAAAATTGGAAACTGATCTTCTGGTAGGGTAGAAAACATTGCGGTTAAAGTCCTTTCCAACAACGTTTTCCAAAGTTCGTCTGCAACACATTGGTCAAATATCGTTATTGTTTGTTAAGGACATGTTCTGCAGTTTTATGAGAAAATAATCCTTTCATAGAATTTTCTAAATTTTTAATATGTTATTTAAAATTCTATTGTTAATTCAAAAATGTAAAGAAAAATGCAGGTCGACGGGTGAGATTTTTCGTAAAATGACAGTTTCAATTGTAACAGTTTGGGGCAAAAATGTTAAAATGAGCATACCATCTTCAAAGGTAATAAAATAATTGCAGGAATGTTTATTAACACAAAAATATGAATTCATATATTCAATACTTTATTATTCAATTATTTTTTTTTTCAAATTTTTACAATCCGAATAATTTTTGTAATCCAAATCAGTTTTTCAAATTTTTGTATTCGTCAAAAATTGATATTTAATATTACAAAAAAATGAAGATATTAAAAAATTACTTTCATAGAATTTTCTTTTTTTTTCAGTATGTGAAGTGAAATATAATCTTGAAATACAAAATGCTAAAAAAAGTATATGTTGACGAGTTAGTTTTTCGGTAAAATGACAGTTTCCATGGTAACCGTATTTGAAAAACATTTTTAAAACGATTAAAATTACTTTAAACTTGAAAAATAGAAGCTGGGGGCTTAATTTGCACGAGATATGTATAATAATATTAATAACCTTTTGAAGTTGTATGGATAATATGTTTAATCTTTGAAAAATTGCATACAGTTACTTTAATCCGAATAAAAAAGTTTATCCGACTACTATGCAAGTTCCTATTCGGTATCAGATTATTATCTCCCTTGGATGCGCAGATGAAGTGCGCAGATAAAACTACCGAGAACGTCCTTAATGGGTTAAACTAAAGATCAACAAGTCAGCAGAAGCGACGTTTTCTGCCAATGACATTCTTGGTAATGGAGAAATCACAACGTCTTGAAAAGCCAGTTGCAGTTCTCATTTTCATCCAACGATCTTCACGATATAATTAAGGATAACAGACAAACAAACAGAAATTTCCGTTTATACACAGTTGGTTTTTACCGAAGGACGATATCGTGTTTGATAACAATTAAAATGCCAATTAAGACACAAACCTCACCGATTAATCGTGAAAGGAAAACCACCCGCAAAAGTCACAATGAACACATGGGGCCAAATGAAACATGGATACTGTTACGAATAAAGCTTTATGGCGCTGTAACACACGAGAAAATGTTACGTAGAGAATGTTTCATTAATGGTTAACCAACTTTGCCCATAAAACGCACGAAAAATACTCGGCCTTTATTGTATTAGGTAGAAATCATTGTGGTATAATGACAAATTCGCAGCAGAAAATGCTGATGACTTGATGACTTAGAGGGCTAAAAATGTTAAGTCGTAACTTTGCGATGATTTTTTGACAAACCTTCAACAGAAGTCTTAAGAAGTAATCGTGGCAAGAGAGGAAGTTACTTTTCGCTACATACACCGTTTACCGTGTTAGGTATTAACTCAGATGATCAACGCTGTAACTGTTTCAGAATGAAATATCTACTTCTGGATCATTCGGACTAGTTTGGTACCAAATAAAGGTCAAAGCCCGAGAGGGCTTTCCTGAATCCACCAGTACTGGGCTAGGGCTCTGACGTGACTTGCCAAAGGCCTCTCCCACGAAACAAGTGATTTCGTATTATATTTTGTGTTATATAATTGGCACCTGCTTTTGTTTTCATTTTGAAACATTAACGCATTCCTACATGGGGCGATGATCCTAAGGACACACAGCTTATATGAAGAATCTGTTCATGTAACGTTGCCATGAAAACTATCGCCTTTACCCTTTACCAAACGCCAAATTTTCGACTGTCCCAAATTGAAAGAGTTTGCAGACGACATTTCAAAATGTGATGAAATTGTGAAGCAATCTTCTGATAGGACAGAAAACATTGTGGGAAAAGGAGAAATTGCTCGTTTCGAATTGTATTCCAGAGTCGTCTGTAACAAAGTGGTAAAATGTCGTTATTGTTTGGTAATGGGTTAAGGACACATATCTTATATGAAGAATTCATTCGTGTAACGTTGCCATGAAAACTGCCGACTTAAAACTTTGTATTATTACGTTTGTGAAAGTCGGCAATGTGTTGTTTGGTAGAAAGCGAACTAAATCATCGCTTTCATACCTCACGTCATAATCATGCAAAACAGGTTGAAGACTTTGACAATTTATGTGATTATCCATCCCATAAAGCATGACTTATTTACATGTCCTTATCCAAAAGAGTGTCGGGTTACATGATGTTTTTGTGTGTATGGTGTGTTTGTGAGCATGGTGCTTTGTGCTCATTTCGTTTGTGTAAGAATGGTGCTTTGTGCGCATGTCCGTTTTTGTGAGCATGGTGCTTTGTGCGCATGTCGTTTTTGTAAGAATGGTGTTTTGTGCGCATGTCGTTTTTGTGAGCATGGTGTTTTGTGCGCATGTCGTTTTTGTGAGCATGGTGCTTTGTCCACATTGTGTTTTTGTGAGCATGGTAATTTGCTCCTTGCACTGAACTTGCCATCTTGGCTCGATCAAGCATTTATGCAGGAAAACTGTCGACCTTTCCACAAGTCAGCTGGAGCTCTCTCCGTCAAGAAATCATATTAAAGGATCCATTGATCTGATATCATTGTCTCTTAAATCAATCGTTAACTCTTACAGTGTTGGAACCGACTTCATGCTTATGCAAACAGATATTAGATCCAGGTCATCCGCCAAGTAAATTGGCGGCTGACCTGTGATCTTACCAGATTGCTTCTCTGAGTATCTTTCCCATATCAAAATTAAGCAGATATGTAAACAAATGGAAAGCAGACGACACAATAATCTATTTTTAGAGAATTACAAAGCATTCTAAGGGTTAAACAACATTCAGACGTTGTTATGAACACATGTGGTCAGATCGTGTTCAAATTCTGACTAATGAAAGCTATGGCTTGTTGAGCTCTTACGAAAATAGGGTGATGAAAAAAGAAAATGCTTTTATCAGCATGTTGTTGCCGTAACAGTATGTTGTTTTCGTTTGCTATTATGCTTGTCCGTATCAATGCATTTGATCAATAGTTGTTTTGTTTTTGTTCTTCTGCATCTGTTGGCTGTCAACAATGGTTTAGATATAGTCAATCTGATCTCATCGGGTTTATCCAATGAAGACGCCTCTGAAATAGTTTGGAAGCCGCCATGTTGTTTCTCGCGAGACTTCAGTCATTCTACTTTTGCTTTTAAGCATAGATCTTAGATGTAAATTCTAAATAGTCATTTAATTAGATTATGGAAACAGTTATATATGTCACAACTTATTATTTCGCTATCAAGTATGAGTTACAGAAAAAAGAATTGACACAAATGATGTTCAACATTTCCATATACATTGAACCACTTAAAGTGGACGCTTATAGGAACTGAGTTATAAGCCGTGGACGATTTACCCGAAATATTGTAACCCTACACTTATATTCGAGGTGTATTCCTCAGCTCACGAAAATACCCGAGAAGTTCCGAATGATATATAGCTTGAAGCTGATAGTTCATTCGGAACACCTCGGCAAT
The DNA here is from genome assembly GCA_947846245.1 of Cerastoderma edule. Taxonomy (NCBI): domain Eukaryota; kingdom Metazoa; phylum Mollusca; class Bivalvia; order Cardiida; family Cardiidae; genus Cerastoderma; species Cerastoderma edule. The sequence goes on along the minus strand of OX401412.1, from coordinate 24,788,892 downwards.
TTCTTAAAGTAATCTCGGAGGTAATAGGGAGCCATTTTTTAAAGTGGATCAGCAACGAAGTTGCAATCGTATCTACTCGGAAATCCCCGGCACAAGCCGGCGATTGCCGAAAAGAACCGATTGACAAAATATGAAACAAAGATGTGTTGATATGATCATCTTTAATGAAAAAGGTTAAATATTAACATTCATTTGTGATATATAACCAATTTGTGGGTATTTAAATACATATTTAGTGCCTGTGTGCATTTTGCGTTATCCGCCGGAAATAAAGCGAATTACCCCAGGATTTCTGGTGTATTCATGTACTGCCTATACGAGGTATATCTACCGACTTGTTATGGGGATTGCCGAGTAGATACGATTGGCTGATAGTTAAGATGCATTATGTAAGACAATAGACTCAAACCACTTTGACTTAAGCAAAAATGCTCTCCATGAGTTTTTTTCTCCTTTGACACAAATATTTCTAAAATAGGTCGTACAACATTAATTGTAAAATCAATGCTGGGATGAGAATTACTAAATATGAATTTGGTAGAAAAGGTAAGCAAGTACCATTGTTCATAACGTTAGTCCTTTAAAAATTGTGTCTATTAAAGTTAAAAATAATTTTCTTTAAAACTGCTCAACAGCTGTAATGTGATGCGTACTTAAGAAACATCATTGGAAGCAAAATTAGACCGTTTTTATTTCTTTCAGTGAACTGACAAATATTTTTATCCAAAAGCGTAACGTCACTTTTGAGACCTAAGGCATCAATTTGAACACATCGGGTTTATCAAATGAAAACACCTCTGTAATAATAGGGATGACGCCATATTGGTTCCCAGCGGAATGATGTCACTTCGCTATCGTGTTTAAAAATAGATCTTAAATGTGAAATCTAAAAAGTCTTTAAATTTGATTGAGGAAATACTTAAACATGTCACAACAACAATTTTGCCATTTGGTATGAGTTACTGATAAAAAGATTACTTAAAAGGATGTCCAACCCTTCCATACACATTGAACTACTTAACTTGCACGCTTAGAAAAGGTGTTAATTGGCTGATGCGATTTACCCGAAAAATTGTAACCCTACACTTATATCCGAGCAATCTGAACACATCGGGTTTATCAAATGAAAACACCTCTGAAATAATAGGGATGACGCCATATTGGTTCCCAGCGGAATGACGTCACTTCACTTTCGTGTTTAAAAATAGATCTTAAATGTTAAATCAAAAAAGTCTTTAAATTTGATTGAGGAAACAACTTAACATGTCACAACAACAATTTTGCCATTTGGTATGAGTTACTGATAAAAAGATTACTTAAAAGGATGTCCAACCCTTCCATACACATTGAACTACTTAACTTGCACGCTTAGAAAAGGCGTTAATTGGCGGATGCCGATTTACCCGAAAAATTGTAACCCTACACTTATATCCGAGGTGTATTTCACAGCTCACGGAAATACCCGAGTAGTTCCGATTGATATCCGAGGTGTATTTCACAGCTCACGGAAATACCCGAGTAGTTCCGATTGCTACTGCATATAAAATGTTTGCGGCTTCCTGAAGTGATTATGCTTTCAATAGCTACTTTTATTTGTATATCAATAAATAATACAAAAATTGTAATATTTCAACGGTATATAATTTTTGACTTTAGAATATTCTCTTCTTTGGACAAGCACATTTAAGACTAAAGAATCATTTATGCGACAAAGCAGACAGTGGCTTGTAGCTTTTTTATACGTATTTAAGAAAACAACAAAAATGCTACGAACAATTCTGCTTTTCGGTAAAGAATTTTCAAAAGCATCGCCTGTTGCAAAATATCAACGTACCAAAACTCGTCTACGTGTATCACGCTATTTTAATCAACAACATTTTAAGAAAAAAGAAGTACATCGACTTAGTAAAGTGTGAATATAGGCGAGGTGTCCATATGTAATAGCTTAGAGCATTCGTACAGAAGTCGTAATTTTGATAGTATTTCCGGCCATAAATGACGATGGGAACATTTATGTGGATGGATTTAGACACACTCGGCCTACTCGGTGTTGTGCGGTAGACTTATCGGAAGCGGTATCGGGGACGTTTAGATAATTAAAACGTTTTCCTTAACACTTAGAATGCTGGGTAATTTTCTAGAAAATAGATTTTTGTGTCGTCTGCTTTCCAAACATTTCAATATCTGAATAATTTGGATGAGGAAAGATACTCAGAGAGCAAACAGGTTAGAGCACAGGCCAGCCGCCAATTTACTTGGCGGCTGGCCTGGATCTAACCTGTTTGCATAAGCATGAAGTCGGTTCCAGCTCTATAAGGGTTTACGTTTTACTTGACACATTATACCACACATTCACACACTGTAATTTATGACTGTCCCAATTTCAAGGCAACACTAGAGCACAATTTGGAAGTATGATAACGGAATTTGTGAATGCAACTACTGTTAGAAAAATTGGTCATGAGTTGAAATGCCTCTTTCTGCAAAGAATGTTTTGAAAATCCTCCGTTTAAGATGCATCACATATTGTCAATATGTAATGACGTGTAGGCCAATTTCTCTTTAAGAAAACTTAACACAGATGTGCTGCGTTTTTTTGTGATGAAGTTTTGAATCGGACCAAAGGTTTACCAAATAATATAGTTTGATATAGCATTAGTCTCCTTTCATGAGCCGTTTACTAATATTAAACAAAGTGTGTCGAATGGGTCATAGAAAGCTAGATATCTGTAAGTAAACAAGAAAACAAAAACCTACCTGTCCTATGTGATAACAGGTTGCCAACGACGTATGGTTTTGGCCAATAAGTATACAATCGAGAATATCGCCAGTTGACATGTAGGATGTATTGTTAGAAGGCTGCAAGAAACTCTAGTGTCAATCTGACACACAGACACGAGATATCACTTAGATCCGTAGGAAATTGATGGTCAAAGTCTGACAAGAAGAATGTTCCAGTAGGACCTTTCTTATTCATCCCTGTCATTTTTTTCTTAAAGTTCCAGGACGTCATACAATAAAGAATATCTATGTAAAATGTGGAATTTGCGTATGGTATTCAGCAGTGCTTCCAACAAATATTCATAAAAATAAAATCGCTTTAGAAAAGTAGATAATAACAGAAACCCCACACGGCATCACCAATTGATACCTCACTTATATGGTAATTAGTTACGTCATGTGGGCTGTCACGTGACGATGCATACCAAACTTAGAAGATCAGCATGGCGACAAGAAAAAGCCTTAGTCCAGAACCAAAACAGTGCCATTCCGGCTAGTTCGATGTAAACACTTCAGTGGAAGAGCGTATATCTTTGTTTTCAGTTTATTCTGAGTATCACATGGCCGGTTATAGCTTGACATACATGGATATGCGCGCAATATTTAGATTCTGTCGTCTTGTCATCGGATTCGATTGAAATGAAAAATGCCCAAATACATATAATATTTTATTGGTACCTCTGTTGAAGTATTAAATAAGTATGTATTCCTTTATTTTCGTAAGCTCCGAACAAATAATCATCTGGGTACCGTTTTACTAAACAGTTTACGCTTAAGATTTGCGTAAGTCTAAAACAACAAGTCCTTTTCTTTCAATATTTCGCAAAGCAATATTGCAAAGTAACACATCATTGGAATCGTCTCTCCGAGACGCTTCCAATGACGATTCACATTGCAATATTGTCCTTTCATTGAAGATACTATCAATGTTTATTAGTTTTGACTCACGCAAATATTTTCCGTAAGTTGTTTAGTAAAACGGTACCCTGACGTCTTGGAACTTGATGAAGTATGGTGTGAGAATATTAAGGATTCGAATTTCTATCATGTGAAGGCGCACTATCAGCGTAACCATTCTAGGTTTAGCCAAGTTAATCGACAACATTCGTGTTAACGCAACGTCACCTAGTTACAGCCTGTAATTAGGCCAATGACACAGTTCCTTATCGCGACATATGGGCCTGGTGCGTTTCCCACAACCATTGCGTGGCTAGTACGCATTAACAAGAGAAACCAGATCAAAACATTTTCTCATAACAATTCTAAGAGATGCATTGGGATGTGATTTATTGGAATAATTGTGGTCAAAATGAGAATTGCTAATCATGAGACAATTCTAATATTTTCGTCAATTTGTTAACGGTCTGTCAGTCAATAATGGGAATGTATTATGAGAAACGTTACCTGACATATTTATGATAGATTTTGGGGTCGTCTTCTTGTTATGATGTAGCAATAGAAGAATTGTTATAAACCCACTTTATCCAAATGCGTGCTAGACTGTTGTCGTGGCGAGAAACTTCTTCTTTAGTCGCAGTGCTAAAAAACTCCCAAAAGGTATTTTAGTCTTCATAACTGTCGTCTGTTAAATTCTTTGAATTTGGACCACTCTCAAAACCTAGAAATAAACGTCTGCTGGCCATTAGATTAATCGGAAAAAGGGTACGGTAAGAATTTCAAGAAGGTTGCAGACGGTGCGTGTCGTAAATGGTATTAGGACGTTTTAGAGCCAATAGAACACCCACTCCCACTCCAAAGTATTCGGCCTTGACCTCTAGGGCAACGGAAATAAAAACAATGTCGAGGACAGGCGAATTGGAGCATTGGGTTTCCTGTTAATCGAAATCGTGATCAAGGGAACTATCTTAATTAAATGGTCTTTTATTTAAGACATATTAAAAGAAAGAAAATAAAAACCATGATATTTAAGAAGACATCGGTTTCTGAAAGTCATTTTAATCATTTTTTATCCCCATATATTACAAAACAAGTTAAAAAGGAATGCATTTACCTAAAGCTGGTTGATATTTGCAAAAAAAAGCTGGTCACAAAACCAATATAAAAAGACAATTCGTCCATTTTATTTTTCTATTATGCAAGAACATCATGTCAATGGAATAATCTTATTCTAATAGCGCATTCATTCAGTGTTTGTACTGGCTCTTTACTCGTATGCAATTTGCGCTATGTAATGGCGTTGAATTAAGTTTTAAGGGGCGAACAGAGAATTCGCAATCGTTCAAATATACATAATGTCAGGTGTCAGTGTCAAATTGCAGATAAATCATCGGAACTCTTTTCTCCTGTGACATTTTCATGTTTACATTTTTGCAAGCGTTTCTCTTCATAAAAAAGATTTTTTTTTGTTATTTTGAATACGAAGCATTTCAACTATTAATGTTCTGCATATGTCGATATTCAGTATTACAGAGCCTAATGCTATTGAACCCATTTTTTTATCTTTTTGAAAATAAGCGATTATCAAATGTGCCAAAAAAGACATTTCCTTCAGGTATTGCATAGAGAAATATTAATTGGTTTAGAAGTATATCGCAGTAGTGTTTCAGGTAGTTCTATAACAAGCGTGTTGTTGATCAGGGAAAATCCATGCGAATTGAAAAAAACAAATTGAATGTTGATACTAGTGTTTACTTCATGACAAGATTTCAATAATTGGGAGTGTAAATGAAAATTTCTTTTCGCATGAGGATGATTTGGAAACCGCTAAAATATTTTACGATCTATCATGTTATGGTACTAACTTAACAAAATGGATCATTTTAGATAAGTACCTATCGTCTTAATGTCTTTGATACATCGTATGCATACATCCGCCGAATTAAACGCTCAAAATAAAACGCTCTATATTATGTATGTATATATATATATATGTGTGTGTATATGTATCACCTTAACAGTTTTCCAGCCATCTCTTCATTGTTATGATATCAGCCTGTCCAATCAGTCGAACGAGTTTCATTCTATATGGGATTATCGAATCTCCATTTTAATGGAAAGAGACTGCCATCAGGACCTTTAGTGCTTTGATTTGGGAAATCAAAACCGTTTGGAAAACACAATATTTTGTTTACGAAGCAAACTTTGAGCCTCATTCTTTGTTCATGAGATTTTAATTACATATTGATTTTGTCGGTTGCTACGAATGCAGAAAAATACGGAGCAACAAACAATCCCACACGAAATGTGGTATGAACAAAATATTCTAGAACGTCCATTACAACCACAGTCAAACCCAGTCGTAGCGATATTTGATTGGTCCGCTCAGTTGCACTAACATCTGATTGGTCAGTAGTCGATTTAGAACAATGCTATCCAAATAAGAATTAAGAATCAGTGAACAGTTCAATATAAACCAAAACCCGTATAGATTACGATCAACAAAACTAATTCTTCATTTGTACTAGTTACAATCGTCTGAGAAGCATATCAAGCACTCGATGGGGAATTTTGGTACCCCGTGTGTACTGTGGAACCACTTAAGAATAGAATTATCTTTTTTTTCTTAGAACAATTCTTTAATGTCTCAGGTACAATATGTACAGCATGAAGTGTGTGTTAGGAAGTGCACATGTACCAGAACTGAAACATTTCGGTTGTATAATTTTTCACGAAGTTAGCAGAGGTCTCCGAAGTTTCATTCCGCCATTGCTGCTATCTCTGTCAACGATTTCATTTTCGAAAAACTGCGGAACTAGTTCATGTAGTAAATAAGTCTGATAGAGCGGCTGGTGAAGAAAGGACATGTAAAACTCACAATGTGCAACATAAATAAAAAAAGGCTTCAATATTTGTTTTATTTCTGTTATGTTTGATTTCGTTATCATTAATTTTTGGTCATACGTTTTGTTGACACTAAAAGCAGTGCAAATACAGCATTGGACGCAAGCGACTTTGATGATTGAATTTTTGTTTGTTCCTAAACCGAATTAATATTTTAACATGCAATACGTGTCGGCTATTCAATAGAATGAGATCTATTGATATTCGAATTGTGTCAACTGAATTCCTTTACATTACCGTTTACGTAGTATTGAAATCGTTCTAAAACAAATTACGTTAAAACCCTTTCCACTGAGGGGTGTTAACTTAATGATGGTTTCATATCAAACACGAATTGTTTGTTTCATCGTAAGTGTTTTACATCACAAGAACAGTAAGTCAGTTATTACTGATGGAAAAATACCCATGGCTTAACCCATGACCAAACAATTAGGACATTTAATCACAGTGTTGCATGTGACTTGGAAAACATTGTGGGGAAAAGAAAATTGCTCGTAACTAGCAATTTTCCCTTTGCCCACAATGTGTTTTTGCCCATCAGAAGATTATCTTTCAATTTCATCACATTTTGAAATGTCGTCTGCAAACTCTTTCAATTTGGGACGGTCCAAAATTTGGCGTTTGGTAAAGGGTTAAAGCAATGCATTTTGGGTTGGTCATGCTTGATAAAACAATCGGTATTTCTATACATCGAACAGGATGGCAAAGTTTTCTTCATTTAAAAGAATAGAACCTGTAAACACTGAAAACGCCTGAGGTATTTCCTTCGTGCAAACCAGCTACGAAACTTTATTATCATCGAATCAGCGTTCCTGCAACGGACGACTTTTGTTAAACATGATTATTGATTAAGAAGAAACTTAGATTAACATCAACAAATCTCATTACCTTAGTATTGAGCCAAGCAAAGCTCTTTTCTTTATTGACATTTGCAAAATCTCTTTCCCTTAGTTATGAAGACAATCTAAAATGTTTTGCTTGGTGTGAAAGAAGTTGATATATTCAGGCGGTCAGATGATCCTGTTTACAAACGGAACTGTTTATGTGTTTAATGGGTGTTCTTCTTAGGCAAGAGCATGTGTTTACAAGGAAGAAACCTCGATCATTTCTAAACAAAGGGTATCACCAGAGTTCAACTTATAAACCCGTTTGGATTTCGTTTGACAAGCCCAAATTGAAAAGACAGACGTTGATAACAAGAATGAAAAGCTTACATTGTTTATGATTACGATCAGAAATCACTGTGACAAAAGAAGAAATTGCTCGTCACGAGCAATTTCTTCTTTTGTCACAACTGATTATGTATTTAAATTTGTCACAAATGATTATTCATTTAAAAAAAAAAAGAAGCTTTCATTGTTAATTATTACGATTAGAAATCACTGTGGCAAAAGAAGAAATTGCTCGTCACGATGATTTTTTATATAAAATAGGTTGGAATAAAGAAACTGATCGAGAGAAACAAATCAATATATCAATAAGGAGTTTAAACAGACGATGGATAACCGATCAAGTTCAAGCACTAGAAAGCGGGTCATAACGACATATCAATTTTCCTATATCAACTTCCGTTGCGTTTGGAGACGTGTTTGCGTGTAGACGCATTAACATGTTAAATGCTGTTTGGTATCTTATAATCTCTAGTTGTCTACTACAACTGCTTTTCTTTAGTAAGTTCACAAATCCATACAGTCGACATTTCAACATCTGTATTGCACAAAAATGATTCATGCAATCGACTTTTTTCCCACACGATATCATTTTATCATATCGAAGCGACTTTATTGCATATCTAGACAAGGGGTATGATAGACTGAAACTGATTCAAACCCGTTTTCTAACAATATAAATCACTTGCAAGATATGGCAATTTTTAAACTCGTGAGAGCTTCTTTAAATGTTTCATATATCTGCTTTCTTTTCATGGTTTGAATCATAGCTGTAAACATTAGACACATTGAAAGTTACAAATACATTATCTGTTACAGTATTTGAAAGAAATGAAAACGATTAAGTTTAAGTTTGACCCTTTGACCCCACAATTTTTCAGTTTCATAACCATTGGAGTTGTATACACTGCTGCTTATTATTGAATAAACAAGGGAACAACCTACGCCAATGTGTTTTCAATCTATAAAAAAGATTTAGTATAATGACAGGGACAAGCTAGTTGACATGAAGACACACCAAAGAAAGCACGACTTGAACAATGGTACTCTGTTTCAAAGTGTGTAAAATGACAAGAAACAATACTTTATATACATAAGATGTTTCGCACTTGTATAAATGAATTGCTGTTGGCTTGACGTAAAACATATGGGGAAGAAATGGAAAATGGAAAAGTTTAACAACACAAAAATAATAACACAAACATGACTCCACATGTCCAATATACATATCTGTAAAAAGACAAGAAACAATACTTTGTATAAAAATGATTTGTTGAAACACTGCTGGCTTGGCGTAAACAAATCGGGAAAATAGGTAAAAGTTTAACAACACAACAACAAACAGGACTCCACATGTCCAATATTCGTATCTGTAACAGCAGTTGACTGAGTGCATTACCGTCATTTTAAGACCTTAATAACGGTGTGTTACCGTGATTTAACAACCGCTTCCTTCCGGCTCGCCGATATTCCCTTGCTGGAAACCATCTTTGAAACATGTTTCTTTTTGTGATTGGTTCACATTGAGACCAATACATGACCATACGATGTTAGATATGGTACGTTCTTGGAGATGTTTGAGTGATGGCAGTTATGAACAAAAAAGAGATCTTCTTTGTTACTTAAAAATGTTTTGTTTTTTTGTCATAATGACCTTTTTTGGTGTTCTGCCTTAGGTGCATTGACACGATTTTGTATTTAAACTGAAATAAAATCATACTTTAAACATTCACCAAACACAGCCCAAAATTGAGAAATATGGCAACACTTAAAACATGTATTCATTTATTATAATATAACATACTGTCGACAAAGGAGATATGTAAATATATGAACAAATGTGCCTTTCCCAACGGTCATTCAAGAATACTTCCGCACATATTAACTCCATATTAAGTCATTTAAGCAGACACGACAAACAAATTGAAAATATATCGTGACTTAAGAATTCGCTCGTGACAAGCCATTTTCATTTCTTCAACCTAAGATGGTATAGCGTCTCTCATTTCCCTACGCTTTGTGATTTAAACAGATGATGAGATACCGCAACAGTTTTCTTTTTAAAAAGCCATAATTGCGCTCCCATAAACTTAGATTGTTAAAGTTCTGGAACACTTGAAAATTAGCTTAAAAGAACTTTGAATTCCCTTTAACAGAGGAATTGAGACTGTAACACGGTCACATGCTTCTTTTAAAAGAGTGAATACTATATGGTTTGTTAACAACTAGCGAAAAAACAAGGTCAGTCGATAAACGTTGGGAACCAATAAACCCCAAGAAATTATCCATTTTGAATGTTCAGTTTGTAAATATTGGATAAATGACAGTATTTCTATGTAATTCACGTGATTTTTCTAACCAGATGATCGCAATTCATTAATCTGAGCACTCCTTGCTATTTAACATGTTATTCGAATGTAAACAATGAAGTTAAATTGGTAGGCACCAAAATCGTGAAATAGCACTTTGAAAAATAGAAAATAAATAGTGCATGAGTCATATTGCCACGATCCTGTGTTTTTTCGCTATGTTTCAACATATTCTATCATAATTTATAACTGGTATCACTTTTTTTGCAGTTTTTCTGAGCGCTAGTATGCTTTTAAATTAAACACACAAGCATGTTCTTTTACTTCAAACGTGTTTGTCGCAGCAGCTTTTGGAATACCATTGTTATAGAAGGGACCTTTTTCTTTTCGTAAATGTATCTTAAAACGTTGACTTAATTCATTCCTGCATAGAAAATTGCGTGATGGTTGTAAGTGAGGGCGAAGGCAGATGACAATTATGTGATATGAAATACATCGACTTATTCATTATAAATGGTGGAATCCATTGTGACAAAAAGAGAAATTGCCCATTTATAGCATTTTATAATGGTTTATAATGTCTCATGTAACCATGCGAGGTATTGTGAGGAAGATGAATAAGAGTTCACTCGAAAACTTCATTGTATTAACTCATTATTAAACAATAACGACATTCGGCCAATGTGTTGCAGACGACTCTGGAAACGTTGTGGGAAAAAGAGAAATTGCTCTAAACGAGCAATTTCTCCTTTCCCCACAATGTTTTCGTTCCTTTCTGAAGATTGTTTTTCGATTTCATCACATTTTGAAATGTCGTCTGCAAACTCTTTCAATCTGGGACAGGCAGAAACTTGGCGTTTGGTAAAGGGTTAATCAAACGAACATGATGTGTTTCTTCGACTAAGGAAGAATAACAAACCCCAGGGGTATGTAATGGTTTTAAAAACTAGGTTTTTACGATACACGTTTAGCGATTGCATTATATCTGGTACAAACCCATTCTAGGGGTGTGTGTTACCCTACTTTAACGAGCGTTTATATCCTCTAATTAATTATTTCTGGGTCTTGGTGAAGCTAATTTACTAGAGGCTGAAATTACCAACATGTGATTTCGTGCACCCTTGCCTTGCTTAATTCTGGATAATTATAACGTTGAATTCCTGCGCTCGAAAAGGTTCAATGACGTGGTTTATGCCTCTTTTAACCCTTTACCAAACGCCATAGTTTCGACTGTCCCAAATTGAAAGAGTTTGCAGACGACATTTTAAAATGTGATGAAATTGAAAAATAATTTTTTGATAGGGCAGACAACATTGTGAGAAAAGGAGAAATTGCGGAATGTGATAATATCTCAACCCATTAACATAACCCAACGACAGTTTACCACTTTGTTGCAGACGAATCTGATAAACAGTATGAACATAAAATGTCTATAAGCTCGACCCTTTCCTCGGTAGTCTTTGTAAATGGGTTCATTGTCCTAGTTCGGAAGAGAGATATCAATAAATTCCAACAGTAACGAATAATTGGAAATGGAATAACAAATAAGCTTGAATAACGTCTAACGTCGGTTTGAACCCATTACCAAACAATAACGACATTTGAGCAGTGTGTTGAAGACGACTATGGAAAACAATTTTTCTCCTTTTTTCCCACAATGTTTTCTATCCTTCCAGCTGACAAATTTTCAATTCCATTACAATTTGGAATGTCGTCTGCAAACTCTTTAAATTCGGGACAGCCGATAATTTGGCGTTTGGTAAGGGGTTAAGGAACGAAATAGAGAATGTTTACCCAAATGAATATACATGTAATCCTGGTTATTCGAATTCATGCATTATTCGAAATGTCCAAGCGGTACAAACGACTTCTAAAGATCGGGATTCATATCTTAACAGAATCTATACAATAGTAATGTTCTTAAAAGTTGTTTATCTGTTGATTTGAAATTATTTTGACTCATGGATGTTGTTTAAACGTCTTTGTTAACAGAATCGGTCGCTTCTATTGGATATCACGAGGGAAGTGTTAATTCTCTCACTTCAGTGAGGTTGCAAGTAGTTGTTTTTCTCTTTGGTTCTTTCTCACAATACCAAACGAAGACATGGGGTTGAAAGATTCGGGAACACGTGTATCGATAGGGTTCTGGCCGAGATATATTGTGCAGTAATTGTCTAGTGAGGCATTAAATATTGGCGTGATGTATCCACAGGAGAATACGTATATCGACCACCTCAACAACGTATCCTAGCTCTGCCCCGTTTCTTTACAGTTTAATCGTGAGCAGGACGACTCTGTGAAGATTCGCAAACTATATCTATTTTTCGAATGGCAATTTATGATACATATAATACATATAAACCTTAAACCTTTAAGTGCTGGGTACCGTTTTACTAAACAACTCGGAGAGACGATTCCAATGATGTGTAACTTTGCAAAATTTGCTTCGCCCAAAATTGAAATAAGAGGAATTGTTGTTTTAGACTTACGCAAATCTTAGGCGTAAATTGTTAAGTATAACGGTACCCTGGAACCTACTTCATGCTAATACAAATAGGTTAGATCCAAGCCAGCTGCCAAGTAAATTGGCGGCTGGCCTGTGATCTAACCTGTTTGCTACTCTGAGTATCTGAGTATATATTTAAGGTTTTGGCACGCAGACGACACAAGAAAACCACTTTTAAAAAATTACCAAGCATTCTAAGGGTTAGAGCTTTCAACATTTAAAAAAGAAAACAAATCATTACACCAAAAACAAACAAATCATCGTCTGCTACAGATCACTTAATTTGTCGTATTGTGCAGGAAAAGGGGAACCATTATTGGTTTTCCTTGTTTCCTGAAGACGATCCTTGTTGACAAATCATATACCACACCCTGACTGTAAACAACAGTTAAATCAAAAGTCGATTTTTTTATTTCTGCTATAGACTTTGTGCCTGGGACCGTATTGAACCTTTTTTCACCGTGAAAGCACGGGGTGTCGTAAGCTCTTATATCCGAGAGAACTATGTCTCTGAAAATAACTAATCCAGTCATTCAACAGGACCCAAAGATAGTATTTGTCGAAATATGTCTATTTAAACAAAACATTTTTTAGCAAGAGCATACGTATTTGCTTGAACTGTCACTACATTTGACAGACCTTACATGTTAACATTGAAGTAAGAAAACCCATTGAAATTTTATTTTTGCTATGGCATCACTGAAAAACTTAATACTTTGGTTTTTTTAACAGAATAAAAAAAGCTCTTGTTCATCAGTCGCATCTCTAACGTATAGCAATAAAAAAATAAACTCTATGCCGTTACATCATTTCATTTGTCAATCGCGAAAGAGAAAATGCTAATCAGTTATTGACCCTGCTTTAAGCTCCAATCAATGGGTTATAGAGGACTGAGAATTGTGGTTCCCCCACCTTGTCTACAAGGGACGTATCAATTAACCCATTACCAAACAATAACGACGTTTGACCACTTTGTTGCAGACGACTCTGGAAAACACTATGGGAAAAGGAGAAATTGCTCGTAACGAGCAATTTCCCCTTTCCCCACAACGTTTCATGCCCCATCAGAAGATTATTTTTCAATTTCAACACATTTTGAAATGTCGTCTGCAAACTCTTTCAATTTGGGACAGTCGAAAAATTTGGCGTCTGGTAAAGGGTTAAGTCTGAATAGAATTGGTGTCCCTTTAAAATGCATATGAAATAATACAGTTAAACTGCTTCCTCATTTTATTTGATGCGCTGAACTATCTTGATCAGGACTTTAGTTTTGTTACAGACGACATTCAGCTCAATTGTCAAAGGGAACAAAAAAAGAAAGAATAAAAAAAACAAGAAAAAACTCACGATTTTCAGTTGCAATCTTTATCGCAAAAGAGGAGAACTCGTCCAAATATCTTTTTGTTAATTTTCAAACCATATTTGCACTTTGATTTGATCGTCTTATTTGGCTATGATTATGGGCTGGTCACCCTACCATGTGAAGGTATGGATTAATGTTGCTGAAAAAATCGACTTTCTGTTTATGGTGGAGCTACGAAGTAATCCCTTCTGGCGAAGAAATGCAAAATTTGGGGATGGCTATTTGCCAAAATGTCATTTATTCAACCTTTTTTGCTTGAAAACAGACTTCACTTGGCGCCGTATCTGTAAATAAGATTTAAATGATTTGAGGGTCAATGGAGATTTGCTCATGAAGAGCAAACCCTTCTTGAGTCTCAATGCATTTGATTAGTAAATAAATATTGCAAGAGGAGCACATGAGAACACCACAACTGGCCTTCACAGTATGAAAGAAATGATCTCAAACAATCCATGTAATTATATTAACATTGGTTTCAATAATCGAGGAAACATAACTCTGTTTCATTCGTAACGTTGATTGTATTCAAAATCGAGTTATGTGATACGATGTGTAACATACGTGCTAGTGGAGGACAGTGGTCCAGGGATATAGCGTCGACCTAGGACACGAGGGCAGTGGGTTCGAATCCAGTGAGTCTACCTTGCGACCATTCATTTGGCGCGAGTACTGGTTATGTATCCAGGAAGCAGCATCGAGAGTGATTTATCTAAGTTGTCAGAACTTGATTCACTATCGATGTAAAATAAATTAGTTAAAATTTATACATGTTGGTCCTACATCGATTTATAATCAAGTTTATGTTGTATCTATAAGAATATTATATACGAACGATGCAAATGCATTCCATGTTATAAATCAATTCTTAAGTTTATGTTTAGTGCCCATATAAGGGGATATACAGCAAAAAAGAATGTATTTTGCCTGTAACTTGACCGTAAAAAAGCATAATGTTTTACGTGCATGGAATGCCGAAAGTAAAATATGAATTGTAATTCACATTGATCCTTGAGCTTTGCACCACTTCTATTCCACGTGTTTTTGTCACACATTGGTGCAAATGTCCATCCTTTCTATCTGTATTAAATAAAAAAAATTGCAGCACAATTCAACAAGTTTTAAAAAAAACAAGATGTATGAAACAAGATTAAAAAATTATTGATTCTAAATAGGTCGGCTTTTATATTGTACTCCCTGATAAACTGTATGTTTCGAGACTATATGTTATTTGATTTTTTATGCTTTTTATTTGTTTTCTGATTAAGTTCAAAACTAATGCAGCCACGGAGAATCTATCATAGGTGTAAACGTTGAAGCTTGTACACTTACATACGGTTAAGGCAAGCGATCAAGATGTTCTCTACTCTAAATAAAAAAAAAGATGAATGAAGAGATAGGGTTTCTTTTTTACTTCTCTTTTTTTCTCGTTTGACATGCACTTAAATAGCAACATCAAGTATAAAACTTGTCAAAAATTGACACTTTTCACTACGCTATTTGCATAATATAATGTCAGACTTTCGTCTGTTATTCGACAACCCCAAACCCTATAGTTATTCGTTCTGTACAGTGATCGTGAATTGCTTTGTCAACACCGCAAACCGGCACAAAATCGTACCAATCACGACGATCCTTTCGTTGCTGTGAATGAGAAAAGAGCATCTCTCTTTATAATGCACATACACTGTACCATTTTCTTCATATATATCCGTTTAACGACAAAATGACGATAGTTGCGAAAGCAGGTGCTTTAATCCTTTCCCAATTAACACATTTTTGACTGTCCCAAATTTACAATGTTTTCTAAAGTCGTCTGCAACAAACTCGTCAAATGTCGTTATTGTTTGGGAAAGGGTGAAACAATCTTCGAAAATACCTCAATATATGCATCATGTTATCAATACGCAATAACGATCCGTGAACGAAGCCTTTTTTTCTCTCAACATTTGGACATTTATCGTGCTTCGCTACGTCTCGAAGGCGTCAGTCAAAATAGCAACAGCCTTCAAAACCAAGTATATGGACAACATGTACTCTTATATAGTATATAGTGCATATATAGGGATATTATCGAGGATTGTTACAAGAACCTGTGGTTGCGACATGCGCAGAAAATTCTCAATACGAACATTTTCTACTTTTGACATTGACACCAAGTGATCTACGAGTTTATGCATCAAAATGTCATTCCTTGTGGTTTTCAATTGTTCGCATGTGCTTTGAAATTATTAACCCTTATAATGCTGGAGCCGATTTCATACTTTTACAAACAGATTGGATCACAGGCCAGCCGCAAAGTAAATTGGCGTGTGATCTAACCTGTTTGCTACTCTGAGCATATTTCCTTATCAAAATTAAGCAGATATTGAAGGTTTTATAAAGCAGACGACACACACATTTTTTTTTTTAAATTACCAAGCATTCTTAGGGGTAAACAAAAACCTTTCCCAACAATACTCCACTCTGCTGCAGCTACTGCAGAAGAATTTGAGTAATTTACTATTCTTAGAAATTACCCAGTATTCTAAGAGCTAAATGAAGCTTCAATAAGTAACAATGTATAAATTGATACTAAAATTTGTGTTTGGTCACATCTGAAAGCAACTTCAGACGACATTTAACAACTTGACAAAACAAGTTCTTAATGGTATTGGTTCGAAATCATATCGACAAAAGAATGAGTCGCTCTTTCTTTCGTTGGATTTGCAAGTCTGATTAGATTTTAGTGTAAAGATGTTGTCAAAAATACCTATATAACACAATAAACAATGCAACTCTCAATTCTTAAATAGTTCTTTTACCATCACTCCAAAACACTATTACCCAGCCAATATGAGGTAGACATGTGACCTTCAGTTTGATATGTCGCGCCATTGTCCTGCATTTTCTCTACTTCTTTGTCAACACCAAACATTGTTTTTCGTAAACAAGCTTTACATTTTTTAGCCTTGGACATTGAGCCTTATAAAAACTTACTTTCTGAAACAAGGTCGTTTTAAAAAGCCTGGTCCCAAATTTTAAATCTTGTGTTCCAAATTTAGAATGAACAAATGGTAAGTTTGCCAACCTTTTTTCATTTTGGCAAATGTTTAATATCAACTTTCTGAATTTGTATTGGCCATTATTTGAATCGAAGTTGTGTTGATTTTGTTTCAACCTACTTAATTTAGATTCAGTGTCTTGTTATACTGCCACCGACCTTATTACCCAATGGCCATCGTAAAAGCATACAGTAAATTCCTTTTGTCACCTGTCTTGAATCTTCTTTGGCATATGTGTTTAGCCCTTAGAATGCTTCAGGTAATTTTTCTAAAAGATATATATATATATTTTGTATCGTCTGCTTTTCAAAATCTTGAATATCTGCTCAATTTTTATGAAGAATAACTCAGAGGTAGCAATCAGGTTTGATCACAGGCCAGCCAATTTACTTGTCCGTTGGCCTGGATCTAACATGTTTGCATAAGCCTGAAGTCGGTCCCAATACTATAAGGGTAGAAGAAAAGCATACGTGTGAAAATCGGTTAATCACGGACCCAAAGTCTTAGATACATCCATGATTTCATCAAATAATCATTTTCGATGGGATATTCCTCTGCGTATTAACCCGTCATCATGTATTTACCTTTAATTTTTCCATATTTGTTTTAAAAAATCGAATTTCATCTTGTTTTTTATTTCTTCTTTTCAATTCGAAAACAACAACAGACAACAAGACACCATTTAGCAAAACAATGATGTGACAAACGTATAAATATCTCTATTTGACCATTTAACCTTTGCGTCAAACAGGTTTCTTATATTGTCTGCTGCAGATGCATCAAAGTGGAGTATTTCGAAATAAAAAGATTCTTCTTATATGGTATCAAATCCATTCAGCATGCGTATAAATGGTTTCTTCCGTCAATCAACACACTGTTGTCTACATTACGCTAAAAGGTTTGGTCAAGTCAAAAGAAAACTTAAGGAAAAGTCGGTCATATGAAATCAGTTCTCGCCAAGGTCTTCTTTTGAATTTGTCTTATACTCTGATTTCGAATTGGAACGGATCATGATTTCAGTTTTTTACAAAGGAGCTGTAAGCCGATATGGAATCTCTGTCGAATTTATGTTCGTTCATATTTGAAGACAAACAATGCGATGAAAAGAATGAAACGTGCAATCAGTCGGTGCTCATTTCACATCTGCTCCTGAAAAATTGTCCATAATTAACTCTGAATTTTGCACCGTAACACAGCCGTTATATTGCGCCGAAAAAAACTGGACCGAAATCCGGGCAAAGAAAAAATCCATAGTCATTATAGAATTTCAATTTCGGGAAAATTAAATGCACTGCTTTAATTGAACTTAATTGCTGTAACATGTAATTATACAGCTCGTGATCCTTTCGTGTTCATGATAACCCAACGCGAAATTTGGATATTTTTTTCTATTCGATCGAAATGGAACGCATTAGCGGCCTTCCAATCGTAGTTACCATTCACCACATAGTTTGTTTAGATTTTGAAATCTACAATCATTGAAAAAAGTTTTACACTAAAACAAGGGTTTTTCTAATGGCGGAATTTATAATGAATGATACACAAGGCCTATTGCATTAGTGTTTAAAGGCTCATGGAAGGAGACTAATGCTTTATCAAATTATATCACTTGGTAAACGTTTGGTCATAATCGAATTGGTATCACTAAATAAAGCATCAGCACAACTTAAACGTGAAAGCCATCGTGAAATAACATAGATTAGCCATACAATAATTCAGATCGGTCACGTGATACACAAAGTTTTGAACCAACCAATCGGAATTCGTTATCTAAGATATGGAAACAAACAGAGTATTGATCAATATTTTTGAATTGGAGACAACTATATCTCAAGCACAAAATAAAGGAGGTTTTTGAATAGAGTCATACAGTATTCATAAATTTATTTTTCATTACTTTTGTGAACATGATAAGATAATTCCATATAATTATCAGTAATTTATTGGTAGTCTTATCCTTTCATGTGACTTCAAGTCTTGCCATATTTCACAAAAATATTCTAGTTACACACAGTTTTGCTGAACGAGGGCGTCGTATGGAACTACTTTCTCCTCCATCCGAGGTCATTCTAACTAATATAAGTAATAAAGGTTTTGTTTTAATGCGGGTTCGGGTCATACGATTCGGTGCATTCGGGGAAAACCAAAGCAAAATGCAAGAATGAGAAAGAAAAAAACCCTTTCCAGAACATCTCGACGACTTATTGACATGTGCTAGTTTTGAATGGCTGCCTTCGAGTTTATCACCAAGAAACAGTCGCCAGTTCATAAGTGCTGTTTTGTAATCGGCAGTAGAAACAAATACTTGCATAGCCTATATATTATCAATGGTCATGTACATTTTTTCCATTTGTCAAAATGATTTCTTATGGCTTATGCTTAAGGCACGTAATTCCAGCATATATTTGGAGTCATGGGTTAACCCTTTCCCAAACAATAACGCCATTTTACCACTTTGTTGTAGACGACATTCTAAAACATTAAGGGAAAAGGAGAAATTGCTCGTGACGAGCAATTTTTCCTTTTCCCTCAATGTTTTCTGCCCTATCAGAAGATTATTTTTTCAATTTCATCACTTTTTGAAATGTCGTCTGCAAACTCTTTCAATTTGGAAAAGTCGAAAATGTGTTGTTTGGGAAAGGGTTAAGCAAAATCGGGTTGTGAAAGGCAACATGCGTCAAACCACTTAAACCCGCCAGATATAGAATTACCGACATATTACATGGGTCATGGTTTGAAATTGGATACTGATTTCTCGATGAACTATGAAAATCAAACGATCTTTTGCGAGAGAAAATTACACCACTTTAATGGCGTAAATTGCTCTCCCTTACACATTCAGTTGATATTTTGTCCCTCGTTTAAGCCTTTTTTAATGGCATTACGAGAGCCATGATTTGATAGAATGTGCAAAGTATTTGCAGCCTCGTTCTCGGCACTTCTACAGCCTCGTTTTCGATCTGTCTGCAGCCTCGTTTTTGACGTCTTTGAAAACCTCGTTCCTTTCCAGTCTGTTAATTTCACCTGGCTTATGAAATGCTATGTTATCCGCCATTTGATTAAGGCCACTATTTCATAATGCTGTTTCAATAAAAGACAACACTTAAAGCACCCATTCAGTCGAAAATTTGGCGTATGGTTAAGGGTCAAAGACACATCTTAATGACCAAGATAACATTAAAGTGCTCATTTTAGGATTTGTAACTTGAAATAACTGTTGTAGGAAATAACCAGCCCCTCGAATTGCAGCACAACTTGTAGTAACTTATGAGTTTGTTGGAACCGTTTTTATATTTACTTCGCATTTAAAGGCTCATAAAAGGAGATTAATGCTATATCAAACTACATTCTTTGGTCACCTTTTGATCAGATACAAATAGTTATCACCAGAAATATCAGCACAACTTAAACGTGAAAGTGAACAAGAAATAACCCATATAAGCAAGTTTAATTCAGATTATCTGATTCTTCACCTCTGACCTTGACAATTGATACACAAATGTTTGAACCAACCAATCAGATTTCGTTATTTTGAATATGTAAACAATCAGGTTGTTGATATACATTATTGAATTGGAGACAACTATATTTCAAGCACAAAATAACTTATGTTAAAGGAGTCTATTTAAAAGGGTCTCAATGTATCCTTAATTAATTCTCATGACTTTTAAAAACACCATATATTTTTTCAGTAATTAATTTGTACTCATCTCCTTTTCTGTGCCTTTAATATCAATTTAATCATATAACGGGGCCAATTCCACATGACTGTTCATTCCAACATCGCGTATTTCCTGTCTGAGATTTCTATCATTTGAAAGAACGAGAAGACATCAAACATAAGCATTTTGACACGAGAAGTTTCTCTCAGAGAAAAACATTGTAACAAAACGATCTATAGGTAATTAGGAGCAATTTTCATTTCGTCTGCATGGTTTCCGAAGATTTGACTTTTTCAGCAGCTGCTTTGAATTTTGATGACAGTTTATCGTTCCTAAAATCACATTGTTTATTACCATGTTCGCTTATCAAATTCACTTTCTTTATCACGATATGTTTTATTACTTTATATTCGCCTTTTTTGGTATACATGTACCAAACGACTTCAGAAATCACTGTGGTATAGAAAGCAACTGGTCGTTCTACGCAATTGATTCATCTGTTTGCAATTTTCTCATTTCGATATTAATATCACAAGTGCAATTCAATTTCCATACCTGATTGTCGTCTGACGTTGCTTTGAATTTGGACCAGATGCATTAAAGAAGAATGCGGGAAAATGGGTTCAAGTGAAAAGAAAAGCACGCCAGTGGTTCATTTTATCCCACACAAAACAGCCATATGAGGTAGCGGTTGTGGCACACCTATATCGAAGATTATATTGTTGACATGCTAATAATAAATCATGTAATGGTACCGCTCGTGAAGAAAACGCAATCTAACCCTTTACCAAACGCCAAATTTTCGACTGTCCAAAATTCAAAGAGCTTGCAGACGACATTTCTAAATGTGATGAAATTGAAAACCAATCTTCTGATAGGACAGAAAACATTGTGGGTAAAGGAGAGCAATTTCTCATTTTCCCACAATGTTTTCCAGACTCGTCTGCACCA
Source organism: Cerastoderma edule (assembly GCA_947846245.1). Lineage (NCBI taxonomy): Eukaryota > Metazoa > Mollusca > Bivalvia > Cardiida > Cardiidae > Cerastoderma > Cerastoderma edule. The sequence continues at coordinate 24,767,309 of OX401412.1, read as the reverse complement.
AACTGGTCAAATGTCGTTATAGTTTGGTAATGTGTTTACTTATCCATTCCCTACATCGAGGGAGATTTGTGGTTGTTCATATTGAAAGCAACTAAAACCACAGTTACCACAAACAAGAAAATAAAAATATCGTTTTCTTAGTGACATTTTACTGCCTTTGTTACAAAAGGAGAAATAGCGCGCGATGAGTTATTTATTATTTTGCCACAGTGTTTTCTGATGCCGTCTGCTACAGGTGTGTATAATGCGTATATCCGATAAAAAAAAGGATCAATGCACCTGCTTTGGAAATACATAATCAATAATTAATCATGATTAGCACGTGCTGATAACAAAGTTTTATTTTCAATTTCAATGATACATATACATACGTTTATCTGTATGTTCATATACATGTGCGTTTGAATTATTACATAACTACAATGGTTGTTTTTATCGAAACAAATTTGATATATTGAAGACGGCATCGTAGATTGCTACAAATAAAAAGCTTTTCCTCAAGTTTTCAGCAACAAATCATTGACAAAATAGAGAAATAAATTTGATCACAGTCATTCCGAAAAACAATGCACATAGCAGTAGTGGTGGTCTGTTGTTCTGAATTCGAATCTTTACCACTCTCATCTTATAGATTGAAGGTTTAACCTCATATTCTATGTTGAAAATCAAACTCGAAATTGACCAAAGTATCATTGTGTTGTCCATTATTCATGTATTCACTATGGCAACACTTGGATTCGAAAAGGACATCTAAAAAATATTTGCAAATGCTGTAAACGGGTCTGATTAACGGCTTCTTTTGCAATTATCCAAATTTTAGAATTATCTACATAAAATCATGTATAGTTATAGTTAGAGTTAGAGTAAGTAACTGACACATGTACCATATCGATCCTCTTCGTCAGTGCCGCACTAACACTTTCCAGTTTTGTAACAGCTTTCCAGGATGCACCAGTACTAGGCTAGGGTTCTGAAGAGACTTACCAAAGGCCACCCCACCAAACCAGTGGTCTTTGTGGTGCTCGAACCCGAGCCCCCGAGTTCTAAGTCCACCACCATCTTTACCAATAGCTTGTCACTTATAAAACTTGTTGATATATAAAAATACCTAAGCTGCTATGTGCCATTTTTTAAGTTCAAAGTTTAATGCAGGGAAAAAAACAAGAGGCATTTCCTTTAATAAGAATCACCTTTTTGTGACAAACAGATGATTAATTACAGCGGTATTAAACATCAAACGGGAGTTTTCTCTTTTCGACACGTGTCTAATCAAATGTCACCCATAAAAAGTGGATTTATTAGTTTTTATGTCACACCATACATAATACACAGGTGATATCTATTTAGAATCGATGGAATGTCTTGTAGGACCAGACCTTACCTGCTCTGCATAGATTGATCTGAAAGAACTTTCCATGTCAATCTTGTGGGAGATCTTTTAAAAAGATTGTCTAAAATCTTTTCCAAACATTTTCCGATCGTGAGTATCAACTGCCGACGACTCTTTACACCATTGTGAGAAAGGAATATTAGCTGTGAAAAAATTCCTTTTTTACAACAAAGGAATCATTTTTCTCAAATTGGATCACAAGTCTAAGCGTCGTCTTTGTACCCATTCCTTCAATTAGAGATAATCAGAAATTTTGTCGTGATGTAAAGACTTTAGATATCCGAATTTTATAGATATGATAAACATAATGTCCTAGGCACATCAGTCCGCAAGTACAAATATGGGGACGAGAGGGGATGAAGTGGGGTAAAATAGTAAAAATCTCGTAGAATTCCTTTTTTTTATCTTTTTAATGAACCTCGTTGAGAAAATGTGGCGTCTTAAAGTACCTGAACATTTCAATTCAATGAGGGACGAGAGCCAAGTAGATTATTTGATAAATAGCTGAAAATGAAATCGCACATGGAACTTGATTAATGATCAATCAACAACTCGGTAACCTCTCATGTTGGGGGGACCAGGGGCTTGAGTCCGTTGATAAAGCCGTTAACACTTTCTTTTAAACAGACGACATTTTTAGGTCAGCAGCAGACGACATTCAGTATTGAAAATCAATGTGACCAAAATGAGAATTTGCTCATCTTGAGCAAACTCTCATTTTGGTCACAATGATTTCAAATCTTGAAATTTGATTCCTTGATTGCATCAATTTTGGTCACAATGATTTCAAATCTTGAAATTTGATTCCTTGATTGCATCATGTTGATTTTAATTGTCGTATGTTATTCTAAACAGGTAAAGTGTTAATAACGACATTTAACCGCTTTGTTGCAGACGACTCTCGAAAACATTGTGAAAAAGGAGATATTGCCTGTCATGAGGATGTTTTCCTTTTCCCACAGTGCTTTCTGCCCTATCAGAAGGTTATTTTCCAATTTCATCCCATTTTGAAATGATGTCTGCAAACTCTTTCACTTTGGGACAATTTGGCGTTTGGTAAAGGGTTAAGCCCTGTCAGATCGTTTTTGTTTCCACTCGCACCTTTGTCGTGAATTGCATGATAACAGTGATTTATGTTAGTGGGAAATGCACCCTTTGTAAGATCGTAATTTAAAGGCCTAGAACCGTTGATAGGTAGAAAGCAGAACATAACAGTGCGATCTGGAACGAATTAATTAGAATTTCCTTTAAATATGTTTGTGTATTATCGTGTCACCCCTGGTGAAAGGGCCAGCCAGTTTGGCTTATGAGACACCTTTAATTGATTATCCCATTGCCAAGCAATTTGACATTACACAGCAACGACGTTTGACCAGTTTGTTGCAGACGAAAACATGTTTTCTGTCATCAGAATATATATATTTTTTTTAATTTCATCACATTTTAAAGTGTCGTCTGCAAACTCTTTCAATTTGGGACAGTCGTTATTACACATTGTAATATGCTGAAAAAAGAAATGAAAAATGCAACCACTTAGCAGACAATCTACTGTGACACAGTTACAGCTCGGATCATCCGTGGTCCGCTGTGAATTATCCCAGTATCTAATTCTAGTCTATGGTCCTGGCCCATGCGTACACCCCGCATTAGGCTATGCATGGGCCAGGACCCCTTGCTATATCTCCTTCATGAAACATCATGCACCGTAAATTAAAAGTCGTCTGCATCGGGCTAAGGTTAGGGAGAAAAAAACGTTAAAATAAATTAACATGTTACCGATTTTGAAAGGCTCAACCTTATCGGACTAACCCTGACATAAGAGATTGCCCCCTACCGGTTGTTATTCATAAAACAGTTTACGTTTTCCCTGCGCATGTGCACGTATAGCGTTACGTTGGGAATAAACAGGCGAACGTTTCAAACATAACATCAGCGCTTATTATAATGTAAAACAAAAATAGCATCGGCTCCATTCGAATAGCGGAAAGTACGACTTTTCAACATGACTAATGCGCCCAAATTTGCCTTTAAATGTAGGTTGTAACAAAATATACAAGTTCATGACGTACTAAAATAATTCATGTGTTAAATAAATAATAGGCGCCTACATAGTAACAAATGTAAGAGTGAAAGGTTGAGTCTGAAATTGATAGAATATGTTACAACATATCATAAATGTGAGTCCGAAAGAAAACCTGTGTTCCCTTAAAAATCTTAAATGGGGAACATACGAATATTTGGTACTTCAGCAACGTCTTATCTTACTCTGAATGTAGACACACCAAGAGTGTTAACCCTTTACCAAACGCCAAATTTTCGACTGTCCCAAATTGAAAGAGTTTGCAGACGACATTTCAAAAAAGTGATGAAAATGAAAAATAATCCTCTGGAAGGGCAGAACACATTGGGGGAAAAGGAGAAATTGCTCGTTAATGTTTTCCTAAGTCGTTAGTGTTTGGTAATGGGTTAAGCCAATACTAAGAAGAGCGCTGAATTATTAAGATAGGCTTACGAGTTACCGATGAGAATCAGTTTTAACCTGACTTTGATAACCCGGTGAGGCTAGAACTTGAACACCAATCATCATAACAATCGTCATAATATGCGAATAATATAAACAGCGTATGTTCGGGTTAATTTGATTTTGAAATAAAACCCATATTTGAGAAAATAATTGACAATGGAATTTGACATTAACCGGACTCATGCTATCAAAGCACGCTTATAGGAGGACCATTGGGAATACTCCATTCTTTTTATTTGGTACCTTTGCAAACTTTGCTTTATTAATGCTTATTCACATGTCGAGGGTTCATTGCAAGACTATAGTAAGTGCTTCATGTTTATGAAGCACTTACTATAGTCTTGTACTGAACCTTCGATATATGAAAGTCAAAATAAATGTCGTTGAATTATTGCAGTTTGTGTATTGTTGATTGATTTACAATTAAAAGTAGCTTTTGAAAGTGTGATTAATCCTGGAAGCGAAAACTGATCCCAAAGGCGTTGGATTTGAACGTACTAGTTCACTGTGAATCATTCGGCAGTACAGCTGTTGTGAAGTTTTATCTAAATTAAGTTTAAACTTTCAATTCTTCTCATTTCTGTTAACAACAAGCGTTAAACTACTCAAGCATCTCTGTCAGGCTTTGTAAGAATAATTAATCAACTGATAACCCATAAAAATTGATAAAACAACATTTCACATGAACCTTCCTCAGAAAGTGCCAATAAAGGGAGGGAACGCTCGTCTAAAGCAATGTTTCCTTATGTCACAAAAGCTCCTCCAACGTACAAAAATTGCATGCCACAGTTGCGTCATAATGATAACCTATTGGGGTAATGTTCAAATGACCCATTACATGTATCAATAGATGACTCACCCTTCTATTGCAAACTATGGCACAACAACCGGGGTTTGCCATCAAGATAACACTGTACGTAACAACCTAGAGATTTAACTCATGGAGCTAATGTAGATTGTATTCTCTGGTTCAAGAGAAAGCTTTTTATGAAACTATTATGTGTACAAAGCGCTACTTTTTGGTATAGCTACACAGTGAGGAATTTGAATATTTTGAACAAAGTTCGTCCAAAAGGGTCACACCTTTTCAGTTATATGTCCTGTAAAAACGCTTCTATGTGACTAGTGGAGTAACAATCTGAACTCATCGGGTTTACCCACTGAAAACGCTATAATTATTTCTCAGCTTACGGAAATACCCTAGTACGTGCAGTTCCGATTGGTGGGGTAGTGGACATCATGACTTAAGAATCTGCTATTGAAAAGTATTTGTGGTGCCGAATGTTCAAGCAGTGACATACTAGTTAACCTTTTTTCTTTTTTATTAAGTCTTTTGGTTCCAGTAATAGAAACCAAGTTTTGATTCCGGGCAGATGATTTGTCTCTGTGCTTTCGGCAAATCGCGAGCATAAAAAGGACCCTCTGCTATTATGCGGTTTCTAAGGCAGCTTTCAGAAAACATCAGTAACCGTTATTGCAAAGGGCACCTGTCGAACACAATTTTCAGAAACCCAATTAATTCCACAGGACTTATTGCCGCCGCGTTTGAATTTTCGATAAAAGGAAAAAAATGCAAAAACAATTTTTGCGTTGACTTAGTGCATAAATAACCTTAGAGTTAGACTTTCACAAAAATGAGCACAAATGTAAACTTTCTACCCCATTTAACTAATCATCATTGCGCAATGGATGATGGTCTACATAGGTATTGAAACAGAGCTTAACCATTTACATCATCCATGCATCGTATGCTTCCAATGACACATTGAGCTTTATCTATAATAAACTACAATGTACTGTAATAGAATGAGATACTACTCGCTCTTTCATTTTTAACAAAACAAAAAACGTGCCCCTGTTGTGTTTGTTTGTTAACTTTAACTTTGTTTTGGAGCTAATGTGATTTTACGATTTTTTTGTGCGTGTGTTTCTGGTTTATTTTTTTTTTTTTATTTTATTGCCATCAATCTAAAAAGATAGATATTTTCATGAAACATCTTTCTTGAGGGTTTGATATTGAATATTTTCCATCCTAATCCACATGTGTTGCTTGGTGTTTGTGCTGTTCCTCTATACCCTCAGAATTACATATGAAACCGAATAGTAAACGAGTCAAAATAGTACTCTCTTAAAAGAAGGTAGATACAATTTTTGAATTGAGTAACGTATAAAAGTAAATTTAAACTAATGTTTTAACGCCAAATATGATAATAGCAACGTGAAATGCTGTTTTAATGACAACATATTGTGGGTAACTTTACTTTTTCTAACTAGGCCATTTTGCTAACATAAAAAATAAATCGGAACACAGGCATTTAGTAATTCAAATTGCTAATTAGATTATTTAATTCAAAATTCAAAGTACAAAGAAACATGATCAAAGTACTGTAAGGGTTTTCAGCTTTTACCAAATAATTTTCAAAAACTAATTCGAGACTTGTTTACCTTATTTTCAAATGTACAAACATGCTTTACCCAAATAACGATAATTAGATCAGACGATAAAGATGCACACTTTACTAAAACACTGGTATTCACAGAAAAGGGAACAAAGCAGATACCAGATATTTCAGAGCTTTTCAAAAATAAAGGATTTAGTAAAAATATGTATATTTCTAAGCACTAGATAACTAATTTCCCTTTTGTTCCAATGGCACATGATATCACAATGGAGATCCTAGTTTGTAACAGCATTATTGCCATCTGATAGAATCCCATTGATGTCAACAAACAAGACACTTTTATTTGATAGTTTTTGTTATTTCAAAAATGTAGAATTCTCACAAATGTCTGATTTTTTTTAACAGATTACTTCCTTATGTGTCTCATTGCAGGACTTTCTTTTCACTATGAAGTGGATACCCACAATTTTCTGTAAAATCATGCAGTTTTCCCCTAAAATGAGTTTACCTCAGGGTTTTTCTTTCCCCTTTGGCAAAGCCTGCATGATTTTCCCCCTAATTACCTAATTTTACTTTATAAAAAAGGGTATCAAATTTTTCTCCTCAGAGTGAAAAAAAAAGGCCTGCATTGGTAGGATGATAATTGTCCTTTTTAAAAGCAACAGGAAAGGATATCCCTTGCTGCTATCAAAGAAGATCTCAATCCACTAAAAGGTTTTGGTAAAAATTCACTTCTTAAGCCTGCATAAAATATAAAGCAACTGTTTGATAAATTCATGAAAAGATCTGCCATTTAAAGATTATTTTTGATACAGTTACTTTATGATCCGTTTAGATTTTTAAAGTTGTAAATAGATGTTTATGTCTTATCACATGAGTTGAATTTGTTCACCTACTTAACTCTTTCCCTTATGGGATCAGGTGACAGGGCTCAGTCAAAGTAACACTGGGAAACACTTCAGGAGTGACGAAATGTAATTTTGATATGCTTGTCCCTAAATGCCAACACATTTTCTGCACTTGTCCATAAAATGGTTACATATTAAGTTCGAATATCTATTCACTCATTTGTCAAGACTTTTAGACTAGCCTGGCAACATTGACAAATGCAATCGGAACTACTCGGGTATTTCCGTGAGCTGTGAAATACACCTCAGATATAAGTGTAGTGTTACAATTTTTCGGGTAAATTGGCATCCGGCAATTAACACATTTTCTAAGCGTGCACGTTAAGTAGTTCAATGTGTATGGAAGTGTTGGACATCCTTTTAAATCATTTTTTATCAGTAACTCATACCAAATGGCAAAATTGTTTTTGTGAAATGTATAGTTGTTTCCTCAATCAAATTTAACGACTTTTTAGATTTCACTTTTAAGATCTATTTTTAAAAACAAAAGTAAAGTGACGTCATCCTCGCGGGAAACAATATGGCGTCATCCCTATTATTTCAGAGGTGTTTTCATTGGATAAACCCGATGTGTTCAGATTGGGACAAATGGCTATGCCACCCCTGCACTTGTAATGTGTGAAATTGAAAAAAAAATCCTTTGAAATTTACTCGGAAAAATTGCTCGTAACAAGCAATTTTTCCTTATCCCACAATGTTTTCTGCCCTATCAGAAGAATATATTTCAATTTCACCACATTTGATAATGGCGTCTGCAAACTCTTTCAATTTGTGACAGTTGAAAAGTTGGTGTTTGGTAAAGGGTTATTTGGAGTGATGCCATTAAACAGTACATAGAACTTACACTTTATTCACATTGCAAGCCCTCCTTTTTTCATAATGTTTCCCACTCAATTTAAAGAACATCCTTTCCCATACTTTATTGGGTTTTTTGGTTATTACTTTTAATCTAGAAGTCATGAAATTTTAATTGTGAGTCCATAATGAAAAAAAGGAGAGTTTTTAAATTCAAATAAAGAGCCAATATGATTTAACACTTGATAGTCAGGCGGGCAGTTGCTGTAAAGGTAAAAAACTATCTTGAATTCAAATGAAACCCAAATCGAATTGATGTACATGAGTCTGACCCACTGATCTATTTATCAGAAAATGCATGATCAATTTGGCTTCATATGTCATCGGTTTTATTCATTGTTTGCCCTTAAGCAGTTTCTCCAACACTTTGCAAATTGAGGGTTCAGTGTAAGACTATAGTAAGTGCTTCATAAACATGAAGCACTTACTATAGTATTGCACTGAACCCTCGAAATTTGCTTTTTGAATGTCTGTATTATGGTCCAAGAGTACATGAACCTTGATATTTTCATTATTCTGTTAAGCTCAAAAGTTTTTGTACTAAAATGTGAGAATCTTGTTGTTGTAAATCACTTAATCCCTTTCTTCATTGTACCTTATATAAGCACATCTACTGCTGAAGGCTTATCACAGCACTCTGATGAAAAGGTGAAAATTTCCTTTATGATTAGTTTAATCTTTTGTAAAACTGATACCTTCCCAGAAACATTGCTATTGCTTTCATTTTCTGTTGGTTCCAATATGGACAAGTCACAAATTCCCATTAGATTAAATTGGTTAAATGTTGGAATATTTAACCAATGTTCTCATTAGTTTTTGAATCATAATTAGAATTAAATGTAACAGCCTTACAACAGTATGAACCCATTACCAAACAATAACGTCATTTGACCAGTTTGTTGCAGACAACTCTGAAAAACATTGTGGGAAAAGGAGTAATTTCTCCGTTCCCCATAATGTTTTCTGTCCTAGCTATCAGTTGATTATTTTTCAATTTTATCACAATTCGAAATGTCGCCTGCAAACTCTTTGAATTCGGAATAATCAAAAATTTAACGTTTGGTAACGGGTGAATGAATGGGATTTTTTGAATTTCTGTGGGTGTGTTGGGAAGCAACTATCTTACCCCAAAGAGAAATTGCTCTATAAGAAACCTTCCTTTTGTCTCTGTGGTTTCTTTAATCTTCCCTTATATTTCTTAAAATATGAGAACAGTGGAGATGGAGAGCTATTATTTTCTTTTGTCATAGTGTTTCCACCAAATACTAAGAAAGAAAATGGATGCAATTCATTCTGATTGTGGTGTGCTTTTCTTTTGTCATAGTGTTTTCCTACATAAACTAAGAGAAAATGGATGCAATTCACTCTTAGTGTGGTATGTGTGGTTTTCAATTCATTCTGATTGTGGTGTGCTTTTCTTTTGCCATAGTGTTTTCCACCAAATACTAAGAGAGAAAATGGATGCAATTCATTCTGATTGTGATGCTCTTTTCTTTTGTCATAGTGTTTTCCACCAAATACTAAGAGAAAAAATGGATGCAATTCATTCTGATTGTGGTGTGCTTTTCTTTTGTGATAGTGTTTTCCACCAAATACTTAGAAAGAAAAGTGATGCAATTATTCTGATTGTGATGTGTGTTTGGAACCAGTTAAAAAATTTCACCCTCTGTTGTGAGTTAATCTTGCACATTCATAATTGTACAGATTGTGTGTAGGAAGTGAAATGTGAAAATTAGGTTACTGCTCACATCCTGCATTGACATGTTACATGTATAGCCTGCATACATGTTTTGCAGTGTGCATTCATACATAAAGATAACCACATCCCCTCAGATGGGATTTTTTAAGATTACCATACCAAGGGACTATCACTGGAATTTACTGAATAACCTTATACCGAACGCCAAATTTGCGTTTGTCCCAAATTGAAAGAGATTGCAGACGACATTTCAAAATGTGATTAAAATGAAAAATAATCATCCGATATGGCAGAAAATATTGAATTTCTCCTTTTCCCATAATGTTTTCCAGAGCTGTCTGCAACAAACTGGTCAAATGTCATTATTGTTTGGTAATGGGATAACTATTATAAGCACAAGTGAAGTTAACAAATTGGTATTTATGGACAAATAAATCAAAATCATAATTCTGATTTTACCAACACCCTACACCCACCCGCCCATGGGATTTTGTTAAGGACATGTTCTACAGTTTTATAAGAAAAAAAAAATGCAGGTCAACAAGTTATTTTTTTCGTAAAATGACTGTTTCCATGGTAACTGTTTTGGGCAAAAATGTCAAAGTGATCATACCATCTTCAAAGGTAATAAAATAATTTCTGAAAGGGTTATTAACACAAAAAACATGAATTCATATATTCAATACTTTAGAATTCAATTTTTTTCCCAATTTATTACAAGCTGGACAATTTTTGTTATCCAAATTAGTTTTGGAAGTTTTTGTATCCATCAAAAAACAATGAAAATTGATATGTATATTACAAATAAATGAAAATATTTAAAAATTCCTTTCATAGAATTTTCTTATTTTTCAGTATATGAAGTAAAATTTAATCTTGAAATACAAAATGCAAAAAAAAGTATTTGTTGACGAGTTACTTTTTCTGTAAAATGACAGTTTCCATGGTAACCGTATTTGAAAAACATTTTTAAAAACGATTAAAATAACTTTTAACTTGAAAAATAGAAGCTGGGGGCTTAATATGCATGAGAAATATATAATAATGTTAAGAACCTTATAAGGTTGTAAGGATTATATGATTATTCTTGGAAAAAAATTCCATATATAGTAAATTTCATCCGAATAAATGTTTATCCGACTACTATGCAAGTAGCTCTTCTGTAACAGATTATTATCTCCCTTGGATGCGCAGATGAAGTGCGCAGGTAAAACTGACGAGAACGTCCTTAATGGTCCAAATTGAAATTGTAATTACTATGTTCAATATGTTAAAACAGTCATCGTTTGTTCAGTTTAATATTAAAAACTTTGTAGTCTTCTTGGCGGTTGATGCAATATTTGGGGCTTAATTATAAGATTCAGCCATTGATAATATAATGGATGGTAATAAAATGATGATGATTACTTGAGATTAAGTGATAAAGAAGTTGTGTCTTACATTAGTAATGGACCAATAAGTCCACATGGAAAAGGCTCAAAATATGGGACATTACTTGAGATTAAGTGATAAAGAAGTTGTGTCTTACATTAGTAATGGACCAATAAGTACACATGGAAAAGGCTCAAAATATGGGACAATACTTCACATTGAAATTGCAAGGGTAGCAATGCTTTATCCTTACACTTTATTAAAAACAATAGGATTAATCTGATGTTGAGGTTACATTAGCATCAGACTAGGTGAAGAAATAAGGAAGTTAGTAAGGGGAAATTTGGTCTTATAAAGACCTGCCATGGATGTGATTGTTTTCCTTTTGAAAAAACTTAACTTTGTACCGTCCTCTCATGAGCCTTTGTAATGGTGCAAATTGAAAACAATGTATTATCAGTTTTGATTTGTTTATAACAGTTTTATGTTGTGTGTTGTAGAAGTCATCGTGAAACAAAGAGAAAAAGCTTATTGTTAAATGTATTGATTAATGTTTCCTTAAAAAGTTAATAGTAATAAAGTAGTACAATAAGTCAATCACTGCAAAATATTGCATTTCCTCTTTTTCTTTTATGACCTTTCCATTCTTACAAATACACTCAGATTTCTTTTCCCCATAATGCAAATTTGTTTATCCTCAATACAACTTCACTGTTGAAGTTGGTAAAAAGAAAAAACCTATCAAATAATGATAATATTAATCTAAACTTTTATGCCGAAATGGGTTTTTGATGTTGCGTACCCTTTATACACTGATACTTCTAAAAAACCCTTTAAACATCCAATGGAGTGGGTTGCACTTATAATCAACACTTATAATCAACAAGATGAAAGATGAATTTGATAATCATTAGCAAATCTTCCTAATTTTCATCATGTTTTCTATGGCTATTTATCATTTAACCAGGTTTTAACAGATAACATTTGTCAAATTAATGGTTTTTTTGCCAGCCTGCTGCAGTTTGCCTTTTATAGGGAAATACATAATGATATAAGGTCAAGAAAGTTAGCTGATTCTTTGAAGTAGTAACAGCAATAACTTGAATCATTTCAATCAATGAATCATTTCTATACGAATTGATATTGTAATAACTGTTGTCGTTCTAGTTCATTTTGGAATAGGAAACTTTTTGAAATGAGAAGAAATGCTCAAAAGCACAGGTGTTCGGCGTGAGCAATGTTGCAATGTTGCCCCCTTGGAACCCTGTTGACCCCCCCCCCCCTTCAAAAATGTGAAGTTCACTTAAATAATCTTCAAAATTGAGTTAAACCCATTACCAAACAATAACTACATTTTGCCAGTTTGTTGCAGACGACTCTGGAAAACATTGTGGGAAAAGGAAATATTGCAATGTCGTCTGCAAACTCTTTCAATTTGGGACAGTTGAAAATTTGGCATTTGGTAAAGGGTTAAACCTTTCCCCACGCTGAACACCTGTGCTCAAGTGGAGAACTATTCCCATTTTTTTCATTTTCTTACCCAATCTTAAGTTTAAGAAATTATCTAATGAAATGTGCGAATGCTATCTAATGATCCTTTTAATAAGGAATCACTTGTGAATGTATCATATCAAATATGAAACGTCTAGACTTAATGTTCTTCTTAAGTTTTTTGTGTGTAGGAATACATGATTAAAGATATGAATGGCTCAATTAACATGGCCAAAGTATTACTTACTACCAGTTTGCTGGCGATTCTATTGGCCTGATCAGATCTCCTAACCCTTTACCAAACATCAGATTTTCGTCTGTCCCAAATTGAAAGAGTTTGCAGACGATATTTCAAAATGTGATGAAATTGGAAAATAATCTTTGATAGGGCAAAAAGTATTGTGGGAAAAGGAGTAATTGCTCTTTAAGAGCAATTTCTTCTTTTCCCAAAATGTTTTCCAGAATTGTATGCAACAAAGTGGTCAAATGTCGTTATCGTTTGGTAATGGGTTAAATCTTCCTCTATCACTTAATGACTCAGGTATTGCAACAAAACTGAAGAAAGTTGATACAATGTTAAGCCCATATGGATCCCAATATAACTTAATTCTTAAAAAGTTGTTTATTGCTAGACAAAGTAATGTGTCTCAAGATACATATAGTCAGATACAACACTGTATATGGATTTTGAACTCTAGATTGGGCGGAAACGAGAAATTAAATAACCCATTACCAAACAATAACAACATTTGATCAGTTTGTTGCAGACAACTCTGGAAAACATTGTGGGAAAAGGAGAATGTGCTCTTAACAAGCAATTTCTCCTTTTCCCACAATGTTTTCTGCCCTATCAGAAGATAGTTTTTCAATTTCACCAAATTTTAAAATGTCATCTGCTAACTCTTTCAATTTGGGGCAGTTGAAAAGTTGGCGTTTGGTGAAGGGATAAATGATACATATCAATAAGCCTCACTGCTTTTTATTACATAAACACATCTTATAAAAATAATGTCAAATCATCGTAACAAAATATCAACAAAATATCAAGTTTTTACGGTGTAACTCTGTAGATGCCCATTTAAATACTCCTTCAAAGGAGGTTCAATAAAGCCATTTGTTAAAAGAAGAATGAGTTTTTAAAAATCAATTCTTTTTCATCACAATTATTTCTCATCAATCTTGAAACAAACAAACAAAATATTGGAAAATGTTAATCAATAATTCTCATATCAGACCTTAAATGAATGAAATAGTACTAAAACCAATTGTCAAAGAATAAAACATTTTGAAGAAAAGATTACATGATTCATGAACAAAAAATTCAGTCATTGAAACAAAAGAATTTGCTCTTGATTGTTTGGCAATTCTTTTGCCATTATGTTTTAATGTGGTTTAATTGTCATCTGCTGTAAAGTATATTGAGCAGGATAGGTATTAAGTTGTCTTCTTCAACTACATTATTATCTTATCTTATTTGTTTCACACTGATTGTGTAGGAAACTTGAAGCCTGTTGAATTCCTTTTAGATGAATTCTTCCTGGATGCTTAACCAGTACTTGCTCCAATTTGTAGGTTAGTCCTTGCACTTATTCGCTGCGTCTAACGGGGCTCAAACCCAGGACCCTCAGTACAAGAGGTTGACTCTCTACCTCTGCACCACTGTAGCCTGTAAATGATACATGTTTATAAAAAGATTATGCTAATAAAGTTAAACATGAAATATTATAACTCTATTGCAGGAACAGAGCTACATGCTATAGACGAACAGAGTGTTATAGTGACGCCATTTCAGCCCACATTATACAGAGAAAAAGGCAGCCGACTGGTGGTCGACTGCGACGTGGTCTCCCAGACTCCAATACTCGACTACGAGTGGTTTAAAAACGGGGAGAAAGTTCATCAACAAAAGCGGGTATATACAGCAACAAACGGGTCCCTCATATTTGGGCGGCTGGTCAGTAAAAAGCTTAAGAGTGATAGAGGACATTATGAGTGTTATGCTACGAATGAGTTTGGAACGGTCATTGGAAGGCAGGTGAACATTCACATAGAAGGTGGGTGAGAGTACCAGTGGTACTGTTTTATTAAATATTTGATTAAGTAAAAACTGATAAAACATGAACAGCATCATGAATAAAAGTACAATATCGTTGACCCCTTTATGAATGATATTGTTAATGGAAAATAATGATCTTTAGTGGTCATATCCTGTTAAGGGCATTTACTATATTAGTTAAGGGGGTCAAGAAAAGCCCTTCTTGGCATCAGATAAAGGTCATCTTGATGGTACGATTTATACAATATCCACCATTTACTGTTTTGTTCAGGTTAAACGCCTAAGCCTGTGACTCCTACCGCTTTCCAGGATCCACCAGCACTAGGCTAGGGCTCTAAAGTGACTTGCCAAAGGACACTCTCACGAAACCAGAGGTGCAAGTGTTCAGGATTATTCCTAAATTTCAGGTTTATGAGACTTTTTGTCCCTATATAATGCTATAGCAAACATGCCTTTTCAGGATAAAGAACTACAGATTTCAGGTTTTTGAAATTCTTCAACTTCCACCAATGGTGTTGGTTGGGCTCGAACGTGGGACCCCAAGTTCTAAATTTGATTGTTATTTTTTCCAGAACAAACCTCAGAGATTGAGCCAAAGAAACTTGAAGTGGTGGAGGGAGGAATAGCTAGATTCAAGTGTTATGTTTCCCCAGCCTCACCACCAACATTGTACCTTTGGGCATTTAAGGGCCGTTCACTTAAAACAGCTGGCCAAAATGGCAGGTAAATATCCTTTTTATAAGTTCATTTAATATGATGATTTAATAATACCTCCCTTTTAATCTGATTAGATATAAGTAATAGATAAAGATAAAATTGCATATCATGTATATACACTGTTTCCCACCCCTCTTTCAGTGCTTTTAAGCAATGTACTACACTTAAAAGGGAACTACTCTTAACAAACTATTTGGTGTAAAATAAAAATGTTTTTTACCAAATATCTCAAAGACTCTTTTAATAACCCCTTGTCATTGTCACTACTTTCATTTTGAGGTCTGATATGATTCCAACCATGGGAAATGTTTAAATGCAATTTGAGAACTCATTAAACTTAGTCAATAATAATCATTTATGAAAAAAAACACCTCACACAATAGGATTGACATTGTAATGAAGTTACAAAACAAAACAAGGGTTCAATGCAATACTACAGTAAGTGCTTCAGGTACATGAAGCACTTACTATAGTATTGCATTGAACCCTCGAAAAGTTTTCAAATACTATCTGCCTATCTGCCTTGAAAGTCATCTGTTATGAAGAAATGTTCAAAGAGAATGTTACTAAAGACATTAGATTTTATTTCTGATAAATTGTAATGAAAAAACAAGCACTTGTTTGGAGAAATACAGAAAGGATTATTCTGCACTTGCTGAACTAAACGACAAATCCTTTTCTACCACATGATACCACAATTTGGCGCATCTGCTGCAAAATACATTAGAAACCACTTTTATAAACAGAGAACAGAATTGCTACTTATGGCCATATTTTGTTATCCTTATGTCATAAATTTTCTACCCAATATAGAAATGTTGTTTTTCTTCATCCTACTTTTTGTTGTCTACTGATGCTTTCATTATGAACTATGGCTTAACTCATTAACAAACAATAATGACATTTGAGCAATTTGCTGCAGACAAATTTTGAAAATACAGTTATGTGGGAAAATGAGAATTATTGCTCTTAACAAGCATGTTTTCTGCCCCAGCAGAAGGTTATTTTTCAATATCATTACATTTTGAAATGTTGTCTGCAAGCTATTTCAATTTGGGACATTAAGAAAATTGATGTTTGGTAAAGGGTTTACCATTTGTCTTCTTCTATAAAAACCCTTATTGTAATGGCAGCCATCCTCTTACCTACTTAAATAAACATGAAAACAGAATTGCTCCTTATGGCCATTTTTTTCATCCTTATGTCATAAATGTTTCTACCATATTGGAATATGTTAATGGACCAAATAGAACACAACAACAGCATACAACAAAAATAGCAATTTTCTTTTTTTCTCGCTCATAATCCACATAAACATGTTGTTATAATGGGAATCTATATTGGTAGGGGTAAATAGATATTTTTGACAAAAGAAGAACTTCCTCATTATTTTGTCATAGTTGTTTAATCCCAATATCGCTTACAAAATGTTATCATTTTGACAAGTTATAGCCAACATTATCTATCAGCGATGTTTCAAAGTATTATTTTCTCGAATTGTGTAGCACACAATGTGACATCATTGTTTACATTTGGGTAACATATAAAAATAGCAATGAGTGCTCTGATAAACGAGTGGCAGGGACCTGGTTAGAAAAGTCATGTCATACACATTATAAAACTGTTGTTTATGCAACACCAACAACATGAATATTTAAAATGGAGAATTTTGCAGATTTCATTGGTCCCCGACGTTTTATGAAATTCACATGGCAGTTCCCGGCTGACCTTGTTTTATCGCTCATTGTAAACAAACCTCATTGTCTTGTTTCTTTTAAAGGCATCATTTGAACATGTTACCATTACACTAACTCAGTCTTCAAAAGAGAATTTAAAGTATTTTTATGTTAATTGTCAATTATTCGAGAAGTTGCACAATTTTACTGTAAATGAGCACTATTCTGGCTTTAAGGATTCGAAAACTGTAGTCATGATACTTGTAAAAGGATATGAATGAAAAATGGTTTTTCATGAACATCAAGTTGTCCTTGAAAATATTCATGAATTTCAAGGTTATATGTCCATAAAAATCAACAACCTGTTCATGAATATATTCATGGACATGTTAATGTTCATGTATACATTCATAACCTGAGTTCTCTTTAAATTCATGGACATGTTCGAGAACAACTTTGTGTCCATACCAACCATTTTTCATTCATGTTCGATCATTAAGTTCATGAACACAGTTCTTTTATCCTTCGCATTATTATAGTGCTGAAAACGACTTCATGCTTATGCAAACAGGTTAGATCCAGGCCAGCCGCCAAGTAAATTGGCGGCTGGCCTGAGATCTAACCTGTTTGCTACTCTGAGTATCTTTCCCCACCAAAACTAAGCAGAAACTTAAGGTTTTGGAAAGCAGACGACACAAATTAAATCTTTTTTCAGAAAATAACCCAGCATTTTAAGGGTTAATGAATGAAGATGCATGATCCATTGAGAGAACAGCCTTATGTGTCTATCCTACCTGTGTTTTAGTGTGTTTTTTGCTAATTTATTTATTTACAATTAAAATTTGGCCACCTGCCAACTGGGTTACAGAGGCAATTAATGATGCAGTTTAACATTTCCCACAAGTGCAGAGGGTTGTTTTGATATCTTTTACATCAGATAACTTCTATTTTGTTTAGATGTTCAACAGTTACTGTAGAAGCTGTAAATAGTTTGATTCACAGAAAATCTTTGTTAATCCTTTATCATGTTCATAAAACATTATTATTTGATCCAAATGATCATGGTCTACTAGAAATTGATTCTAAGGCAAATGATGAGAACCATAGAGTACCATAACTGCTGCATTCAACAACTTCCATTAATCCTTTGATAGATGAGAGGAAACTTTATCAACCAAAATAGAAAGGTTAAACAGACATAAGTTGAGATAGAAATGAAATGCAAAAATAGAAAATGGTCCGACAAGTTAATGAAATGACTTTAGAATCTGAAAGCATCTTGTGACTTGATTCTTAACAAGGTACCCATACAAGTACTACATCTTTCCAACAACATTTAACCACTTTGTTGCAGACGAATCTGTAAAACATTGTGGGAAAAGGAGAAATTGCTCGTTATGAGCAACTTTTCCATTTCCCACAATGTTTTTTTGTTCTACCGGAAGATCATTTTCATATTTCATCACACTTTGAAATGCCATCTACAAACTCTTTCAATTTTGGACAGTCGAAGATTTGGCTTTTGGTAAAGAATAAATGCAATCCTGGTGGGGATATGCAGCAAGTAAGATGTATCAATGTACTGATCAACATAATTCACTTGTACATGAAAACATGATGATATGAAATGTAACTTTATTGTAAGTTGGTGTGGGGTTTATCAGACTTTCAGGCAACCAAATATTAACTGAACATTCTCTTAACGAGAAATTTCTCCTTTTCCGACAATGTTTTCTACTCTATCAGAAGATTACTTTACAATTTTATCACATTTTGAAATGTTGCCTGCAAACTCTTTCAATTTGGGTTGGGCGAGAATTTGGAGTTTGGTAAAGGGTTAAGGAAAAGTGATATGTTACAAACAAGTAATAGCTGGTTTCTGTTCCATAATGAAGCTGTCATGATGATGTCCTTAGCCACATTTATTGTCTGCTGTTTGCTATCAATTTGGATCAGTCAGTTAATTCCTCACATTTTCAGTTTACTTTAGCAAATATTTGGGTCTCACAATTACTTTTATTAGCCTTTAGTAGCTTTGCTTTTCTTACATTATAATTACTTTAAAATTTACTATTAAATTCGTTAAATAGTTTCTATATCAGTGAGTAAACTCTTTTCACAAGAGAAAATCTGTTTATTGATCGCCCGCCAGAAGGCGCCGATCATATTTGTAGAAGCTTTTGGTTAGTGCATATGGGGAAAGGGATGCTATATTGAATTTTGTTTCCATTATTTTGAAAAAAATTCATAACAGAGGCTTTTATCTTATTACTTCTATACCTTTCCTACTTTTTTCATTGTTTCAAAAAATGTTTAAAGTTTGATTTTGTGTTCTTAAAAGGTTTTATTAAGAGAATTAGTGTAAAATAAGATCTATTTCTAACAATAACAGGTCCATTTTACAGCCTGTATCTCGTTTAGTTAGCCTAAAAATCGGTATTCTTTATCAATAATATGTTACAGAGTGCCAGTCCAATGTGTAAACTCGTCTGACGAGGTATTTTAGACTTGCTCTATGAATGATATTCTAAAACCCTATATTTTATAACGTAATCTATGAGGTAGCAGTCAAACAATCTAACCAATGAAAAGCGTCTGCAGGTGCTCGTATCATCTCAACTGTCAAATCGCGTTTGTTAAAAGACCTACCCTGTTTATTCCCTCAAACATTTCTTTTAACCGCTTAAGCATTGATTGTATATAGTTGTTTATAATTAAATGATAATAATATATGCAGCGATTTAGTCTTTACTCCATCGCCTATAAATTCCATTTTGATCGACGAAAATAACAAAGAAAATGATAGGTGTTACGGTCTTAGTGCTGATGAAAAAGCGGGTTTCAGCCTTTAGGCAGAATTATCGACATTCTATCCTTTAAATCGCCTACTTTCTTTCGGTAAAGTAACATTTCACAATCAGGAAGTATTTATACAGATGCTTTTATTGTTATATTGTTAAAAGCAAAAAGATAATCACTAAAACACTTCGATCTTTTTCTATGCGATTCGTCCCATATTACGTTCGTACCGTACATTTAATTTTAGGACACTTGGCGCGATAGCATCAACAACTGCTTCGTTGTAACGAATTTCTCATTCCGTCACAATGATTTCCCAAACCGTCATAAAAATGACAAGTTTCGGGTCTATCAGTTTAATGATAGTTGGTAGTCATTTAAAGAAAATGATTAATGGGGCAGTTCATGAACATTTTCATTGTTTAAGATTTTTTTGCATATGATAATTTAATTATCCAATTTGTAAGCATAAACTGACACCAATTACAAAGTATGACAAATAATATACAGGAATTGTTTATATTGAACAATTTTTCTTTTGCCTCCTCAATAGATTCTAGCTTCTGCTGCAAGTGTATTATCGCATGTTCGTTTGACATCTGACTTCCAAATTCAATATCTTTAAACAAGCAGTTTCCAATACATATGTTGTGTTGGCAAACAATGAAAACAATTACAGACAACTTTCATAAAAGTTTAGAAAGACTCAGTTTCTATATGGGTTTGCTGGTTAAATTCTTCTGTTGCATATTTCTTAACACATTTGATCATATTGAAATTAGATAGTTTTCCAAATTGAAAACACCTGCACAAAATTAATATTGTGAAGTTTGGAAGAAGCCATATTGATAAATGGTAAAGATAAGTATTAAAAGCCATATCTTGTTTTGTTACAATGTCTTTAAAGTTGCTGGTTTCATAATGTCATGTGCAATTGTTTTCATTAGCCGAATAACAGGCTCTTTCTAATGGGTTTGAATGACTAGATAGGTTTGTACGTATAGTTAATAAATTTCTATTCTATTCCTTTCATGTTTTGTTGGATGTTTTGTTTAGGAAGAAAAATCAAAATAATTTTTGCGGGCGACTTTGAGGCTTGCATCAATTTTCTCTTGTTGCTATTGTAGTAGATTTCACATGAAATGATTGTCAAAAAGATAATTGGGATTTGTTACTAATTAATACTAATTGATACAGTTAATCTTGCTTTAAATGACACTAGTATAAAGAAGCAATATTATGGCGTTCAAGAGAACTTACACTTTGACATAGGTGTTAGTCTCTGAGAAAGCTCCAGTAGGAACTGTTAAATGACTTGCATCATATATTATGATAGCCATATTCTAAGTTATCATGGTTATTTTCATAAATTGTTTCAATGTTGTCTGATTCAAAGTTCTGAGAAAAGAAAAACTTTTGATGACAATCTCCTTTACTGAACTATACTGAAAGCAGATGCAGGCTTATAAGTATGCCAAGACTTAATAGCTTAACCCATTACCAAACAATAGAACATTTGACCAGTTCATTGCAGACGGCTCTGGAAAGCGTGTTCGGAATTGGAGCACCTTTTCCTTCTTTCAACCCTATCAGAAGATTATTTTCAAATTTCATCACATTTTGAAATATCGTCTGCAATCTCTTTCAATTTGGGACAGTCGAAAATTTGGCGTTTGGTAAAGGGTTAAGCAGAAACAGCTTCGCGTGGGTATGCAGAGTTCACCAGTTTGGAACCGTAGCTAGACATTTCAAGGTTTTCAAGCAGACTAGAGTAAGTGTCTCACTGAATTTGTGAATTAAGGACCTAGATTACTACAGTCTTGAAATGAACCTTAAAAATATTCTTTCTGTTTGATGATGTAATGACAACATCAGTTATTCATTTAGGACCATTTAGATAATTATGTCCATGATGCAAATCACCAATTGGCTTTGAAAATATATTGTGAAGTCAGTGTTTTTTACTTGAAGGTTTGGTATCGTAAAACTGACCAATTCCCAATCAAGTAAACTGACTATTTTTTTTAATTTCCAAATAAGGCTTATGTTTTAGTTTAGTTATACCTGAAAATTCTCATTTATATTGATATTGATTATATTGATATGATTTGTATTGATTTTTCCCAATTTTTCTGGTACCGGACTTATTTCCAGATTTTTTTTTAAAAAAGTCCCTGGAAGCACTAGTGAAGAAATGCCCTGAATATCTGTAGATGCTCTGGCCAAAGTTGCTAAATAGCGCTGAAGAGCGCTGAAGGACTAATGTGGGTTTAAAGCAAGATGATTGAGGATACATTTGAAAATTTCTTCTGCTCCTTTTACCACCATTACCGGTACTATAATTATTATTTCTGTGAACAGAGACTGAACAATAGTCTATTTTTCAAACATCTGGACATTTTATGATTTCCCATGACGTAACAGTTATAATACTATAGAGCAAAACTAAGCGAGTAAATCCGGACTACATTCCTAGTTCCAAGAAGGTATTAGTCCGCACAGTGAAGGCGGATGTTTATTGAGTAATTGGGGTCAGACCACTGTTTGTGTATCAATAAAGTACCGTCTTTAAAAGTGGTATGTAAATTCAATGGACTAAGGTGCTGACGCACCGCACCCTTAGTCCAAAAACTGGATTGGAGCATTTTTACATGTTAAACAATGGACAAAAGCATGACACGGTAATTTTTCAATATTGTTTATTACCATTATTTGTGAAGTTCCCTTGATGCATGTAGATCATAATGAAACACTGTTGAGTGATGAGGAACCAATTTTACACATGAATTCTTTTTTTAACCCTTTTAGTGCTTGAGCCGACTTCATGCTTATGCAAACAGGTTATATACAGGCCAGCCACTAATTAAATTGGTGGCTGGCCTGTGATCTGACCTGCTTGCTACTCTGAGTATCTTTCCTTATCAAAGTAAAGGTTTTGGAAAGCAGAAGTCAAAATAAATCTATTTTTAGAAAATTACCAAGCATTCTATGGGATGACCATTCGTCTCTTATATACTTGATTGAGAACTTAGCTTATAACTCGAGAATCAAGCAAAAAAAAAAACAGGAGCTGCTCATTTCAAGCAATTATTTCTTTTGTTACAAAATCTTTTTAAATGAATTTTGCAAGTGCCCAAATCAGCCCATTACCAAACAATAACGACATTTGAACGCTTTGTTGCAGACAAGTCTGTAAAACATTGTGGGAAAGGAAGGAATTGCTCATGACTAGCATTTTCTCCTTTTCCCACAATATTTTCTACTCTATCAGAATATAACTTTCCAATTCCATCACATTTTGAAATGTTGTCTGCAATCTTTCAATTTGGGACAGTTGAAAAATTGACGTTTGGTACAGGGTTAAACAAAAGTGTATATAGGCTGGTTAAATGTTTTTGGGGAATTGTGGAATTGTCCTCAGTTTCCATGACATCTCCTAAAGATCTTTTTTAACCCTTCAGCAAACACCAAATTTGCAACTGTCCCAAATTGAAAGAGTTTGCAGACGACATTTCAAAATGTGATGGTATTAAACAAAGATCTTCTGCTAGGGCAGAAAGCATTGTTGGAAAAGGAGAAATAGCTCACAAGAGCAATTTCTTCTTTCCCCACAATGTTTTTCCAGAGTCGTCTTGAACAAACAGGTCAAATGTTGTTATTGTTGGGTAATGAGTTAAGCCAGAGGGAGCGATGATCTTGGTGTTACATAGCTTGCAAAAGCTTGCAGCAATGAAGTGTATTTTAACTGCAAAAAATCTGCAGGGAGAGAGAAAAACCTTCACCGGAGGGCATGAAATGTAGGTAGAGATATAAAAAGCCGATGTATTTATAGAAGCTATAGGTCACGCCCACTTCTAGATGCTTGTTTTTTACCTGGGGATCTTTGCACACTGCATTGTTAACCTGTGACCCCTTGTTGTATTTCTGTTGTGGTGAGGTCTTACTCTATAAGGATAAGACGCATAGTAAGTTGCACGATTATGTAGAGCAAAACATAGAGGAAATTCGTTTCATATATACAATAGTGTGAACCATTAACCCTTATAGTGCAAGTAACTGACTTCATGCTTATGCAAACAAGATGTTTCCAGGCCAGCTGCCAAGTAAATTAGTGGCTTGCCTGTGATCTAACCTGTTTGCTAATCTGAGTATCTTTCATCAACAAAATGAACTAGATATTTAAGGTTTTGAAAAGCAGAGGACACAGAAATCAATTTCTAGAAAATAGCCATGCATTCAAAGGGTTATCTCCATAATACAATTGAACTTCACTTTGCTGCGTCTGCTGCTTTAGAAAAGACTGTAACAAAAGGATCAATTGCTCATGATGATGAGTTCTTCCTTTTGTTACGATGTTTTCGATCAAATTTCATAGCAAAAATGTATGGTCGCAATTTAAAATGTTTTGAGGGAATTTGTTAAATAAAGTGTACTATAAATTACAGGTCTTCTGCATTTTTAAATCAATACCCTCTTGAGAATTTTATTTTTGTTGGCCATATCCAATGTACACTTTGAACAAGTATATTCAAAAATATGTAGAAAAGATGAAAGAAACAAGGGAGGCATATAAGTTTTAGTGTTTCTTTATGTTTCAGATTTAAATTCATCCAGCTAAGTTCTTCACGCATTACATTTTACATTTTATGATATCTTATCAAGTGTAGAGAAAATCATGACAAAAATTCCTTAAAACTTAGCAAGGAATGTCAACTTAACCTATAACCAAACAATAACGACATATAATAGGTTTGTTGCAAACGACGCTTGACAACATTGTGGGAAAAGGAGAAATTGCTTGTAACAAGCAATTTCTCTTTTTCCCACAATGCTTTCTGCCCTAACAGAAGATTATTTTTCAATTTCATCTCTTTTTGAAATGTCGTCTGCAAACTCTTTCAATTTGAGACAGTCAAAAATTTGGCGTTTGGTAAAGGCTTCACCAACCTGAGTTGTATTTTACATTTTATGATATCTTATGAAGTGGGGAAAAAATTGTGACAGAAATTCCTGAAACTTAACAAGGAATGACAACTTAAGATCAGAAATATCCAAATCTGATGCATCAAGATTCTGGGATATCATTTGATAGTACATGTAGTCATGTATGAGTTGAAAGCTGTCTTTTGTATTTTCTTAAAACATTTTCCTTTTTGAGTGTAAAAGATAGGTCCAGTTTGAGTTCTTGTCATGATAAAAGTCTTTTTCATATTTAAATATGTAAGTTTTATTCTGAGACATTAAAGCAGTTTTTGATGAAAATTGTCCTTTGATTTTTTTTTTTTTTTTAATACTTCCCTTTTTGAATGCAAAAGATAGGACCAGTTTAAGTTCTTATTATAATGAAATTCTTCATTTTAGAGTACATGAGTCTTATTTTTGGATACTCATGCAGTTTTAAACAACTTGTTAGTCATTTTCCTATTTACATTACCCAGAATGCCACAGAAATAAGCCATTGGTACTATCGTTTTAGATCTTTGGTATGATTGGTCTGGTCTTCAGGATCTGTGAAATTTGATTTTGTCCCTTAATTCCAAATATCTTAGGGCACTTGTCTGTAAAATGGTTAGTATAGTATATTTCAGTAAAATTCACTTGAACGATCTTTGAAAAATCTCAGGGCAAGGCAAACAATAAATGATATGCCACTAGTGATCTTCAACTCAAAACCATTCTCTGAACCACCATTCACTATATGTATCTCTGCAAAATTGCTAAAGTCTGATAAAAAAGGAATATTGTATTTGATGACTTTTCAAGTTATTTTATTAGACATGGAGAAATGCCCTTGGGAGCAGTTTGTCCCTGTTTCCCTTCTTTGCCTTCAAGTCTAAGCAGGAAATCATCTTCATATTCTGCTTCAGTGTATCTTGTCTGCAAACTCATTAAATTCCCAGCGATTAAAAAATTGGCATTTCTTAGAGTGTTAAAACACAACGTGAGTTAAGCATTTCATTCATTTGTTTTTATAACTGAACAACTACTTCATAACATGTCTCCTCGAGAATTCCTTGTGAAAAAATTATTGTGTCTTTTTGTCACAATAGTTTTTACCAAATTTCACCCAAAAAAGAAAATATCATGATTTAAGTTTGTTGTCTTTTTGCTTTCTGCTGTGGTTAGAATTTTTTCATATGTAAAAATATATCTCTGAATACAACAGCTGACTTTAAGGGATCAGTGCAATACTATAGTAAGTACTACTGTTTATTAAGGTAGAATACCCATGATCTGCCATTTTGAAACATTTCCTGTTGTCAAATAACTTTGGTCATTCTCATTAAACATTGGTCTGAGCCAGAACTTTTGGTATTAAACTGGATAATTCTGGCCCCGACCAGTCTATGCCAAGGGCAACCAAAGTAGTCCAATATAATTGTTCCAAAATTACGAATTATGGGTATTCTACCTTAACACTTTACCAAACGCCAAATTTTGCACTGTCCAAAATTGAAAGAATTCGCAAAATGATATTTCAAAAGGAGATGAACTTGGAAAATAATCTTCTGATAGGGCAGAAAACATTGTGGGAAAAGGAAAAATTGCTCGTCATGAGCAATTTCTTCTTTTCCCTCAATGTTTTCCAGAGTCGTCTGCAACAAAGTGGTCAATTGCTTTTTTTGTTTGGTAATGGGTTAAGCATTTACTTTAGTCTTGCATTGAATCAGTAATCAATTAACTGTTTTGCCATATCGTGGCATTGTTCTTCATGTCTGTTGTAGAGAAAGGTTTAATAAATAATGAAATGGAAATGGCTTTTTAATGGTGCTATGCGATTTTATAATACAAATTTAAACAGATAAAAATAACATGTTATGCTTTAAATCACAGTAAAATATTATTTTAATGTTGGCAAGTGTGGGAAAAATTATACCGCCAAGTTGGGAGCTATTTTTACCTACAACTCTCCCATTTTCCAATCCATGCGACAAATATAGTCTTGATAGAAAACAGCATTTTAAAAAATGGTGATACCTGCTTGTGCCAAAAGACTTCTTTATGATAACTAAAAATTCCCCCAGATACGATCTCTGACTTATCTGAACTGAAAACAAATGCTGTCCACAGTTAGAAGGTATTAAGAATAACAATCACTTTAAACAAATTATTTATGGCAGTCAAAGGTCAAGGTCTTTTTCGGTCATGGATCAAATTTCACCTTTGCCATACTAACAAATAGTTTTCAAGGTCAAAAGCATTTCCTCAAACATATCTTGTTCTCTCTCCTTAATTGTTCTTTTCTAGTTCTATTAATTAGGAAAACTCTCCAAGTATGAAATTAGAAAATTAGTTCATTAAATATTTGCGTTTTGATAATTCCACTGACAACAAGATATAACCCGCAGGAAACAATTTGCTCTTGCAAAGGATAAAAAAGAATGTGTGAATGAGCTGCAAAAACAGACATGAGCGCGAAAGGACAATTCATGAATGCAAAGTTGTTCTTAAACATATTTATTTATATCAAGAATGTTTTCATGAACATCATTAACACATTCATGAATGTATTCATGAACATGTTCATATTTATGAATATGTTCATGAATGTGTTCTTTACCTTTGTGAGCATGTTCAAGAAAATCTTTGTGTTCATGAGCAGCCATTTACCATTCATACAGTTCATGAACACATCTCTTGAATCCCTCACGGTGATACCAGCTATGCATTTAATCCAACACCTTTTTCATATAATCTTTTTTTTTTTAACAGCACATCAGGGTTCAATGTAAGACTAAAGTTAGTACTTCATGTTTGTAAAGGACTTACTTTAGTCTTGCCTTGAACCTCCGACATGTACATGCAGTATATATTTTTCCTAGACAAAGTGACAAAAGATGAAACTGCTTGTGTTACGTCTTTTCAACTTGGACCATTCAGTATATTCTTTTTCCTGAGGGAATGGGCAATGTTATGTATGACTTGATCTTATCATAAAAGCTGTTGTTCTCACATATGTTCATTTACTCAGTTTCTAAATGTCTATGCAACAGATGCCCTTTGAACACAACTCAGTTTGAGTGCTTTGAACAAGTTCTCCGTATCATACAATTCCTTTAGAGAAGGCTCTTTTCCAAGGCTCCATAAATGTCTTTATTTATTAACATGAGATCTTCTTTCTCCTTTTACTTTGCTCTACACAGTCAAGCCAGCCTCCTCAATGACCTTGGTGGTCTTCTTCAGGTCCTCTACGTCTCCATGTAGCTTGCGGTTCAGTGGGACAGCTGATGGCCATGTTTCAGTTCTCTCCTGGTTGTATCTCTTCCACCGTTGAAGGACATGCTCTGTAGTCTGCTCCTCTTCACCACATGGTCAGATTGGTGATTGTACCAGCTTGTATTTTCTGTACATATGAAAATTCAGTATGTTATGTCCTGATCTCCGTCTAACAATTGTAACCTGGTTTGGTCTGTCAAGCTGATAAGTGTCCTACCTGGTTTGGTCCTCATTAGAGCTTTAATTATGGCTACTTTCTCAAAGTAACCAGCATTAGGGTTGGTTTGTTCAGACTGTTATGCCAATTTGTCAGCCTTTTCGTTACAAGGAATTCCACAATGTGCCGGTATCCACTGAATCGCAACCCTGCAGACGGTGTTGAGTTAGTGCATTGCTCTTGCTAGCTGGGGTAGATTGCGGTTTGTCAGGGCCTGGATAACTGACAGTCTAGAGTCTGTAACAAAGATGACATGAGAGCTTTAACATGAGATGATATATGATGATCAATAGAAGGCAGGTGTTGCATGAATATTTACAAGCCATCTTTGGCAATGAAAGTGTTTAATGTCCTCTTCTTGTTAATGACATTTAGCCTACTGGCTTAATGAGAAGCTCAGATTGTTTAGGAGTTCAGGTCAAAGCACCCAACCATGGACCTAGTTTTTGTCTGAACTGAATGATATTATCAACTGCAGTTAACATTGACCCATTACCAAACAATGACGTATGACCAGTTTGTTGCAGACGACTCTGGAAAACATTGCGGGAAAAGGAGAAATTGCTCTTAACGAGCAATTTCTCCTTTACCCTCAATTTTTTTTGCCCTATATCAAGATTATTTTTCAATTTCATCACATTTTGAAATGTCGTCTGCAAACTCTTTTAATTTGGGACAGTCGAAAATGTGGTGTTTGGTAAAGGGTTAACCTCTGAGCCAGGCAAGATCCTAAGTGATGTTTGACTAAAATAGAAAGCCAGCCTAGTGAATTGAAGGTTATAATGGTGGTAATGGCTTCTCTGAATAGTGCACAGTAAAATGATGATGGCATTATAATCAGGAAAACTAGTTCAAGGTCAAACATATGTATGTATAGTATAAGTGTTAAGCATATAGTTTTGCATTGAACGTACACAGTGGTTCGGATCAAGGAAGTATTGTATCATAACTGAAATAATGGTGAAAATGCGTTTTACCACAGATGCAAAAAAACATTCTTATAATCTTTGGCTGTGGTTGTGTTAATACAAACAAAATAATATGAAGTATGAGCTTATCTCCATTAAAAGATTTTGTAATGTGCAACGTCTATTGCATTTAATGAAGGTATTAAGAGTTGTAGTTAAAGCTTTGTTGGGAAAGGTTTAGCGCAAATGGATTCCATTCTTCCTCGTTTTGCTTTATAAGGATCATCTCTTATTGAAAGATATTCCAGACCTGATATCAAAGACGTCATATATCACAGACTGTATGTTATTTGTGCAACGTAATCATCGTACTTTATGCTTTGTCAATGTTAAAATTTCATTTTTTCATAGTCGAATTTCATTTATAGTTTACCATATTTGTTTTATATTGATTGTGAAGGAAGCTTAAAATTTGTTCAAAGCCACTCTTGATGACTGCTTCCTGGATACTAAACCAGTACTCCTGCCGATTTGTGGGTTAGTCCCGAAAATTTCCACATCCCCTAACGGGGATTTGAACTCAGTACAAGAAAATTTTCATCATAACACGGTTGTTCCTTGCTGACATGGGGAAGATGAATGGCACTACCCCTGTGATGGAGTCAACCTCTTTATAACCCTAACAGAATGCTGGGTAATTTTCTAAAAAAAAGATTTGTGTTGCCTACTTTCCAAAACCTCAAATATCTGCTCTATTTTGACGAGGAAAGATACCCAGAGTAGAAAACAGATTAGATCACAGGCCATCTCCCAATTTACTTGGCCGCTAGCTGGCCTGGATATAACCTGTTTGCTGAAGCATGGCGTCAGTTTCAGCTAACTTTTAGATGTATTGGCAGATTTCAGGAAAAAATAACGTTGAAATAGTTGAATTGGGAAATAAAAGCTGGTGTTAATTTGAGTTTGGTGGAAACCACATAATGCTTAAGAACTTTTTAATTTAAAAAGTGCTGTTTATAGGCCCCTGTTATATATGATAAAAAGCTACGTGAATCAGAAATACGCTGCAATCACAATAAATAATACCAGACTTCAAATTTGTATGTCAAGTTTTATGCGTTTCATAACAATGTCTTGGAGGGATAGTTCTAGAATCTGGATTGAGTTATCCTTTGCGTGTTTTTATACAATACATTTACTGGTGTGAGATTAATTGTTTTTTAAACTAATCTGGCATTCTTCTCGAGATAGAAATCTTTTGAGTTTAAAATCTTCAAACCACTTCAACATGTGCTGCCTGAAACCTACTGTGAGGCTTAATTCATTCATTTTTTCATTTTGTTTTGTTTTTTATTTTTTTTACCTACATCCAACCTTAAACAATAGGGAACAAACATTTATGAAAATTCGTTAAAATGTTCCTTGAGGATAATTGCGTTTTAACCCTTAGAAGGATGGGTAATATTTCTAAAAAAAGATTTTTGTGTCGTCTGCTTTCAAAAACCTTTCATATCTGCTTATTTTGTTGAGGAAAGATTCTCAGAGTAGCAAACAGGTTAGATCACAGGCCAGGCACCTATTTACTTGGTGGTTGGCCTTTATCTAACCTGTTTGCACAAGCAGAAAGTCTGTTTCAGCACTATAAGTGTTAATTTCTTGACATTTCCTTCAAGTGTATACTTAGTTTGAATGGATGTTCAGCAGCTGACTTGATAAACAGTTGCAATCAAAATAGAAATTCCTTGATAAGCTTTTATGTCTCTTGTCACAATGGTTTCTACCCAATGTCACAAAATAAACGCTCATTTTCATACTTGATAATTGACGTCTGCTGTTGCTTTCAGATAAGACCAGACACAATTTGCCACATAAAGGGATGTATTAATGAAACTTCTCTTGCATGATCAAATGTTGTAAACTTCTACATCGGTTATATTTACAGCTTACCACTTCCTCAAACTGTAAATCTTCAAAATTGAAGGAAACCTCAACACCCCCAGAAATTATGGTCTGCTTGGTTTTATTTTTTCTTTTCTTTGGGAGTTTAACAGAATTTTGTTCTTGTTCTTTTATTCCCAACTTCTGTATTGAACACTTTAAAACTGTGAGGATTTATAAGGACGATATGATTTCGACGTCTAGTTTCTCTTCACAGATTTAAGTGCTTATCCAACTTCCCAGTATGTGTAGTATGTAGCAAACATCGAATGGGCCATGACAACATAAATGAAAAAAAAATCATATTCAAGACTGTTTTTACAAAGAAGAAAATGGCATAATTTTTTGTTTGTATAACCAATTACCAAACAATAACGACATTTGACCAGTTTGTTGCAGACGACACTCGAAAACATTATGGGAAAAGGAGACAATGCTCTTAATGAAGGAAATAGTTATATATATATATCACAACTTATAGAATATCACTATGATGTATGAATAACCCATAAAACATTATAAAAAAATGATGCTCAACACTTGCATAAACATTGAACTACCTAACATGGAGGCTTATAGGAAATGTGTTATAAGCCGGGGACGATTTATTCGAAATAGAGTAACCCTACACTTAGGTGTATTTCTCAGCTCATGGAGTAGTTCAGATTGAATAATGGCCTGAAGCTGCTTTAAAACCAGTAGGCATGAGGTAAAGGATCAAAGGTGTGTTACTCATTAAGGATATTAACATGAATATTTGATGAAATTATCTCCCTTGTTTGTGAGCAATTGCACATCTGATCAGCACTTGCAGAAAACTCTGCTTAGTCACATTTACTCTTTAACACATGCAGGCAACATTATTTACTTGAATCAGATAACATTAGAAAAACTTTGTAAGCATTCGAAAAACCGTTTTGCTGTTGTGATACGTGAATAAATTGAAAAGGCATTGTGGCAAAATGAGAAATTGCTTGTGACAATGCCTTTTGAAAGTTGTCTGCTGCAAGATGCAAACATGTGGTGATGTGTTTAAAATTAGAACAAAGATTGTTGATTCAGTGAGTTGAGGTTCAAAACAAAAAGAAACTGGTAATGTGTTAAGAATGTCATTAACTTTTACACCTTGGACTTTCCTTAAAGCATATGCTGGAAGTGAAAAAGTGAATATTTAGCCAAATACTAGGAAAAATGCATATTGTTCCAAAGTGTCTAAGAAATGAAAAGTGTTACCCGGTTCCGTTGTTCTATAATTCACCAAAAGTTGATATTAAAGTCAAGTATGACAATAGGGAAATTCATCAATCGTGAAAACTAACTAATCAATTAACAATAGAATCAATGCCACAAATAAATGATTAACTTGTTAAGAGAAAGCCTTCCATTGGGCATTTGTATTTTTCTATTAAATATGAATTATTGTATCTAGGTAATTAACAATAGCAACTTGTAAACCATGCAAATCAATTTTATTATATTCCTATCAGTGAAATACTGGGGTTTTGCAGTGTATTAATTTTCAATTTTTTTACAGTGCATATCGTCAATAGTGATGATATCAAAAAGTCGTATCATCACTAGTGATGATTTCAGTTTTGGCGGAACTACTTTTTTACCATTCCTTTGCATTAAAGTCATTGCTGCACTTTTGCACACGGCACTAAAATGTTTGTATTCTAAAATGTATCCAAACGTGTGAATGACGTCATAGGACGCAAAAATGACATCATGGGCGTTGTTAACTGCTTGGCTCCTCCCATTTTATATTCCATTTGGCGTTTATGGAGGTATTTTGGCAAATGTATTTTATATCATGGAATAAAATAAATAGAATAATCAACAACTCCAGTCGATAGATATAAAAAATATGTCACTTGAATGGGTTGTTATCATGTAGAAAAAAATCGTTCTTCGAACTTGATTTTTCATCCTGATAACAACCAATTCTCGTGACATATTTTTGATATCAATGAAAGGAGTTGATTATCCTCTATTGAATGATAACAATTTTTTTTATCAATCAATATACCCCTTGTTTCATATTAATTCAATTTAATAACATGCAACAGAAGGCAAAAGAAACCAATGTGACGAAAGGAGAATATGTTCTTGAATTGCTCTAGTTGGATTGATGAGCTTTTCTTTTATTCTCGTGATTATTTCCAGGATTAACTGCACCAGCACTGTCAATAAAAGCCATAACGTAAGCATTTAAAAATTTCAAATGACTGGTAGATATGCATTTTCCTGAGAGCTAGTTTCCAGTCTGACTTACAGAATGCCACAATGGTCGTACTCAGCCAGACAAGGGCTTATCAGCAGTGAAGCTAATGGTTGTCCTACATCAAAAGTTAGCCTGACATTACAATATAACTGAAATCATACTCAATTAAGCTATGTAAACCATGGTGAAAAAAACAATGTTGTTTCAATGTAGAGTACCTGTAATCCTCCATTTTGAGTTGCTTTCCTTTGTTGGATTACTGTGTTCCTTCTCGGTATACATTAGTCTGGGCCTGGGGCCCGTTTTACTAAACAAGTTACGGAAAATGTTTGCGTAAGTCATAATTGATTAACATGGATAACATCTTCAATGAAAGTACAATATTGCAATGTGACACGTCATTGGAAGCGTCTCGGAGAGACGATTCCAATGATGTGTTACTTTGCAATATTGCTTTGCCAAATATTGAAATAAAAGGACTTATTGTTTTAGACTTAAGCAAATCTTAAGCGTAAACTGTTTAGTAAAACGGGTCCCTGAACTATTTCTTTAACCAGTTCAGTTCAGTATAATAGCTGATTCAGTAAATTCAGGCCTCCTGCGAATAAAACATAATGCATAACACTGAATAGTTTCGCCCTTGACTGATGTTCCAAGAAGGAATGAAGTAAACTGACAAAGGAAAGAAATTGAGAATGGCCGATTGTTGGTATTTTGAACCTTAAGTGTTTGATGTTTCGTCTTTTTATATTTTTCAGAATTTTCATGAGCGATGGCATTTTACAGATATACAACGTAACCTCAGAGGATGGTGGCTTATATTACTGCACAGCATTTAAAAACGTGGACGACGTTCAATTTCTAGAAGCGAGTGCCTTTCTTAAAATCAAATCAGGTAATTTAATTGTGACGTTTCCTTTCATATGAACATTGTATCATTGTTTTAACCCTATCCCAAACAACACTTTTTTGACTGTCCCAAATTGAATGAGTTTGCAGACGACATTTCAAAATGTGATGAAATTGCAAAATATTCTTCAGATAGAGCAGAAAAACTTGTGGGAAAAGATAAAAATTACTCATCACAAGCAATTTCTCCTTTTCCCACAATGTTTTCTATAGTCGTCTGCAACAAAGTATTCAACTGTCGTTATTGTTTGGGAAAGGGTTAACACACCATGGGTAACGTTTAACTAAAGAGCTACAGGAAAAAATTAAAAAGGTACTTTGATGTGGTGTCTTGCTTAAACTCAAAATTCTTGTATAGGAATAACCATAAGTAAAAGCATCCAAGTAAAGAACTAATTAGAAAATGAAGATATACTTTACTATTTGCTCAAACTTACGTTTAAGCAATGGTTTTGGGTGAACCTAACCCTGCTGTCTTAACTCTTTCCCAAACAACAAATTTTCGACTATCCCAAATTAAAAGAGATTGCAGACGACATTTCAAAATGTGATGAAATTGGAAAATATTCTTCTGATAGGCCAGAAAACATTGTTGGAAAGGAGAAATTGCTCGTCACGAGCAATTTCTCCTTTTTCCTCAATGTTTTCTAAAGTCGTCTGCAACAAAGTGGTCAAAATTAATGTCGTTATTGTTTGGGAAAGGGTTAAGTAATGTGATAAATGGTTAAAAATGTGACTTCAAGAACAAAGCTCATCTATCTTACTCAGCCAAGTATGATAACCATACTTGAATATAAGCAGACCTGCCATCAATAAGGTACAGTCTAACTTGTGTTAAGCAACCACCCTTTTAAGCAGCCAACCACTACAGAAAGTCCCATTGTTAGATTTATAGTGTAAATCAATTTGTGTTAAGCAGCCAACCTGTCTTTAACAGCCAATTTACTCTGTCCCTTAGGCTGGCCTCTTAACACAAGTTTGACTGTATGTTCAAGCCTAAAAATTATTACTTGAAAAATTAGCAGGCCTGATAAATAAATGTTTGAGTTGAAGTACACTGTCAAATTTCTTTTAGAACAAGCCTGTTTTTAGAAACACATATTCTGCAGAAAACAATTTTGACAAAAGAGTAAAGTTATACTCATGAGGTGCACTTTCTTTTCTTTTTTAAGAAGACATAATTGTTGGTAATTGATACTGTAATTATCATCAGATGTTGACTTCAATTTTGAATACTGTAATAATACCATATGAGGGAATGAGTTAACCCTTTCCCAAACAACAAATTTTCGACTGTCCCAAATTGAAAAAGTTTGCGGACGACATTTCAAACTGTGATGAAATTGAAAAACAATCTTCTGATAGGGCAGAAAATATTGTAGGAAAAGGAGAAATTGCTCATTATGAGCAATTTCTTCTTTTCCCACAATGTTTTCCAGAGTCGTCTGCAACAAAGTGGTCAAATGTTGTTATTGTTTGGGAAAGGGTTAAGATGAGTGCCTTTTGTAATTGGATAAGAATAATAAGATAATTAGTTAATGCAAAATTGATAATGTGTTTTTCATTTCCAATTATTTTCATTCAAAATTAGGGGTGACAGTGAAAGACCACTGAGAAATCCCTTTTATTAAAGTGGAATATGGTAACACAATTAAAAGTCAAATATTAATTTGATTTCTTTATGTATATTCTTTTTTAGCTGTGACAATTGCAAGAAATTTATGTTTCAACTTAAAATTTATATTGCCAATATCTAAATCATCCAACACTATCTAGAGAAACTATGGATTTTTTTCGGGTACTATTCTATACTATTCATTTGGTTCTTCGATTTTAATGTTTGACGCATCTATGAAAATTTCAACAAGTGAAATAAACCGTCAACATCATCAGGAGCTTTGAGGAGCATAACCTTAGTTTCCCTATATGGGGATTTGTGGCCGTCCCAAATTGAAAGCAATAAAAGATGCAAAAAAAAGGTCATTTGAAGCAATTCATCCTTTTGTCAAAATGATTTCTGAATTTGTTTGTGATAGTTGGGGAAAAGTAAAGTTTGATGGGCTGAGGGGTTAATTGTTTGTATATGAAGACAACAGCTAATTAATTACTGAAATCAGAGACATAGCAATATCAAACTGATATGTCAGACAATTTTTGTGGATGATCCATCATCTAACTTGGGCGCACAAAACTGATTGATTGCTTGAATGATCAGATTATTGGTGCCTAAACATGACGCCATTTCATGGAGAATAACTCTCTGTACCTGTTGCTCAGAAATCAGTTGCAGACGGCACGAAAATCCAATTATGCAAAACAAAGTTTGGTTTGGTTTGTATGTAGGATGTTGTTTTTTCTTGTCATAGATTGAATCAATGGTATTCCATTATTTTGTGATTTCTAGCTTGTTATAGGCTGTGAAAAGCTCCAAATTCTCAACTCTCCCTAATCAAGTAAACTGACGACCTTCTGAATGTAAGAATCTTAATTGTTTGCCTAGTTGTCAGAGCATTTCAGAGTTGAAAAACTATACAAAAACAGTATTGTTTCAACAACACTTTGTGCTGACAAATTTTCTCTTCTGTTAACAAGCACCTTTAAGCTTTTGGGACAGACCAAGATCTAACCTGTTTTGTAATCTTGGTATCTTTCCTCATCAAAATTAAGCAGACATTTAAGGTTTTGGAAAGCAGATGACACACAAATCTATCTTTAGAAAATTACCAAGCATTCTAAAAGTAATGATTATCTGCTGCCTACAGTCTGTAGCTTCTGTATTCAAGGAATGGCTGATTTTTTGGTCAGCACCTTAGTCCATTGAATTTACATACCACTTTTTGAGGTACAGTACTTTATCGATACACAAACGGCGGTCTGGCCCCAATTACTCATTAAACATCCGCCTTTACTGTGCGGACTAATACCTTCATGGAACTAGGAATGTAGTCCAGATTTACTCGCTTTGTTTTTCTCTATATTATTATAACTGTTGCCTCATGGGAAATCGTAAAATGTCAAGATGTTCGAAATATAGACTAACGTTCAGTCTCTGTTCAAAGATGTAATAGTTATAGTAATCTCTAATGGTGGTAAAAGGAGCAGCTGTTTTCCTCGAGATGTTGCCCAAAGAAATTTTCAAATGTATCTTCAATCATCTTGCTTTAAACACACCTAAGTCCTTCAGCGCTATCAGCGCTTTGATTTCAATTTGTTACCCTTTATTTGAATAGTTTTCAGTTTTGAATTTTAAAAAAAAGCAGAAAATTATTTTTTGTCTCAATAATGAGCCTTGAAAAGACATTTTGACATTTAACCTGTCGGTCAATATAGCAACAGCCTTCTAGATCAGAAATCTAGACTAACTTAATATATGCATGAAGATCAGTCCAAATGACAATTTGGATGTTTGAAACTTAGGCAGATATACAACACACCCTTTCCTTCTTCATAATCTTTATCATTTTAAAAGGGAAACATTAATGATTTATTTACATTTAACTTTAATCAAAATGATAGTCTGCATAGCTTTGATATGTCATACCTTGTGACAAGTTGGTTCATCAAAGAGTATCAAATAATCTTTTAAGTTGTTCAAAAAACATTTCTCCTGAACTATTGGTTGAACACCACTTCTAAAATAGTTATCATTTGTTGAAATCTTTGATCAATTTGCATGTTACCATATGTTACCATAACTTGCAGTGATCACTTGTTGAGGGCTCAATGCAAGAGTTAATTAAGTCTTTCACAATTTTGGAACCTTTACTACAGTCTTGCATCAAACCCTCATTATTTATGTTACGATTCCAAAAACAAGAGTTTAATCAATATCAATTTGTTATAGAAAAAGGGACAAGGACCTTTCAAGGTCTAGTTAAAGCTCTTGTTTTATTTCTATTGAAAATATTTATTTGTACCCTTTACCAAACGCCAAATTTTAGACTGTCCCAATTTGCAAGAGCTTAATTGCAGAAGACATTTCAAAATATGATAATATTGAAAATTATTCTCCTGATAGCGTAGAAAACAAAGAGCAATTTCTCCTTTTCCCAAAATGTTTTCCAGAGATGCCTGCAGCAGACTGGTTAATTGTCATTATTGTTTGGTAATGGGTTAACCAAGACTTAAAGCAAATTTAGCATTGATAGGTCACAGGAGTTGGTTGGTCAACTCGTTCTTGCAATCTGAACACATCAGGTTTATCCAATGAAAACGCCTTGGATATGATATGGATGCCTCCATATTGTTTCCAGGAAGTGCGAGACTGACATCACTTTACTTTCATTTTCAAAAATAGATCTTTAATGTGAAATCTAAAAAGTCATTTAATTTGATTTAGGAAACGACTACATATGGCACAACTTATAAGTTCCCCATTTCATATGAGTTACCGATAAAAAAATGTGTAAAAGGATGTCCAACACTTCTATATACATTGAATTACTTAACATGGACGGATGCTAATTAGAGGAAATGTGTTATATGCCAGGGACGATTTACCAAAAAAAAATGTAACCCTACACTTATATCTGAGGTGTATTTCTCAGCTCACGGAAATACTCGCATAGTTTCGATTGCGATTGTGGTTCTTGGTCTGCTGTGGACACCTTTTGGAATTATTGTTGGAAAAGTAATAATTGCCTGTATGATAAAGGGCTGTCTCTCAGTTCCACTTTAATAACAATAATGATCTTAGACTTTCAATTAAAAGTGATAAAAACACGTTCCAAAGAGTACAGAATACACCTCATTTGCATTTTTAACCCTTTACCAAACAATAACGACATTTGACCAGCTTGTTACAGATGACTCTGGAAAACATTGTGGGAAAAGAAGAAATTGCTCTTAACGAGCAATTTCTCCTTTTCCCACAATGTTTTCTCCCATATCAGCAAAATATTATTTTCTAATTTCATCTCATTCTGAAATGTCGTCTGCATACTCTTTCAATTTGGGACAGTGGAAAATTTGGCGTTTGGTAAGGGCTAAATTCAAACGGGTATTGAACCTGAGAATTGCTGTCTCAAGTTCTCCACAACAACCACGAAAGCCCAGGGATTCCGGAATGTTACCATGTGTTGCCATTGATTACTTGTTGACAATGAGTTGAGGAATCCAAGAACTATATCAATTCTAAGAATCATAGAAAACATAATAATGGTACTAAGAAGTCTTACAATACAATCTGTTGTTTTTTCTTGCTTTAAATTAAATTAAACATTTCTATAATCAGACTGCCACCATGTGTTGTGTAGGCAGATCGTAGATGACATTTTAACCTTTTTTATTTCACCGATTCCCAGAAATGGGAATTTTTGTGACAGATCAAAGTTGAAAATTGATCCAAATTGAAAAGCATCAGCAGACAGCAAAAAGTAGCACTGAGAAAAAAAAACCTTTAGGATAGAAACCATTAGACCTATAAGAGCAGTTGATCCTTTTTATCACAATGATCTTATAAAATTCGGCACATTAGACAAAGTGAGGAATTATGGATCAAGGGTCAATCACTATTCTAGACAAACTCTTTCAGTGTAGAAAATTCTATTTCTGTAAAAAAGCACATCAGACACTTAAAGGGACTATCTCACAAATTGAGATTTCAATTATTTTAAAATAAAATGTGTTCTATGAATAAAACATGAGATCACAGATCTATTAATTTACAGAAAACTAGATTATTGATACTTATCTGCTTTCATAAACATGTACAGTGGTGTCTCGTTAATCCGAACAAGTCCGTTCCAAAAAAGAATTCCGGATGACCGAATCATCCGGACTAATGAAGCAGACCATGTCCTCATACACATTAAGACATAAACAGTCTGTAAGCACGTGTATACTTATAACCCTGTAGCACACGCCAAATTGTCGACCGTCCAAATTTGAAAGAGTTTGCAGACGACATTTCAAAACGTGATGAAATTCAAAAATAATCTTCTGTATGGTAGAAAACATTGTGGGAAAAGGAGAAATTGCTCGTCACGAGCAATTTCTCCTTTACCCATAATTTTTTCAAAAGTCGTCTGCAACAAACTGGTCAAATAATTCCGTTCCCTTATAATTTCGTTCGGATTGCGAGACATCCGGATAATCGGGGTCCGGATTAACGAAGCTTCACTGTATTGGAATTATAGCACATTTATGTTGCTGATTTTGTAAACCATTGAAACTGTTTACACTGTCATGCATTAGATGATTTTAATCAGTTTAGAGAACAAATCGTTTGTCTACATCCAAACGGTCCAATCTCCCCTAATAACCCTTTCCCAAACAACAAATTTTCGACTGTTCAGAATTGAAAGAGTTTGCAGACGACATTTCAAAATGTGAAAATAATCTTCTGATAGGGCAGAAAACATTGAGGGAAAAGGAAAAATTGCTCGTCACAAGCAATTTATCCTTTTCCCTTAATGTTTTCTAAAGTCGTCTGCAACAAAGTGGTCAAATGTCGTTTTTGAATTATTTTCTGCCTTGGTAAATTATTGAAATGAATAAAAGTGTCATGGACCCAGATTACTAAATGGGTCAACACTTCAATCATATGGCGCTAGCAGGATTCCTCTGAGAACAACACATCACTATTCATAAACAATGTTTATTCAACCAAAGCACTCAAGGCCCTGATGCTCATTTTCACTATTGATTATTGAAAACACAGGTTTCCAGCATATTTAAAATGCAGATATGAAATATTCTCATTTATTTAGTAACTATCATGAACTAAATCATGTTTAAAACGTTTGTTACTCACAAAACAGTTTCTGTGAGATAGTCCCTTTAAAGTTTTGGATTTTTCGATGTTGTTTATATCGTTGAATTAATTGATTCTATATAAAGGAGATTGCGGGGGATCTTATTGTGCTTCAGATGAAAAATGTGGCTATTAAAAGTCTTCTAACAGACTCTCCTAGTTCACTTTTCTTAGAAATTCCACACAAAAAGCTTTTAGACAAATAATTAAGATATCTACACTTATGGTTTTTAGGCAATGAAACTATCTTGATGACAAAAACTTATTTTATTTACAAACTCTTAACCCTTTCCCAAACAATAACGCCATTTGACGACTTTGTTGCAGAAGACTTTAGAAAACATTGTGGGAAAAGGAGAAACTGCTTGTAACGAGCAATTGTTCCTTTTCCCTCAAGGTTTTCTGCCCTATCAGAAGATATTTTTCCAATTTCATCACATTTTGAAATGTCGTCTGCAAACTCTTTCAATTTGGGACAGTCAAAAATGTGTTGTTTGGGAAAGGGTTAAAGTATCTTGATGTTTTCTAATGTCTACTGCAGCATAGGAGTTATGTGATATGCATTTGGTAAACAGTTCAGAAAATTGGATATATTAAATGATTAATCAAATTACCATTTCTTGTTAGAACCCTCAACTTTAGCCAGATTGAGACCATTTGCAGAAAATATTATAAACAAAAGTATAACTTGAAATTAACTTCTGTTTTGAAATTTATTGCAAACCATTGTCACACAGAAATGAAAAGCTCTTCATAACAAATTTTCTTTTGTCAATTTATTTATAAGTCTGCAGCTGCTTTCGCATCAAAAAAATTATTGATAGAACTTTAGACTAATTCCTCATTTACATTTACCCTATTTAACTTATGTGGCATTTTGTGCTTGATCGAAATTGAATGTCAAAGAAGGCTACAGGCATAATTCAATAGGGAAAACAAAATGGTTGATATTGCTTGCTACAAGCAATTTCTTCTTTTTTCCCAATGTTTCATTAAGGCACCTGCTGTAGGTGCTTCAAAGTTAGACATAATGATGTAAAAGGAGGATTTAGACCAAATTAGAATATTCTTGAAGATTGGCAAGAGCATATTGAGAGCTCATACTAAGTCTTTCTCTATTATAAAGGTCCCAATATCAGTCTGGTACAAAGCCTTTGTTATGACATAAAGCTTAGGAGAAACATACTCATTTAGCATTGGAAATCTCATTAATTTCATTGAGGCTTCTGTGGCCTAGTCATTAACATACAGGGTAGGGTTTTACTGAACGTCTTATGCTATGACCATGCATAAGTTTATATAACCCTTTACCAGATCCCATATTTTCAACTGTCCCAAATTTGCAGGCGACATTCCAAAATGTGATGAAATTGGAAAATGATCTTCTGATAGGGCAGAAAACATTGTAGGAAAAAGGGCAGAAAACATTGTAGGAAAAGGAGAAATTCCAAATTCTACTTTTCCCACAATTTTTTCCAGAGTTGTCTGCAACAAACTGGTTAAATGTCCTTATTGTTTGGTAATGGATTAAGACAACATTTCCTCTTATTTCCATAATGAGAAAATTAGTATCGCGAAGTAGCATGCCTTTTGAAGTGTCTCACCTCGACACTTCCAATGAGAGGTCACATGACAATATTTTACCTTTGTTCTAAGATGATATCCATGTATATCAATTTTGACACACTCAAATATTTTCCTAGAGTGCTTTAGGAAAATGCAATCCAGAATTCGAAACAGCATAGAATTTTGTTGGTCCAAATGGTTATAAGGTTAGGTTTTAACCCTTAGAATGCTTGGTTATTTCCTAAAAACAGATTCTTATGTCGCTTGCTTTCATAAACATTAAAAATCTGCTTAATTTTGTTGAGGAAAGATACTCAGAGTTGCAAACAGGTTAGATCACAGGCCAGCCACCAAGAGGTCTGCTCCAGCACTATATGGGTTAATCTTATGATAGGTAGTCTACTGGCTGACTTTTTGGGTCAGACAGTTTTTATCCAACTAAACTAAGCTTTTGTCAGTTCAGCATTGGGTCTTTCTTTATTACATGAAAACATGCATACTTTTGCATTGCAGTATTAACTGGAGTACTATTGACCTAATGTAAAACATTAAAAATCATAAAGTTAGTGGGAAAGCGTCTTTTCTTGCCAACCTAAATTAGC
This sequence comes from Cerastoderma edule, assembly GCA_947846245.1. NCBI lineage: Eukaryota > Metazoa > Mollusca > Bivalvia > Cardiida > Cardiidae > Cerastoderma > Cerastoderma edule. The sequence goes on along the minus strand of OX401412.1, from coordinate 24,724,086 downwards.
ATCTGACCGAATTGCTAGTCTTCCAAGTATTCTTGACTTTAAGAGGTTTCTGACCCATACCCTTCCACAAAAGTACATATCGATAAAGACCCGAATATCGGAGAGAACTTATATAGGGTGTAATATCCTGTTCAGCTTAGTGCCAATTGATCCATGCAAAAATGGGTTCTATATGCACAGCTTAATTGGTGAGCTGAGGTTCAAACTCAAAAAAACTGTTAGGCATCATCTAGAACTATCAGTAGGGTTTTCCCTTGATCCCTTGAATTATCCTAATTTGGGGGACTTTTGACCCCCTTATACATGTATTGAGAATTGTGAATTGATAAAAATATCTTGAGGGGTCATATTCAAGAATTGGGGTTCATTTACTCTATAAGATGGGGGTAAAGGGTAATACTGAATCTGTATTATCCTCATTGGATGGGCATGAATATATATAGTTAATGCACAACTTTGATATGTGTACTTCTGGGTCGAAAGTTTTCACTATTTCATAACCTTTCTGCAGGTAGCTTACATTCAGATTGGACTGTGAAGAAGATCTTGATTTCCTTTAAAAATTACTTTATAAGTTGGGGTGTCCAAGGAAAATTCTGAATCTATATGATCCTCATTGGATGTGCATGCATGTGTAGTTAGTGCACTACTTTGATATGTGGACCTCGGTGTCTAAGCTTTCATAATTTCATAACCTTTCTGTAGGAAGCATAGATACAGATTGGACTGTGAAGGTGGTCTTAATTTCCTTCAAAATCTTCTCAGTATAAGTAGTCGGTAGAGCAGTCCAATAATGGGCTGTATTTTGCTATGTTGTATAGAATTTATGAATTCTGTCTGACCTACCGATGTTGGCAATCATTTTTCCAGGCTATAATTGCGTCTGGTTTAGCCCCAATGTCCAGTTTCAGTGGCAGTCCCTTACAGCCATTTTCTGGGATATTATTCAACAGTATATATCAATAGTCTGTGTGTCTTCAAGTCAGACAACTTTAGGAAACACTGTAACAACAGTAGAAAATTGTTTCACATTCTGTCTGCAAATAATTGTACATGATTTGAGCCAAATGCTAAACAGAATCAATCATTTGCAGACAGAAAGCGTAAATATTGGAAGTTAATTTGTGAAACTTCTTAATCTCAGTCTTACTTTATATTAACTTTTTCACTACCAGACCCTGTTACTCTCATATACCAAGGGAAAATGTGTTTAACATGGGAAAAAGACAGAATTTATGAAACTTGATAAATTTGTTCAATCTATACTCTGACATGTACCAAGTGTTTCTATACATACATACATCCATATTATGCCATCTATTAACAGCGACTATGGTATATAAGGTATATACCGGTATATATAGTGTGCCGGATATATTTGGCGCTATAGGTAGTGAAAAGGTTAAGTTTAATGCATTTGCAACACACAACCTCATAATAATTTACTAAAGGACATCTACTACAGAAGACTTTAAGAACCACTTTGTCAAAGGGAGAAGTTGCTGTGACAGAAGCTAGAAGCTTTCGATGACTGCTTCCTGGATACTAAACCATTGCTCATGCCAAATTGTGGGCTAATTGAGAATTATACCTTGGCGTCCCAACCGATACTATTGTAGAACACTACTAACTAGAATGCTTATCATTTCAGGTCCTTTAACCAAAGAATCCAGACTGCTGAATATACCTCATAATATAACAGTCATCAACCAGGAACCGGCATTACTGGAATGTTTGGTGCAGGGTCAGGAACCAGTCACAATTTCATGGAGATATCCTAGTAAGTTGTTGGTAAAGTCAGGAACCAGGGTTTCTAAAAGTTCGATTCTGGGTTTGGAACCAGTCACAAGTTGATGGGGATATCAGGGTAAGCTGTCACTAAAAACCAGGGACCATGGTGTTTGAAATGTTTGTTACATGGTTTGGAACTGGTCACAATTTCATGGAGATATTAAAGTAAGTTGTTGCTAAAACCAGGGTTTTTGAAATGCTTAGATTGCACAGGGTCACAAGGCAATTCAATTCAGTTGATTCATAATCGCTCATATTTGATATTGAAAGCATAGCTATGACAACAAAAAGTAAACATAGTTATAATGAGCTTCAATGCATGAGAAGTGCAGGGGTTTGGTAGGGGACAGAATCTCCTATAAAAGAAAAGAATAAATCCTCGATACCATATAGTTCAGTAAAGAATACTACAAACTTATTGTATAATTGCTACCAGGAAAATACAAAACACTGTGCATTCTAGGTATACATAGATAACTAACTATATTTGTGTAAAAGAAAAGTGAATGATTCTATATGCATAATTACAGTATGCTTAATGAGTGCTTCTCATCCAATTCTAAAGTTAAAATTGAAAAAACAGCAGACAACATATATAAAGTATGAGATGTGGTATTTTCTTCATGTAACAGGGCAGAAATCACTATGACAAAAGGAGAACAAGTCTTATTCAAGCACTTCTTTTCTTTTGATACAATTGTTTCTTGAGTCAGTTGCAACATGGTCATTAAACTATGTATATGTGACAGAGAAAAGTCTATTAACCCTTTACCAAACATTAAAATTTCCACTATCCCAAATTGACCAACCGAGTTTGCAGATGACATTTCAAAATTGGATGAAACTGAAAAATAATCTTCTAATAGGGCAGAAAACACTGGAAAAAGTTTTCCAGAGTCATTTGCAACAAACTAGTCAAATGTCATTATTGTTTGATAATGGTTTAAGGAAAAAGTGTAACATGCACAATTATGAATATGGGGAGAGCACAGGGGCTTGAATCAATGATTACCTCCCAAATTATTCTATTTATACTGTAATAAGATCTTGTATAATATATAGTGGGATTTGGTATGCATTAATTCAAGCCCCTGTGAGGGAGAGTGTTTTCAAAACGGAGCTAATTACGTTTTCTCATAAAATGTCTTGCATACAACTTTATGACTTTATAAGTGAATACACTTAATTTATGATCAAGGTGTGTGGTATATTAATTTTGTAGTGTTGCCTTCTCTTTATCATTTACCAAACTTGTTTTTCTTCTGACAAACAACTGGTGGATTGCTCTAAGAAAAAGGAACTGAATGTTTGGGTGTTGTTCTCTTGTATAATCTCTGTGTTCAAGACTTCAAAATAATTCCATGGCCAAGAGCAGTGCCTCCACTGCGAAAAAAATGGCCACCATCTGGAATCAAACCAGTGTCAACTTGTCTTAACCCTTTCCCAAACAACAAATTTTAGACTGTCCCAAATTGAAAAAGATTGCAGACGACATTTTAAAATGTGATGAAATTGGAACATAATCTTCTGATAGGGCAGAAAACATTGTGGGAAAAGGAGAAATTGCTCGTTACGAGCAATTTATCCTTTTCCCACAATGTTTTCTAAAGTCTTCTGCAACAAAGTGGTCAAATGTCGTTATTGTTTGGGAAAGGGTTAAGTCCAGGACTTTGACTTTGGCCTATCCCTTGATCAGATTATAAATAGCATTGATGTGAGCAATTTGAGGAAAGTTAATATGAATAAAGGTGTATCTTTAAAAAATAAAAAAGGCTTTACAAATATCAAAATTCAAATGTTTTTTGTAACTGAATTAGCTTGTAATCCATTGGACTGAATATCTTCCAAATCTGTATATATTTTTACTAATCTGTCACTTTAATGAGGTATACAAGGTATTCATAATATCTGCTTTATTGTTGTGATGTCTTTCAATTTGTTTTTAGCATGGTCCATTCCATCTCAAATAATGATTAACTGTTCCTTAGATGTCATTACAAAGTGCTTTAAAATAAGAGATATTCAAATAAAATGAAAATAAACTTCGAAAATTAATTAGCCGGCATACAATACAGAGTATGCAGAAATAGCTTCACCAGCACTGGCTATCCTGAGTAGTAAGCATTTCAAATTCAAGCTTTCCAGTCGAATATACTGAACTTTGTCATCAACCCTTTACCAAACGCCAAATTTTCAACTGTCCCGAATTGAAAGATTTGGCAGACATTTCAAAACGCAATGAAGTTGGAAATTATCTTATAGGACAGAAAACATTTTGTGGAAAGGGAAACATTGTGGGAAAAAAGCAATGATTGCTCATCACAAGCAGTTTCTCCTTTTCCAACATTTTTTTCCAAAGTCATATGCAACAGACTGGTCAAATGTCGTTATTGTTTGATAATGACTCAAGGTTACAATGCCTTCACCCTGTCACTCAATGTACATAGCTATACAAGAACTGGAGATTGTAATGAAGAAAATGAAGAAAAATCTTTTTTTTTATTTTCTTAACAAAATAATCATTTATCCTACATATTCTTGTTTTAATAAATCTGCAGTAAGATATTAAAGAAATGATTGTGATAAAAAGGAAAATTGCTTGTCACAATCTATTTCTCAAGTTTGAGAGAAAATGATCAAATTGAGAATCATAATCTTCATTCTCCCTGGTTATAGGATAAGTTGTTGACAGAATTTAGATTAAATCAAGGGATTGTAAAAAAAACTATAATATTATACATAGAAAAGAGTTAAATGATTATGTGGTGGAGCTTCAAATATCAAGTTTGAATTAAATGATGTACCTGGTACATGTATATAGAAAATAGCAGTTTGTTTCAAGTATTATAATATTTTGTCTCAAAAGTTTTTTAAACCTGTACAAATTTAAAGTAACATAAGAAAGCAGTTATTGTACACAAATATTTGTGATATTTTGTGGACATTATTGTGACAAAAATAAAAATGTTGGTAGCCACCAATGTCTGCTTTTTTTGCAAGTGTTTCATGAGTTTGTTAAAACTTATTTATTTTACATCAATTGGACGGAAGGTTGAAGCTTATTAAATTCACTCTCAGTGACTGCTTCCTGAATACTAAACCAGTACTTGTGCCGATTTGAGGTCTAGTCTAGGCAATTTTCACCTCGTCAAACAGGGATCATTCCTGGGACCCTCGGTACTTGAGGCCACTGCTCTACCTCCGCACCACTGTTAACCTCATGAGTTTTTAGCTGCATGTGTTTTCAAGTGCTTTTATATGAAAGAAAAGAGTCAAATGAAAATTTATATTTCATGTCATTTATTTTTCTGAATAATCCATATTTGGTGAACGATTCAAGCATCTAAGTCTTGCCGCTTGTATAAGGCAAGAATTCTATAGAACTTAGATATCATTAATAGCTAGTTACGACAGAATTAAACTTGATATTGATAAGTGAAAGACTATAGTAGTCTTTCCATTTTTGTGGAGGACTTTAAGTTAGTTTTAATCCTGAACTTCAAACTGTATGATTGGCAAATTTTCGACTGTCCCAAATTGAAAGAGTTTGCAGACAACATTTCAATATTTGATGAAAATTGATATATAATCTTCTGATAGGGCAGAAAACATTATGGGAAAATGAGAAATTGCTAATTAGGAGCAATTTCTCCTTTTCCAACAATGTTTTCCAAAACGTCTGCAACAAACCAGTCAATTGTTGTTATTGTTTGGTGATGGTTTTAAAGGAATATGGGTTTATCAAAGCCCTCAATATGTAGAGGTTGTTCTTCATGTCTGTCAGAAAAATGCTATTGATCAACAGCTGTATAAGGAAGTGGAAAGTAAACAGAATAACATTCTTGCTTCGGATCACAGGATTCTACCAAATTCGTCCCTCATTTCTCTGGCACAAGACTCACCATTATTGGTATCCATCGTACATCAAAATATAAAATATCTTATCAAAATGTTTCTCTTTTCTAATTTGCCTACAATTTACGATTGGATGAGAAATACACGACTACAAGCTCTGAAATGGCATAGTTTTTTTCCCGAATCTCTGAGTGCCGTAAAAAGTTTTCCTTCTAGCTCACGATTTCTAATCAATAACACAGAAAGAAACAGGTCATGTGAGAAAAATGCCAATGCAACATCCCTGCGAAAACTTTCATCTCTTTTGTAACCAGCAGACAATTTTGGTTTTCTTAACCCTTAGAATGCTTGGTAATTTTCTTAAAATATATTTTTGTGTTGCCTGCTTTCCAAAATCTTAAATATGTAATGTGATAGGGATATTAACCCTTATAATGCTGGCTAATTTTCTTAAACGTTTTTTGGTGCAGTCTGATTTCTGGAAACTTAAATATCTGCTTAACTTTGGTGAGGAAAGATACTCAGTGTAGCAAACAGGTTAGATCACAAGCCAGCCGCCAATTCACTTGGCGGCTGGCCTGGATCCAACCTGTTTGCATAAGCATGAAGTTGGTTCCAGCACTATAACGGTTAAAGCTGAGAACATTTTGGCAAAGCTGTGTGGTTTTGATTATTAAGAATTCAATCAAGAATGATACCAACAATTTCCAAAGACTATTGGAGTAGGCCTGCTAATTTTACGGTTGGTCCTGATTTCAGGCTTTGAGATGTTAATTTTTCTTCTTTGTTCATATTGAAGATGTTTAAGTTCAGGCTTCATGTAATAATTTTGTTTTAGTTTTAGCATTCCTTAACAATAGCAGGCCTGAGGAGACACCCCATTAATGTGTTAAAGAGACAGCCTGAATTTTTATGTGGTTAACCCTTTACCAAACCCCAACTTTTCGACTGTCTCAAATTGAAAGAGTTTGCTGACGACGTTTCAAAATGTGATGAAATTGGAAAGTAATCTTCTGATAGAGTAGAAAACATTGTGAAAAAAGGAGACATTGCTTGTTAAGAGCAATTTCCAAATTTTCCACAATGTTTTCCAGAGTCATCGGCAACAAAGTGGGAAAATGTTGTTATTGTTTTGTAATGGGTTAAATCAATTGATTCTATGTTAAAAACAAAAAAGGCACATTACTGCAGCTAAAATGAAAAGTTTCTTTATTCACAATGAAGTTTGTGTTGGTTGAATGGGCTGGAACATTATCTGCCTCCAGGGCCGGGAAAAATACATGCCCTGCCCGAGGACACTCTTAACCCTTTCCCAAACAGTAACGACATTTGACCACTTTGCTGCAGACGACTTTAGAAAACATTGTGGGAAAAGGAAAAATTGCTGGTAACAAGCAATTTATCCTTTTCCCACAATGTTTTGTGCCCTATCAGAAGACTATTTTCCAATTTCAGCACATTTTGAAATGTTATCTGCAAACTCTTTCAATTTGGGATGGTTTAAAATTTGTTGTTTGGGAAAGGTTTAAAGAAAAAACATGATTTGGCAGAAAAAGAAGCTTTCACAACTTTTGATTGTGTTAAAAAAAGAATTAACTAAATGAAAAGAGAAGTTAAAGGTTGAACTTTTGTAGGCTTCTGCAATATTATTTAACAGATTTTCTAACCTCTAATGTCATCAGTTTGGAGGAGAAAAGACATACAATTCCAACCTTGAGAGTCATGGCCAATTTTATGGTTTCTTTTTTTTGTTGTTTTGTTTTTGTTTCTTCTCTCAAGGTTGTCTGAACCTTTTACGGTCTTTGAGATAAGGATTATCAGTGACACAATAGGTATTAACCATCCGATTACTGGAGACCATTAACACATAGATAATCTGTCACTATATGCACTTACTTGCACATGATTAACTTGGATAATTGTAACTAATTGGGGTACTGTTAATCAAACTAAGATTAATGTATTTTCCCTTAATTTAATAGATTTTTAACAAGGATGAAAGGCAACAAGAACAAAATTTGCTATTAGTTAATGGGTTTTATTTGATTAACCCTTTCCCAAACAACGAATTTCCGACTATCCCAAATTAAAAGAGTTTGCAGACGACATTTCAAAATGTGATGAAATTGAACAATATTCTTCAGAAAGAGCAGAAAACCTTGTGGGAAAAGGAAAAATAGCTCATTACGAGCAATTTCTCCTTTTCCCACAATGTTTTCTAAAGCCGTCTGCAACAAAGTTATTATTGTTTTGGAAAGAGTTAAATGATACAAAAAATAAAACTATGTTGTGGTGTTAATTATACTAAATCAAAAGTAATTAAACGACAAATTAAAAAAAATATCTCTTTTAGAAATCCTTCAATTTATTGTTTTATTATGATTACAAGAAAATTTGTTTTAAGAAAAATGCCATGACTCCAGATATAAGCTATGCCTCTTTATATTTCTCAACACAAATCAATCATTCTTCTACCAGATGATTTCAGATCTATCATTCTTATACCCATCTTTGTTCTTTTACCACTGGTAAATAGGCGATTCCAAAGCTTTTCCTTTGATTGTCAATATGCTTAACTGGTGCTTTAATTGAAATAGGAAAGCTTCTGAAATATAAGATGAGAGAAAGACTGCACCTTTTCCATTTAAATTTCGTCACATTCTAATCTAAAAACAGAAACAGTGTGTCAGAAAATGACATTTGATGAAAATTTTCTTGATTTCAAAGGACAGCATTACTAAAAAAATATCTTTCCCTGTTGGTTTCTTTTCATTGAGTTTTAAAGAATTCTGCGACAAGAATCCTAGAAAACTTTAATTTAGTGTGCTGCTCTTTTTTGTCAAGCCAAGACTGTGCACTTTTACACTGTGCCATGAATAAATACGAGAGTTGTACTCTCTTGTCTGATTTCTTCATTTCTTCACAAAACTCTTTGTTGTTGGACCCTAAATGTGGGTATTGGTTAGGATGGTTTTATTGACCTTACTTAAAACCTTAGAAGGCTGGGTAATTTTCTAAAAATAGATTTTTGTGTCATCTTCTTTCTAAAACCTTAAATATCTGCTTAACTTGGCTGCTGGCCTGGATCCAACCTGTTTGCAGCTCTATAAGGAATAAAGACTAAGTATAATTAAAGTGCTGATATTGAAACACTGATTGCATAGATCTGAAATTATATGTTGTTTGTGAGAGCCTGCCTCTTTGTGGAAGATCAAATTATTTTATTGAATATTTCATTATTTGTCATTTTTTCATCTTTTCAAATTTCGAAATGATCTTTAAAATTCTTACTTATTCCATTATAATATTAAGATTACATGCATACATAATTCAAGAAAGTGGCAAGCTCAAAACCTATTTGAAGGCTATTCTTTCTAGATTTGATGTCCTCATTGTGTGTCAGATCAAATTCAATGTGAATTAGTGATATGAAGTATCATGGGTGCTATTTGTTCCCTAAATCATTGGTTTTACAGGGGTCTACTGTCAAATTAATGTGAACTTTAACTAAGAATAACCATTTGTGACATTCAGACATATTTGACTTTTTGATATTAAATACTATTAAATATGATTGTACTGGCTGAAGGTGCTTTCAATTCAGACAAAACTTTTATTAACCTATAACCAAACACTAATGACATTTTACCAGTTTGTTGCAGACGACTTTGGAAAAAAAATTGTTGGAAAAGGAGAAATTGCTCTTAACTAGCAATTACTCCTTTTCCCACAATGTTTTCTGCCCTATCAGAGGATTATTATTCAATTTCATAACATTTTGAAATGTCATCTGCAAATCAATTCAATTTGGGACAGTTGAAATTTTGGCGTTTGGGAAAGGGTTAAGCAGATGATGCATGATGGATGGACATCCTCTTCCTTCTCAGTAAAATATATATATCATACAGTAGGACTTTTAACCCTTAGAATACTGGGTAATTTTCCTAAATTAGATTTTTGTGTCGTCTGCTTTCCAAATCCTTAAATATTTGCTTAATTTTGATGCGGAAACATATTCAGAGTTGCAATCAGGTTAGATCACAGGCCATATGCCAATTTACTTGGCGGCTGGCCTGGATCAAACCTGTTTGCATAAGCATGAAGTAGGTTCTGGCACTATAAGGGTTATGGTTTTCAAGAATTGCTCTTTATAAACAATTTCCTTTCATTGGTCACAAATGTTTTAATCTGAAGAGACCAATATTTCCATACATGTACTTTGCTTTTGTAATTTTCTGATGTTGGTTTCAATTTAAACAGTTTTGTAACTGTTTTGTAACTTGTGTTCTGCACATCTCTAGAGAGTGTTATACCTTGAAATCCTTGTTATAAGTATGTTAGGTACCTGGTTAATCCAAAATTGTAAAGAAGTAAAATGCATGTAAGCAGCAACTGCAACAGAAGACTTTAAAAACCATTGTGAAAAAAAGAAGAATTTGCTCATTATGAGCAAATTCCCCTTTTTGACACAATGGTTTCTGCCTTCTATCACAAGAAGACATGTTTCTATCACAAGAGGACACATTATATTTCTCATGCAGACTAAATATTTGTTGTTTGCTGTTGCTTCCAGTTCTGGATGGTCATAAAACTCAATATATGGCGGCAGATATATCTTGTTGGCCTGCAGGCAGCTTTTGGCAGTTTGAAACAGACATCATTTGGAAATAAAAATTACACATTAAAATAATTTGCTAAATGTGAGAAAATTTTCATTGCAAACAGCAATATTTAAGTCCTATCCAATTTTACAACCATTATTTCATTGCCTTACCTAAATAGCTCAGTCGTCAGCATGCTCAGCAAGGAAAACATGGGCCCTTAGTTTGAGACCTGGTACTGACAGACTTCATTCCAATGTTTTACCCTAAAATTACCAAATGCCAAATATTTCCACTGTCCCAAATTGAAAGAGATTGCAGACGGCATTTGAAAATGTGATGAAATTGAAAAATCATCTTCTGATAGAGCAGAAGACTTTGTGGGTAAAAGAGAAATTGCTAATTAAGAGCAGTTTCTCCTTTTCCCACAATGTTTTCCAGAGTCAGTTTTAATGTTGTTATTGTTTGGTAGTGTGTTAATAATGAAGTCATTGCAACTTGGTTTTTTTTTTCTTCCATTTCTTATCAATTGTTATTATGTGGGCATTCATTCAATGGTTTAAGAGTGATATTGGGAAGCACCGCTGAGATGAAACTGAAATTCTGTGAACAATGAAATTAAACACGTGTCCAACAGTCAGGCAGGATGATGTAAGGAGCCATGTTTAAAGCACAGTGGATAAATTTTTCAACTCCCTTGCTCACTAAAACCTCCCTTAACAGCATTTGCTGCAGAAAAATCTAGAATTCACCGTAATTGCTGAGATGAATTTTTTCCTTTTGTCCCAATGCTTTCAAACCAATTTTCCTCAGAAAGCAGGTTTTTTTGGGGTTTTTTTCTTAATTTTGAATTGTTGACAGCTATTACTCTTAATTTGGACCAGTCACATATTTCCATACAGAGAATGGGCTAGACTGAATGAAAAAATATAATTTAAGAGTTCAAAGTGGCACTAGAGTAAGTGCTTCACAAAAAGGAAGAGCTTACAATAGTCTTGCATTTGGACTCACAATATATTAGAAAGGAAAATGTCATCCAGACCCCAAAAAAGATTAAACACTCATTATCTGCAATCCAATTTGTTTGACATTTAAATCCTGTTTATGGCAAATTCTAGTAGAAATGTGAATCTCACTTGCTTTGAAATTCAAACCTTTTTTTTTTTTAATAAGGTGGCAGCAACTCATGACTTAACACATTCCTTTATATAGAATATTTTGACTGATCCGGATCAAAGTGAATGGCAGAAAACTGTTATGAATATTAAAAAATCTTACAATGTATTTTCTTTTTTGCATTTATAAGATACCATCATGAAAAAAGGGTGAATTGCTCTCTTAAAGCATTTATTTTGTCACTTTGGTTTCCAAAATCTCTTACTGCAGCTTAGTTTGAACAGGTATTTATTTGAGAAAGGGGTATCAGACTGTTTCATCAGAAATCATTTAAACACACCTTCAATGTTGGCCATGAAAGTCCATCCTCATCAAAAAAAGGAATTGTGTGTTGCCGTCAAGTTCTTCTTTTATTGCAACAGTTGGTGCCAAAATGGTAGTTTCATTTATCTTTTACATGAGAAAATCAGTTTACTGCTTGATCACGCATTTTGACATGGAATTTTGGCCTTGATATGGGGAATCTGTGATAGTAGTTATTTCTATATCTGTGATAGTAGTTATTTCTATATATGGAAGGGAGGTAACTATTGAAATGGTTTACATGACTTTGGTATATTGACATGGTTACTTCCCTTATAAGAAACATTTCACCTGCTTATCATTTCCGGCTTCTTCTTCAATATTGCTCCTTATCTTGCATCATAAAAAATTGGTATCTTTAATTGCTATTTTGACATTGTTTGCTTTATATTTAATTTGAAAAGGTCGCTAACTTACGTAGGTGCCGGAAATGGATCTTGAGGAAGGTCTACGAAATGAAAAAAATGTTAGTTTTGGATATAATATAAGAAGGCCCTCAGCTGCAAAGTTATAGCATTTATTGTTGTAGACAATGGTTGTCCTTGGATCATTGTCCTGATACAGCTGGTGTCCTCTATAACCTCTTGCTTCATAGGGTAACACTGATTTTCTCTTTAGTTAACCCTTTACCAAACGCCAAATTTTCGTCTGTACCAAATTCAAAGAGTTTGCAGACGACATTTCAAAATGAGATGAAATTGAATGATAATCTTCTGATAGGGCAGAAAACATTGTTGGAAAGGAGAAATTGCTTGGAATTGCTTGTTAAGAACAATTCTTCCTTTTCCCACAATGATTTCCAAAGTCGTCTGCAACAAACTGGCCAAATGTCATTCTTCTTTGGTAATGGATTAAATATTCCTGAATATTTTCATAAAAACATTTTGGCACTGAGAGGAACAAAGCCTTGGTGAACTATCAGCATGGGAATTCTTTTATTTGTGAAATTGGTTTTAATTTTCAATTGGAAATGGAGTGCAGTGATTTTTTATTTTTTCTATTTTTTTTTATTTTTTATTGGGAATGGGTCTGGTACCAGACAAATTGGGAAAAGTTATCGCATTTTTCCCCAAAATTGGGAAATTTTCAAGAATTACTGAATTAAAACATAAGCTTTATTAGGACATTGGGTAAAATTGTTAGCTTATTTGATTGGGAATGTGTCCATTTTACAGTACCAAACATACAAGGATAAACATCACTGGAATGTCATTGCAATTAGCAAAGTTGACAAGTCGACTGCTGTAGTTTTAATCTATGAAAGCACTTGCACCTGATTACTTAAGAAATAATTGTGACATAAAATCATAAATTGTACTTTTAACCCTTAGACTGCTGGGTAATTTTCTAGAAATAGATTTTTGTTAAAAAAAAAAAACTTTCCAAAACCTTCAATTTCTGAATGGTTTTCATGAGAAAAGATACTCAGAGTAGCAAACAGATTAGATCACAGACCAGCCGCCAATTAATTTGGCGGCTGGCCTGGATCTAACCTGTTTGCATAAGCATGAAGTTTGTTCCAGCACTATAAGGGTGAACCAAGAATAACCTCTCTTCTCTCAATGAATTCTATATGCGATTTTAATTATAGGATCTTATAAAACTGTCAATGTAACAGTAAAATTTGTTTTTATCTCATTATCTCATTGGTTCACGCAAACAAACAAGGTGATAAATGCCAGTTACCGTAAAAACAAACAAGAATGCATGACTCAACTATCTAGTCAAAAAACCAATTTTAGATATGTTTTGCTTTAGATCTTCATTCAACGGATCCATTTATCCATACAAAAACTAACAAAAGCAAATATAAATAACTGTTGGATTGGAAATAAAACCCTCTCTTTACTATTTTTTTTCTTTGTAATTGGTGTTTGTTAATTACAGGGGTCGAGACTAACTTCTATACCAAGACAGTCTACAAGACCAGTAACTTGAACAATTCATGGGTCCTACACAATTTCAACTAGATGTTGACATTCTTTAATATTACATGATTAGGATTATGAATTTCCTCATGGGAGATAAAGCAAATAATTAACAAAATCCTTCCTTCCAAAATCTATTGACAAATTTCTGTGGAAAGGTTAGTTTTCATATGAACTTTCCTCAATTTCTTGTGGTCACAAGGACCACCCAGGCTATGAAGTTACTGCTCTTACAGGCAAAAAAGGTGGTCAAGGACCTACAGATTTGAATGAATATTTAACCCTGTATTTGGAAATGATTTTAGTTAAAACTAGAAAAAATGATTCCTTTGACATAAAAAGTTACCATAATTCCTTTGGCGTAAAAGGTTACTATTATTCCTTTAATGTAAAAGGTTACTATAATTCCTTTGACGTAAAAGGGTCCTATTATTCCTTTGAGGTAAAAGGTTACTATTATTCCTTTGATGTAATAGGTTACTATTATTCCTTTGACGTAATAGGTTACTATAATTCCTTTGACGTAATAGGTTACTATAATTCCTTTGATGTAATAGGTTACTATAATTCCTTTGACGTAATAGGTTACTATAATTCCTTTGACGTAAAAGGTTACTATAATTCCTTTGACGTAAAAGGTTACTATTATTCCTTTGACGTAAAAGGTTCCTATTATTCCTTTGACGTTATAGGTTACTATAATTCCTTTGACGTAAAAGGTTCCTATTATTCCTTTGACATAAAATGTTCCTTTTATTCCTTTGACGTAATAGGTTGCTATTATTCCTTTGACGTAATAGGTTACTATAAAGTGCAATATTTCGTTTATTACAGATGGCAGCAGAGTGGTTCCAAATCAGCATGTTACCGTATCCGGGGCATCGAATCTCTGGATATCAAGATCCAGCAAAGATGATTTCGGTCTTTACATGTGTATTGTTGGGCATACCAACGGCTCAGAAACCAAACATGTCTACATGCTTAGTGTTTTGGGTAAGTATAGTCATTGTATTTATTTATGGTCGCAAATTAGGATTTTCAGACAAGTTTTATCTTTTTGACCCATAAGGCTCATTCTAGTGTCGTGCTGAAGAAGGTTTAATACATTTCCAAACAATAACAACATCTGACCAGTTAGTTGCAGATGACTTTGCAAAACAATTGTGGGAAAAGGAGAAATTGCTCTTAATGAGCAATTTCTCCTTTTCCCACACTGTTTTCTATCCTATCAGAAGATTAATTTTCAATTCATCACATTTTGAAATGCTGTCTTTAAACTTTTTCAATTTGGGACAGTTGAAAATTTGGTGTTTGTTTAAGGGTTAAGGAATACTTGTGACAAAAGCAGAAACAGGCAATTTGTTTTTCTGTAACAATTTTTTTCTTCTAATATCTTCAAAGAATTTTTTTTTTTCAAATTTGTGGTCCAGAAGTTGATTTGAATTATGGCAAGTCACAAATACAACAATTGAAAGAGCCTTTATCAATTTCCGAACTATAACAAAATTTGACCAGTTTGTTACAGACGACTCAGGAAAACATTGTGGGAAAAGGAGATATTGCTCTAAATGATTCTGCCCTATCAGGAGATTATTTTTCTATTTCACCACATTTTGAAATGATGTCCGCAATCTCTTCCAATTTGGGACAGTCAAAAATTTGGCTTTTGGTAAAGGGTTAAGGAAAAGAAACTTCTTGTTGGCTAAAATATGTTTGCATTTTATCCTCTTATTCGTTTATTTACCATTTACTACTTTTCTTTTATAAGATGAGTCCTCCAGTTTACATTGGGAACAATATTTGAAGAGAGTCTGTGACTTGTCCAAATAAAAATCATTTTATGATAAAAAAATAAAGTATCAAAATAACAGTTTCTAGGAATGATTCATGACATTTTGTATGTTTTGTTTTAATGTGGACTTTTTCTGACAACATTAATTTTTAGGTATTCATTTCTTTTTTGTTAAATTTTCTTTTTTATTTCTTTAATCTTGTGTAACATCTTTTCTTTTCCATTTTAAGATTTCCTCTGGGTTTGATTTTTTTATGGTGAAAGGCAACAACAGTTCTTTGCTTAACCCTAGAGAATAACTGTAAAATTGTAGAAATAATAAAGATTTCGACATGAAGGGCCTCCATAGTTCAGTGGTTAAAGTAAAGACTTTTTATGCACATGTCCCTTCTTTGTTGTGGGTTTAAATTGGCAGCTGGCCTGAAATCTAACCTGTTTGCTACTCTGAGTATCTTTCCTCATCAAACTTAAACAGGTATTTAAGGTTTTGGAAAGCAGATGACACACACAAATATTTTTAGAAAATTACCCAGCATTCTCAGGGTTAGCCCATTCTCTTTGTTGGAACTTGTGACTGGTCAGAGTTAGAGGCAGCAGTTGATAAAAAAGCTCTTGGAGCAATTAATCCTTTTATCGTAGGATATCATTTTATTTTGATACTTTCTTTTACAGCTGGTCCAGAGTTTGACAAAATTCCTCAGCTTGTACAGCACAACGTTATTGCTCAGAGGACACGACTTCCCTGTATGGTGACAGGCAACCCCGCACCAGACATCACATGGTACAAAGATGGGCTTCGAATCTATCCTGCACCGGGTCTTAAGGTATTCTTGTTTTTTTTTTGCCCAATCCCCTGACTCGGGGTTCAATGCAAGACTATAGTAAGTGCTTCATGTTTATGAAGCACTTATTATAGTCTTGCTTTGAACCCTTGACAAAGAAATGTTTATGTCTTGATAGAATTAAAAGCAACAGCAGACAACAAAGAGAAGAATAAGAATTGTTGAGGACAATGGTCCAGGGGTAGAGCGTAAGCTTCTGGCTTGTGGGTTCAAATCCCATTGGATCTGCCTTGCAAACTTTCATTAATCCACATTTAGTGCGAGTACTGGTAATGTATCTAGGAAGCAGAATTGAGAGTGATTAAGAACTTGTTTCACAATTGATGTAAAATGAATAAGTTAGTAAGAATAAGTAAGTAAGAATAAGGAAATCTTTTTTTCTTATGAAATTTGGAGAAAAAAATTTGGAACAGCGGAAAACTTGCATATAATGAGTGTCTTTTATCATTCTACAGTAGCTTTAAAGTTATTGATAACCAGAAGCAAGGATAAGCAAACTATCTACCATGATTTAACTGAAAAACTTTTAAAAAGGGTATAAAATTTGTATCCAACAAACCTATCAGCATAGGTCATTATAAATGAATGACATTTTCAATTTCAAATGAGATGGAAATCATATTATTAAGCTGAGAAACTGATAGTTTCAAGAAATCATTTTACAAATTAATACAAATTATCTTCCTATTATTTGTATAAGACCTTTGAACTGATTCAGCAACCAGAAAGAGCTTGGCTCACAAACTTTTGATATGTTGGCTTTTTCTCTTTAGTCTATCAAATATTTCTGGAGTTGTGCGTTTTTGTTTTTGCTTTCAAACAGGTGGATTGAGAGTTCAGTTTAAAGGCACATAAAAGGAGATAAGTAGAAATAAATTACTAAAAAAAAATATATGGAGTTCTTTTATTGTTTTCATAAAAGCCATGACATATTCAAAGTGACAAATTCTGATTGGTCGGTTCAAACATTTGTGTATCAACTGTCAAGGTCAGGGTTGAAGAATCACACAATCTGAATTATTAAACTGGTTAACCTGGGTTAATGTTTGGTGGCTTTCACGTTTAAGTTGTGCTGATGGGTTTTTTTGGTGATAACTATTTGAATCTGACCAAAAGTTTACCAATTAAATAGTTTTATATAGCATAAATCTCCTTTAATGTGCCTTTAAAATAATAGCTAGTTCTATACTTTTGTGAAGGACTTGCTTTATAGTCTTGCACTGAACACTCCAAATAAGAAAGAAAGGGTTGAACTATCTAATTATAGTAAAAAATGTTTATTATAAATAAATTATTAATTATTTCAGATTTTGAATGAATTGGTGTTGCATGGAACGTTTGAAGAGAGTGGATACTACCAATGTGTCGCCAGCAATTCAATAAAGACCATCATCACCTCATCCTGGGTGAATTTTAAGAGGAAAGGTTTGTATCAGACAGACAACTCTGGATCCATCAGGGTTCAGACAAGGCAGCTTATAACAGTCATGTGCATGTAATGTTTTGAAGACAAGAATGAAATCTTTTTTTTGTGGTTTTTAGAAACCTCCTGATTGGACAATTTGATTGAGCAAACATGATATTTTGGGTTGTAATGATTTATTTAACATCAACAATCAAATTGAATTCTACATTTTTTTGTCATTGCAGCTTCTACCCCGGGAGAAGTAAAGGATGTGGATGCAAAGGCGTTATCAGCAACAAACGTCAGTTTAAAATGGTCGTCTGCACAGACCCAGGATGCATTTCAAGTTATGGCTTATGTGATACACTACCACGAGCTTCACGGTAATCAGTTATTGTCTTTTGGACGGGTTTAATTACTTTTGGAATATCTATAACTAGATTCATTTCAGGGCCAAATGAATTCAAACAGCCTGTTGCAGAACACTTCAGAAAAATTCTGACAAATGAGAGATTACTCATAATAAGCAATTTGTACATCTAATGCAAATGTTTCCTTTAAAGATGACAATGAAAACGTTGTGCTTGATGATTAAGGATTGTCACCTGCTATGTTTATTTGAACCAGTCAAAGAATGGTGGAACAGTTTCATGGATTATGCAGATCTTCATTGACCGTCTTTATTGGTAGTTGAGTTTTAGATTGGCCCCAGCATAACTGTCCCCCCACCACCAACATCATTTATGAGCCTGGCTTCACAATATATCTCAAGAGCAAAGAAGAACTTGAATAGAACTAAATTGTCATAGATATCAGTGTCACTTTGATGATTATTTTTAATGTTAATAGCATCAAATAACATTGGAAAGACTAGCTGTACTTTGATGTAAGTTGGCGACAGTGGTGCAGTGGTAGTGTGTCAGCCTCTTGTACCGAGGGTCCCGGGTTCGAATCCCTGTTAGGCGAGGTGAAAGTTGCCGGGACTAACCCGCAAATTGGCCCCCGAGTACTGGTGTATCCAGGAAGCAGTCATTGAGAGTGTATTTTATAAGCTTCAAGCTTCCGTCACAATTGATGTAAAATAAAAATGTTTAAACTTAATGGGTAGTTAAGTTTTGGGTTTGCTCCCAGCCCCCTGCCATCACTTATGGACCTGGTTTCACTCAGGAGCAATGAAGAACTTGAATAGAACTAAAATGTCATAGATTGTCACTTTGATGTTGATAGCATCAAATAACATTGGAAAGACTGGCAGTACTTTGATGTGTGTTTACAGACTTCCTATGCCCTGGACGCTGTACCTACCTGTACGAAAGGCAACTTGAAGTCTCTACAACCACAAGCCTGGTTATAAACGGGCTCAAACCCTTCACAAAATACTCCTTCAACATACAGGGATACAGCGCACAAGGCGCAGGCATGCTCTCAAAACCGGCCGTGGTACAAACGTTAGAATCAGGTAATTCTACCCCTCGCATAGGTTTTTGTGACTTGTCAAAATATTTGTGGTGTAATGGTTAGCATTTGGGGACAGAAGACCGGCTAACCCAGGTTTGGTTCTCAATTGCAATCATCTATCTCAACTTGGAATGATCTTTGGCAAGACACATTTCTTAGCCTTGTACTGATAGGTCTTTCAGGGAACATGTGCTATAATGCATGCTCAAGAGTGAGCGCAGTATATTAATAAGTACAAAAAAGTAATGCAACCAAATATAATAAAGTATAAAAAGTATCACATTCTTTGTTAGAGTATGTAAAAAAGGCAATGTGCCAGGCATGAGCTGTTGTCCTTTGTCGTAATTGTAAATCTTCGGTTGCATGTACGTGTTTTATGATTATAAGGCAACTATGACAGCTATGAGTTGTTGCCCTTTGTCACAGTGGTAAGTCTTCAGTTGTGTGTATGTGTTTAACAAATTTAAAGCTACAGAAGACAATAATAAAATACATAAAGTGCCATATCCTTTGTTGTGATGTTATGTAGAAAGTATTGTGACATTCATGAGCGTTGTATTAAGTCCTTTGCTGCATGTATGCTTTATCAAGTCCATATTATTTTAGGTGATAATGTTCAAAAGGAATAAATAATAGGACATTATGACAATCATGAGCAGTTTCTGCTTCCTATTTATTCCTTTGCTGCATGTATGTTTAAACAAGTATAAACTATTTTAGGTTGAAATGTTCCAAAGGAATAGATGATAAGACTAAAATTGAATTTTTGACTGCATGAAAGAAATTGTTCAAAATAAAAACCATTCCTCCACTTGCAGTACCTTCGTCAGCGCCAAACGTAGAAATATCGCCAGACTCACCGACAAGTTTTCGCATTTCCTGGACAAAAGTGCCGAGGTCCGAGAGGAATGGGATTATTACACAATATAAAGTGTCGGTGGACGAGGCCGATATTAAACGAACAGTCATCAAAGTGAACGGCAACCAGATGGAACATCTAGAAACAGGTGGGTTCTGTTCACCCTTTACCAAATGCCAAATTTTTGAATGTCCGGAATTGAAAGAGTTTGCAGAAGACATTTCACAATGTGATGAAATTGGAAAATAATCTTCTGATAGGGTAGAAAACATTGTGGGAAAAGGAATAATTGCTTGTTTAGAGCATTTTCTCCTTTTTCTACAATGTTTTCTAGAGTGTTCTGCAAGAAAGTGATCAAATGCTGTTATTCTTCGGTAATGGGTTGATGCAAATGGGTAGTGAATAAATATCTCTCTCTTTCTGTTTTTAATCCTTAAAGTGCTGGAATCTTCTTCATGCTGATGCAAACAGGTAAAATCCAGGCCAGCCACTAAGTTGATTGGATGTTGTGATGCTTGGAAGGGGAGCCCTGATTACATACTGATATGCTAAAGAAGACTCACATCCAATCTGAACACATTAGGTTTATCCAATGAAAGTATTTCCGCGATAATAGGGATTGCAGCATATTGTTTTTCGCGAAACTTAGGTCTCTTTACTTTCGTTCTCTATTATAGATCTTCAACGTGAAATCTAAAAAGTAGTTTAATTTGATTAAGGTAACAGTTACATATATCACAACTTATAAGTTTGCCATTTCCAATGAGTTACCGATAAAAAATAACATAAAAGGATGTCCAACACTTCCATATATATTGCATTGAACTACTTAATGTGGATGCTTAGAGGAAATGCGTTTATGCCAAAGACGATTAACCCAAAATATTGTAACCCTACACTTATATTATATATATATATTGTATTTCTCAGCTCAGGGAAATACCCAAGTTGTTCTGATTGACTCACATCCAGACTTGACAACAATGCCTCATCATCAATACTTAATAGATAGATTGCTTGATCAACAAATACAAACGCTTTGTCTTCAGTCTTTGCCATTGTTGATGAAAATAAGTTGCATTGCATAGAGCTGACAAATGAATTGGAGTTCCCACCACATCCCGCTCTTTCTGATTTTGTTATGTCTTTTTTTTTCAACAGTTATTGTTCATGTTTATAACTATGCTTTTCTAGAATTTTGGTTTATAACCTAATTTCCATAATTGGCGGTAGTTTTTGTTAAGATGCCCAGCATGGAAATTATGAACATTCATATATGAAGTTATTTGAATGTAATTATTTGAAGGAACAAAGTTACCATAGGGATAAACTGTTTAACGCTATTTCTAGGTGTGGAGCCAGGGAAGGAGTACAAAGTTCAGGTGTTGGCTGGTACCTCTGTAGGTTTCCCAAATATCAATGATAACTGGGTACCATACAAGACCCCACTGGTAGAGAATGGAGGTATGTATATAAACATTATATACACTGTGTTTTCATCAAATGTTTGATTGGATAAATACTCTAAATGCAAATGTATCAATAAAATGCTAAACTACTGCATTATCTTATTAGTTAAGTCAATGTATATCACCTCTGAAAACTTTTAGCAATTAACTGAAATCAAAGCAAACCATTGAAACTTAGATAAAATTGTTAGTCACAACCATATATCTGTTTTTGAGAAATAGATCTGAAATGATTGTCATCTTTAAGAGAAAAATAGTTATTGACAAAATAGTAACTAGAAAAAGCAATAAAAGAATTATTTGCCATGAGCAGACCCAACTCCATATTAGAAAATTAATTTCATCCCTAATAAAGGTGTCTTACGTGGCACTGTGGTAAAGATGGCTGACTTAGATCTAGGGCCTCCCAGGTTCAAGCCCCACCAAAACCTCTGGTTTCATTAGAATGGCCTTTGGCACATCACTTCAAAGCCTTAGCCTAGTACTGGTAGATCCAGGAAAGCCGTAACATATCTGAAAAATTCTTGACATGGTGTTATACGCCATACAAACAAAGTATCCCTTCTACAATATTCCTCACTGCAATATACCTTTCTACACAATAACTTTGTACACAATCCTGTTACTTCATTAAGTATCCCTTCTACAATATTCCTCACTGCAATATACCTTTCTACGCAATAACTTTGTACACAATCCTGTTACTTCATTAAGTATCCCTTCTACAATATTCCTCACTGTACTATACTTTTCTACACAATCCTGTTACTTCATTGAATTTCCAGATATTCCAACTCCAGAGCTTGTGTTCAAACCCGTCAATTCTTCCAGCGTACTGATAAGCTGGAACAACAACAACTACAGCAACACTGGTAGCTACAGAATAATGGTGAAAGAGCTACTGGAGAGTGTACCCATAGGCAGGTACAACCTGTCAGGGACTGCAAGCGAATATTTGGTTACAGGACTAGGTATGTAGCATTTAACTTAGCTGTTTAGTATCAAACTAATATCTTAGTTGTAATTTGAGTCGCCAGACACCCTTACTGAAGAAAAGAAGCATCAGATAATGGCAATAATCATTGTATGATTTTTTTTTATTGTGCAGAAACAATTGTGACAAAAGAAGGAATTGCTCATCATGAGCAATTTCTTCTCTTGTCACAATTGTTTCTGAGGTTTTCACATACATATGTTTTAATAATGTATTATTAATGTTAGTTACTTTGAGAGGGGTTGTGCAATGACAAATATAGCAATACAGAATAATGGTGAAAGAGCTACTGGAGAGTGTGCCATTGGCAGGTACAATTTGTCAGGGACTGCAAGCGAATATCTGGTTACAGGACTAGGTATGTAGCATTAAACTTGGCTGTTTAGTATTGAACTGATACTTTAGTTGCAATCTTGAGTCACCTGTCTTATGAACAATGTTGGCAACGAAACATAGCTAGAAAAATCCACATTGAATATATAGTCTCCCTGTGGGGATTCGATCCCGGTTCTCCCGGGTGACAGTCCAAGACATAAGCACTGAGCTAAAGAGATGGCTCAGTAATGCAGAAGTTACATCTTGTTCTGATTGATTGTTGCTATGCTGTAGAGAGTGAGGTGGTTACGTAACACCTGACATCCTTAATGAATGGAAAGAAAGCATCAGCAGATGTCAATAATAATTGTACGGAAAAAGATGATTTCTTTTTTTTAAATTGTGCAGAATTATTAATATTAGCATATAACAAGGGGATATGTAATGACAAATATAGCAATACAGAATAATGGTGAAAGAGCTTCTTGAGAGTGTACCCATTGGCAGGCACAACTTGTCAGGGCCTGTAAATTAATGCCTCCTAATAGGGCTGGGTATGTAGCATTAAACTAAGCTGATTAGTATTGTTACAGGGCTAGGTACATGTATGTAGCATTAAAAGGTGCTTGTTCTCAAATATGAGGAAATTGGAAAGCTTGTTTCTCTTTATGGTTTGAAGCTTTTAAAGCTGATCTAAAAAGGCATCCAATGTTTATGTAATGTATTACTACCACATTGATATAATGTGTGCTTGTTTGGGATCTAATACCATTTTCAGAAAAAAATTAACACAGCAAAAGTTTGCATGCCTATGACCCTTTGATACAAACCAACATTAGCATTTTACATTCTGTAATTGTCTCATCAATGGTATATCTATCCCTAATTCCCAGATATACAATCAAGAAAGAGTACTTCTACAATTGCAAGTTTAACTCAGCACCAGATAAATATATATTACTTTTCAATCAAACTTTTGTCATACTTTTCCTTTACAGAAAACAAGGTGTTTTATGAAATAGACTTCATGGTTAAAGGCAGAACAACCAACTCCGTTAAGACCGTGAAGGAACTGTACCAATCTCTCGCGCCAGGAGATCTTCCAGAGCCTCCGCCACCGATGGTGGTGAAACCGGAGCCGCTAAGTTCGACTCAGATCATGCTTCAGTGGGAGGAGCCAAAGTCCTCGCTCTCAATCAGCAAGTATACGATCCGATACCAACCGAGGATTGGGGAAGAGATGATAAATAGGGATGAGATGAGTAGCTTTCTGGAAGTGTAAGTTTTGTAATCTCCTTACGGTTGGTTAATGTCATGGTTCGCTTCATTAGCCGCTGCTATCATATATGTCATGTGATGCTTTAAAATACTACGTTTTGAACTTTATAAGTATGTGTGTTCTTTTCGGAAAAAGTGTCTTATATCTTCTTAACATCAAAATCAAAATCATTGGGAACAGAGATATTCAACAAAGCCTGTAACTGACATTGGTATGTTTAGATTCCTTTTTAGGGGGAGGGGGTGTTTCAAATGATCGAGGAATCTCCAGTATTAAATGCCCATATCAAGCTAGATGAAGCTTGATAAAACTATCAACATTTAGTTTGTCAATCCTGGGACATATCTATAAAGAATCGAATACTTTTGTTGTATTTATTTAAGTTCCAATGGTATATAATTAATGTGAGAACTAAAAATGTTAATTTAAAAGTTTGGAGCTAAGAATTGTTGGGGTTTTTTTTAGAATTTTGAAACATCAAACACAATGAAACAATGTTTGTTAATTACAGGAGAGGACTGACAGCTGTTATAAGCAAGTTACAACCATACACATGGTACTTTATCTCAGTTCGTTCTCAAACAGATAGTGGGGCGGGGCCGTATAGCAGGCCTGTCCTTATACAGACACTCGAGGGAAGTAAGTTGGATCAGTTCTTTTTAGTCAAATTTAACCCTTAGAATGCTGGGAAATTTTCTAAAAGTAGATTTTTGTGTTGTCTGTTGTATGTGTTTCCAAAACCTTAATATCTGCTAAATGTTGTTGAGGAAAGAAACTCAGAGTAGCAAACAGGTGAGGTCCTTTCTTTACAGTAGTTTTATTAATTTTGAACTGTAGGTGCATCTTAGTCAGTCATAAAGAAGTAAATCAGATGAAATGTTATCTGTTACAAAAATACCAATAAAATAATCATGTATTTATCTATTTTTTCCAGTTCCCTCCCCTCCAGAGAATGTTTTAGCGGAAGTTGTCTCCCCTGGTACAGTGAAGTTAAAGTGGGGTCCGCCCTCAAAACAAAATGGCGTGATCACATACTATATCATCTACTACAATTCTGATAGAAACGTACCAGACAATTCATGGAACGAGATTCATCAAAATGGTAATCTAACTTGATCATTCTATTCAGTAAATAAAAGAATACCAGAATTTAATAAAAGTGTTATCATATGCAGCCAGAAATATCAAGCAGATTTTATACTTACATTTGCAGGCCTAAATCAAAATCACATGCACGGGAAAATTAGACAAAAGTGATAGCAGTTATCGTAATTGAAGCTTTTAGGGAGTGTACCTAGGAAATGTTT
The DNA here is from genome assembly GCA_947846245.1 of Cerastoderma edule. Taxonomy (NCBI): domain Eukaryota; kingdom Metazoa; phylum Mollusca; class Bivalvia; order Cardiida; family Cardiidae; genus Cerastoderma; species Cerastoderma edule. Next base: position 24,698,712 of record OX401412.1, on the reverse strand, counting down.
TTATTACATAATGCATTGATCTATTCTAAAATTGAAACAGACTATAAAGCATAGAGACCAAAACAAAAGAAATCAATTGCAGATGTAATCTAAAAACATTTTAATACAAGCTGAATTTGCTGACAATAAATTATTTCTCCTGTTATCTGAACTGAAACTGAAAGGTTTCAAATATGCTTTTTTTTTCATTCCTCATTTGATTATATTCAAATTCCGCTACTTCAAATTATACAGAATACCAAAAAGTTAACAAAATGGTAACATCGTTTTCCAGGTACTACTACGATGGTTGTTGTAGAAGACCTTGTCAATAAGGTGTACTATTTCAAGCTACGAGCCTGTACAAATGCTGGTGAAAGTCAATCTACGGACATCATTGAGATTCACACCGTGAATTGTGACAGTAAAGAATGTGCGCCGTGCCAGCCTCCTAATGCTTGTGGCGTTACAGGTATGATTATGTTTGGGTTTGTTGGTTTTTTTCATTTATCATTTCATCTTTTTTAAATATTTCAATTATTGGCATATTCATCAAACAATGTCTTTGGCCATTTACAGACAAACGTATATGTGCGTAATTACATAATAGTTTTAACAAATCAGAGCAACACTAGCATACATACTTAAACCTGTATGCAACCTATAACAAGTAAATTAACTATCAATCAATTTGTATAGCAAACACATATCTATAGTCAACATTTTAATCAGATGTATATATTCAGTATAATTTTGAATTGTTTGTTTATTGATGGAAATTGAAGAATTTGCTTTATTTTTGCCGTATTTTATGTCAACAGCCTGATTAAAGCATACCAGCTGATTTTGCTGAAAACAGTTAATGAAAAATCTTATCAAAGGATATCCTTATACCAACCAATGGTTTCCATTGCAGAAGATGATGACAGAATATTTGGACAGAGACTGGGCATTGTGATTGGCTGTGCAATTGGACTAGTTTGCATTATACTCTGCAGCATTTTTGTTATCATCAGACACAGGTAAGGCAGCCTTGAATAACTCTTTTAATTGTATCGTTAACTTCTTAATTGCTCTTGATGAGTAATATATACTTTACAGAAGACCTGATAAAAGGCTAAACCAAGGACCATTTTCAATTTCTTTACATCTAAGTTGCGGAAATCCTGTAATTTGGTTAGATAAAAAGGAGTGAGCCTTCATGTCTACCAAAGCTTCTAAGGGGAAGCTTTTTTTTAATAATGCAGGAATTCCTTCTTGCACACTTTGCACGAGTCACATGACAAGTAAAATATTTTTGAAGACCCATGTGAGGTAAATATCACAACTTACTCTATGTTTAGGTTGTTGTTTACAAAAAAGAAATTGTTTAAAGGGTTTGCAATATAAATGTTCTACAGTCGAGCCTCGTTTATCCGGACACTTTCGTTCCCAGGAGTAATGTTCGTATGAAAGAATAATCAGGAATAAACAATCGGCAAGTTTCCAGGGAAACGTTTACATATACACCGTTTTTCATAATAATTACTATGAAGTAAAAAAAAAAACGTAATAGTTGAAAATGATTGCCAGACATTGTCTCCTTATCGCTGTCAATGCAGCGAGTTAACACCTTTTACAAACTCGACTTTCTGCATGTGACGATAATTGCAATTAGGTTAGACCAGTTAACTGACTAAATGACCGATTTACAAACAATTAACACCTTTTATTACACTACACTTGGTGACATTTTATGATCAAGCATACGTTGGAATTAAGGTGTGAATGTTGGATTACCGTATCGTCAATTAACATAGGTAACCGCAAAAAAAAAAAATCATTAAGCTGGTTTCCGGATAAGTCGTGCGCATATACTATTAGAAGTTAGGCTTGGTTCCCAACTTTTATTGTCCGGAGCCGGAATGTGGATTTTCGGATTAAACAGTGGGATTAATGAAGGTAAGGACCGTTCCCTAAAAATTCTGTTCGGATGGCGAATAATACGGATACACGATGTTCAGACTATTGAGGTTCGACTGTATTTGGTTAAGAGATATTTCCCGTTTTCCCACAATATTTTCTAGAATTGCCTGAAACAAACGGGTCAACTGTCGTTATTGTTTGGTAACAGGTTAAAGTGTTTTACTGTCAACAGGTTTACATGAAATCGTTGTTTCTTTCACTTCAGACAACTTCGGGCTCGCTATCAGAATCGGGGAAGCGTCCACCTCATTAATACCTCAAATGGCGAGAATATCGGTCTATACCTCAGTCAGAGTCGGCAGCCAGTTGGCGGGCCTGTAAATGATGCCAGTTATTCGCCCATATTGAGTAGGCTTCCAGAGAATGAGAATTCAGACTCAAAGGTGAGTGTGATGATTTGATTGTATTTAAAAGGTTGGGGTCAGGACAACAATGGTACAGTGGTAGAGTTTTACTAAACAGTTTACACTTAAGATTTGCGTAAGTCTAAAACAACAATTCATCTTATTTCAATTTTGGTCAAAGCAATATTGCAAAGTAACACATCATTGGAATCGTCTCTCCGAGACGCTTCCAATGATGTATCACATTGCAATATTGTACTTTCATAGGAGATGCTATCCATGTGTATCAGTTATGATCAGTTATGACTTACGCAAATATTTTCCTTAAGTTGTTTAGTAAAACGGTAATTTGGTCTCTAGTATCAGGGGTACATGGTTAAATCTGCATTAGCATTGAGATGACAATGAACCAAGGGGCCTGCGTTTGATCCCTGTTAGGGGCCAGGTGAAAATTGCTGAAACTAGCACAACAATTGGTGCGATTACTGGTTAGGTATCCAGGAAGCAGTCATCTTGAGTGAATTTAATAAGCTTCAAGCTTCTGTCACAATCAATGAAGAATAAATAAGTTTATACTAAAAGGTGAAGGTTATGTTTATCTGTAACAACAGTCAAACCAAGAGGCATCCCAAGACTATCTTCTTTATCTATTCTCTAAATCCTATATTGTGGGTACTCAATGAAATTTCTTAAGGAGACAGTTCTAATGAGTACCAACCAGATGGAATTGTCACTATGTTTTTTTTTTTAAAAAAAAATGCATTGAATGATCCTACTTTACCCCTTCACTGACCTTAACTGCATTCATAGTTTTGAAACTGCAAACTAAAGAAAATGATATGTGCTTAACAAGGAAACAGTTAGACATACTTTCTATAGCAATGTTTCTCAAAGCCTTTTGTTAAAGTCTCTGTACCAAAATTGAAATATCAATTGACTTGAATCAAGAGTTTTCCAAATACAAAACTACAGTTGTCATCGGTACACCCATAGAATTTAGTCATAATTTGGAATAGGGTTTTTACCTTCAGATTTATACTTGTTTGGGCTTACTCATCATGAGTTAAATGTCCTTTCATCATAAATGTTTTAGATATATTTCTAAGCATTGTAGAAATTGCTTATTGCTTTTCCCTCTGCTTATTCTATAATCTACTATGAACTCTTTATGTTACAATTGCATTATGAGAAAACATCATTTTAGCTTTACATTTGACATATTTTGGGCTTGTTTGGAAATGAATCACCCTTTCAGATATATTCATTTACTCTTAGAAAAAATTATTTTTCATTTTACTTTCAGAAAACATTTAGAAATAATCATACAAGTTATTAAAAGAAATTTCTGGTTTGCATTTATTCTTTTTTTCATAATATTTTCATTATTGTTTTGCATGAAGGGTGAATTTGTATTAACCTTCAAAGAGAGCATGTGATCCTGTGTCAACCTTAGTGGCAAACATTAAAGTTTGTCAATCACTTCATAAAATTCAGGTTTAAAAATTCTAAGATGGATACTTCCTACAAACTCACTTTTACACACCTGCTTAGATGATTTAAGACTCAAATAAGATAATAGGCTGAATGGTTCATATCATCACCATCACTAAAGGACGATTTTCAAGTAACAAGCAATTTCTCTTTGTCTCAATGGTGTCTTTCCAATACTATAGAAAAAATACATTTGATAATACTGTGGTCTGCTGCCGTAGCCTTTCATATTTAACCAGTTGTAACTTTCCAGATGACGGACAGGTTATTTTGTACAATTACTCTCATCTTTATTTCCTTTAGGGAGGGGACGAATGTCCAGAGAGAAAATATGGCAGGATTCTATCCCAAAATGGATCAACTAGGATATTTCCATGTGGACTTGAAGTTAGTGTTCATAATAGAACTTCACCAATCAATTCTGTTAACCCAATACCAAACAATAATGACATTTGACCTTTTTGTAAATCTAAATTTCTGCTTTTGGTAAAGGGTTAAGAAAAATATGTATACTTGCAGCAGGATTGATATACATTGTAGACGGAAAAAGAACTTGAAAATTGGACAAAAATCTTTCAAAGATGAATTGGCTATCCTAAACATAAGGTGCAACATCCTTATATAACAAACTTTCACCTCTGTCTGTTCCACCCATTTTACTTCCTCTTGCAGCTGAACATTACAGCCTTATACTCATATAACCTCTTAACCCTTTACCAAACGCCAAATTTTCGCCTGTCCTAAATTGAAAGAGATTGAAGACCCCATTTAAAAATGTGATGAAATTGAGAAATAATCTTCTGATAGGGAAGAAAACATTGTGGGAAAAGGAGAAATTGCTCGTTAATGCTCGTTAAAAGCAATTTCCCCTTTTTCTACAATGTTTGCCAGAGTTGTCTGCAACAAAGTGGTGAAATGTCATTATTGTTTGGTATTTGGTTAATGTTCGGCAAATATCTTTCAAAGATGAATTTGATGAATTTCCTATTCTCAACATACAGTCAAACTTGTGTTAAGAGGCCAGCCTATGGGACCGAGCAAATTGGCTGTTTAAGACAGGTTGGCTGCTTAACACAAATTGATGTATACTATAAATCTAACAATGGGACTTTCTGTAGTGGCTGTTTAAGGCAGGTTGGCTGCTTAAAAGGGTGGTTGCTTAACACAAGTTAGACTGTACAATGTAATTAACTTTCACTTTAATCTATTCCATTCATTTTTACTTTCTTTTGTTGCTAGAGATCATTGAATAATACTCATATAACCTCTTAACCCTTTACCAAACCCCTAATTTTCGACTTTAATAAATTGAACGAGTTTGCAGATGACATTTCAAATTGTTATGAAGTTGACAGGGCAGAAAACATTTTAAGAGCAATTTCTCCCTTTCCAACAATATTTTCATAGGCAAAAAAAATGTTCAAATATCGTTATTGTTTCGTAATGGGTTAATTCATCATATATACTCTTTTAAATGCTCACGACAATTTATGAAACCAATTTGAGAAAGGAATATATACCATGTAAGGAGTAGTTCTCCTTTTATCGTTCATAATTATCAAGGTCAACAAAATTATCACACCTTATTTTCATCTATTCATTGTAAATATGATTTGAAAAATTAAAAACATTCTAGTTTTGCTTTCAATGACTATTCTTCAGTGCTGATCAGTACAGCTGAGAGGCAAGATTAATGAAATTAATTCTTAACTTCAAAATTTCCTCACATTTGTGAACAGGCATCTCTAATGAAGCTATACCGGTACATCTTATTTTCAGTGTGATCTTTTCACCAAATCTTCTATAGCGAAAGCTCGCTGCTTTTCACTAACTGTTTTTTCAATGATTTCTGCTCTGCTTTAACCTTTTTGTCAGTTGAGTATGGAGTGTTGTAAACAAAGTTGAATGCATTTTTGCTGCATCGATTTTTTAACTCATAAACATCTGAATACTTTCCTTCAATTAATAATTGTAAACACATTCCCTTTTTGGGAAGTTTGTGATTGGTAGTAATTGATAGCAACATTAATCAATAAAAAAGTGTGATAAATACATTTTCTTTATGACATAAGGTAGGGATCATAATGAATGAAGGTTGAATTACCCATCAGAAGCAATTTATCCATTTGCCGCTGTGGTTTCTTCTGACATCTTCTGCTGCAGCTTCAGCAGAGTGGAGTATTGTTGAGAAAGGTAAAAGTAAATTGGCGGCTTGCCTGTGATCTAACATGTTTGCCTCTCTGAATATCTTTCCTCAACCATATTTAAGGTTTTTGAAAGCAGACTACTCAAAAATATATTTTTAGAAAACTTCCCAGCATTCGAAGGGTTAACTCTAAATGTTTTACCAATTCCAGGACTCTGGTTCCGAGCACAAGGCACTGCTATCAGGGGGTACCAGTAGCAGTAGCCAATCAAATGATACGTCTGACGATTTAACACCTGACATGCGGACACAGGATTCAAGCTATACTTCCCCGGAGGCGGAGAGTGAAATCTCATACAGTAGAATAAGTGACTGCAGGACCCCGGACGGGGCAAACAATGGCGTTGAAAAGCCTCCTTATACAACTAGAAAGCATTTGGACGATACGGATCATACGCTCCGTAGGGAAAGGGACAGCAATGTGTATTCAGTGAACAATGATTTTGAGGACGGGTCGGAAATTCAAAATTCGATTATGAATATCGCTGATGATGATGTTTCGAACTTGACTGTAAAGGAATCAATTAGTGAGATGCCGCCACATCATCAAGACATCAATTGTTAATCCTTTACCCCTTGATTAGACAGAGGAAGAAGGCTATAAGAAAACATTGCAGAAAAAGGAATAATTGCTTTTTAACGAGCCATTTCCTCCTTTTCCTTCAATGTATATATTTTTCCGTCTTACCTCGGGAAAAAAGGTTTAAAATGTCAAAGACGGGTTTTTCTTTTTATTAAAGATGTTTTCAAAGGGATATTTAAACTCTGGAATCTTTACATTTTTTTTTTTAGAAAAAAAAGGAAAGTAACTACCTCAAAAAGTTTATTTGGACAGGGAGATAATTCATTAGTGTGTTTAAAACTGCCCCATTGAACTGTGGATCCTCACACTGACCTCAAATTATTCACGGAAACGTATCAGGGAGGAATTGTCATTCGTAGTGCACAAAGTCATTTAGTCCAAGGAGAGACATGGAAATGGGGCTTAAGTGACTTGTTGCGCTTACGTGGCGGAATTTGACTTATTTTTAAAATTTTCATTTTATATCCCCCCTCCTCTCTCTCCTCTTTGTTTTGTATATCTTTCATAGCTTTTGTTATTGTAGGCAAGATTGTATAGAGCTGTTGTTGTTTTTCTTTCTTTTCGTCGATTCAGTATGATATTAGTCTTTTTTTTTTTTTTTTCTAAATCTCATATTGTTTCATGTATTTGCTTTCCTTAACCCATTCCCAAATATGGGGATTTCAAGGTTTTCGTGCCAAACTATAGTAAGTGCTTCATGTTTATGAAGCACTTACTATAGTATTGCACTGAAACTTTGAACTGTGACAGGTTAAAATTGGAACCTACAGCAGACGTAAAAAAAAAAGCTTGAAATTATTGTTTTCCTAATGATTGGGTAGGAGCCATTGTGATAAGCAGGTTTATAGCTCATTCACAGTGGTTCCTAAAGTTCTCTGCAGCATACACTACAAACTGGCATATCATGAAGTAGATGGTTAACTCAACATCTCATATATGCCAACTTGTTGTTAACCCTTTCCCAAACAACAAATTTTCGACTGTCCCAAATTGAAAGAGTTTGCAGACGACATTTCAAAATGTGATGAAATTGAACAATATTCTTCAGAAAAAGCAGAAAACCTTGTGGGAAAAGGAAAATTGTCACGAGCAATTTTTCCTTTTCCCACAATGTTTTCTAAAGTCGTCTGCAACAAAGTCACCAAATTTCATTATTGTTAGGGAAAGGGCTAAGCGAAATGTTTAAAAAACAAAACTGCTTAGACAAAAAGAGGTAACTAACTGAAGAAGCAATTGAATATAACGATCACTTTCTTTTTCTTTCAATTCTTTTTTTTTTTTTGAATACCAAAAATTAAAAGTGTTCCTTCTTACTGTATATTAGTCTTCTGATAAAACTTTCAATTTGACTTGCAACATCTGAACTAAGAGTTGAATATTCTCCACATACAAATTCAATATTGGTGGCATCAATTCTCTGTTTATCCCTTTGTAGAATGGAAATTCTAGTTGTTCTATATTAAGCAGTTCAGACAAACATTTTTTTCTTAAGGTATTCCACCCCTGATGAAGAAAAGTCTAAAAAGTCAGAATAACAAGGTCAAAGATTTAACATTATAAAATCAAATTTTATATCATAAATAGAATTATGGATTGAAATTTCGATTTGCCTCCTTTCATTCATGAAATTTTAATTTTGATGTAAAAGTTGTAATTAAGAAGAGGTAATTACTATGGATTTAATAACAGATTTTTCATTGATATTCTTTTCTAGATATGAATTAAAAATCTGACTTATTCGGAAAAAATGGCTTGGTGAATGCCTTTCTTACATGATTTAAGTTCACTCTATTCTTTAACCCAAGAAAATACCAAGTTTTCCATCAGGGGAAGATTACGTTAATAATTTCTTTATTTCATTATTTAACAATATATTGCGGGTATTCATTAGAATCTTTTCGTTGAAGATTTGGTACATGTATATAGATAATGAAATATTGTGTGTAAAGGACTCTTATACAGTTTTTTTTATTTTAACCTTTTATGGCAGAATTAATAAATCAGGAAGACCTTTGGTCTTTGAAATGTATTTGAGACAAAATGATGTTGGAAAAGAAGTTGCTTATATAAGCGTTTGTTACTTTTTTTACTTAATTTTTCATTACTGTCAAAGCATTGCTTAGTAAAAAGCTGACAACATTTTTTCACATTTTTAAACGTGTATTTGATATGAAGAAAATTACTCTTTAAGAACAACTTGTTTTATTCTTGTATAGACATTATCTACATTCATAGTGTGAAATAAATTGAATCTCTACCACCTACATCATTTAAATTAAAATGGAGACATTTCTTTACTTAACCCGTTATCAAGCAATAGCAACATTTGACCAGTTTGTTGCAGATGACTCTGGAAAACATTCTGCGAAAAGGAAAAATTGCTCATAAGAGCAATTTTTCCTTTTCCCACAATATTAATCTACTCTATTAGAGATTATTTTCCAATTTGATCACATTTTGAAATGTCTTTAAACTCTTTCAATTTTAGACAGACGAAAATTTGGTGTTTGGTAAAGGGTTAAAACTAAAAAAAAGTTTACATGATATTCAAATGTAAATCATACCTGCAGCAAGAAATGAAGAAAGCATTTTTGCAGAAACACACTTTGATTGTGACAGGCAAATCGTTTATTTTGTAAAAATGATTGCTGCCGATTACCTTTAAGGTAATGATAAATGTAGGCTGATGTAACTTTCTATCTGGGAAGTTCTCAAAAGTCCCATTTTAGAAATGGGTCAGAACAAAAAGAGCATGGACTAAATGCATCTGATTTATGTTATTGAGTGAAGACCCTTGTGACAAAAGGATAAATTGCTCATGGGGAGCAATTTAAGAGTTCTTAATTTCTCCTTTTTCGACTATGTTTTCCAGAGTCCTCTGCAACAAACTGGTCATATGTTGTTATTGTTTGGTAACAGGTTAAAAAGGGGGGAAGTCAATTTCCTGGGTGCTGTTCTATAATTGCTCATGCCAGTAAAACAACTTATTTACCTTTCTTCTGGTAGACATTGCTGAGAGTCAGTGTATGAAGAAACTTACTTACCTCTAATATATATTTTGAGAAAAAAGATGGTGTTGAATATGAGCAATGTCACATTGGTGTCCTAGCTATTCTTATATTGTATGGTTTTGTTGTACTTATAAAGATCAACTATCTATTTGAATGCCTATTACAGATTTGCATATTTGGATGTTTTGATGAATGAAGTTCTCATTATTATCTAAATGGGGGAAAAGGCTATTTGAAATGTACTTCAAAGAAGCTGCAGGTCTTCTGTAGACATGGACATGGACGATTTGGTTATTGCAATTCACACTTAAAATACTTATGAATTGTTAGGGTAATAAAGCAATATTGATAAATAGATTAATCTGATCCTCTACTACCTGAATGTTATGAATTTGTATCCATCCAGATATTTCTATTTTAACCCTTTCCCAAACAAAGAACGACATTTGAAGACTTTGTTGCAAATGACTTAAGAAAACCTTGTGGGAAAAGGAGAAATTGCTCGTAACGAGCAATTTTTCCTTTTCCCACAAGGTTTTCTGCTCTTTCTGGAGAATACTGTTCAATTTCAATTTGGGACAGTAGAAAATTTGTTGTTTGGGAAAGGGATAAGTCTGGAGATGCGGTCTTTTTTAATTTATGATGTGTGTAGATTACCATGCTGAATCATCAATCATTGAATTTTTCTTGTTTACCTCATTACGGCATACAATCCTATTAAAGCACATACCTTTAGCATTAGTTTTCAGAAATAAACAGAAGAACACTTGTTTTTCTAATTTTAGATCTATGATTATATCATTATTGGTAAGGAAGATAACTCCTATTTTCACAAGCGTTGTAGAGAAGTGAATCAAAGATAGCCTTTAATGAGAGTCAATTTAAAAAATATCCTTAATATGCTCTAATTATTTGATCTTATGAATGATGACTTAGAGCAGTATTGACTGTATTGGATTTTAAGCCACCTGTAGCAATACAAACACAGTCATCTTTAATTAGTTGATAAATGGGTAAAACTATGGGTTTCTATAAATGTGTACAATTAATGAAATATCTAGGTGGAAAGGTAGCATTTAATGAAATATTTAGAGGTTTCTTTTTTTATATGAAGAAAAATCAAATCTTGTTAATGACCTTTTGTTTTGTTCTTTACATGTTTTCAAAATCAGACACTATGTTTTTGTTATGTATGTGTAAATATGTACTACGTTTTGGTCACCCATCTACATACAATATTGTATTATGTGACACCATTAAAAAAGGGGCCTCCATGGATCTTCAACCATTTAGAATGAGCAAGACATCATAATGTAACTGAATACTGTTGCCATGCTGTAAACCCCTAATAAACAACAAGACAACAAACAAGTTTGATAATAGTAATGATAACAATAAAGACTTTATTAACGAGGAACCTTATTTGACAATTTAAAATGACAACCTTCCATAAGATCCTCAACAGTGAACAAGAAAACTAATAGACTAAGGACAATTAAGGTATTTTGGCCCATATGACGTCGCACAGTGAGGTATCAAAATGTTTGAGAAAGGTATAAGGAGCAATGAGAAACAAATTATCTTTAAAACTAAATGAAAGATCTAGAGAACTAACTCATCAAGCAAATTAAGTACTTGTCAAACATTTTCGATACCTCATTAAAGCATCATGATATTGTCACTTAATACAAGAATATAACTGGAGGGTTCAATGCAAGACTATAGTTAGTGCTTCATGTTTGTGAAGCACTTACTATAGTCTTGCATTGAACCCTCAATATTATTATATGAATGTATGTGAATCATTGTATCCCATAGTTCAAACAATTTCAAAGGGAATCATCATTTTCTGGCATCTAACAATGTATTATATTGACTCAAATATTCTGAGGGGAATGTCTACTATATTTGTTGTACAGTGTGTTGTTGTACCCATGTACTGAATCTGATTGGAAAAGAAAAAGTTTTTCATCTAGCTAGCTAGAGAGCAATTTTTCCTTTGGTCACCATGGTTTTTAACCCAATATCTTTGAGGAGTCAATAGTTTTTCTTAGAATTTTTTGTAGTCTGCTTTTGCTTCTAGTTTGGACCAGGCACATACTCTATAAGAGTTTGCTGTACTATTTATGAGAAAGTATTTGAAATTATAACATTGAAGACTATTTTTGCACCTTATTTCTCTTTCTATTTCAATTTTTCGTAATCAAAAGGATTCCTCAAATGAAACCAATTCTCATCTTTTATGCGGTCTACATAACGCTGTTGATTCAAACTTAAAAGTGAATATCTATACACCTTTCACTTGGAATCACATGGCCCCTCTCCGCGTGGGTTCAAATCCTGAGAGGGATATGGAGTTTCATGAGAGGCAGTCTCCCGACTGACTTACGGAATGCCGATGGTTCTACCCGCCTTGACCAGCCCTTATGGGCAGTTGAGTATGGGGTCTTCCTCCATCATTAAGAGTAGGACATCGCTACATAACTGAAATAATGTTGATGTGATGTAAAACCCATATGAATGAAAAAACATCTTTCACCGTAGCCTAGTGGTTAAGGTGTCCACCTTGGGACGGAGAGGTCGAAGGTTCGAGCCCAACGGGAGGCATTTGTCTGGAGAATGTTTCTCATGGGACTTGTTCCGAAATTGCCGGTTCGCGAGCCGCAGGCTAGTTAAATTAAATGGTTACCAACCAATATCCGCTTGGTGCATGACACAGTGATAGAAGTTGGGAGGTATTTGGTATAATCAGTTAAAAGTGTCTCATAAGCCAAACTGACTGGCCATTTCAATATAATAGGGGTGACACTATAATAAATACAACCTTGACCTGTGTTGTAAGGCTAGTGTACCATCCTTTTAACCCTTTCCCAAACAACAACTGTCCCAAATTGAAAGAGTTTGCAGACGACATTTCAAAATGTGATGGAATTGAAAACTTTTCTTCAGATAGAGCAGAAAACCTTGTGGGAAAAGGAAAAACTGCTCGTTATGAGCAATTTCTCCTTTTCCCACAATGTTTTCTTAAGTTGTCTGCAACAAAGTAGTCAAATGTGGTTATTGTTTGGGAAAGGGTTAATGTCCTGGATCTGCTTAAGATGCAAACTTTTAGAATTTTGTGTATATAGTATTGTACATACTGGTGAATATTGCTAAAACTGCAGCATAATTTATGGCATACATCTGTGTTCAATGTGTTGTTTTCAAGTGTTGTGCATCTTTTTATTTTCTAGCCGATTTGTGTTTTTTTTAACGCATTCCTGCTTGCTTCACTGATTTGGGCATCTTCAACTTGGTCCATGTATCTGAAGAAAGCATGGACTGGAAAAAGCTTGTATTACCAGTACCTTTTATTATGGTACTCCATTAATAACTGCCCTATGACATTTTGAAATATATTATTTATTATTGGGTTTTGTGAGAGTTCTGCAACTTGATGGTTCAATGTAAGACAATTGTGAAGCACTTACTAAGTCATGCATTGAAGCCTTAAACTGTAATAATTATAACAAAATTGTTGAATCTCTCAGAAATGATCTGAATATATGAAGGAGCAAAGCTGGATTGACAAATATTAGTGAAAGATTATGGAAAACATAAGATTCCTTTATTTTTGTGCTGCTTTTCAAGAAATTTGCAAGAGACAGGACAATGTTGAGAAAACATCTCAAAAGGTTCAGTGGAAAAAATATGTTTTTTCTAATACATGTTTTTTATTATAAAGTATGTATAGGAAAATCTGTCAAAGTAAGCATATCCTTTGTTCACTTGGATGTTTTAGGTAAGGTACAATGTATGAAAAAAGCCACCTTTGATAAATGAAAGCTTTTAGATGCCAAGCTTATACCCCTTTCTTTAACAGGCAATACATCTTCTATGATGGGTCAAATTTATAGAAAATACACATTAATAGTTCTCAATATTAACTTAATAACGCACCTTCCACATATAGTTTTAGGGACAACTTTGACATAAAGGATAATTACTCCTGATAAGTAATTTATCCATTTGTCAATAGTTTTTACTCAAGATGGGGGGGGGGGGGGGGGGGGGGGGTCTTCTGCTTATTTATTTTATTGCAAATGTAGCTTTCAATTTGGACCAGTCATAAATAAAAAAATTGGAAATGAGTCAAATGACTCTAGATTTAATGTAAAGACTAAATAATTTGGTGCATCATAGAAGATGTTCAATTGACTGTGCCACCTAAACCCTATCTTTCAACTTAGTTCCATTGTTGTAACAGATGAACTTGGTGTTGTCTCATAATATTAAGTATAGTAATCAGCTCAAGCTCAGCAGATCATAATGGCGCTCATAAACTCCCACAATCAGGGAATTTGTTAACCCTTTACCAAACGCCAAATTTACGACTGTCCCAAATTGAAAGAGTTTGCAGATGACTTTTCAAAATGTCATGAAATTGAAAAACAATCTTCTGATAGGGTAGAAAACCTTGTGGGAAAAAGGAGAAATTGCTCATTATGAGCAATTTCTCCTTTTCCCACAATGTTTTCCAGAGTCGTCTGCAACAGAGTGGTTAAATGTTGTTATTGTTTGATAATGGGTTAAGTTGTTGAGAATGTTGAAAATATTTACTGGTTATGCGCTATATACATTGTAGGTATTCATCATTGCTTACCGGTAGGTTTCTTTAACTCTTTACCACCTGCAGACGACATTTTTTTATTTGGATGGCATTAGAAAAGCTTTGTAAACATGTGAAAAACCTTTTAGATCTGCTGTTGTAATATGTTAATTGATTGAAAAAGCGTTCTAAACAATTTCTCCTTTTGCCACCATGCTATATTAGAGTCGTCTGCTGCAAAATGCAAAAATGTTGCATTAGGTGGTAATGTGTTAAGTAGTCTAGCCTTTAAAAATATTTTTCATATACTGTGGTAAAAAATTGTAATGATAAAAAAGCACCTAAAGTATTAATCTGTGAGTGCCTAATTGCTACAGAGGTTCAATGCCCTGAAGCCTTGTCTTAGAAAACAATGTTAAAATGAATTGTAGTTGCATGTTTGTCTATACAAACATTAAAGGTGCTTGTTCACAGAAGAGATTTATCTAAATATGTGCTGTATATGTAGTAAATGATCTCAAAAGCAATATCACGCTTTGGGATTAAGTAACATGTTGATTTGCTGCATACACAATATAAATAATGAGAAACGATCTAATTTTGCTTCCAATGCATTTTCTTCAATGTGAATCATACAACAGTACAGCTAGTGTGCAGTTTTAAAGAAATTAATTTTTGACTTTAGAATTTCCTTACTTTTGTGAGCAAGCACCTTACGACAATTTCTTGATTTTCTTTGCAAGATTATTTAGTCTTGCATTGGACCCCTGGTCTGCTGTCAAAAATTAGTAAGAACTATTTGCAGAGGCTGAAAAATCATACAAATGCATGGAGTTTTCATGAAAAAAATATGATAGCGTTTGAACCTTTGTATACATTTGAATTTCACTTTTGTAAGTCTTAAATATGTTTTTGGTTGAAAATATTCAAATTGTAATGTTTTGAAATCATCAATATTTTCTATGAAATTTGAGTGCCTACATTTTATAATTGTTTTGCAGCAATTTCAACTGTACTGTCTGAATGTTGCTCATGATTATGAAAAAATAGACTAAAACTTTGCCAAATTTATTGCAACAATACGCTCAATTTCTTGTTGTTAATACAGAATTTCTTTTTGGAACTAATTACCATTATTCTTATTGTTACTTAATAATTGTTTATGTGTTTTAAGCTGTTAAGTATATATACAATATAGATCTGGGATTTTTGTTTTTCATGCATTTAAAAAAAATCTCTTGCTTATAAAATGTATCCCTTATACCTTCCTAACACAGTGTTTTTCTTCAATAACCTTTTTCCAGTCAAATAATTTGAAGCAAGCAATACTGTGTCTTATGGCAAAACACTTAAGAGCCCTTGCGTAGCACTTTTGAATACCAGGCAAGCTGTAGTATTACTGGAAAACTGTTGGCACATTGTTTGAAGCACATACAGAAACAAACAAAAGGATGATACTAAGCTTCAGTTAATAACTCTTTCTATATAACTGTATAACCATATGTGTTCCTCTGAACACTTTTTTCGTTTTCAAATGTTTTTTTCATTCGTAACTCCTGTTGGAAAATTAGTTTAGCCTATCACACAGATCATAACATGCATTTAAGTTTGCCGTTTTTATATTCTGCATTTGTCATTGGTATTATAAAATGAAACGGTTGGACAAAATAGAAGTTTCTTTTCTAAATGTTTTAACCTTCATAGTGTTGGAACCGACTTCCTGCTTATGCAAACAGGTTATATCCAGGCCAGACGAAACAGAAATCTATTTTAGAAAATTACACAACATTCTAAGGGTTAATGACAAAAAGTTCGAAGTTGTTAATTCTTTTTCTCATTATTTCACAGGAAAAAAAGGAAAGTTTATAGCAGATATTCACATACAAGATCAATTATTGTCCTTCAAATGCATCCTTCATTTAATTACAGATTTATCGTCTTAAAGATGCTTGTTCACAGATCAGAAAGTTTGAAAGTCAAATCAAAAAGTCGTTGAAACAATACAATTTTTGTATAAATGTATGATGTACAATAGAAAAGTAGCTATTGAAAGCATAATTAATACAAAAACTGTCAATATGTTAAAGTTAATGCAGTATAAATCTCAAAATCATTGCAACACGTTTTGAAGTCACGGCAGCATATAGGCTTTTGTATCTTAAATACAATTTTTACTTCCAATGCCTAATCTCCATTAATTATCGTACAACAATACAGCTGTGGTTGAACTGTCTGAAAGAAATGAACTTACAACTTCCAAATTTCCTCACATCTCTGAACAAGCAGCTTTAAACTAAATCTGAAATCTCAGTTTTATTAAAATATGCATGTTTGTTGGCTATATTATTCAGGCAGCGTTTGGGCAGGGACTTTATAGCTCGTCCTAAATATCTGGTTTACGGCATCTAATTAGTCGCAAATACCAAACAATACTTCAGCATGCATGGTTTTATATGTTATATTTAGTGATGATCTGTTGCTGTGAATCATAGTTAACCCTTATAGTGCTTGAATCGACTTGATGCTTATGCAAACGTGTTAGATCCAGGCCAGCCGCCAAATAAATTGGCGGCTGGCCTGTGATTTAACCTGTTTGATACTCTGAGTATCTTTCCTCGTCAAGATTAAGCAGATATTTAAAGGTTTGGAAAGCAGGCGACACAAAAATCTATTTTTGGAAAACTATCTAGCATTCTTAGCGTTAGATCATAGATCAGTGAATTATTGAATGGCACGATTATTTCTCATTTGTTGTTTTCTTATCTTCATATTTCTCCACTGATTTTTATTGATCTTGTTTAACCTTTCTCCAAACAAGCCCAAAATCAAATCTGTATTGCGCAGACCAGTTTTGAAATATCTTTTGTAAAAAGGAACAATTGCTCATATATGCAATTGTTCCTTTTCTCAACAATACTCCATATCCAAGCAGAGGAAGGTTTCTGAATCTACTTTCGATTTCATTTATAGCCTGCACAATATATCAATTTTGGGACCTTTTGGGAGAAAAACAACAACATCAGTTTGGTAAAGATTTCTAATGATTATAACCGTATTATATGTTTTCATGAACTTTTCTTTGTCATTTAAATCTGGTACTTGTATCATCAGTGAAAACATAATTTGTAGTTAAAATGTAGTAGTCTGTACAAGTGACTTGCCTCTTTATTGACCTCCTATATGTCCACATGCATTTGATGTTTTCTACATACACACCTTAACCTTTATAGTGCTGGAACAGACTTCATGCTTATGCAAACAGGTTAGATCCAGGCCAGCCGCCAAGTTAGATGGCAGCTGGCCTATGATCTAACCTGTTTGCTACTCTGAGTGTCTTGCATCTAGAAAATGAAGCAGATATTTAAGCTTTTGCAAAGCAGACGACATAAAATATCTATTCTTAGAAAATTACCCGGCATTCTAAGGGTTAAGTTGTCTAATGGTAACTGTTGCTGAATATTTAGTGTGTCCTCAGCAAAGTTGGGGGTGTTACTACAAGGCCTAGCAGGTAAGGTGGCTTCAATGTTGCTCGGAAGGTCCCGGTACTGATCCCTATCGGCGCTTCTGGTTGTCATAGTGATAGTTATAGTAAGTTACTGACACATGTCCCACATGGGTCGGCTTCGTCAGTGCCATACCAACATGTTTCAGTTTTGTAAAGGCTTGCCTTGATGCACCAGTACTTGGCTATGGATCTGAAGTAATTGTTTTGTTGGAGTGTCTTTTGGCAAGAACTTTCAAGACCTTAGTTTAGTATGAAGCCATTTACAACAAAATAATTGTTTATACAGAGCTTAACCCTTTACCAAACGCTAAATGTTTGACTGTCCCAATTTGAAAGAGTTTGCAGATGACGTTTCAAAATGTGATGAAATTGGAAAATAATCTTCTGACAGGGTAGAAAACGTTGTGGGAAAAGGAGAAATTGTTCGGTAAGAGCAATTTTTCCTTTTCCCACAAAGTTTTCAAGAGTCGTCTGCAACAAAGTGGTTGAATATCATTATTTTGTGATAATGGGTTAAACCTTGTATTACTATTGTGTTCGACAAGAGCGCTTTGCACTAACGGGGTCGGTCGTTTCGAATGACGTAGACCCCTGAAAAGGATGCTTGTATGACACATATCTCGTCAGATATTCGACTGGAATGATTAAATATGCTGTATTTAGATTGCAAAAAGGCGAAACATTGTCATGGCTTATTTATTGTTTTGAAATTTCTAGAGTTATGGGATTAGTTTCTTTGCTTTAATTAATTTGGATCTTCATTGAAAATATTTCGCTTGACTGGCATGATGTCAATGACTCGACACCAAAGACCTATTAGGTTTAGGTCTTTGCTCGATACAGATTATTTAATTAGGAGTAAATTGACCAGTCCAAACACGAAGTAATAGCAGGCATCAATTACATGTATTGATTATCTTGTATTCAGGGAAAGCCAATATGCTACAAGGAAATAATACAAACCACAGTGGTGTCTTTAATCATTTGCTGTAGCTGCGTCCAAATATCTGATAGAATATTCGGTCTTTGCTGTGTCTAATTGCTCATTTACGAAGAAATGGATTAAATCCGTATTGTTTATGGCTTTTATATGCCATTTAAAAATAGACCTCAACCACAACCACAAAACCCACTTATTAGCATACCTGAAATCGTGTTCGGAATGGATAAAATCCGGTTTTCTTATGGCTTTAATAAACTCGCAAAAAAAAGACATTAACCACAGCCACAAAACCCACTTAGGTAATATCTCAAATCACCTCCGGGTTACCCATTTACCTCGCTTACGACTTTTTTAATTGTCTGGTTTGAAGACAATAGCAGATGGTAATTATTAAGTGTGAGAAAAAAGTTATTTTTGTAATGTTTGATAGGAACCATTGCATCAAAAGGAGAAATTGCTCATCATAGTAATTTCTCCTCTTGTTACAAAAGTTTCTGGAGGCGACGATTGCCGTGCGTTGATACGAGAATACGTATACCTATATAACATGAAGGTAAGGGTTTAATTCCTTGAAAACGTAGTAATTTTGTCACTGTAACATAAACAAGTATGTTTACGTTCTGTCATCGGAGAACTAGGACAAACAGGTAATAAGGATGTTTGTTTATTGCGTTTTCAACGATCTTTCAATTTAATCACGGCGGTCCCTGAATTTGAATTTTACGCGACTTAGTTTAAACTTATTTATTTTACATCGATTGTGATGGAAGCTTTAAAGGTCAAATTTCCCGATAAACAAAATTTTCTTTAATTATCGTTTTTGAATTAGGTTATGGTTTCGTTATGACGGAGGTAATGATTTTTTTCTCATATAGAAGCGAAAAATGTTGTTTTTGAATACTTTTATTCACCTTTATCGATTTTTGTGAATGACTTATCTCCCTTGTTGTGACGTCATTTGTGCTTCAAAGTCATATGAACTAACAGTAAGAAGAATCTAGTTCTCAGTAACGACGGTGTTTTTGCACAAATTTCGGACATTTTAAGTGTTGAATTGTGTTTGGGAAACATAAATTGGATATTGAATATGGTATTTTGACAGGTCTTCTGGTGTTATTCTGCTTTTGGTCGCAGGGATGCGAGTTTCTCCCGTTTTCCGACGAACATAAAAGCTGCAAAAAGTTTCGATAAGTTAACTGGACCGTGTTTACTTTACAAATAAGCAAATGATATATTCCCCAAACAAGAACAGTAGGCTGTGTTACTTTCACTTCGAAGACGGCAAGTTTACGCATTGTTAGGCGTTTCCAAAAAAATGATTTTAATGATCTTTAAATGATCGGACTCAATTCAAAGTAATTTATACAGATGAAGACGCTTCAAATTCATTCTACTTATTGAGTAACCGTTATATTTTCCTTATTTGAAACACACCAACAATATTCACTTTACCTTGATGTATTGGTTTCAAGACTGTCAATTTAAACCAGACAAAGCTAATCTCACTTTCAAACACCAATCAAGCGATAAAGCATACAATCATGCATCTTGTTCTTATTTGCAAAACTTGTTTTATGTTTTAACATAATCGTAGAAACGTTGCCATTGTACATAAATGAGACAAAATGAAAATGTACGTTGATTGCTATGATAACAAACCGATTAAAACAAGCAAGTTTCTTTTATCTGCCGTTGTCTTTGAATGAAAATTCAAAGTAATGAATATTTGATATCCGCAAACGGTCTCTGAACTCATCAACGCAAATGATAATGGGTTCGATCTTAACTTAAGCGTCTGCTTTTCGGAATTATTTAAATCACACATCTTATTTTTTTGCCATTGGTAATATTGGTTTAAATGACGTATGTCACACTGAAATGCAGGTGTTAAAACATGATTAATACAAATTTATATTGATCATTTAGTAATAAGATCACTTAATATATAATTTACACATTTGAACATAATCTCTTTGTTTACAATTTAATTGATTATTGTCAGTTTATCTCACATACAAAGGGTCAATCAACAGACATCGGACATTACAAGGATTAAGGGTCGTGATGCAAATTAACACCAATCTGCCACATTTGCACTGTATGTTTCAAGTCTCAAGTCCTTTATTGTTTAGGCGAAAGATAGCCTCTGGCGTTAATCTCTTAAATATCTCTGTTGTTAATTAACAGGTCTGACACGTTCTGCTATTCCAGACATGAAATAACAAGCGGCAAATCTCACACTTTCAATGCGTGGCAATTAAATTTATCTTAAAAATCCATTGTTAAGATATAACCAATTAAGACCAAACTCTCACAGGATGTTTGGATTGATAAGGTGTCAGGACATATTTATCTCTCAATGTGACTTACGTGTGATACTTTGTCGTTATGATATTCAAAGAAGTGAACATGTTGTCTTTTTTATTAGAATAGTTTGACACTTCAATAAGTATATGATAATCAGTATTCACCAAAACGGTATTAACTCTATGTTTCAACAAAAAAACGTTTTAACATCAATTTCAAGTTTTGTCAAATTGATATTTAAATTCCAAAATCATAAAAAATAAATTCAAATATGTTTATTTAAGGTTGTTAGTAAAATAAACTATGACGATTTTTTTGTTTTAGCTGTTAATTATTAAACCTGTCCGAAAATTAAATGCTCAATATGTCAAGGCTACTTACACGAGAGAAAACGAACATTAATATAAAGTGAATATGAAGAACAATTCTTAAGTTCTTAACAGTTGATCTAGAAAGACGACATCGGAATCAATTTCGAAATCATAGACCTCTTACTGGGGTGGTGTTACTGGAAAGTTGCCGGATGATTTTAACAAATACTCTTAAATGTGCCAGTGTTTAGTTTTGAAATTTGGATGTGTGGTGAAAATGTGAGGTAAAGGATAACCTTCGTATCACAAGTAAGTTGATGTGTAGTGAAAATGTGAGTTAAGGATAACCTTCGTATCACAAGTAAGTTGGGTTATAATACGGTTTGTTTGTTCGCAATTTATGATCTTCTCCCGTTTCATTTCATGTATTGATAAGACAATGCAGGGTGAATTTGACAGTTAATAGTTATACGATGTACGGTGTTAAGACAATTCGTTTATTCAGACCTGTGTCTTTGTTTACTACTCAATTAAAACCTTAATTCTAATACACGATCATCGACGAAAAAGTACTCTTGGTTTTTTTTCAACAAATATTAATAAAAATAGCTGTTTCAACAAATATCGTCAAAATTTCAAGCCGATTCTTACATATGAAAACATTTACAAATCCTTTCAAATTTACGCGTTACGTCACTTACTTTTTTTTTCAAAAGAATATTCTTATAATATGAAACATATTCAATAAAGAAAATGCACTGTCAATCCAAACATTGACTTAAGGATTGCTATTTCGAGGAAAATCGTCCCAATTTCAAGCCGTTCCTTTCATATGAACGCATTGACATATCCTTGTAAATTTACGCGTTAAGTCACTAATTTATTTTTTCAAATGGATCTTCTTATAATATGAAAACTATCCAGTATACAAAATTCACTGTCAAGCCAAACAATGACTTAAGAATCATTTAATTCAAGGAAAATCGTCCAAATTTCAAGCAATTACTTTCATATGAACAGGTTTACGCAATGACAAATCCATGCAAATTCACGGGTTAAATTATTAATTCATCTTTTTTCAAATTGATATTCTTATAAAATGAATCATATTCAATAAGGAAAATGCGCTGTCAATCCAAACAATGACTTTAGGATCGTTTATTTGAAGAAAAACACCAATTCTAACCAGCGATCGCTCTTCACGCCCTTTACATGGCGCATTCAGTGGATCACGAGTGACGTCACAACAAAGGGAAGTAAGTCATACGAACTTTTATTAATCGGTGCGCTATGACGGTGATTTATGACGTAATGCGTTATGCTAAAATGTTGCAAATAATTTCAATGTGATTCTTTTACTTCATATTTTAATTTTATGAAATAAACCCAACCTGTACATATGACCTTTAAGCTTATTAGATCCACTCTCGATGAATACTTTCTGGATATTTAACACGTACTCGCGCCGAATTAAGAGTTAGTCCCGACAATATTCGCCTTGCCTAACGGGGTTCGATCCCGGTACTTTCTGTTCAAGGGGCCTTCGCTGCACCTCTGTCGGCCCTTTTTAATATGCGAATTGGAACAGTTTTCCTTTCGGGGTGCTTTCATTAGTATCGAAAGTGATATTTTAGTAATCCATTCTACCATCCGGTCTTCTTTTCTTTTTTCTTTTTGTTTATCTTTTCACAAATGAGACGCATAAGATCTCTATGTTTTACCCGGAAACCATTTTACAAATAAACAGCGTAGCAAACGATTTTTATTGACGCATTCACAGTTGACCAATTTTGAAGAAAACATTTCAATTATAAGGATATTTGCAGATATCTTTGGTTTGGTTTCATTGTTTATCCATCAGTTATGGACTTATTCGGAAATATTCATGTCAATTACTTTTATAAATTCAACACGATATGCCTAGAATGGAGAAAATCATTAATAATCAACAATTAGGTTGAGAAGGATTTTACAACGATATGTCAAATACAACTTTGTTATTCCGAGGCTTGTTTGTTTTCTTGAAAAGACGTCCTTGTATAAATGAAAAACAATACGTGTTCAAAATAACATCTTAACCCATTACCAAATAGTACCGACATTTGACCAGTGTGTTGCAGACGACTCTGGAAAACATTGTTTGAAAAGGAGAAATAGCTCGTAAAGAGCAATTTCTCCTTTTCCAACAATGTTTCTGCTCTATCGGATTTTTTCAAGTTTTTCAACTTCATCACACTTTGAAATGTCGTCTGCATACTCTTTGAATTTAGGACAGTCGAAAATGTTCGTTTGGTAAAGGGTTAACACAACATGAACTCATTAGTTATATCCTGTTTCTCGGGGATATAAAGGCCCGCTGTACAAAGAAGCCGTCAGAGTGTGAACTGTAAGAATGACGAAAACGTCTTTATCCATATTGATAGTAGTATGTACCTTCTATGTTTGTCGGGTAAGTACATATAGAATTGGACGGATGAGATTATATATCAATTTCTCCTCATTTTGAAATGTCGTCTACAATCTCTTTCAATTTGGGACAGTCGAAAATTTGGTGTTTGGTAGAGGGTTAAAACTATCAGATTAAACATATGTGTCGCACTTGCTTTAAGATTAACATTTACTGCACAGTAGGCCTATATACGTATATATCTTGTCTCATTCACGCAGAGCGTACCGGCGCCGGGTCATGGTGCTCTAAAAGGATACTGCTCTGTTGGTAAACACTGTAACAACCAGATGCAATGTTGTGTGAGCAACACAAGACCCATAGGCAGGAGGAAAAGGGATTCGTCTTTAGACAGATTCGCCGCAGGGAAATGCCAACCTCTGGGAGATTTGGGGGACGGTAATCTTACTTTTCTGTCAATTTTCTAATGCTGCACCTTTCTGTGACACGTCTTAGCCCATTACCAAACAATAACGACATTTACTAGTTTTTTGCAGACGACTCTGGAAAACATTGTGGTAAAAAGGAGAAATTGCTCTAAACAAGAAATTTCTCCTTATTCCCACCATTTTTGTTTGCCCTATCAGGAGATTCTTTTTCAATTCTATCACATTTTGAAATGTTGTCTGCAAACTCTTTCAATTTAGAACAGTCGAAAATTTGGCGTTTGGTAAAGGGTTAAGAGGAAGAATACTTTCTTATTTACGTCTCTTTATTTGCATTCAAAGCTGGACTTTGATACTTAGATTACATGGTTCTGCTTGAGTAAATCATTGCACCAGGATGGTTGTCTAAGGTGTTTAGTCATTTATTACATTTATACTCGTTTTAATGTATCTACAGCAGATATTAGTAACCATTCTGAGAAATGAAGGAATAGCAAGAGTAATTTCTCCTTTGTTTTGTGTTTCTTACCGACCCAGCAAAAAATTATCAAAACCTAATTACAGGAATCATTTTTTCAAGCTTTCAATCCGTAATAAGTTTTATACAACTTCAACTTCTCTAAATATACGCATACTATCTCATATAATGTTGATGAGATTTTCACTACACGTGTAGAACTATGTACTAGTTTTGCTCTCTTTGATAAGCAAGGATTGATTGTAGCTACATTTGTCGTTACTTTCACCGAAATGGTTAACGTTTCAGTGTATATCCTTCTAGTCTACTATTAATGATAGTGTAGTTATATATTCCAAAAGTAGCTGTGATTTCGATTCTACAATTAGCCAAATGAATTAAGTTGGAATTAATATTGCAAAGAAACTTTTTTTTTTCAGATCGCAGGTTTTTTTTTTATATTTTATTAAGTTTCATTTATCCCATTACCAAACAATTACGGCATTTGGCCAGTTTGTTGCAGACGACTCTGGAAAACATGGTGGGAAAATTTTCAATTTCTTCATATTTTGAAATGTCGTCTGTAAACTCTTTCAATTTCGGACAGTCGAAAATTTGGCGTTTGGTAAAAGGTTAAGACGAAGGATGCTTTCTTGTTTACATCTCTTTGTTTCTTATGTAGTCCCATCTGAAGTGTGGTACTTAGATGCCATCGTTCAGCTGTGCAAATAACCACACAAGGATGGTTTTGTCATTGATATGGTTAACGTGCCTTTGTTTATCCGTCTCGTGTTTCATCTTTTTGAAAAGGTGTTTTTATCTGCCATAAACAGCTGTTCTTTCGATTCCCTTAATAGCCAAATTAATTAAGTTGAAGCTAATGTTGCAAAGAAAATGTTTATTTTCATACAGTATGGTATTCGAGACCACTCGCTAATTCCTTTCCGGTTCTTATTTATGTTTTAGCCTGCATCAAGAACGGACGGTTCGAACCCAAACCCGGGGGTCTGTATTACGAGTCCTGCCCGTGTAGGCCCGGGCTGATATGTGTAGGGACAGGGGTCATTGATGTTCCACTCGGGGAGATGGGCAGGTAAGGAGAAATAAAGAAAAATGTCTAAGTCTTTAAGATGATATTGAGGATATTTCATGCTTGATATAATATCGATATTGTTAGCATTCACATCTTTTTTTATTTCAAAAATATTTCTTTTGTGGCAGTTTTATTTTTTATTTGGTCTTAATGGTAAAAGCTTGTTCATTTTTATTTATTTCAACCATATTAACCGTAGCATTATTCTATCTAACTAGGCAAACCTTCGTATCAAGAATTGATATTCATCGATTTGAGCATATTATGAAACTTAGTCCATATATTTTCCATATCATTTCTCAATTTATATCATTTATCCGTTGTTTTCTCATTAATTGTTACCATTATTTTCAGGTGTCGACGTAACAGAAAAGACTCTTCCCTAACCAGTCAACAATGAACAATATGTGCATCGTATTATTATATGAATAATTTACTATTAAAACCTACTGTTAATTTTATAGAATTATTCAAAAAGAAACTCATTGAATTTACTAGAAAGCCAATGCTAGGTGAACAAACGAACAAAATAAGACCATATCTTTCCAATCATGTGAGAAAGAAACCTTTTTCAACTGTGATATGTACTTTTTTTAAACTTGTGTTTACATATCAAGCATTATTTCTGTGTATATGTATATACATTTACATTTTAAGTATATTTGTCATGTTATAGTGTGTGCTTCACCTTGTAATTAGATTGAAAATTAAATAGTTATGGCATGAAATAAATTTCTAGATCTGTATTTCTTATTCTATAATAGCCTGAATGATCCAGACGAAAATATGCCATTTTAATGCAGTAACAGTTTGAATCTTCCGAGTTGGTTATAAAATAGAAACATCAGAACATTTCAAAAACCAATGATTTGACACGTGTGACGACAGAGTTGACACACATTAAATCTTGAAATAGTCGAACAATGTCTCACGCTTCTACAACCAACGGCAGCAATAGCGTTTAAAAATCGCTGTATTGCGACATAAACCCCATCCAAATTAATATTAATAGTATTCTACCTTTGATCATGCACGCCCTCCAATCTCCGTCTGCTTCTCCAAAATGAACAGAACGCAAAAGTAGCCAAAGGGGCTTCAGAGCCGATGGAAATTGCTGTAAATAATAGAACACGGTAAGTTGTGTTGACGCATTTTCGATTATGATTCAATTTTAACCAAAAGCAAATCGAATAGTTGTTCGGTTATGGTACGACGTTCCTGTATTCATTAGAACTATGCTATTGCCTTGATAGTACACTCTCACGAAACCAGGTGTACCATTTGGGCTTGGGCACGATTAATGTGCATAGTATATACAATATCCCTGTAAATTATTAATGAACATGCTTATATACAGCCTGAGTTTATATGTTCTCCAATAGAAATGACTGAACTAGACTATGGCTTTGAAATTTCTCCCCAAAGCACAATCCTGAAATACCAGGAGTACCAGTTTGGCTTGAACGCCGGACCTCGAATTCAGACACCATTAACTTAACCACTGAACCAACATAATCACTGTATTGAGTCAATGACAAGCACATATTTAGATTGTATTCCAAATACGAGATAAACTCCTCTTTCTTCTGTACTTTCTCTGTACTTTCTCTGTACTTTCCTCGGTACTTTCTCAGTACTTTCTCGGTACTTTCTCTGTACTTTCTCTGTACTTTCTCGGTACTCCCTCGGTACTTTCTCGGTACTTTTTCGGTACTTTCTCGGTACTTTTTCGGTACTTTCTCGGTACTTTCTCGGTACTTTCTCGGTACTTCCTCGGTACTTTCTCGGTAATTTCTCGGTAATTTCACTTTCTCGGTACTTTCTCGGTACTTTCTCCTTCCACATTTCTCTCCTACTTAACTTACATATCTTCAATACTGCTCTTCCCATACGGTATCCTCAAATAGCCGGACCAACACTTTGAATTACGTCTTCTCTTCTGTTAGCATAATGTATCATCTTAAGTACAAATGATGACCTATTTTAAGTAACTCTTTCAAAAGGGAACGGCCAAATCTAATATTGTGAGATCTTGTGGCTAGACCCTGTTGCCGGGGTCTTTTTTTTCCATGAATAGAAAGAGGCCTATGCATGTTTATTTTGAGAAATTGTGTAGATGAAATTGCTGAATTGGGAAACCATAAATCTGGTGTCAGTTTGAATTGTTTGGGAAAACTGCTTAGTTTTAAAGAAATTTCTAATTCGGAAGGTGCCATAACCCTTTACCAAACACCATATTTTTTACTGTTTAAAATTGAAAGAGTCTGCAGACGACATCTCAAAGTATGGTGAAATTGGAAAATAATCCTCTGGTGGGCAGAAAACATTGTGCAAAAAGGAAAAATTGCTTGTTATGAGCAATTTCTCCTTTCCCCACAATGTTTTCCAAAGATGTCCGCAACAAACTGGTTAAATGTCGTTATTGTTTCGAGATGGGTTAAAACATAAGGGCCCTTTTTTATAACGCAATAAAGCCGTGATTTTCCTTTATCCAGACTAAACTCACATCAACAGTATGATGGTGAAGAAGGCCTGGAAGCGTCAGAATGAATTCACTGTTTTCTGTATCACCGGTTGTAGGTTGTATCAAGGACCCACAGAGCACCGGAGTCGAGGGATTGTTTTACAAAACCTGTCCATGTAACTCCGACCTGGTGTGTGTGGGGACCGGGGTACCGTTTTACTAAACAGTTTACGTTTAAGATTTGCGTAAGTCTAAAACAACAATTCCTCTTACTTCAATATTGGACGAAGCAATATTGCAAAGTGACACATCATTGGAATCGTCTCTCCGAGACGCTTCCAATGAAGTGCCACATTGCAACATTGTACTTTCATTGAAAATACTATCCATGTTTATCAATTATGACTTACGCAAACATTTTCCGTAAGTTGTTTAGTAAAACGGGCCCCGGCTTACAAGAATATCCGTATGGAGAAATAGGAGCGTAAGCATAATGAAGTTGGGTACAGTGGTAGAGCGTCGGACTACTGTACCGAGGGTCGCAGGTTCGAATCCCCGTGAGGCGGGGTGAAAACTGCCGGGCCTAACCCACAAACCGGCGCGATTACTGGTGTATAGTCCAGGAAGCAGTCATCGAGAGTGACACGATGGGCTTATATAGCCTCCTTCACAATCGATGTAAAACAAAATAAACAAACCACCAACAAAGTCTCATTAAAAACCCCAATAAGCCTCACGTTTTATGCCCCTTTATCTTACACTTACAGCGTAATATAAGTTAATCGACGCAAGTCATCGGATGGTGTTATCCATATTGAGTAAAATCGTACTTATTTGTAGTCAATCTTTAAACTATTATAATGATGAACGTTCAACCACGTTATTGACTTATCTGGTACTTTCTTTTCACACGTCTTATGTTAAAAATGTGTTTCTATGATATTCGCACTTTGTTCAGCTGCCCCCTTTTATGGCTATTTGTCACATCCAAAGATCGAATCCCCGTCAGGCGGGGTGAAAACTTCCGGGACTAACCCACTAACCGGCCCGATTACTGGTTTAGTATCCAGGAAGCATTCATCGAGAGTGGCTTTGAACAAGCTTTAAATAGCTTCCTTCACAATCGATGTAAAACATATACGGTGAATGAAACGGTGAATAAATGAAGTATCTGACAATTACAAGCGTATGCCTATAAATCAACATGGAAAACAATCTCGGAGTTGTCATTTATTCTGGACATGTTACACTCTCTTTACAAAACATTTGTATTGTTGATTTTCGGTATGATTGGGAGATGATGAAACTGTATAAGACGTTTGTATGTTTGTTCTGTGTCAGGTGTACCGAGAAGTGAAGAGAAAGTTGGTTTAATCAGGTTATTATAAACAATCTGGTATAATTCTGTAATGAGATGTTATACCAAGGGGCATTAAAAACCATACTTGCCATGTCTTGTTTATCATAATTTACGTATCAAAGGAGAAATTTCGAATAAAAAGAAATGTTTTTATCCAATAAACTTTGATATGGATGTTCACACATACCCCCCCCCCCATATGTCGTTTAAAATGCGGAATCCTTATCCGTGCTAATAACTCCATTTTTATCTACTACCTTTTTTTCTAATACCCTTAAATTTCCAAAAGCAAAATCACTTCAATCCAGTAAGAACGAATACATGCTTTTTTAATGTACCCCTTCTTTTAACAGGTGTAGAAGTTCATCATAAATGTGCAGTACTGTTTATTGGTTAACCCTTTCCCAAACAATAACGAAATTTAACCACTTTATTGCAGACGACTCTGAAAATCTTGTGGGAAAAGGAGAAATTGCTCACTCAGAGCAATTTCTCTTTTCCCACAATGTTTTCTGTCCTATGAGAAGATTATTTTCCAATTTCATCACATTTTGAAATGTCGTCTGCAAACTCTTTCAATTTGGGACAGTCGAAAATCTGTAATCTGGGAAAGGGTTAAGACAAACGTTAGAGCGTAAGAGCTCAATGCAACATATTTCACCTCTTGGAAATTAGGTGCCATTGCATTTATGAGATTTGTTTTGTTCTTTTGCTAGAATGATACGTCGATACTTTTTATTGGGGTAATCGTTTCTTGGGTAACAGTGTGATTTATCATGGCACTGCTGAATAGCTACCATAATGAGTTTTAGCTTGCATGACTTCTCTCTTAATGGTCTCTGGATGCATAAATGTATTTCATATATATCATTTCCGATATATTTACATCAAATCCTGTCTGTTGAGCATTAATGAGAATTGCATTGTGTAAGAGATTCTAATGTTTACCACCAACAAACATTATAGAGTTTAATCAATAAAGGTTAGTATGGCTTATAAGTCTATTAACTAGACATCTTGCTTTTTTAAAAAAAAAGTATGGCATTGTTGTATTATCCACGTGAGGCTGTTTTTGGACTAAGGGTGCGTCAGCACCTTAGTCCAAAGGATTTACATACCACTTTTGGAGGGACGGTACTTTATCGATACACAAAAAGCGGTCTGACCCCAATTACTCATTAAACATCTGCCTTCACTGTGCGGACTAATACCTTCTTGGAACTAGGAATGTAGTCCGGATTTACTCGCCTTGTTCTGCTCTATATTATTATAACTGTTGCCTCGTGGGAAAATCGTAAAATGTCCAGATGTTCACAGAAACAATGAGTATAGTAATGGTGGTAAAAGGAGCAGCTGTTTTCCTCAAGATGTTGCCCAAAGAAATTTCCATATGTATCCTCAATCATCTTGCTTTAAACACACCTTAGTCCTTCAGTGCTATCAGCACTTTGATTATGATCAGATACGATATTTTACGTACATCTCCCACGTTCATACAAGTTATCATAAGACATGTATTCTCCTTAGTTTAAACTTATTTGCTTTTCATCGATTGTGAAACAAGATTTTACAACTTAGATTATTTACTCTTGATTTTGCTCCCTGGATACACACCCAAAACTCGCACCAAAAGTGGATAAATGAATGGTCCCTAGGGGAATCCCTCTATTCAGGGGACTCGTACCCAAGACTGTCGAGTTCTGAGGAAGACGTTCTTGCACAAAACCAATGTCCTTCAAATAATTGTTATGATGATCTCTTGGAAATCCAAGATTCTTCTTCTCTGTCAATATAATCTCTGTTAAGGGTTCATTCTGGAATATGTTTGCACACGAGTTAAACAATTTCCATAGATATACTAATTAAAAAGCATCTGGGACAGACTTCTTAAGAAACAACTATGCATATGAAATTGGAAAAAAAACGCTCGTAACATAAAAAATCTTACATTATCACAACGATTGTTGCACGACATATAATGATAAGTGTTAATTTAATCCATAAAAAAACACCCCCTTTGAAGTCGGTTATGATTTAGAACGATCATTAAACACGATTTTTCTTGCATGAAGAAAATGGCGTCAACAATGATTGATAGTTTCCCCACAAGTATAAAGGATGCACATTTGCGCTGTCATCCTCATTTTATCAAAATCTGCTGTAATGAAGTCACCTGTGTTTGTGTTTCTCATAATTGGTGTGGTCTGCGTGTCTCAGGTAAGATGTTAAATTTTTATCTTTCCTTTATCACCGTCATTAATGAATCTGCTTTATTCACGCATAAAAACATTACAGAAAACAAAGTGGCAAAATGAGACATTGCTCGTTTCACTGAGAATTGTCGAAGGCTCTGTTACGATGCTCTTTTTCAGTTGTTGAATAATCAAGGGCTCCCTTTATTACTAGAAATTGTTACAATAAATACTATAAAAACAATGTCTGCAGAGATGAACGGTTACAAACAGTGGATCGTCATTTGATCACCAACATATTAATCATGGTAAGGCAATGGTTACTAAATATATGCTTTAACCTTATAGAGCTCGAACACACTTCATGCTTATGCAGATAGGTTAGATCCAGACCAGCCGCCAAGTTAATTGGCGGCTGGCCTGTGATCTAACCTGTTCGCTACTGTGTTGCGCAGCATATGTGATTTTAATGTAGTTTCCTTCGTTGTGATAAGTCAAATGATGTGTTAAGTTAATAAAAACATGCGAATATTATTTCAACAAAGACTTGTTGAATTTCTTTGTTATGGAATTAAATATGGCACCAACATCAAAGCAACTAACCGTTATGATATAAAAAAGGAAAGACATTATATCAGTTATAAGACATCGTTTCGATACCTTTCTCTATGCTGTGCGGTATGTTTAGTTAAATGGTGATATTTACTAGACAGGGTTACTGATAATTCCCGACTTTGACGATTCCCCACTAGGACATTTATCCAAATGTGTGTCAAGTAGAACAATGTCACGATGGTGAAATGAAATGGTGATGAAACATATTTTTTTCGAGAATTTAATTACAAAAGTATTAAAAATATATTTAAAAGAAAAAGAAAATACCACAATATCTACATCAATAAAGAAAAAAAGGCATACTCCATTTGAATAGATATGCCCAAAATGTCGGGAATTGTCCCAGTGGGGAATTGTCTGAGTCGGTAATCGTCCCATTGGGGAAATTGCCCAGTGAGTAATTGTCCTAGTGGGGAATCGTTCTAGTGCGAAACTATCCTATACCCAATAAACCATCTGTAAACCAAAAACTGTTTTCTCATAAAAGTCCCAATTACCGTTAGTATGTTGACGACTTTATTTCATCCAGGCTCAACCTGGAATACAGGCTGTTCCGGCGCCAGGCAGAGGGGCGCTTAAAGGGTACTGTAAAACAAGCGAGGACTGCTTCAACAAAAACAAGTGTTGTGTGAGCTTTGAGAGGCTGCGTGGCAAGAGAGACCTCAGTCCTGATTTAAAGAGGTTTGTTGACGGGAAATGTGAACCGCTTGGAATTGTCGGTGCAGGTAAAGTCTTCGAGTGTAGCTCAGTCATTTATTTCAGATGATATCTTGGACAAGCTTAACCCATTACCACACAATAACGACATTTGACCACTTTGTTGCAGACGACGCTGGAAAACACTGTGGGAAAAGGAAAAATTGCTTGTGACGAGCAATTTCTCCTTTTCCCACAATGTTTTCTTCACTATCAGAAGATTTTTTTTTTCAATTTCATCACTTTTTGAAATGTCGTCTGAAAACTCTTTCAATTTTGAAAAGTCGAAAATTTGGCGTTTGGTAAATGATGTACCCCCTTCATCCTTCAACTTCTCTCACCGAATTTTATTTTTTAAATCATTTTTTTTTCAACTTTACCTCTCTGCGTTGCTATTTTTTATGCAATTTATATGAATATGCATATATTTACTACCATATCCATCGCATGTAATTACGTTTCTTAACAACGAGCTTGTTCGCTAGATTTCTCAATAGAACTACAGTCAAACTTGTCTACAGCAGCCACTCTTAAACATAGAATACATATGACTGCATAGCAACATTGAAGCTCAATACAGCAGGCAAGACATGCAGAAAGTTCCGGCAGGAGCTTTCTTCATGTTTTGCCTGCTGTATTAAGCTGTCAACGGTCTAAAAAACAGATCTGATGGCATTTTTGTTGGCTGCTTAAGACAGGTTTTACTGTATGTTATAATTATGTTCATCGTAATGAAGACGTTTCGGCATTTTAGTTTAACTGCAATGGTATTCTTTTGTATAATGCATGTATCTCTTAGCCGCAGACGACTTGCGTGTGTCACAATAACAAATAAAAAGTATTTGCTTGTTTAAGTAACACAAATATAGACTACTAGGACGCAATGAGAAACTGTTCGGCATTCTTCGTTTCCCTATTAGACTGGGAACCGGTCTCTCATCTATCGTATACTATATTGTTGAACATAGTGGAGCTTATAGAAAGTGGGGGACCAGTTTATTTCCCCCATCGGTCACGTTTGAATTTAAAGTCGGCAGAAGCCGAATAAAACCTTAAATTTGAAGGGCAACAGCGAGGTTTCTATCGATAAAAATGTTAGGAAGCATTTCAATAGCCCATGTCGCATTTCAGAAGCCTGTAATGTATATCAACAGTTAACCTTACTTTGTGAATCAATAAACAAAGTAATTAAAGAAATGCTTGTCCGTAGTAAGCAGTTTTTCCTCTTGGCTCATGATTTCCAAACCTTGTTCTATTCAGTGTTAATCTCGAAACATTCTGAAAATGATAACGCAACTTTTTTTTAAGAATTGTTTTTCTTACGGAACTATCATAAAAGAAGAATTGGTAAATGATGTTCGTTATAGGAAACTGAACAATAAAGAAAAACAAAACGAAGAAAATAAACCCCCGCACACAACAGTATGTTTAACTAACAAGTGCCTAATCTGTGAATATATTGTCGATGTCAGGTTGTATTAAGAATCCACTTGAGACTGGGACCCCCGGGCTGTATTACAACACCTGCCCCTGTAGACCCGGGCTAATCTGTGTAGGGACGGGCGTCATTGATCACCCAGTCGGAGAAATAGGAATGTAAGTTTGACTTTGTTTTGCATACCAGGGTAGCATTTTGCTTAACAGCTTACGCCACGAATGTGCGTAAGTTCCAAACAACCTCACCCCTTATTTTTTTTATTGGGATAGCAATATTGCAAAGTAACACATCATTGACATCGTCTCTCCGAGACGCTTCCAATGATATGTCACATTACAATATTATACTTTTATGTATGACTTTATTTATATAATTATCAGTTTTCACTTCAGCAAATAGTTTACGTATTTCGCTTTGTACATGTAGATCTTTATTCGGGGTTTTTCATCACGTCAACGTTGTTACAATTATGATGTCTTGTCAATAGTCGATGGAAGGATGATTCCAAAATTTATCTGCCGATATGGGTTATACCACGTTAGCTATAACTACAAGTGCATGCGAATATGCATTTATTGTTACATTCTTTGTCAACCATGAGCTGTATATGGTTCAGTTGAAATAAAACGTAATTCTATAACAATCGACAGAACGTTAGCTAGCCGGGAGACATTGCTTCTCACGAAATATGTGGTGTATTGGTACCTCTGATATGTGATATAGAGTTCATTCTAAGCGAGGTATAAATCAAGATTGTATTTGCATGTGAACATGACTTTGTACCATGTACTCGTCAAATAAAATGTATGTTCTGTTCTGTTCTGTCGCATAAGAACCGGCAGTCCGCTAGTCGGATGGGGGACGACACCTCTCGTGAAATTATTAATATATTGGTATAGGGACATGGATATGTATTTTAAAGTTAAGAAAAACAAATATCCTTATTTGTTATATTCAGCATAGGAAAATTATATAATGAGTCTAAATTCCATCCTTTTTCTAAAATTCAAGGATTGTTCAATCGGTAAAATAACTGAATAACAGAACAACCAGACAAAAGATGAATTTACGTTGCGTGAATTTAACACACAGGCGGTTTTTTTTTTTTACAGATGCAGGCTTGAAGATTCGCAGCAATACTGAAGCGTTTGAGTCATATTTAACCCGTTACCAAACGGATTTTAAGACATGTTTTATCTTTTTTTCTCCGATAGGCTCATTCTAGTGTTTGTGCTGGAGGAGGTTCAACCCTTTACTGAACGCCAAATTTTCGACTGTCCCAAATTTAAAGAGTTCGCGGACGATATTTCAAAATGCGATAAAATTGACAAACAATCTTTTGATAGGGCAGAAAACAATGTTGGAAAATGAGCAATTTCCCTTTTTCCAACAATGTTTTCCGGAGGCGTCTGCAACAAACTGATCAAATGACGTTATTGATTGGTAACGGGTTAATGCTCACCTGGCACTTAAACAGAACACAAGAATATGTTCCAAAGTAAAAAATACGCATCAAGGTTGTAAGCATTCAAACGAAATATAGAATGACTCGAATGCAACATATAATCTTAGTTCTATGTTATGTCCCAAATTCATGGTGCCAGGAAGTAGGCGAGATCGTATGTGGCTGTTTTGAATCGAAGGGAAGCGATTCCGACTTTAATACAAAATTGCCAAAATCGAACCACGACTTGGTCAAAATCTTTGCCACCCTATGTGAAGAAAGTGTTATCCAAATTAGTTTTCTTTCAATATTGGCCAAATATATCTGCATAGAAAATTAGTGTGTGACCGAGAAGAGGTTTAGACCTAACGAGGGGATGTCTAGGAGTATGTAGACACACTGACAGTGCAATCACGGTTATAGAATCGCCATGTGGGTTCAAATATCGGTGACGGCATTACGATTTTTATGAGAGGCAGTCTTCCGACTGACTGACGGATTACCTTATTCATTTTATTTATTTTCAAATAACTGGAATGTCGGCAACATTTTACCGTTGTCCGTAACATAATATAGATTTACGAAATATAGCAAACATTACAAAAATAACAGAATATTATGTATGGTTAAATAAAATGTACTTTTCACAGAAAAGCAAACGCAAAATTTTGTATAAAAAATTAATATTTCCGTTGAGAAGACGTAATGATTCAACAATTATTGATACGAAAAGAGTGTTGTTTTACACTTTTTGCTCCTTACCCTGAAAGCATCCCTTATAAAAACTGTTTTGGTTCTACCCAGCTTGACCCGCTCTTATTGGCAGTTGAGTATGGGGTCTTCCTGTGTCATTTAGAGTCGGACATCACAACATAACTGAAATAATGTTGACGCGATGTAAAAACCCGTGCAAATGAATAAATGTAATCAAAATTTCTGTTGAAAAGGGTCTTAAACTCCATTCAAGTCAAACAAGGTATTTGGATACGCGTACTGCACGGAAAATAGTCGGATAAATAACATAACGACCTTTTTTTACATTTATACCAATGTAAAATTGCCGCTTAACCCTTGCTCTGCATTTAACACACCGGCATCAAACATTTACGAAAGAAGAAAATATTTTGTTAAAAGGAGGAAATGCTCCAAGTGATTATTTCCTCATTTTGTCACAATGGTTTCCTCTAAATGAACTGCCATTTTGTGTATTCATCTGCCAGAGCTTTTGGTTTTGTAATCATCAAATGTCAGTTTGAGGAAACGGGTTACATCCTCCCCCCAAAAGTCCTTTAAACAAAACTTAACTAGTTTTTCCTTATATCAACACATATTTTTTTTTGAAACAGTTTAGGCGATATGCAGAAAAAGACCAGTTTTAAACAATTTATATGACCCCCACCTTTATTGGAATAGATTGCACAGAGAAACGAAATATCTTTTATATATTTTTTATCAAAGGTGGTAAAAGATGCATACTGTCAGATATTAATTATGATCGAGTGTTATTGAATTCTGCTTTTTTACCTTTTTACATTTTTCAAAAACACACAAACATGCCGATACATCAAATTAACTTAAATTTGCAAACTACGATCATCAAAGTCTTTGCATTAATTACAAAAACACTTTGTTCACTTTTGAAAAGAAAGAACAAAAAAGAACGAGTTTTCATGCATACGACCATTCATTATAGACTGCATAAGATTGATATCGAGGGTTTTATGCGAGACCATAGTAAGTCCTTCACGCTTGTGAAGAAAGACGTACTGTGGTCTTGCATTAATCCATTACCAAACAACGACATTTAACCATTTGTTTGCAGACGACTCTGGGAAACATTGTGGGAAAGGGAAAAATTGCTCGTTACGAGCAATTTGTCCTTTTCACACACTGATTTCTGCCCTATAAGAAGATTGTTTTCCTATTTAATCACATTTTGAAATGTCGTCTGCAAACTCTTTTAATTTGGGACAGTCGAAAATTTGGCGTTTGTTAAAGAGTTAAACCCTCGAAATCATACGTCTTGGTAGAAGATTCCAATGTGGACTCCGCTACCCGACCAAAACGGGTAGGTTATTACAATTAAAACTATTGGAACACAATTCTTCTTTTCTTGCGTACATTTTCTTTAATTAAATTGCAGAAGACGCGTTAGATACGCAGACGTGTTTTTGTAAAGGATAAGCGTTTCGTTTCGTACCATGAACAGCACACCACAAACAAGCAGTATGATTGATGTTTCTTGTAACACTTCACCGTAATGTATGAAACAGATAAGAAAAAGAGCACATACATCCATCGGAATACGTTATCCAAAGTAAATGCAAAGATAGCAGATGAAAATTGTGACAAAAGTATAGAAGTTTTAGTAAAACATAATTTCATCACAATGATTTCGAAACATATATATGTACATCATTGTTCGTGATTGGTAACTAAGCTCCATCTCAGTCACTGTAACATATGTGCCAGTTACAGAGATTTTAGGCCCAAAGTCATCAAATGACGTCATGGAGAAAAACGCTATAAAAGATGACACCATAATTTTGCCAATTGCTCTACTTATTGAACAAAGTTCACTCAAATACGGTAGATAGCTTTTTTTCACTGAAACCGATTAGCACCCACTATTTTGCACATACTATTCCAAATATAATGTATGAATTTTATAAATTCTATTTGTCTTAAAAAGAAATGTAAGAAAATGGTGTGCATCTTGTTGTCTTGGGGTTGCTATGCAAATAGCTAAAGTTCCTCTAAAAATCATGTTTGGGCAAAAATTTGAATTGGATCTCATTCCACAGACCTAATAGTGTCTAGAAATGATATCTCAATTTCGCCCATATACCCACTTTGGACCATTTTTCTCAAACAGTGCCACATATTTGGTTTTTTTTTTAATTAAAAATGATCTAGCCAATGCATAGAAAAGGTTGACTATTCATATCGGAAACTATCACATCAGATCCCTTTGTGAAACACATGCAAACAGGAAGTAATTGCAATAATGGCTTTCGTCTTTGATAAGATAGCTATTTTAACATTCCTTCCGACAATTATTTGTCCGCTTTTATGAAATTTATCATAATATTTCTAATGTAGATGGTTCTGTTAATCCGCTACACGAACCAAATCAAGATTGCGCGTTATCCGAAGAAAGAAATGATGAAGCGGCTAAAGATCTCATAAGATTCCCGACTTCTGAAAGAAACCAATGTTGGTCGATGAAAGCAATGTTTGGTAACGGAACGTTCCACACCCGGTTAACCCTTTACCAAACACCAAATTCTCGGCTGTCCCAAATTGAAAACGTTTGCAGACGACATTTCAAAATGTGATGGAATCGAAAAATAGTCTTCGGATAGGGCAGAAAACATTGTGGGAAAAGGAGGAATTGCTCGTTACGAGCAATTTCTCCTTTTCCCACAAAGTTTTCCAGGATCGTCTGCAACAAACTGGTTAAAAGTCGTTATTGTTCGGTGATGTGTTAAGAGAAGATCATAAACCAGTTCTTTTTGTCACATTTGTAGCAAAAGTCTTCTGGAAGGGTCTGCCAAAAAGAGTTATTCATTATAAAGAAACGTTTATACAAAGGCTATCATAGAACTTGACTTCAGCTACGTTTTATTTAAGTTTTCTCAAACTCAGGGCAGGGAATCACGTGATCAGAAAGGATAATGACCTCGAAATAAAATGGCGACTGTCGTCGCTTCGACTTCTTAAAACCGGTGAGTATCCTTTCATATAGCGATTTCGTGCACGAAATGTAGCGCAAAGTACCCGATTTATTCCGCCACTTGGTGTAATGGTGCCATATAAGCGGTTTCTTCAAACACTCGACAACAGTTGTTGTTGGAACGTATCCAACTGCGATCGGCGAGGTTCGAACACTGTTGTCGAGTGTTTGAAGATTCCCAGCCCTGAAACTGCATACAACAATTATTTTTAATAAATTCAAATCCAGACATCCTCGTTCCAATATCCAGTATGTTTTGGAAGACAGTTCGATCACATTTGCACCTTTTTGCACCTTAAATTTGTATCTAAAGGAAAACCAACGTTACATAACGTCATTAGGCGTTACATAACGTCATAAGACGTTACATATCCCACGTTTACGTCGAACCTTCTCCGACTGCGTGAAACAGTGATTGGCGTCTGGAGCGTCACGTGTCTCTATCAAAACAAACCCGAGATTCTCCGCCTCTCGACGTTTATCATCTTCGATACGGTTAAGCTCTTCTCTAACAGAACTCTCACTGATTTGCCGTTTCCTTCGATCAATCTTTGCGCAGCTGTCGGAGGCTGACTGCCAATCTCTGGAAGACGATCCAAGCGTGGATTGGCGAATGGATGGATGAGTTGATTTGAGATCACCGGGTTGATCGTAGCCCTCGCCTCCACT
Source organism: Cerastoderma edule (assembly GCA_947846245.1). NCBI lineage: Eukaryota > Metazoa > Mollusca > Bivalvia > Cardiida > Cardiidae > Cerastoderma > Cerastoderma edule. The sequence goes on along the minus strand of OX401412.1, from coordinate 24,658,483 downwards.
GTCAGTGCCGTCTGTGTTGCCCTTCAAACAGTTCCATGGTGATTGACTAGAAGAGTGGTCTTTGGATCGACCAGAATCGGAGCACTTTTTTCTTTCTTTCCTTGACTTTGATGAATCAATGCTCCTGTCGTTATCACTTAATGAACAACTATTCGGACCAGCGTTGTCTCTGGCCTCAGCGCCATATAACGATTCTATCTGTTGACCGTTCGAACACTTTTGGTTAACGTGTCTTGTACAACATTCAATTTGGTTCCCGCTCGAACGCCGATGGTGCCGAACTTTTTCGTTTGCTACTTCATATTTCATAGACTGGTTCCCGCATTCACACCGATGATCGTACGGCAAGACGCTTGCATGACCCTCAGCTCCATGCGCCTCGTCTTGTCTAATATCAACCCCACCGTACAAGTCTGTTGGTGGGACAGGGTAGTATAATTTGCCTGAAGGAGAATCGTTGATTATTTGCGGATGCCCATAGCTGGCGTTGCCATTGCCTTCGTCGCTTGTTTCTTGTCCGTTTATTTCAATCACGCGTACTGGATACAATGCCATAAGCGGGAAAATCCAGTTGACAATACATGTAAATATACTAAGGAACTATAGCATCGTTTCTAACTTGAGATATTTCTCCATAAGAATGGGTTGCATTGTTTCTGGCATGGTGAATGTCCCATTCATTCTATGTTGAGTTTTGCATTCACTTGTATATTTGATTCGACCTGAAAGAAACGAGAGGTAGAACTTAAATATATTTGTGGGCGACATTAGTGCAGCGATAGGGCGTCGGGCTCATGTGCTGAGTGTCCCGGGTTCGAATCCCCGTTAGGCGAGGTGAAAATTTCCGGGACTAACCCCAAAACCGGCGCGATTACTGGATTAGTATCCAAAAAAGCAGTCATTGAGAGTGGCTTTGAACAAGCTTTAAGCTTCCTTCACAATCGATGTAAAACAAACATGGTGAATGGTACTTAAATATATAATAATTAAAACTCATATGTGTATCAAAAATCAATTTATTTCAGTTGGAGTAGCAAACAAAATAGAACTACAAAGTGAGCGTGTCTTTCACTGAGACTACTTTTTTCTTTAACTTCTTATATAAACACCATACATGGTTTAGCCGACATGTTTATTATAAGAATCACAAATTGATAATTACAGTAGAATGTTTGAAATAGATCTACTAGAAATTATTGCTTTCAGTTTAAATGGCATACAACAATATACAGTAGTTGCAAAATATATGTGTATTTCCCTTTACCTATTTTTTCTTTCACTTCTTTTATAAACGCCATATTTGGGCTATTCATTAGAATCGTCTTGCCATCTTGCCTCTTTTAAGAAAAATCAAACGATAATCACAGAAGAAGATTTGAAATACTACTTGTGGATTACTCTCGAATGATTTTTTTACATTGAGCGAGATTCAAAATGAGCCATCAAGCCAACATACAATAAAACAGAAATTCTAACACTAAAAAACGCTTCTATAGAGTGTACCTTGCATATATCAAGTCATGTGTCTCTTAGAAATTGAATCCATTGAATATTGATAGAAGAAAGAAAGAAAATGCGTGAACCTCAAACGAAACAGTAAATGACCATCTCCATAACAAGGGAGGTTATCCTTGATCCATTTTATAAAACATTTCTATAGGAGTGAAGTCCACGAATTTGTGTTTTTCAACTAATTCAACTGCACACTAAATGGATTTCCAGTTTTAACCCTTTTCCAAACAATAACGACATTTGACAACTTTGTTGCAGACGACTTTAGAAAACCTTGTGGGAAAAGGAGAAATTGCTCGTAACGAGCAATTTTTCCTTTTCCCACAATGTTTTCTGCCCTATCAGAAGATTACTTTCCAATTTCATCATATTTTGAAATGTCGTCTGCAAACTCTTTCAATTTGAGACAGTCGAAAATTTGTTGTCTGGGAAAGGGCTAAACCTATTTCCGTGTACGCAAATTGGTAATAGGTCTAAAAGACTTTTAATTGAAAGCATCAGAAAACGATATTAAATACAGAAAGAAAAAGGAAACACATTCTCATGAATTTAATAGAGACCATTGTGAGAAAATGAAAAAAGTGCTCATAAAGTGCAATCTATCCTTATGTCACAGTGGGCTCTTAAACACTCCAGTGGCTCAAATATTTTAAGCATATTGTTTTCTCTAACTAGCAAATCTACTTTGACATCGTGTACTAAAATGAAACCTGCTTTAGATGCAACGAAACATTTCTGCTATGAGTCTATGCATCGAACAGAAATACATTGCAATTCGTACGTTGAAAAAGAAAGTTAAAAAAACCTCTAAGGCCTCAAAATCATACGTGTACGATTCTTCAACGTGAAAAGGAAAGTAAAAGTGCCAAATGATACTCTAAATATTTGGGTAGAAAACGATATATATATATAGTTTACTCATTATTATTGAGTTTATAACGTATCCAAACATGAAAATGGAAAATACACGTAATTAAGACAAAAAAGAAAATGGACATGATAATGAGTAGAGAGATTATACGAAAAAATGAAATTATCTCCTTGAGTAAGCATTCACGTTCGTTCCATTTTTTTTTTTTTTAAATTTTTGATCGTCTGCTGAATGTTTTTTAAATTGCGTTCGTATGAGAGAAGAAATACCCACGTGGTTAGAATGAAATCAGCTCGGTGAACCATCGGCTCTATTTAAGCCCACTTATGTATAAGTCATTCTACTTAAGCGTTCTAGCAACTTGTTCACCAAAACACGATCTATATCTGCGCAATTGTGTCTAAGTGCAACTTCCTGAGTACCTCAAATGTAATAAGGAAAGTAACAAACCAAAATAGATACTACGTGGATAAAGATTCACTTAATCTACATATGCGGTGAACATGTTTAACCCTTTCCCAAACAACAAATTTTCGACTGTCCCAAATTGAAAAAGTTTGCAGACAACATTTCAAAATGTGATGAAATTGGAAAATAATCTTCTGATAAGACAGAAAACACTGTGGAAAAAGGAAAAATTGCTCGTCACGAGCAATTTCTCCTTTTCCCTCAATGTTTTCTACAGTCGTCTGCAACAAAGTGGTCAAATGTCGTTATTGTTTGGGAAAGGGTTAAAAAAAAAAGAAACTCGCCTTGCGTTACACGATGAGAAAAACAGACTTTCTTTGTACCGTTTTACTAAACATCTTAGGGAAAACATTTGCGTAAACTCAAACCAATAAACATTTATGTATCCTGGATGAAAATACAATATTGCAGAGAGACGAATCCGATGATGTTTTACTTTGCAATATTGCTTAGCCTAATATTGAAATGTGTGGTAATGTTGTTTTGTAGGCCTACTAACGCAAATTCTAAACTTAAAATTTTTAGTAAAACACTACCCTGGTCTCGAAGGGAGAGACACCAACCTCGAAAATAGCTTTAGATCTAGTAAGTATTTCGGCAATCAACTTCAGGTTAAAGAAGCAAACCTAGTGGCCTTTAGTCCGAATGATCCAGACGTAGATATTTCATTGTACACTTACAAACACATTTACAGCTTGGTTCATTCGAGTTAACCCATTACCAATCAATAACACCATTTCACCACTTTGCTGCAGAGGATCCTGGAAAACATTGTGGGAAAAGGAGGAATTGCTCTTAACGAGCAATTCTCCCTTCCCACAACGTTTTCTGCCCTATCAGAAGATTATTTTCGAATTTCATCATATTTTGAAATGTCGTCTGCAAGCCTTTTCATTTTGGGACAGTCCAAAATTTGGCGTTTGGTAAAGGGTTAACTTGGTTTCTACTTGATTTGGTCATAAGATCTATATTCTATTCGGTTCACGTGTTCGTCAGTTTCAGTCTGATATCAGAGCATGGGTATTTTCTATACTTTTTTACTTCACTAATTACCTAAACCAGCATCATCGACTTTGTTTAACGCTTACACAATGAACGAAAACATGCACGCATCAAGGGCTACATACACAGATACCAGTAGATAAAGACCTTAAACAGTTTGAGTAGACAATACCAAATACAATTTTGAAAATGAGTATCAGCCTAACAAAGAAATAATCTTTATCTACATATTATCATTGTACAATCGAAACACATTTACAACATAACACTTCACTTTATTCGATTGCATTGTTGCCACGCCGTTATGAAGTTATACGAGATGATCTAAGATGCTCTCTTGTTCAATAACTCCACAAGATATGAAGAAATTACACGTAGAAAGAAAACAACAACACAATACTAACAATACAAGTAATCGTTTCATCTACCTATAGTATACAAGTAAAAGTTACATCTACAAATAACAAATAAAAAGCGATGCAAAATGAACACACACACAAAGAATTACAGAATTTAAAGTAAACCATTATACATGTATACTATATCTATCTTCCTATTACGGGGACTTAGACATTTTCCCCTGGTGGCCTATCAGTACTAGGCTAGGATATGTGTTTCGCCCAAGAACACTCTACAGTGAAATGCATGGCCCGCCCGGTCTCTAGTCCCCGATGCTATCAACTACATCACCGCAGATTCAAGGGAATGATAGTACAATTATATCGTCTGGTGACATTATTCCTTGATTAACGCAGAATATCAATATTCCGCCGTTTTGAAACATTTTCTTTTGTCGGATTACTTCAGTGGTTCTCGGCATACACCGGTCGGGGCCGGAACAATTCGGTTTAATACGCCTGGTAAGTGGTTCTCGGCATACACCGGTCGGGGCCGGAACAATTCGGTTTAATACGCCTGGTTCAAGCTTACTCCGATGTATACCGAGAACGACTGAAGTAATCCGCAAAGAAAATGTTTCAAAATGGGGGATCATGGGTTTATTACATTAAATGCATTAAACCATAAGTATTTTCTTAACGACTAGAGACGCCATTTCCATAAGGGTTAATAATGAATGGAATGGCCGCGTTTCCCAAGAGTTTGATATGTCATGTTATCAGACGCATGATCGATTATCATTTTCATCCATATGCATTGCATATACGCGTATATTGAGGGTTAATGTTTCGAGTTTTCAGTTTCGGAATCCGTTTTGCCATACCTTAGATTAATAAAGCGACACTTTCGTTTCAGATAGGCTTGCGAGAATAGCACAAGGATAAATCAAAATACATGAACTGTGGGTCACATCCAGAATATGGTTTTATGCCAAATAAACATTTAAGGTATTTATTTTATGCAAATGATCGACAAGAAAAAATGTATAAATTTTATGTTATTTAATAACATGTACCATAATACCAAAAGAATGAGTGCTGTGCATTAATATGAAGAAGAATACTTCCTTGTTAGACTGATTCGGATTGTGCATAAAGCTTTGTTCTATTTATAGTGCAAAGTGTTTAATGGAACCGACTGAGTGTGGTATGGACTTTACCTGGATGTCATAACGTCATAGGATTTTCTTTCATTTACGTACCAATATGATATATTCGTATCGAATACTCCATACAGAAGAAAAAAATACGCTTATGAGAAAGAATAAGCAGACGCTAGCAATAGAGTGTGCAAAAGGACGTTATCATTGTGAAAACAGTGGATAAAATAGTGAAAAATGAAACCATTGCTCTGTAATTGTTTGTCACAATCTTCAAATAGTGTCCAAATGTATTTCAATAAAGAAAAAGAAAGAAAAAGGAAAAGAGAAAAAGAACATTACCAGAATTAAGTTAGTTTCTCCATAAATCCTGAGCTAATGTCTAATCAACACGCTATGACGACGACTTGTTTGCAAATTTGCGATTTGAGCAGACGGACACTTAAACACCAACACATTTAAAAAATATATGATCGACTCAACTCTTTATCAAAATGGTTTCTTCAAACAACCTCTAGAAACAAAACGTATCCAGATATTATCGTTAATGTACAACACAATGCCAAGGATCGAGAGAGAAAACGATTAATAACATTTGTGCGTTATTTCCGAATACCGAAATTTGTTTAAGGGAATCTAGATTTACATACGTCAAAAGCTCCGAATTCCCCCTCGTGTTGCACTTTAAGTAGTGTTTTCTTTACTTCCTGCTTATTCTATTACATGCAAACAAAGATCTAATAAACATTTGTAGGTCTTTGCAGCATACAAGTATAGGCAATGCAACGTTTACATATAAAGTCTTCGATATCAAATAGAACTATAAAAGTCGAGGCCAACTCCCCTAACAGTACGGTCACAAGGAAAGTTCCAAAATAAGTCGTCGTGTGTGAATTCCCTCTAGTATAAATAGCATAGCTTGACTTCATTCTAGTCATTTTTTTCTACAGACAACTTGGACCGCATCTAAAGCAGACGAAAACTAAGAGAAAGAAAAAACGACAGAAAGATTTGCTCACGTTCTTGGTTTTATTGCCATGTGAAGGCATACTACATATACTAGTTATTCTAATGATAAATGAATTTAATTTTGTCTGTAGCAAAAATTGCCTGTTCTACACACTGAACGGGTAAATGCTATGGCAAACCAACAAGCAGCATAGCTTTCTAGATAATTCAACAGACAAATTAATTTCTAACCCTTATAGTGCTTGTATCGACTTCATGCTTATGCAAACAGGTTAGATCCAGACCAGCCGTCGAGTAAATTGCTACTCTGTGTATCTTTCCTCAACAAAGTTAAGCAGATATTTAAAGTTTCGGAAAGCATACGACACAAACAACTATTTTTAGAAAATTTCCCAGCATTCTAATGGTCAACACAGATCCGAATGCATTATAGGCAATGGGGATTCAATTCTAAATTATCATATATTCATTGAACAAGCCATATGCTTCTCTTTATATGGGTAAATACAAAGATCCAGAACGTACGTGTGGAATCTAAGTTTCATTGGAAAAAATAACATTTCGGCAAATTTGTTGCTTTAATAGAATAGCATATCCATTTAATTACACAAAATTGTTCTTTCTTTGATATCTAACCGTAACTTTTAGGAACAGAACAGAACAGAACAGACTTTTATTTAGACTTGTACAAAGTACATCATCTACAACATATATAAAGTACAATTTGATGTCAACGTGACAAACATATCGTGACAGTTACAAGAAATAGTTATGAAAAGAAAAAAAGAAAATATTAAGTTTTTATCTTTGTTATCTTTGGAGGTAAACATATACATAATTATGAGTCAGTATTTAAAAGAGCATTCCTTTTTGTAAGAGTCTCTTTAATAAACAAACATAGCTTAATTAGTTCATCTTTCTGACAGGTCTGTAATAGAATAGTAAATTTATAAAATGAAGGTCTAATGTAGTACTTTTTCTTAATATACTTTTGTCTGATGCTTGCAAAACATTGACAAATACATATTAAGTGATATTCATCTTCGACGTCAGTGGAATTGCATAATAAACAAGTTCTTTCTTCTCTTGGTAATCGGTTTCTAGAATATCTACCTGTTTGTATGTGCAAGGGGTGACATGATAACCTAATTCTACAAAAATAAAATCGAAAGCTTTTTTTTTTTTTTTCTAAATAGGACTCATATCCAAAAAAAGTTTTAACAGACTTATACATGTATAAAACGGTGCTAGATTCTAATGTATTGATCCAACCTTGTTTGAACGTTTCGACTAGTCGTAGTTTAAATTCTGCAAGAAATACCTTAACATTAACAGTTTGAATATTATCAAACATATATGAAAATCCATAGTCATTTAAAAGGGTTTTAATGTTACTAATCCAATTCTTACGGCCCATTATACAATCATTTTGGGCTATGTTAAATACAGACTTCAGAATAATATTGTCAGTAGTGGATAGTTTAATCCAATACTTGATAATACGAATATATCGTGAAATATATAAAGGATAACGACCCAGTTCACCATAGACACTAGCGTTACACGTATTAGATTTTACTCTTAATAGCTTCTTGCAGAATTTTAGATGGATTCTTTCTAGTTCCTTTGATTTCGTGTTAGGTAAACTCAATCAAGCATGTGGGTGGAACCACCGACCTCCTTCTTTAACTCATTACCAAACAATAACGACATTTGACCAGTTTGTTGCAGAAGACTCTGGAAAACATTGTGGGAAAAGGAGAAATTGCTCTTAACGAGCAATTTCTCCTTTTCCCACAATCCTTTCTGCCCTATCAGAACATTATTTTTCAATTTCATCACATTTCGAAATGTCGTCTGCAAACTCTTTCAATTTGGGACAGTCGAAAATTTAACGTTAAGTTAAAGGCTAAATGAGTCGGAAGATCCCTCCTTGTATACATATCAACAGGCGAAACAATCCGTTGATGAATAGCTGAGGGAGAGAGGATAAACCTGCCCCTATATATCGCTATTCACATTTAAGGACTATGTCATGGCCGAAATAGATTAACAACACTTCCAAACATGCACATTCAAAAAACCATAAAGACAAGCCGTGGCAACTTAGAAATGTTAGTATTGATGAAAAAAGCATTGTCAAATGTCAAATGAACCTCGTCGGGTGTTTTTGTCATTAAGTAAGAGCACAGCAGACGAAAAACCTATCCAATTTTTGGGACAGCTTTTCTCGATTTACGATAAGCTTTAGATGACAAACTCAACAGAATGATAAAGAGCCAACCTCGATGTAGAGCAGCTGAGCGTTAAATTTCCAAATAAATGAGATATAAGTTGATGCGTAAAGAAGCATGAACACACCAAAATTTGCATCCTCCATCTTGCCTTGTACTTGACGTTAGAAAAACTGTGTTCAAAAGGTAACCGCTTCGTGTCATGCTTTTCAGTAGCACAATTATGAAAGAATACTTATTCGCCTTCAAAAGCAAGCCTATCGATCGTGTTTATCTTGCTTCGATTATGTATATTCGGGCTTTTTGATCAGTATGTAAAGTCGAAATTAGATGTAAACAAATCAAAACGGAAATGAAGGGCGAGTTAGACTATTTGTACAAATGCGCGAAACGGCATGGTTGTTGGAAGATGGCTATTTTTGCAAAATTATGAATGATGAACTTGTTTTCGGACATATTTAAAGCTTTTAATAGCTTTTAGTATATTTGTAAGAAGAAAATGATTAGACCTTCAACTACCGAGCGAATTTGATGAGGGACTTTTATGAGCAGTTTCACCCTATTTGTTGACATCGCAAAATACCATTTCCGGCGAAAAGCTGTCAATTCAATCAAACAATCTGTTAAACGACAATCAGTGACCAATAACGCACATAATAAGTGGTTGGTGGTTGAATATTTAAAAAACAACTTGGAATAAAGCTTTCTTCCTGTCAATTAGAAACGATCTCCGCAGTGAATTGGGTTTATGATCGATAAACATGATAACAACCCCAATATACAAATTCTACAATATAAAAAAGGTATCAATTTGTCCACTCAAATGAAAAAGGCCTGCAATCGATTCATTATGTTTTTGAATGTTAGATAGTACATATAGCATCAAGCTTCCATAACAGACCAACTTATTCATAAATTACAAATGCACTACATACATCACAATAGTATGTATTAGAAATTTGAATAGTTATTTTTCTTATTCCATGTAACCCGTTTTCAAAATTGATCATGTTTTCGTTGAACTAAATATGTTCACCAATTTTGACATAAATCAGCCTTCATGCATTCCTTAGGGAACAAAAAGTTACTTTATAATTTGATATAGTAACATAGTTCTTGGACCAAGAAGGAAAATGAAAAATGTTCCAAATATGTATATATCCATGGCTATATTTAATGAAGATTGGTAAATAAACGTAGCACAACATAAAAACAGTGTTGACCAACTGACCTAGTAATTGACATCTCTTTACGTGTTTCAAAAAAAGTGTATTCTTAATCTTTTTAATGAATTAGATTAAATTGTATGTTATGAAGGCTAATTGAAATAGGTGTATGTTGATAAATACATTTTGTTTCTCAATATGAAACCATTCAACGTAACACAATATCATTACAGACAACATATAGATATCAACAACATAAGTTTTAGTTTCAGTCACAATTTCTTTCAATTTATTATTTGTGTAAACTTTAATGAATTTTAGCGATTAGTGGCCACCATTATTATTTATTGGTAGTACTTTTTTGTGTAAAGTGAGCCTTTGGAAAATGAAAACTATTGTGTACATGTCAGTACTTTGCATCAAAAATAAAGGAATACAAATAAAAATTCAAAAAGTTAAGTCTCGGTGTATCTAAATGGAACTCTTAGCATGGTCATGCATGTAATTATATACATATTTGTGCATTCAGTTCTTTAAAAACTTGTAACAAAAAATGCTGAATTAAAACATGAATTATTCTTTCTATTTTATGTATCAAGTTCATTTTTCTAACATCTTAAGAAAGCATTTTTAACATCTCTATGAATGATAAATGTGCTACATTTATCCAATTACTTCAATATAAGAAATTCGTACCCCACCCACCCATTATCAAATTTCGGCCATGACATAGTCATTAATGCTGTGTACATAGTTTTGGGTAATTTGATCGAGGTATTGCCTCTCAATATACATAATAGGCCCTACGTGTAATTATCATGGGATGTTTACGTCGATGCTAAACCAAAGAACGGACGGAGTATTTTATTTGATTGAAAAGGTTGTAAGAGTTCGATCAAATTTTAAATTGAAAGTTATGCGCAAGATATATACATGTAATAGAAACCATTGCTGGAAAACGAGAATGTTCTTGCAAGCAAACACAAAGCTTCTTTAAAAACAGATAACTAAAAGTATAGCACATCACGTGTACTTAGTGTGTAAAATTACAAGCTCCTAACTTATTGGGCATACGTGCAAAGGAAAATGTCCGGGCGTATTTCTGCGTATTTGTTTCTCTTGCTAGCAACCATCTATATTTCGATTAAAATACCACAGCTGATGGTTTTATGCATTGAAGTGGTTCTCCCAATTACGCGGTAGCCCCCTCTGATGATTATCGGTGTCGTCAGCTGATGCTTTAATCTAGTCCGCTGGTAATATCAAAATGAACTAATATAAAACCACGGATCTGGCGTTGATTTGAAGCAAATTTGAAATCATTTGATCTAAATTATACGAATATACTTACTTATTTATGTCATGTGTAAAGCCAAATAAAATTCTGTTCTTTAGCGGTTTTCATTCGTTTTACACACATAATGATGGCATATCATTCATACGCTCTCTTCACGATACATAAAAACATTTCATGTGGGTTGGCAATATTCCATTCACATCACGAATAAAACGTAAGATACATGACAAAAGTTAATCTTTTCCCGATAGTGTTTATCTCAAAACGAATAACTGTTTTGTTCTATCAAAGAAAGTGTCTAGACAAACCGCTTGTTTACAAGGGAAATCCCCATCTTTTCGACATGGTCTAAAAATAGAACTACGCATCGCAGTAAAGAATCATGAACAAACACGCCTTTTTGTGAAATCGGGTGGCTTACACTGTGGGAAACATCAAAATAGAAAATATGTGACAATTCTTCAGCTTTTATTCAAAGCAAATCATACATTAATCATCTCAAAACAACTCCCTCAATCAAGAAACAGAACATCATTTTCCGAAAACAAAACATTTACCGAAAACAGAGGGCGTTTCACTCCGAAAGCATAGCCCCGAGCAGTCATGCGAGACTTAACCATACACAATCTGTGTTAAGGGTATCCTCTATACAGCTTAATTCTGATCTTAAAACGGAGTAACAGATTAGAATCTTGAAAAGCGAATTAACCAACTTAACCAATCAAGAGGTTAAACGGAATGTCTACTTTACTCTTAAGTTACATGCCTATTTTTGGGATTCATTAACACGGGGCTATAAGTCCGATGACATTCCAACGAAACCAGTGGTTCCGATAGGGATCGAACATGGGATACAAGTTCATGTTTATGAAGCACTTACTATAGTCTTGCATTGAACCCTCGAAGTTCATTCGCTTCAACACTGGGCAACGCAGAAACCCTAATGTGAACAAAAATCACCACCGAAGTACCTGCCTGGATGGCAGTCACTATATACTTGTGCATTAAAACATCTGGGATACCAAAACTGTTGTTTAAGGGAACTAGAATTCGATGCATTTAGAAATACAAAATTCATATTTTGAAGCCGTTTTCCTGAGCATGTTTGTTCCCAGGCTTATCCTAGCCAAATCATGATATAAGACATTTGGAATCCATAACCCATTACCAAACAAGAAAGACATTTGACCAGTATGTTGCAGACGACTCTGGAAAACATTGTGGGAAATGGAGAAATTGCTCTTAACGAGCAATTTCTCCTTTTCTCATAACGTTTTCTGCCCTATTAGAAAATTATTTTGTCACATTTTGAAATGTCGTCTGCAAACTCTTTCAATTCGGGACAGTCGGATATTTAAGGTAGGTATATGGTTAAACCCTCTGTATTATAAGCTCTTGAATTGGGGAATGCAATTCCATAGAGAATTTCATTCATTACCAAATGGTGTTTACTGAACTGACTATGTTATCATTTCTCTAACAACTCAAGGAAAATAAATAAGTGCGTTAGTGAAATCTAACATTCAAGAATAGTACCTTGAATAAAAGTACACTATTACAGCGCGACGGGTCATTGGAAGCGTCAATGAGAGACAATTCTAATGTCATGTTACTTTACAATATTGCTTTCCTCAATATTTGAATAAAAGGTAATGTTGCTTTGAACGTATGCAAATTCTTAGCATAAGATCCATAGCAATAAGGTATCCTGGTAATTGGTAGATCATATTACATGGATAACTTTATGTTTAGCGATATGAACTAAAGGGTTTCAATTGTAACACATACGCATTTCACAAATACCTTCATGCGTGAAGAACCTGTTCATATTAAATGTACCCTTCCAATTATTATTGAAAATACACAGGGGCCTATGAATACAGAAAGTCACAGAAGGGACGACATTAGCCAACATAGTGGAGGGCACTGGTAACAGAACACATTTCTACCGACATTTCTATAAAATACTATCAGGAGCCGAGGCAGGCGAAACTCGGGTGATACAAGTTGTAACTGTGTAGAAATTAGTTTCTACAACTGTGTAGATAAAAGTTTCTACGTCTGGGCCATTTTGATTAACCTTTACCAAGCGCTTTGCAGACGACATTTCAAAATGTGATGAAATTGAAAAAACAATCTTCTCATCGGGCAAAAAACCTGTTGAAAAAGGAGAAATTACACGTTAAGAGCAATTTCTCCTTATCCAACAATGTTTTCCAAAGTCGTCTGCAACAAAGTGGTTCAATGTCTTATTGTTTGGTAATGGCTTAAAGTGGATTAGCAAGCGATTCTATTTTTAAAAAAATCAAGCCATTTTTATACTTGATACTTACGTCAATAGACATTTAATCATCCCAAAAAAGAAGAGAATAAAAAGTTGCATTTTGATTTTTGAGACAGCATGGATCATGCACTGCTGAGTAACCAAAACATTTGGCCCATTTTGTTACGCGTTTGCTAAACAATAACAATATCTACCGTTTTTATCATACAAACCAATGAAAATATCTCAATAGTAACACAGGACATAATACCTTGGTTATTTCACAAACAAGCCGGATCATTTCTAAAGTTGTTTGTGTAAACAACCAGAATATTCTTTTTAAATTGGGTCTAACCAAGCTAACAAGTCTTCAAATGTTCAGGTTAACGATGAAGAGGAGTAGGGGTAATCTTGTATTCACTACAATAAAGAAAATACAAAACAAATATTTATCACTAAATTTAATTTTCATATTTTCAACACAACATTAATTTCTTTCTCAGTATGTATGTCATGAAAAAGGAACTCATTGGTAATACTTAATGAACATCTTAACTTCCATCTTAACCCTTATAATGCTGGAACTGACTTCCATGTTTCAGCAAACAGGCTAGATCCAGACCAGCTGCCAAGTAAATTGTCAGCTGGTCTGTCATCTAACCTGTTTGCTAGTCTTGGAATCTTTCCTCATCAAATTAAGCATATATTTAAAGTTTTGAAAAGCATAGAACTGAAAATCTATTTTTAGAAAATTACCCAGCATTTTAAGGGTTAATATAGCCCTACTATTACAAACCCATACACAAAACATTGCTTGTACAGCAGGCAACTTTGTTCACATGAATTAAAATATAAAATACTCCTGTGTTATGATGAATGACAACATTATGCAAGTTTTTCTAATCATTTTGATTGTATTACACACAAGGCATCTGTTATTCATGTTGGTTGATTTGATAAAAAAAAAATGCATTGAGAGAGAACAAATTAAAATGAATTTAACTCCGCAACAGAAATGGGAACTTAAAAACACCTTCTGGAACTGTTTCATTGAATCAAGGACTTGCTCATAACTGTCATTAGAAGGACATTTTTTGCAGTACTTAGCAAAATGCTCCATATGATCACATTATGTACAAATTGTGTCCTATATAAATATACCTGATGAATTATGAAGCCATAATTGTTTAACTGATCTAAACTTCAAAAACATAAAGCATATTAAATGAACAGATCAAAGGTGTTGCAAATCACTACACAGTCCTTCACAAAAATAGACATTAATATTACCCTAAATATTGAACTTTCAAAATATTTATTTCGACTAAGTACGCAAAAGTTGAATCCTGTACAAACCACCATTACAGATCCTCAAACAATAACATACATTCATATGTGAATTCATGATTTATGTACAAGATGGATAGTTATGAACATTTCAACCAGTGACAATCAATAAAGTTGTCTTAAAATCATACACCTATCTATCATTTTATCCATAAAACAGGATGAAATAATTCATTTCATTAGACATGAAATGGAATTGATCCTCCTTTGTCCAAGTCTTATGCCAAATTTCTCATGCATTTCTATCCCAACATCCTAACCTTTGGTCGAGACCAAGTTACACTCGGAAAATCAAGAGGGTGTTCTACAATGAAGATATTCCAGATTCATCTTCAACAATATTCACTCATGATGAACCATGACACCCTCCATGTTCTCTACATTGTGAGAAACCTCAAAGCATCACACCCTGACTAGTCTATACCAGAGCCTGTAAGAACAGAACAACTGGTAAATAACCATTCCATATAAAAACCACATCCAATATGACTGTGATCCATCTATACCCCATTAACCCTTTACCAAACACCAAATTTTCGACTGTCCCATATTGAAAGTTTTTGCAGACGACCTTTCAAAATGTGATGAAATTGAAAATTATTTCAAAATGTGATGAAATTGAAAAACAATCATCTGATAGGGCAGAAATGATTGTGGGAAAAGGAAAAATTGCTCATTAAGAGTAATTTTTCCTTTTCCCAACATGTTTTCTGCATTATCAGAGGATTATTTCTCCCCACAATATATTCAAGAGTTGTCTGCAGCAAACTGGTCAAATGTCGTTTTACTGTTTGGTAATGGGTTAAGGAACCATGTCCCACTACCGCCTCGCATATGGGTGATATCCTTGGGTGGCAGATCCATGTCTCTGGAATGTTGGGGGCGACGGGCCCGGTGCCCCGTAGGCTACAGCCTGCTGGGCTTCACCCTGTCCCCCATAGCCTGCTGGTGCTGGCACTGGGGCAGGCTGGGCACCGTAGGCAGCTGCAGCAGCATTTGGTGTGGCCTCGGCACCATAACCTGTAATGGACAAGGGATAGAATTGAATGATTCATAGTAAGAATGGCATGGGTTAAAGTTAATTTTTTTTAAAAAACTGAAATCTGTAGTTCTTTATCCTGAAAAGGCATGTTTGCTTTAGAATTATATAGGGACAGAAAGTCTCAAAACCCTGAAATTCAGGAGTAATCCTGAACACTTTCACCCATGGAATGGGTTAGGATGAAAGCTGTAGAGAGATCTGTTTCCCTATCCAGGATTTTGTGACTGGTCCAAATTCAAAGCAAATTCTGAAATATACATGGGGAATGGGTGTCTAAGGGCGTGGCACATCCATTCAAGGTAATGTAAAAGCTCAGTATCAGGCAGAGACTGCCACTGGTCACGCAGTCAATACTAATGCATCACCTCACATGGAATCTGCCAAAATGGTTAAGAGGGAGAAAAAAAGAAAAGAAAAGAAAAACCTCACACACTTCCTTTATAAATCACCAAGCCACATTATTTGCTTATTACAAAAGCAAAAGATCTGCACAATTGATTCATAAGAATTGTGACAATAGAATGCTTTTGTTAATAATTTGAATTTTATGCGACCAGTCTTAAACAGTGTGTGAAAAGTCATTTAGTCGGATGTTATCTTAATACAGGAAGTAAGTCTTTCAAAAAGGTCCTACTTGAGCTTTCTGAATGACTGGCATCCGTATTAAGCCATTAAGTTTTCTTATACACCACAATTATATCTTCTTTTAATAAGGTCGCTCATTTCAAAATGGATGGCAATGTGACAAAAATAAGCATGAAAAGAAAAATAAGTTTTCAATACTAATCAAGTTCTTTCCCACTATGTATCAATTGATGTGTACCGGTAAAGCGCATAAGCTTTAGATGTATGAGGGAACAATCTCTTGTACCATGGGCTAAACTAAAAGCATTGGAAAAAAAAATAGACTTGGTTATTATGATCTTGTAAAGGGCTCGAAATCTGTTTTAACCCTTTACCAAACGCGAAATTTTAGACTGTCCCAAATTGAGAGAGTTTGCAGACGACATTTCAAAATGTAATGAAATTGAAAATAATCTTCTGATTGGGCAGAAAACATTGCGGGAAAAGGAAAAACTGCTCGTTTTTAGCAATTCTTTTTTTCCCCCCAATGCTTTCCAGTCATCTTCACAGAGGTTGTTAAATGTCGTTATTGTTTGGTAATGGGTTAATCACTATAATGAGATAATGAGATGAAGATTGATGTGTTATGAAATAAAAGATGTTTACCATAAGCACTGTAATAACTTGAATAATCAACAGTAGCTTTACTAGCAGCGGCAGGGTCTGCACTGGTGGCTAAAGGTGTCTGACCAATGGCACTACCATAACCTTTGTCAAGAGAAAATAGGACACTTAAGGACTTTGTAAAAAGTATACTTTAACCCTTTCCCAAACGCAAAATTTTGGACTGTCCCAAATTGAAAGAGTTTGCAGACGATGCAACAAGATGTGATGAAATAGGAAAACAATCTTCTAATAGGACAGAAAACATTGTGGGAAAAGGAAAAATTGCCCTTTTCCCTCAATGTTTTCCAGAGTTGTCTGCAACAAAGTGGTTAAATGTCTTTATTGTTTGGGAATGGGTTATGGACTTTGTAAAAATTGAACCTTACTCAAGAAAATTCTAGACCTGCCTTAATAATTCAGTATAGTATTGTAAATATATAGAAGAATATATATAAAGAGCAATAATCATAAACACTAGATGATGGAAATAAAAGTCAAAGGGCTATAAAACACTACAAGAAATGGTCAAAGCTGCAGGTCTAAACAACAAATGATATTGATAGTGATACATATAAAATCTAAATGATAATCCTTAATGTCAGCATTTGACCTTAAACCTCTAACATACATGAATAAACTTAACCAAAAGCTTCACTTCCTCTCCTTATCTCTGCAGGAAATTTCATCCATTATACATGTTTTACAAGACTAATTGCTTGGAAACGGCGCTTCTCCATTAAAGAAATCAGTTTACTAGTTTATTGCTTTTTACCCAATTCACCAAAAAAAGGTTGTTAATCATACAACATGATTTCCATCTGATGTTGCTTTCCCATACACATACACTTTTACCACCTGCAGATGACATCTTATTACTTGAAGCAGACTACTTAAGAAAAGCTTAATAAACATGTAAAAAAAACCTTTCAGTTCTACTGTTATGATATGTGAATAGATTGAAAAAGCATTATGGCAAAAGGAGATATTGCTTGTGACAAGCAATTTCTCCTTTTGCCACAGTTTTTCGAAAGATGTCTGCTGCAAGACGGCAAAAATGTGGCATTTGGTGGAAATGTGTTAATACTGTCATTGGGTACATGCCAAACAATTCAAAGTTAATTAACCCTCGATTTACCTTGTAGAGTGGTAGGCTGTCCAGGTGTTGATGGGGCTTGAATTGCGCTCTGTGGTGGGGGTGCTGGTACACCTGTCTGTTGTCCATAAGGGTCTGTGGGTGGGGAGGAGGCCACCTGTTGTGGGGCTTGAGCGGCATAGGCAGGGGCGGCGTAGGCTGATGCAGCATATGGGCTTGTGTAGGATGTAAATGTCTGTGATGTTGAGGCTGGAGGAGGGCCCGGAGGGGGCTGTACGGGGGCCACAGATGTGACGAGTTGTGCCTGCCCATCTGAAAATGTATTACAAAATATTAAGAGAAGGCTTATGTTAAAATCATAAAGCTTGTCTATATAATCTTGCTTTGTCTAAATGTAAAATATTAAATTGGTAATTTGCTTATGACAATTGCATTAGAGACTAGTTGTGCCTGGCCATTTGAAAATGTGTAACTAATTATTAAGAATAGGCTTGTGTTAAAATTCTAAAGCTTGTCTATATAATCCAAGTTCTTCTAATAGTAAAATAACAGAGAATTAAATTGCTTATCACAATTGTATTATAAGTCAATTATAGCTTATGTTTAAAGAGATTTGAATAAGACCAAATTGCTCACCACCGCTGTCATTAATAGATATGAGTCATATTTTAAAATAACTTATAATATGCTCAGCTGAATAACAAATCATCAATTCATCATGAGCTACTCTAAATCTGTCATCGCATTTCAAACATGTCATATACCCAAAGGACAGTATTAAGACCTAACGCCACATTTGTTTGCGCCCTGCAGCAGACGACTCTCAAAAAAAGATTGTGGCAAAAGGAGAGAATGCTTGTGACAAGCAATTTCTCCTTTTGCCACAATGCTTTTTCAATGTATTCACATATCAAAACACCAGAACTGAAAGGTCTTTCACATGTTTATTAAGCTTTTCTAAAGTAGTTTGCCTCAAGTAAAAAAGACGTCATAATTATGGAGGTGGTAAAAGAGTAAACTACTCACTGCTAAAGTCTTGATAAGACCTCGTGGTCAGGGCAGGATTTGTGAAATCCTGGTACGATCTTGCAGGAAGCCCAGGATTGGGCGGTGATGTTACCGGGTGAGATCCGTAAGCTGCTGTTGAATAGCTGTATCCAGACTGCGGTGGGGGCTGTCCCAGTGCACTGGATGGGGGTGGCTGACCATTCGGGTTTGGGGGAGGCTGTTGCCCAGGGGGTGAGGTAGCCCACTGGTAGATTGTCGATGGTGCTTGTTGATAGCCAGGCGCACTACTGAATGTCTGTGTGGCTGATGGTGGTGACATGAAGGGAGCTGATACAGCTGTCTGGGGCTGGTTAGGGGGCGGCAACGTTCCTGGGGGAGGCCAACCACCTACAACATATGGGAAAGAGATGTGCTTACAATTCATGTTTTTTCATCATCTAATCCATGTCAATCAAACATAGAAGATGGCACTGGATTGGCTATGTACATAGAATAGGAAAGTCAGCTATTCAAAGAGTTGCACTAAGATGGACACCCATCGGTCGACGAACAAGAGGCAGGCCCAAAATAACCTGGCGTAGATCAGTTGTGGAGATCAGGAAGGAAGACTGGAGCTGGGGTCAAGTTCAGACATGGGCTCAAGTACAGACATTGGCAAACTCTGGTTATGCACAAATCAGCGCAATGAGCATTAGATGATAGAATCCATGTCAAATAGATATAACATAATCATACATGCATATTAAGATGGTTCCATGCAAGACATGTGCATGTCTTTTATTTCAAGTGAAGGACTTGCTATAGTCTTTCATCGATACCCAAGTAGCTTAAGTATGAATCTATTGAAATGATCAACCTCTTGTTTGTTAAAAACAAGTCCAACTTTGATTCATGTGTAGTATAAACAAAGGACCTTTAATCTTGCATACTTAAAAAGACGCCCAAAAGTCAGTATCAATTAATGAGGCAATAAAAAGTATCATTGTTTTCTCTATTCCTTGCTTAAATGATACCTGATTAACCATAAATCAATCAAGTTTAAAAAAAAAATCAAAGAATTGTATGCCAGTGAATAAGGAGTAAAGACACTTTGTAGAATTTTATTTTTTATATGAGCAGGTTCCAGGTTCAGGTCATCAGCAAATATTCTTCCTCTTTTTATATGAAGACCTTTTATTTTGGTATCTATTGTAATTGCCCCTTCGAAATGAATCAAGCGAGTAACCAAATGATAGGATTAACAATTCATCATCCATGAAGAATGCCGTAAATAAACATGTCATCTGGACCACTAAAATTAAAAAGCTATCAGATTCCATTATGTTACTCTATAGAGAGCTTTATTACCTGCTGAGGCTGGGGGAGGGGGTTGTGGCCAGCCCTGGGGTTGGAGAGGCGGCGGTTGGTCACCCTGGTGGTACCCCTGGAACTGCACATTGGGAGCAAATTGGGGCGGGGCACCCAGCTGAGGGGGTGGACCCTGTGGTGGCTGTTGCTGGTTCCAGGAGGGCTCTGGAGGCGGTCCCCAGTTAGGCTCCTGTACCTGGAATGGGGGGCCCTGTGGGGGCTGTCCTCCCATCTCTAGTTGGGGAAGATGGGGTGGATGTGGGGGCCCAAGTAAGGGCTGTGGTTCATCTTGTGGGCCCATGTGACCCATAGGTGGGGGCCCTGGTGGGGGACCCTCGTTGTTGGCTCTTCGGTCACGGGGAGTGGCCATCTTGCATTCAACCTAATAATGGTAAATAACAAACAGATTAAATAACCAGCAGATGATTTACTAAAATTAGCTTTCTATCATTAACTGTACCCTACTTACTTCTATTATCCAATCATTATATAGTATTATTTGCATGATAATAATATTGCTGTATTAGACAGGGATCTAATTAAAAACGAGTATTAGGGAAAACTTATTCTCTTAAACAATATCCATATTTGAAATTCTATTTGTTTATTGTAATGTAAATATTTTATAGACATGAACTATAGTAAATAGCAGTAACAAAGAACTAGCAAAGAAAACATATTGAAAACTAAAAGTAATAAACACCAGTATAAATTCACAATACAAGTAATAATAGATTTTTTAACAAAATGCAAACATTAAAGAAGTTATAACCTTTATCTTATTTAAATATGACAAATTAGCCAATAACATAATGAAATCCAGGAATTATTTTATCAAAGGGAAATAACATTAGGATAAAATAGAAGTACATCAAAAAAGTGTTTTGCCTTCATCATTGCTGATATATTTTAACAAAACAAAACATGCATTTTTTTGTCAACTTAGATTTAACACATGTTTGCAACAATAATGTACATCTTTAAGGGTTCATTGCAAGATCAGAGTTAGACGTTGCACTTTTGTCAATGACTTACTAACTTATTGCAGTGAACCCTTCAGTCATGGTCTTAACCTTATCCATAACCAAGCAAAGGAAACAGTTTGCATAACCTTGTAGTAAATGGCTTTTATTTTGAACAAGCTACTTTTTTAAGACATTTTAGGCATATTACTAATGCAGGTAAAGTGATGAGTTGTATACCAGTTTGTTGAAACACAGCATAACAATATTCAATTAAGAGAGTTCAATGATTGCTTTTTCAAATCATTTCATTTGACTATTTCAGCTTTATACTAAATACCTTGAAAGGGAAGTAATCTATAGTTCAGTATATCAATTACTGTATTATGACCAAAGAACATCTTACCAATACAAACAACATACAAATACAGCAAGGATTTTTGATAAAGGTTTTTCCTCAATATTTTATGGGCCAAATGCCATCAATAAAAAAGGATAGAAAACCTGTAAAACAGGGAAAATTGAGGAAAGTTTGACAGGGACATATTGTGATTACATACCTACAGCAAATGATTTTGTGTGACAAAAATGATTTACTAGTAAATAAACAATTGCACTTTGTCTACGATTTTTGGTCGAAAACCATTGAAACAAAAATAAATTGCTCTTTATATGAGATAATGAATGGGTTTTCAGGCGCAATGACAGCAAAGGTCATTTTGCACTCTTCATTAGTGATTTAATTCAACGTTGGGCAGCAATTGTGCCAAAAAAAAAAGGTCAGGAGACGATCTTTATAAGCTTAGCTTTCGATCGAATCCTTTTCATCTGTTTATCTATAAATGTAAATCTATGTACAAATATATATGAAATGATGAATAAAATATGTTTAAACAAAAAAAAGGTCAATATAATGTAGAGAGTAAAAGACAACTATGAACTGATTGCTGAGTAAAGGTAGGTAAGAATTAATTGAGCACTGTTAAACGTGACCTTAGATCACTTCATAAAGTTCTGTTTGCTCTGTAATGAAAATAGAAATTAAGGGAATAGAAGTTACACTAGATATGTCACCACAAGCACACTTTCTATACTCTATACCAAACAAGCTGTTCTTCTATGCATCTAAATTTGGGCAAGATGGCACATAATTCGAAATTTTAAAAGTGAAGAAAACATTTTGTTACATTAGAGATTATCATTAAAAGGGATCATTTTCTACTTCTCCATGATAACTCCAAAAGCCATCATTAACATACATATTAGATCTTATGATTGCTTGGTAGAGAGTCAAGTTAGAGATCCATCAACTTCCAAAAATATTAAACACTAACAGTGATTTAAGGAGTAAGGTGATATAGCAAGCATCCCATTTTACAGCCTTAACAAACTTCAGCAACATGTGTGACCATCTTGATTAATATGAAATACAGTTTAAAATAGAAAAATGCTTTAAACATAAAATCTATTGGATCCCCTGAACAAGTTGCAAAGTTGTAGTAACACATGTCTCGTGGCATGGCAAATTGCTGTTACCTTGACTTGTGGAGAAAAACAAAAAGGGCCGCGTCACGCGAAAAGGGGCACTCGGACATAAATAAAAACCGCTGACTCAGCTCTTTCTTAGCGCTATTATTCCAGCATCTAGTCACGACAGTTGTCATTTGTATTTATTTAAAGGTAGAACTTGATGTCCTCTAAGATGGCAAACAGTGTAACCCCACTGACGTGGCGGCTGGTCTGGGGCTACACTGTTTGCTATGTCCGAGTGCCCCTTTTTCCGTGACGTGGCCCAAATGATTATAAACTTTAAAAACACCTTGAAATGGTAGTGATGCATCAACACAAATATTCATGGGGTTCATAAGACATTTCATGCAATATGATATGAAGCACTTTATCTTATACAAGGCTTGGACAGCAGTTTGACAAATAGTCCCTAAATTGGCAGGTTTTCAAGGTGTTTGAAAGTTCCTTCTGAAACCCTCACTCCACGAAATCATAATTAAACATAATAAGTTTTATGGAGTTTCAAATAAATTCAGTATGAATGATGTAAAATGGTGAACAATTATGTGAAGTACGATGACGTTTTTAAAATTATGCCATATGGTCCTCATTGCATGATTAGTCATGTGATTAACCTAATCATGAAGCTAAACACAATGCACAATCTTCGTGTTTGAGCCAAGACCCATTTTCATATTAATCAAACAGTCCAATGATCGAAATGATTTTCGACTGTCCCAAATTGAAAGTTTGCAGACGACATTTCAAAATGTGATAAAATTGTAAAAGATGTTCTGAAAGGGCAGAAAACATTGAGGGAAAAGGAGCAAATTATTCTTTTCCTACAATGTTTTCCAAAGTCATCTGCAACAAGTAGTTATTGTTTGGTAATGGGTTAAATGATTCAGTTTAGGCTTCAGAAAAGTGTGGTTAGATTAGGTAGTAAACCTCTGATACTGTAAAACAAACTATTTCATAAGGAGAAACATGTTTTGTATTATGTGTAAAAGCTTTTTCTAATTTGACACAAAAGATTTCACAGGTGGTCAATAGCTTAAATTCATATCTAAAGGATTCTCTGTAAAATAAATTACTTAAATAACACATATAGGTTCCTAAGGTAGCATAAAGGTATATCAACTATGAAATATACTCTCTGTATATATTATTCAAAATCTGCTATATCAAAAAGGCAAAGCTTAAAAACCCATATAAGAAAAACTATACAGCAAACAACCTTAAGTTTTAAAGGCATGCATTTATTTCTTAAATGTTATCAACTATTAAGAAAATAAGACTGGTAGATAAAATCCATTATTTCTCCCCCATGTCAAACTATAAAATTTATACAGGTTTAAGGGCAACAGCAAATCACAATTGTATATTAGGAAAAAAACAAACATTTTATTGGTTTGTATGGTCTTTGTCAACCATTTTCCAGTAATGTTACGAATTTCCTGGATCCACCAGTACTAGGCTAGGCCTCTGAAATAACTTGCCAGAGGTCACACCCAATGGGACTCGAACCAAGGACCCTTGAGCTCTTAGTCTGCCACCTTAACAACTGGGCCACGAAGACCCCCCCAATTAATCTATGGTAGTCGAGAAACCAGCATGACTAGAGGATAAGTTCATCGTCATAAACATTTTTGTTTTTGACAAAATTATCTTATTAGTCTTTTGCTGTGAAGGCAAAATGGTAACTACTTAAACTTTATCAAACCTGAAAGTCATAAAATAATATATTTTTTTTCTTTTCTAAAATTGTGTAAAACATGTTTAATTTATAAACTATGAAAAGGATATTTAATTAAAATAACTCAAATGCCATTTTTTCCTAGTTAACACAACCCTTTGAAGAATGCTAGCTAGCCTAGTGCAAATGTTTAGTAAATGAGTATCATGACAGCGGTGTAGTAGTAAACTAGTAATAAAACTCTCCATCATTATTAATCAAGTACAATTTACATGCAACAGAGAAATCAAGCCTAAAAGACAGCAACAATAAAATAAACACAAACTAGAAAAGAACTAAAGTAATAAGAAGGTTTAGTCTGGTAAATATCCCATCACGCTTTAAATATGTACAATAAGAGTGACTATCACAGAAAGCCATACTATAGAGATACATTAACAAAACTATTCATATCAAAAGGTTCTTATGCTGTCGTTAAGGTTCTTATCACATATCTTAAGCACTTATCTTCTACTCCCAGCATGCATTATTGTGGACATGATTGAAGCAATGATTTGTGAAAACATTTAGAGAGGAAAATGTTATGATAATTATTTGGTCCAAACTCTATTTAACTTATTTTAATTGTTATGTGGTGAACATGTTTTCTGTAAGAACTTGTGAAACAAAAACTGAATGGATGGTTAAACAAACATCATGAAATGTTGGTTTTAATGTGTCCTTTTATTTCATATTATATTTTACTAACATGAAAAACTTAAATAACAAATGCAATTGAAATAGAAAGGACAAAATAAGATAGGTTCTGTTGCTTTCTGTTGATTGAATATTTTAATGTTTGGAATTTGCATTGTTCTTATGATTGAAACGAGTCAATTGAGACAAGCCAATCAATAACAGAGGCTGTATGCAGGTAATAATAAAGTTGCAAAAGTAGAAACAGATATACAAATTTTGCACTACTGATCGAAGAAAAGAAAATCCCTGAGACTGTCTTACATTAATCAATTGCAACCAAGATCATGCCACTATCACAATTGTGTTTGAGATGAATGAAACACCTGAACAAATTAAGGAAGAAATTTGGAAGAGAATCATGATCAAATTTGAGGCAACATGAAACTTATCGAACTAAATCTTCAACCCCACTGTCACTTAAGCACATGGTCACAAGTAATGTAATTTCCGGGCAAACACAATCTATCACAAATCGTATATTCCTTCAAATGAAGCAAAAATAAGGGATATTAACATATACAGTATTTGCTTTATAGCCATCAAGTTTTCTACTGAAGAGGCATATAACATGAGCATATACAGGGGAACAAATCAAAATGAGTAAAGAGTAGGATATCTTTTTCAATGCAAGGTGTATAGATACAAATTTTCCAGGATCAAGCTCTTTTCATTTTAACACTTAGAACACTGGGTAGTTTTCTGAAAATAGATTTTTGTGTCGCCTGCTTTCCAAAACAATAAAAGTCTGCTTATTATGATGAGGAAAGATACTCAGAGTAGCAAACAGGTTAGATCACAGATAAGCCACCAATGTACTTGGCAGCTCGCAAGGATCAAACCTGTTTGCATAAGCATGAAGTGGGTTTCAGCACTATAAGGGTTAAAATATGGTTGCTTAGCATTGAACATTCAATATGCCCTAAACCCATATCACTTAGCTATGATGTCTTTTAAGCAGAGTCTTAATTAAGAAAAGTCTGGGGTTCTATACATCATCTTTTTATTAACCTCAATATCAGTTTCCTTAATATGTCTGCAGCAAATGTCAATGTGTCTAAATACTTCAATTATCCATTAATCTCTATTCAAGATGTTTTATTTTTTGTGGAATTATTGCTACTTGATCTTATAAACCTATTTCAGAATTAATGTTTTTCACTTGAAACTAACATTCAAAGAAATATTAGAAAAATGACACACAGCAAAGTAGTCATTTTCTTTTAAGCAAAATCTTTCCAAATCCCCATAAAGAATGGCTGTTACTTCGATGTCTAGGGGAAGATGTTCATAGTAAATCTAGATGAAGAAAGTAATGTTCTCTGCATTCAGGAAACATTTCTGATTTCCCGATTTTATGAAGGCAATTGAAATAAAAAATTGCAAAACCAAATAAACCCAAACAGAGCTAAGTTCACTACCATACTTGTACTAAACACTCAATTTATGACATGATATTTGAAGAAATTGGTGATGACACATGAAATTATGATGTAATTAGATTATATTCCATTAATGAGCAATGTCTCTTTATTCAATATAATTTTAGAAGATTGCAGCATAAAATCAAACTAAAATAAAAAGAAGAGTGGAAGAGTTCATTTGGTTTTCAAAATTATGATATCATTTTAAAATGAGGCAAAAATAAAAATCCATTTGACAAACTGAATATTGAGAGATTGTCTGCAACTTGAAACAAAACAAAGGTCTTTGATGAGTACAAGATATTCGCAGGATATAAAATTAATGCATCATCTTTAGCAAAAAATATACATGCTTAACAAATGAGCAAGTTGACTCCTTATTAAATCTATCCTGGTGAAACAAAATTCCATTTTAAAACTGTCATTTCTTCCATTTTTTGTAACAAAAATCATGTTTCTATGACGCAATAGCTTCCTACAGTTTTTTAAATGGAACTTACAGTGTCTAAAAAAACCCAAATTATTCTTTTAAAATCTCTTAAGTTTTCTCTCTACAAAATCATATGGACTAAGTGAATGTTTTTAAGCACCCATAATAACAAATTATCATTATCATTTCCAGCATTATACAAAATCATATGGACTTAGTGAATGTTTTAAAGCACCCCAACAACCAATGATCAACATGATTTCCCGCATTATATACTGTTATCCAATTAACTGTTGTGAAAAAGGCTTACCAGGGATATTGGAAGGACACATGTAACTAAAAAACCCTTCTGACCATACAGTTATAGACAAAACACACAGAAACGGCAACAATTTGGAAACCCATTCCCTCAAAGAAAACATCCATGACTTATCCAAATTGAAAATAGCGCCAAAAGATAATAAGATCCTGACAAGGGGAGAAGTTGTTTGTCACATTGGCTACTTAACCCATTACCGAACAAAAACGACATTTGATCAGTTTATAGCAGACGGCTCTGGAAAACATGGTGGGAAAATTAGCAATTGCTCTTAGAATGCAATTTCTCCTCTTCCAACAATGTTTTCTGCCCTATCAGTAGATTGTTTTTTTAAGGTTATTAAATTTTACAATAGTAAAATAATTTGGCATCAGGTAAAAGGTTAAGTCTTCTGCTGCAAGTGTCTTTAAATGAATTAATATGAGGGAATGGTAAGAATAAGGGAGGAATCACAAAGATTTCTAAACAATATGAGAAAGTACTCAAAACACCAAGATGCAAGGGGTATTTCTACATATAGCT
Source organism: Cerastoderma edule (assembly GCA_947846245.1). Taxonomy (NCBI): domain Eukaryota; kingdom Metazoa; phylum Mollusca; class Bivalvia; order Cardiida; family Cardiidae; genus Cerastoderma; species Cerastoderma edule. Next base: position 24,630,539 of record OX401412.1, on the reverse strand, counting down.
TTATACTATATACTTCAGACCTTGTATCGTAGGTACCCATTTCAATCCCATCAATGGGACAAAAATAATTGAAAAAAATAGGATTTGATAACCAATACATAATTTCTAAGAGAATACATTGTAAATCAAAACTGAAGACATCTGTATTGTAAGTCCTCCCTTAACTTGACTATAAGGTTGTGAAGTTTCATGTTTTCTTTTTTCTTAAAAAAAAAAGCCTGTGAATTTTAAACATCTAACATCAGAACATTCCATCTCATGCTTGGGCATTTAAGGTTGATCCACTTACAATGCAAGACTAAACCCCATAAGATTCCAACTAATGTGCTGTTTGGTCATTGTCAACAATGAATTTATTACTAGTGTGTGTCCAACTACCTCAAACTTAATCAAAGAATACAAGTTCAAAACTATTGTAAAGGTCTTATCCGTCAAGAAGCTGCAGATTTAATACCACAAGAGTTTAAATTCTATTGGCTTATATCTATTCCTTTTATCCAGCAGTTGAATGTTTGAACCTTTCAACAAAGTCACGAATATACATTCTTTTTACAAAACGAAGAATAGTCACCATAAAACTTGCACATCAATAATTATTTGACTAGCATATCATGCAAGTCAACTTGCAGAATAATTTTTAAATTGTTTAACCATATATACCGGTAGCTATTCTAAGAGGGAAGGGGATCATGTAAAAGTGTTTCATAAATATGTAATTATTTTAAAGGTAAATAGCAAAATGCCTCCTCCAAAAGCTATACATGTTGCTTATTCAAAGCAAGGAACAAAAAATGTGTTCCCTGTACATTATCCTAGTATCAGATCAACAAGTGTCAAGTAAAGAGACTAATTATCCATTACAACATGTTTTCAAAAAACTGTCCAAAAGAAAAAGAAAGTCATCTTCATCTTACAGCTTTATTTATTTTTGTTTTTAAATGGTTTTCAGTGATATCTTGGTAGCCAGCACACAATCCTTGCTCCTGATATTTTCTCACAAGACCTGCACAATACGCTTTTCGAGTCAGTGTCACTAACTGCTTTCTAACATAAACTTAATCCATCAGTGGTAAGTGAAGATTATCAGGATGAACTATCAGAAAAGATGTATATGCTTCAAATTGAAACATTAAAATACTTAAAAAAGACCTTTGGATAACTAGCAGTAATATATCACAGTATCTATGGATTGAAGTTAAACACATTTAGCAACATCTGGGGTTTTAGCTTGCATTTCAAGTTTTTCAATTATCTAACTTTTATCAGTATGATTTAAGTCTGTTTCTTGACTGCTTACAAACTGTTTTCCACAACAGCTTAACATGTATTTAACAAATATGATGATTTATCTAATGCTAATAGTTTAAAAACAGTGTAAGAAAATGGTAACATGTGCGGCCTTGAGCCATTCCATTGAAACATAATGTAAATGACCTTAAGTGCATCTAATGTCCTTGTTGAAGTAAATAATTAAAAGCATACAGAAGATGTGTGCTGTATGTTTTAACAGCTTGTGCTGTATAAGGAACTTTCATTTTCTAATTGGTATTTCAGACAGCAGCATTCTTTTCATCAAGCAGCTGTACAGGAAACGGAATGTTTGAAGCTTCTTGACGACCTGGGAAAATAAAGCTTAGTCTGTGTCGAAATTTCAAAGTGTTTCATATTTCCTTGCTTTTAAGTATTTTGTTCGATAGTTTAGTATCTAGTCTGTAAGAAAAAGGTTTAATTTGAGATGGTTTATATGTGTTGAAAAGGACAAAATCTACTTTGTTTTCACTAACAAGCATGCCCATAGGATGTGATACAGTTCTGCTAAAACCTGGTTTTTATTATATGTATACTGTATAAAAGATTTCAAGACAATGAGAGTGTATGTCAACCCATCTATCCCATCTCGCTACGATGGAAAAACTTCAACAACTTATGATCTACATATTTGTGTTTAGTTTAAACAAACTCTCATGCAAATTTATAACAAATGAACAAGTGAAAAGTGGCAGCCCCTTCTAGATGTGAAACTCCAAGAAAAACTTTCTTTTTTTAAAAAATCAGGCAATTCAGTTTGGGAAAGACATTACTGCTCCCTTTGTCTTGACACCTTGCATACAGTTAGGGTAATTAACACATTAAATTGTAAATAAAGTGTCTAAGCATATATAACCTTTTTTCCATTGAAGGTCACATAGTGCTCTCTGCAAACTTTGTTAACAGCATCTTCATTCTCAAAGGTCAAAAATCCAAACCCTAAAGTCATTAAGAAGAAAGAAAAACACATGTATATTTACAAAAAACAGTTGTTTGTTGTGCCTTCCGATGTGTTAATATTCGGGACAATGTTGAAAGTAAACTTACCTTGTTAATAAAGATAACTACCATCTGCTTACTCTGGCCGAAATATTTAATATTTTTTCTAACTTAGATGACTTTGAGTGCTTTTGCACTAAGCAACATTTGAAAAAAGAGAGAAAAGGTGATTTTTTTTTTGTCAAACAAGAAAGTTCTTCATTTGTCACAATGACTTCAATGTGAATTAAGCACTTATCTTCAACATGTTTTGTCAGCATAAGTGTCGACAGTGACTATATGGATGGCTTAACTTTTTCTTCATTATTATTTCAGTGTAAACTTATTAAGCCTTTTATAAAATAACAAAATATCTCAACAATTTTAATTATCAAGCTGACAATGTTTATGTTTTTAATATTGGCATCAAAATTGGTGGACCACTCACTATGAGTGCAAAAAATGCCATTTAGTCTCTGAAGCCTGAAAAGAAATCTTATCAAATCTTCAATTAAACATAAGTTCATATCAAAAACATTAAAAAAAAGACATTCAAAAAATACACAAAATTGATTAACAGGTAAAAAAAACATTTATATTAATACCCCTTATATAAGTCATTTAATGTAAATGAACATTTTCCTTATTTGCTAGTTGGTAATACGCATCTAAACTATCCAGTTAACTATTTATGTTTTAAGATAAGGTTGGATGCCATTTCCATAGATGTTTTAAGTTTGTTGTTCAACATATCATCTTTGAAGCCTAGGTATAATATCAGAGAAACAATGTTTATATTTCATGTAGAACACATACTCAAACTAATTGGACAAAAGATAGCTCGTATTGATCTATAGAACTTATCACCACATCTAAGATTTATTGACCATATTGGAGAAAGATTGAAAAACAAAAATATTTGAAGAAGGAAACCTTTGGATGATCTTTTTTAAAAACATTTATTGTAGATAATAAATAATAGTAAGAAGTATGCCAACAAAAATGTTATTCCTTAATCAACCATTGGCTCTCAATGACTATGTTTAATACCTATCACAGCTTTATAAAAAAAAACACACACACACAAGAAAAAGAAGGCCAAACTTATGATTTCTTTTTACTGAAAAAATGCAAAAGTCAATTGACCAATCAACAAACCACCTCAACATAAATATTCATAACAGTTTATTTCAATTAAACTGGGAACAGGTCTCCGACAAACAAATCCATGTTTGCACATAGATATTGCTTGCAATAGCTCTTATTGTGCAAACCATCTCAAAATACATTGGAGCAAGTTTTGTTGACTGGTCAATTGTCGACTTTGATTGGATAGAAGTAAATAAAAAACATGGAATCAGTTGTATGACCATTTTGCGTTTCCATTCAACAATTTCAGACTTCTGCAGCAAATACATGAAGGCCAAATATTTTTGAAAAGGAGATGATATCAAATCAGAAGATGGTTAAAAACACATTTCAAATCATTTGCTGTTATCATAGCAATTTGTATATATTTTTTTACAAATGCAAAGAGATCAACTCAAAGCAATTCTCTTATGTGTATAGTTAACAATGATTTAAGCTATGTAATCTTACTGTATCTTAGTCAAAATCATTGTTAAAATGACCTTTTGCAAACCAACAATAAACACTTTGATATGAAACCTTATCTGCAATAAAAAGAGTTATTTTTCAGATAATTAGATATAAGGAAGACGTTGATAAGATGGGAGATGTTTCAGCTGAAACAGAACAGAATCTTCATGTTAACCCTTACAATACTGGCTTTTCTTTTTTTTCCCCCTCACTTTATAAAAAAACTTAAAAGCTAAATCGCATGGCTTAACACATATTTTTTTACAGGAACTGTAAAGAAATGGGTCAACAACAGCAATAGAGTTTGACACAAAGCAATCTTTCCCCATCCTAAATGACAGAAATCAACCACTGCTTATACATAGATAAAAGGGAAACACTCAGTCATGGCTGAAAGGTTAGTAAGACAAAGACAGTATATGGTCAATTGTGATTGATCTTATTTTAGCATATCCTTCTACTTGTATATTTGTACACCAATTGGGAAACCCCCCTTCTAATTTCTGTTAGTGAATTAAAACTTGTCATGCAAAATGGCTCATGTGACACAAGGTAATGGGACAACACAAATTGCTTAAATTCATTCACAATTAAAATGTTGGGGTATCCGTTAAATAGGTTGCACCATATGAGAATTGCAAGTTTACAAAATTCCATCATTAAATTTTTCTAATGTTTTCTTCTACGTATGAATTGATTAAGACATCTGCATGTGACAAGATTGTCAATTTTAAACTGATCCCTGCTTAAAGAATGAAAAGACATTCTAGATGATTTACCATAACAAAACTTCAATAAAAATCTCTTATTCCAAAATCAAACTTATCTAATATACATAAATATGTCAATAAGTTGATGCCATTCACTCTTTTTCTTCCCAAATTTTGAATAAATTGGTAAGAATGCAACATTTCAAGAAAAAAATGTGTAAAGGTGTAAGTAAAAATTTATCTATTCTCCAGTATACTTTAAATTTCTAACAGGTGAGCAAATTATTTGTCAAGTTTTCCATGAAATATTTGGGAAAGGAAAAAATAAAAAAGTTTAACCTACACAAGTAAATAATGACTAATTAATAAGTACATTATCACCCCAAGTTTCAGCGCAATGAAACTTAACTTTCCAGTACACTGAAAGATTAGTCTTTAAATATCTCTAAATAACAACTATGGTTAAGTTATGAAATATGGAAATAATGCCAGTTACTTAATGGTATCAATGTCATCAATCTTATATCATCTAATTTGCAATTTATTATATAAATAGTATACTTATTTGTATATTTTTACACATGCAAAGCTATTAAAACTTATTCTACATTTTCTATCAGTATCACACTATCTCCTCTATTTTCAATCAACGCAGTAATCTTAGTGCATTGTACATTAACACCCAATTTTTTTTACAAAGACAACCTGTATCTGCATTGACATGTATTAGTATGTTGAACAACTTAATGATATCTCTCGATTAATCCCTTCATATAAGAATTTACAACTGGTCCAAATTGAAAATAACAAAAGGTATATTAAGAATCTTTGTGACCAAAACATGAACAAATTAAAATGAAAATGACATCCATACCTTATAAATGAAGTTTAGGTAGAATAACTTATACTTCTTTTAAATAAGATACTAGTTAACAAAATGTATGATAAATAATCAATTTTGATTTGTTTGAATCTGAGAGCAATGTTGAGTCACAGCAAATTAACAGCCACAAAATTACCCTATTTCTCTGTAAAATTGAAGGGTAAATCACAATAAAGAACAAATAGTCCCTGTAACTATTTAAGATTACAAACAATTTTTGGAAAGTCAAATATGAGACTGTTTTCAAAAAACCCTAATCCAGGTTGGGAAGGTGGAAGTGTTTATAAAAAAAGACTACTATCACTTTTCTTTCAATGTTCTTAAACAATCAATATCCAAATAAAAATTTCATTTCTGTGACAACTTTCTTCTACAGATTCAAACAAATGTTATGGTCTTTTGTAATCATCTTTAATAAAGCATTGAAAATAACACACAAAATCTTCATAGCATTTATCATAAATCATTGAATGATAAGTGTATGATCCGAATTGGCTATAACCAAAACCTTTGTAGCCTTAAGAGCGACCTTCCCTACAAAAGAAAATTATAATTTAGCAAATTATTCTTGTACAGGTGTTACTGAGCCTTTTAAGAATATCTATTAATGAATGTTTGGCTTATAATTTGATGGTTTTGTGAAATATTCACAACCTTAAGTGCTAATTGTGAATATCCTACAGTATTGCAACAAGCCAACGAATTCTGTCTATAAAGATATGTCTGCCTTGTAAGATTAAAGATATGAAGTAGCATTTATCAAAGCATGTGTGAAAAAAACTGAAACATTTATCACTATCTTAATCTTTCTTTTCTAAATTGAGATACCAAGATACTTTATAATAGTCCAATTTAATAAAAGCACCTTCAAGGTTGGCACATGGTTAACAATGGTAAAGGTGCTTTATACTAAATATCTGACCTAATGTTTGTTTAATCAAATCTAAAGAATAACATAAGTGCAAAGTATAAGCATTTTCTTGAGAAACAATTTCTAAACAAACAAGCCATCTTTAATTTATACTTTTATGGCATGCCTCTGAGGGAAAAAGCTTAAACATGTTTACCTTTAACCTCCTTTTTACTAAACCTTTGTTGTTAGCAGCCTCCACTTGAACAAATTTTAGCTTGATAATTCTCTGTATCACAAAGACTTGTCTAATTCATTGGACAAATTTAAACAGTTGTGATTCTTGTAGTACAAGAATGGTGATTATGCCAAAGAAGTAAAAGGAATGCAGTCTAAACACGAGTTGAAAACTTTTCCCCTCAGACAGCCAACATTTTTATCATTATCTTGTTAAATAGATGCTACATAATTTTACCCTTGGTCATTATTTAACGGTAATGCCAGACCTAGCAATCTGTTAAGAAATCAATGAAATCTAAACCGATATTTCATAACATGTTTGGTAAATGAAATCTTATCAGTTTGACCATATATCTATTACTTATACAGACCTCTCCATGTTAACACAGGATCAAACTAGATGAAATGCTCTTCGTTTCTAAACCAATTACCCCATTCTATATTGGTTAGAATTAAAAAATGAATGCATCTGCAAGTGACAAAATTGAATGTCATCCTGAGCATTTCTTTTTTCACCCTTTCATCATAATACATTATTCTATTGAATATGTATGGAGAAATACGTTTGTACTTCAGGGGAGGAGGAGACTCCATCCTAACAATTTAAGTTTGATTCAAGAATGGATATTTATCTCTTACCTCTGGATCGCTGTTTCTGTGGGTCATACATGATAGTTACATCTTGTACCTACAAAGAAAGACATTTTTCACTTTATACAGAAATGAAGGGGAACATTGATAAACTGTCAACCAATCATTTGAAATATGACAGGAAACCCTTACCGTAGGTAGGGAGTATATAAACATGTAATGAGAACTAACAGGGTTTCAATAAAAGGAGTTAGGCAAATCATCTTTGTGTTTAACTTTATGTTTACCCCTATATCATTCCCTGAGACAGACAAAAAGAAAATAGCCTCTGTATAATTATCAGGGTCTAAAATCCCATAAACTAACGTTTCATCAATCAATTCAAACTGGATGTACTTCTATTGGTTTATCCCGTTATATGGTGCAAAAGGTAACGTGAAAAGGGGTGCCGTGAAAACTAAGTGATTCACGGTTAGTTGACACGTGACCTGCTTTATTTGCATATGGTCAAGCAACGCAAAAACTGGCACTTCAGAGTTAAAATCTATGAAGTGAAACGATACTGTTTTGTCCATCTAGTGTTTCAAGTTACAAATTATAATTGGATGATCACTAAATTTGAAGAAATCGAAGGTATTACTCGGAACTATTTGCTGCCTTTTTGCACTCAAGAACAATTCTATATTTAGATTAGTTAGGGAAATATACGTCACAGAGACAAATCTCCGATTTCATTACTGTTTTAAACAAAATAAACACATGTCATATCCTCCACAATTAACACTCTCGGGACATATATCATATATATATACCACCATACCTTTTCGATCACCCCTATTTATATGCCTTATCATGATTTTTCCACTCTACCATAGACAGAGAATAGTGTGTGACGTCATCTTTCATCGTGTGACTTCAGACGATGACATCACGATTTGTCTTGTGACTAATATTCATGCTTGTTCATGCATACTCATTTGCATTTTATAAAAACTGTTTTCTCTGTTGTTTCATTGAAATTGGGTGTTCGAAAGGTATGTAACGGGATAAACAGAATAATAGGTTAGTGACGTTAATGGGTTAAGTTTTTCGGGCTCGGCTTCGGTATTTATTGGGTTCGCCTTCGGCTCACCCAATAAATTCCTACGCCTTGCCTGAAAAACTTAACACATTAACGTCACTAACCTATTATTCTCTATGTCTTAAGGCAGCAACACTAACAAAATTATTTTTTAGAAATATAGAATTATACATACATTTCCGTATTTTGAGAAGAAATTTTTTATGCTTTCTTCATCAGCATTATTAGGCAATCCCCCAACAAAGATTTTTCTGTCTTTTATGTCACCCTGTGGTCCCTGCAAAAGAAGCATTCAAGTTGTACAAGATATGTGAGTGTCCATTAATCAAGAGGTCCTTTATTCAAGTAGAACACTTTCATGGCTGCGTTCAAAGTTATGTAAATGCCAATTGACCTGCACTAATATAAACTATTTGTCACATAGTGTTGCAATATCACTTTGAAATTGAAATAAAGGAAAGAATCCAAATTGAGAGCTCTGATAATTCCTATTTCTGGTTACCATATAAGTTTTTCTCACTCTATAAAAGTCAAAAAGATATCCATGAAGTACAAAGCTACAACTTAAAACTGCACATACAGGACAAATACATGGGCAAAAATATGTGACACTTTTGTAACAATGCTAGGATCTTCATAAAAAAAATGTCAAATTTTGAAGAAAAAAGAAAAAAAGTGACCCTAAATGTTTTTTTCTTCATTCAAATCAATACTTACATTATCAACTCTCACTTGGCAGTCTCTATAGAAGTTAAACCCTTTACCAAATGCCAAATTTTCAACTGTCCCAAATTGAAAGATTGTGCTGATGACGTTTCAAAATGTGATGAATTGGAAAATAATCTTCTGGTAGGGTGGCCAGAAAATATTGTTGGAAAAGGAGAAATTGCTTGTCACAATCAATTTCTTCCTTTCCCACAATGTTTTCTAGAGTCATCTGCAACAAACTGGTAGAATGTTGTTTTGTTTGATAATGGTTTAAAACATTATAGAGCAAAAAAGATTCATACAAACAATCAGAAACTGAGCAATTAGATGATTAAGCCAATCATTCGCAAATCTAAAGACCTTACCCCTCTGTGCATCCTTGGCGGTGGTTCATCCCCAAATCCTTCCATTGGACCTCCTGGTACCATACCTCCTCTGCCTCCACCCCCTTCTCTACCTCCCCCGCCTCCTCCTCCGCGATTTGGTCCCTTTGGATTACATGCTTTGGGGTCAACCTAGGTTAAGAAAGGAGTTCATCACTTTACGGTTTCAATTACCAACCTCACTCAATAACTGATCTCCAAGAATGAAATATAGACTTGATTTGGAGAGTCTGACCACTTACCCTACACTTCAGGAGTAACTAAAGACAAATGCAAACAACTATAGTAGTGCCCTTAAAGAAAAAAAATGCTTTTCTTAAATGGCCTTAATGTTCATGATTTTTCTGTTATCAATCCTTGGCATTTTTCACATCCCAAATAAAGGCCTTTCCACATAATCTGTAAAAAACTAAAAAAAGAGTATACAGGACGTGAGCAGACAATGATTGATTTTCTCTTCATAATAAGGACAGTCTAAAACAAGTTGGCATATATGCTGCTTCAAACTTTAATCAGACATACATCGTAAATTAGTTAAGAATTAATGAAACCTCATCAGGTCTGCTAGTGTTGAGGAACGCTCAAGCCTGAAAATCATTACTTGAAGCTTAAATTCAAATATCTTTGACATGAACAAATAAAGAAAACTTAAAATCTCAAAGCCAGGCTTGAAAATTATTAAGCCTGCCTATTATCATGTCTAAATCAAAACTAACTATTGAATATCAAATTAAAAGTACTCCCCTCAACTTCCTTTAAGGTAACACAAAACAAACAAAAAATCAAGATATCAACACACCCTTACCTGTCTACCATCTACAATGTGTACTTGTGATGAAAGCACTGTCTCCACACAGTGGGGGTCTCTGTATGTCACAAATCCAAACCCTCTTGACTTGCCCGTGTCTGGGTTTTTCATCACAACACAATCAATCACCTCTCCATATTGACTAAAATACCCCAGTAAACTGTCTGTAAGGAGAAAAAATCATCATGTATCATTTCTTTTATGACAAACTAATTTGCCCGACAAGAGTTGAAAGCTCAATACCTTGCAGAATGAATGACAAGAGCTATTATGTGAAAATGATACCACTACTTCTTAGCTTATTCTGCAATGCTCTTAAATATGATAAATATATTTATGGAGAGATTGTTTACTGCATTATGTCCTCCAAAGAGAAGATTGAACAAAATAAAATTACCTTTAGTTGTGTCCCAGCTCAGACCTCCCACAAACATTTTCCTGCAATTAGAGAATATCATAACAGTAACATCACATAAGGACAAAAAACAACGTTTGTTTCTGGCATCTCTCTAACGAGAAGGTAGAATAAGCAGGAAATAAATGTTCTTTTTGTATTAACTGTTAATCAATTTTAGTTTGAAACAAAGTTCTTGCAACTTAGAGTAATCATGGTTTGAAACAATTTCTTGCAACTAAGAGTAATTAATCTATTAGAACTGCTATCTGCAAACATAATCAACTTACTTTCTGAGGTTTGTATCAACATGTATTATTTATACTAAACCTCCTTTGATTCTATGTTTTGACAAGACCGAATTTCATCACATAACCGATTACCAAACAATAAAGACATTTGACGACATGGCTCTGGAAAACATTGTTGGAAAAAGAGAAACTGCTTTTAACAAACAATTTCTCCTTTTCCCACAATGTTTTCCATCCTTTCAGAAGATAATAACTTTTCAATTTCATCACATATCACCCACCGACATCTTTATTTATTACTGTAATGATCATTTGATATTTCACTGTAATAATTAATATATCTGTGTACATATTTGCGACATAGATGTGCAGTTGAAGTGTCATTCCTGATCAATCCTTTGAACAAGTGATTTTTGGGTGAAATATATGGGCTTCCCCTGACTATCCAGGTGTCTTAGTTTTCCAACTAACCCAATTCAGGAAAGATGCTTGGATAAATAAAGTGTTCGTCTTTAGTAGCAAATCATGTTGGGATTGCAAAATATCTTTATAAAGTTTTATAACAATCACCACCAATCTCGATTACCAATTATTGAGGAATGTTTTATCGAGTGGTTATCTCCCTTTTCAATTTCACAAAGCGAAGCGAATATCGCGTATTCCATGACAAATCATGATTTTATCACTGAATCACCACTGGAAAAGAATGGACCAATGATTAACTTACCCTTGTTCATTTCTATCGAAGCCGTGCATCTTCAAATGCACACGTATTTACTTGCAAAAAAATGTTTTTTGGTCAACAGGCTTGTCTTGTTGTAAATAACTTCCGGCAACTACAGTGCCCTCTAGCGATCGAAATTGAAGTCTTTCGCAGGAAGGATAACTCTAACCGACCGTATAGCAACAACAAGGTCTAGGGGATAATAGAAATGGATTTCCCCTCAGAGGACGACATAATGATAATAGAAGATTCCGATGAAGAAGACGAAGTAAATGAGGTAAATGATAAGAAGTGAATATTGCAGTTTGTGTTTCGAGCACTGGACAAATGGTGTTGTTTTGCGCGTTTTCTCAAGAATTGTAATAAAATTCGGATACTACTAGTATTCGGATTATTAAAACAACACTGTTTCCAATCATGCTGTAGCTACATAATATACACATTATGTGTTGTTTTTTAAAGGAATGGTAGAGGTTATTTTGAGGTCAATGTAAAAGATCAAAATAGAAATACTTCTAAAAACCAATTTAGTGTTATTTCGCAAATCGCCCTATTTTTTGTCAAAGTACATTTTGTCAATGGCACAGTGGTAGAGCCTCAGACTGCTGTACCGAGGGTCCCGGGTTTGAATCCCCATTAGGCAAGGTTAAAATTGCCGCGACTAGCCGACAAACCGACGTGATTACTGGTGTATTGTCCAGGAAGCAGTCATCGGGAGTGACTCGATGAGCTTTGTTAAGCCTCTGTCACAATCAATGTAAAACAAATCAAGCAAACAAACAAGTTTGCTCACTCACTCAGGCTCAGCTATTTAAATGTGCTTTAAATATATTTGTGACAGAAAGCCCAAAATCAAAAGGGTTAGTTTTCCGATATGGTTAAATAAAATATGAAGAACCAACTTTTGACAGACAGTAACGGTTAGATCAAAAATACGAAAATTTCATCTAAATTTAGCAAGGGAGGTAGATCTTTTGAGAAACACTTTGTGTACGTACTGCAGTTTTCCTCAGGGTTTTCCTTATGAGGCCAATTGGTAAAAAATAAATCATTGCTACATGAAAAGAGGTTAAATTCTTGTTTGGTCCTCTGGCGCCCCGGATACCCTAGCCTCCTAAACAGTTCAACTGATCCTTTACTCCAATCCTTAAGGAAAACCATGCGTCCTTGATCAAGCATGTCTAGGAAGCGGATAACATACCTGACTCCTCAGCAAGCATCTTTTGATACTGACATGTGATTATTGATATGATATTTAACAGTCATTAACTGTTAACTGAGTCTTAGGTATGAATATATACTTATACCACAGTACCAAAGGGACTCATAGTTAGGGTATTTTTTGGTGGTTTGTAACTTTAATTTACATACCTTGTCTTATCAATTGACTTTGAATGGCCATTTTGTGATTTAAAACCAAAAATCAGAACTTTGTTATGTCCAACACTATTTTGACCCTTCGAAATTTCTATGTTGGATTGCCCCATCAGAAAATGAAAGGCAATCTTCACATCAAATTATTTTGACTAGGCATGATGTCATGCTAAGGCTCAGATATTAAATCAACACAAAATATATTTTCTTAATGGCTTTAAGACTCTTTTAGAATTTCTATTTTTTCTTTTCTTCTCTTTTTGATTAACAGCTGCTAGATCAATATATGTTGTTAGTGTTTATTAGCCAGTTATTCATTACCATTTCAGACCAATGCCAGTGAACCAACAGCTGATTCTGAAAACGCCAATGCTACTTCCTGTAGGAATCCATACCATGATAAATGGGGAAACAACGATACAAACTATAAATGGCCGTCCCAGGTTCCAGCCGTTGCACAAAGTGTATTCAGGATCCTTGGCTACGAAAGGGCTCCTGGATCAAGAAGCAAGTTCTGCGAGACATGCATCAAACGGGCTTCATGTTTGACACCCGATGAAGTGACAGAAATTCAAAAACTTACAAAGATGGTCAGTATATCATTGGAAGGGAATAAATTTACATATGATTATCTAAGGGACAATAAGTATCAATGAATTTTTGCAGTTTTTTTTTAAAAAAAAAATTACATGATGGAAAAGGCCACTGGTAAATGGAAAAGATACTCTACAGAGGGTTGTTATCGGAAATTTCTAGAATGTGTTTGAATAATCAGGCAATCATGATTTGACACATAATGTCATAATCTTAATAATTACATAAATCTTGTTACTTTTCCATATACCAGTATGCATAGGGCTGTGTCAGAAAATTTAAAGTCTTCTTGTCATTTTTAGAGAAGGGCAAGACAGTGATTTTTTATACAAAAATCATCTCTACTTAAATGCTTTCATACCCATCACAATTCATGTACATGTTATCAATGTTGAGTTTAAAAAAGTGTATTTATAATTTCAGTCAAGGAGGGAGTCAGAAAATACAATTATTCAATCACAGTTGGACAAGTTGGAAAAACTGGATATCAGTGATGAAGAAAAGGTAAAAACATTTATCATGATTTATACAACTTATAATTATGCCTTTCTCGGGTATCTTTTTAGGTGTAATCAACTAACATTGAAAATCATGTTACATTGCACATCATGAAACAGACAGTTTTCAGAAATCACCTTTTAACATTAAGTTTTGTATATAAAGTCTGCACTGTCTTAAGATTCATCTTGGAAGGGCATTGTAAACATTTCAGTCAAGGCAGATTGTACAGGCTTTTTAAGTAAAGCATGATGCAGATATGACATTAAATACATGTTTGACAGTGTCCAAATGAATGCCTGTTATTGTAACAAAATGAGTCTTGATTATAACACATAACACAAAAGTTTTTGAACATTATATTGTATGAGGATAAATTGCATCAATACAAAGGTCTAACTTTCTTAAAGGCACATCAAAGGAGAGGAGTACAAATAAAGTATTGAAAAAATATATGGAGTTCATTTATTGTGTTCATAAAAGTCATGAGAATAAGTTTAGGAATGCATTGAGACCCTATTAATGAGACTCATTTAAAATAAGTTATTTTGTGCTTGAAATATAGTTGTCTCCAATTCAATCATGTTTATGAACAACCTGTTTGTTTACATATTCAAAATAACAAATTCTGATTGGTTGGTTCAGAAAATGTGTGAATCAACTGTCAAGGTCAGGGGTGAAGAATCAGGAAATCTGAATTATAAAACTTGCTTATCTGGGTTATTTCTGGTTTACTTTCACATTTAATTTGTGCTGATGGTGTTTTCTAGTGAAAACAATTTGAATCTGTCAAAAGTTTACCAGATAATATAGTTTGATATAGCATTAATCTCCTTTAATGGGCCTTTAATATATCACATTTCATATTCAGTTTAGATGTATTACTTATTAATGTTCTGTCAAAATGAAACCTGCCTCCCACTTAAACATTAGAATGTTAGTGCAATTTCCACTATTTCTGCACTTTTTAAAAGAAAAGAATATTACAAAGATCAGTTGTAAGGCTTGTTTTAACTTTAGTTGACTAGAAAACGGATAAGGAAATGGTACTAAGTATTTATGATAAATCAAATTAGAACCTTTATTGATAGGCCCATCAAGCAAAACAGCTGAGAATGTTATCATTCAAGAACCCAGGCAAGTTCATGGAAGACTTTGACCCAGAAAAGAGTACAAGAGAAATGAAGAAAGTCAACAGAAGAATTCACAAGGAGAAAACGTAAGAAGTGATATTTGTTTTAACAATGGATTGGCAAGCTTGCATTCTACTTGTAAAGTATTCTAGATTTCATGACAGAAATGTGTTGAAATATACAAACTTTACTGGTAGGGGTACTTGCTCATTACATTGCAATACAAGCCAAGTACCATGACACACTTTATTAGATATCAAGATGCATTTATCACACTTTAAAACTAGTGTTTTCTGATGCTGTTGTTAAGACTTATCCTATTATTAAATGTAGGGTTATCAGTTTCATATCTTTCCAATTCATTAAACTCCATTGGTTGAATAATTCATTCAAGAGAATTCTAACTAGCAACTACTTTTTAAAAGCATGTTATGACAATAATTGCATTTACAATGAGCATTCTCATATAGCCAAATTCTGAAAGATTACCAAAATATGGGCGTTCAATTGATTGTTCTTCTTTTGATGTTTATATGAATTAATGTATGTTTATAATGTTATAGACCTTTTATCTGCTCATTTGTGTTCCTTGACATGTTCAGGATTATCTTTGCTAACAACACATTCTTATTTATAAATGAGAAGAGAAGAGAGATTTATTTTTACTTATATATCCTATTTTCAGAGCAAGAAAGAATCAAGTGTACACAGAGACTGGTCTTTTGATCTCTAACAACAGAGATCTCTGTGACTGTCTGATCATAGACTGCCCAGGTTGCCATTTTCCATGCCCAAAATGCCAGTCAGAGAAGTGTGGATCAGACTGTAGAAATAACCGACGATGGTATTACGAACATGTTGAAATAGAGGGAACTGGGACTTCTCGAACATGGCCACTTAATGAGATCCGCTGAACAGTGCTTCAAATAAATGATCCTTTACATTACCAAAGAATGGTTGAGTGTATGGGCTATTTGATTTGAGGTATTAGCAAGACGAGAGGAAAATACGAAAGTAACCAATACATCAATACTTGGTAAATGGATTTAATCTCATTAAATGGCAAAGAATGGATTTGATGGGTTGGAGATCCCTTATATATGAAGAAGGTCTGATTAAATAAAGTGTTGTTTGTGCTACTGAGTGTATTATGGAATGGACTTGGAGTTGACTTGGAGGAGAGATAAAGGGAAGTTGAGATACCTGTATATGCCATATCTGGTGTGAGAAAAAATGAAAAAATGAGTGAAGAATTCTTTGTTATGGGATTTTTAGACTGGTTCAAATTAAAAAGCATCAGCAGACGACATTTATATAGAAATGAGAATTTACATTATGAAAATAGAAATTGTTACAAATTCTTCTGCAACATGATGGGAAGGATAAACCAAGTACATTGTAACTCGTACAGAAATTTGGTGAAGTTACTTTGGTTACTTTGATATTGGTTTCTGCTGCCAAATGGATTTTTACGTGATGAGGTTGCACAAACTGTCCCTTTTACACCGGGGCTTGAAACCTTCACTATCAGTGCCAGCACAAAGCACTTTTATAAGAACTTAGTTTAATGTCTATGAAAAGTTGGCTATTTTAATTAAAACAAGATGATTTAATTATGATAAGCATACATGTATCAATCTTTTTGCTCAATATGTTCAAATGTTTTTTGCTGCAAGTTTTTCAAAGATGGTTGAGTGGTTCAATGCAGAGTTATCAATTATGAAGGCATTGCCATTTCTTAGGGCAGAATTTAGTGACAGGTCTAAGATTAAAGTTACACAGACGACATTGATAGATATTAGAAAATACCATTCCCCTTAAGATGGTTAGAGGATTGCTTTATGAAGGAAATGTTCTTTTTATTAATGTCTCCAGTGAACCATTAAAAAAGAGAAAATACATTAAAACAGAGATATATTGATTGATTGTTTGTCAACCCAATACTTATTTTTGATTTTGGTGAAACTGTTTTGTGACTTGAAGCAGACTTTATTATTTGTATACTATAAATATATGGAATTTAAAAGATACTGCAGTTGAAAAAGTTGCATGAGGAAAATACATTTTCTCAATAATAATGAGAAGAAACTATGATGGTGTTATGTGTACTTTATACTTATGTCACACTGGTTTCTAAAGTCTTTTGAAGAAGACAAGGTATTATGTAAAATGGGGTTTGCTACTTTGAAAGATAAAACATTTTGGTCTAAGATAGGATTGATATACAAGTTTGTAAGGTGTCTTTGTTTTGAGAAAATAAAAAAAGCATAAAAACTTTTCAAAAGACAAATTGTACCTGGTTGTGTTTTGTTTACCTTGAGTTCCAGCATTGATTAATTTACTGATTCCTGATGGGTAATAAGAACCCACTTTCATTTTGGAAATTTTGCTAAAAATTAACCAATTTCTTCATATTGCATTTTTAATGCTCCTTCAGCGGTAGAATCCTTGGAAAATTGGAAATACAATGTAATTATATACATCAACTTCAAATGTTTGCTGCTGTAAGTGAAGGGTACATATTATAATATATAACGGGCAAAGATGTATGTTTGCCTTGCTGTTACAGAAATACTGTCTGACAATGGAGTTTTTTGTCAAATTCAATGTAGGATATTATTGAGCAGTTTAAAATTACAACAGTCAACAAAAGATGTCAGAAGAAAAATTGTGAAAAAAAGTATGGTTTATGACAAGCGATTTATTAATTCATAGAAATTACTTTGTTAAAAGTATTCCTGACACAGGTCCCATAGGGATCCTCTTTGCCAGTGCTGTACCAACAGTGTTTCAGTTATGTAATGGCTTTCTTGGTGCCACCGGTACTGGGCTAGGGCCATGATGTGACTTGCCAAAAAGCCACTTCCATGAAACCAGAAGTCTCAGCGGGGCTTGAACCCTGGACCTTAAAGTTCTGAGTCCACCACCTTAACCACTGAGCCACAGTTAAAAACCAAGTTGCATTTTAGCAGACTAGACTCTTGGACAAATCAAAATGATTATTGATAAAATCAAAATGATTCCATAATAGAAATGACTGTTAAAAATGTGTAATCCAAATACATTTCTTGCAATATCTGCGCAAATGATGTACACGCTCATTGCTGTTTAAGACAGGGGGGTTAGATTGGGAAGAAAAACAAATATCTGTTATTCTTTTCTGCAACGATAATCATCCTGTGTTTAATGCTAAGATGACAGATATGTATGCATTTGCAGGGGCATAGCCAGCCTCAAATCAATGTTATGGGGGAGGGTCAAAGCAATGTTTCGCACCAGGGGCCTCCCCGCAAAATTACTTCAAGGGAAAATGGTGAGATTTTGTTTGTATTTAGAGATTTAGGGCAATGCATGCAATCAATTGTTTTTTTCTGATTTTACAAAAATGATTTGCCATGCCCCTTTTTTGATACAAATCTCTTTCTCCAAGTGAAGGATTTTTCACAACATTCTCTACTTAATTTTCATGAAATTTTCTAACATAAATATCTGTCAGATTGCATTCTACATTGTTTGACAATAAAAGTGAAAGTGTATGATGTCATATACCAACTTTTTAGAATTAACTTCATTCTGCAGCACCTTAATATGGCTGTTCTGGTCTATAAAATTGTTTGTCAATTTCTTATATTTGTTGACTATGATGGAACTAATAATATCTGAATCAATTCTTGATAAGATTGACCTTTGACAGCTTTGACCAGAGCTTTTGTAAATATTGAAAAACACACTTTCGTATGTTTAGGTTTATCAACATATAATTGGTTCTCACAAATGCTTAACACATTCAGTAGTGAAGTTTTCATAAAGAAAAAAGTCTTTCTTATAGCGAATCTATTCAGGGCGAATCTTTTCGGGAGTCAACAAGTCATGGTGCGAAACAGCAGTTTTAATCAAAATGGCGGCGCCCGTGAGGTGGGAAAGCGGCGATGTTGTTGGGTTCAACGATTATCCTGGTAATAATTCGTTCAGACAACCAAACAATATGCAGCAGCAAAGATCCAAGCAAGGTCCTTCCAATTTTAGAAATTTTGGTCCGAATGAGTCTGGATTTCCAAACCAAATCAACCGATTCAATCGCCCAAATTTTACCCCACCCATTCAAACACCAGCCGGACATGGTCCCTTCCCTGTGTCACACGAAGAAAGAATGTTTTTCGGAAATACCACACATTTCAATAGAGCACCAGATGTGAGTCCCAACGTCCAACATGGCACAATGCCACAAGAAAATATTGTTAACAACCAAATGACTGTTCCACCTAGATTCTTTATGGGGCCAGACTCACAGAACAATGTTACTGCTCGACAAAACTTTGGATTTCCAAACAACCCACCTCCTCCATCAGTATTCAATCCGAATATTCCACCACCAATTCCAAACCAATTCATACCACCCCCTGGAGGTATGGTGAGACCTGAATTGCATCAATTGAATAGGCTCCCATTTAGACCACAGAGTGCCCTTGCCAACCAAGCTCATGGACTATTTCCACCCTCCAATGTTGGAAAGAAAGAGTTACAGGAAGATGTTTCAGGGGTAATATCAGAAGCACACAAAGAACAAAAACGAAAAGTGGGACAGAGAATAGAAGATGAGAAATGGTTGTTGAAATGGATTAAGCGCACAGAGAAAACTTTGGATACCAAACAGGAAAAGAGCATTACAGTAAGTGGCTTTTGTGAAGTTTGATTTTTTAAAGAATTTTTTGTATCACCAAGCAGATGCCTTCATGAAGAAGACCAAAAAGAAAGTGGTTACCTACTTGGTACCATAATGCAAGACACATAAATTCAGATGGCTTTAGCTTAGTCTCTACAACTACATCTTTGTCTCTACATCTACAGTACACCATGCAATTCAACACAGCCATACTGTCAAAAATGTTAGAAATGATATGGTAGATAAGAAGTCCAGGGTTCACGCTGGCCTTCGCAAATGGCGCCATTGGCGACAAAATTAAGAAATTGGCGCAAGAAAAACAAATTTGGCGAAAGTGTCTGGCGCCGACTATTTTCCGCGAGAATTTGATGTTTGTTTACCGCATGGTTGCCGATCTCAAGTCAATATCGATTGGTTTTTACTGTAAAGCCGAGAAATATGTATCGATGGTTCCCGTAATCGCAGTACTTTGAATTAGAACTCGGGAACCAGCTTGTTTATCAAATGCGATTTCCGATACGGGATAATCCTGTTTTCACACTTGTTCAATTCATTATCTGTTAATTGTCAAGTTTGTTGAAGGTGACACTTTCTTGTGTACACCATTTAGTCATTCGCCAGCCTTTACAACTTCAATTATATGGAAATTATGACTTTGATTACTTAAATTGATTTTCAAACAAAATGTTTGCCCTCGCGCTCCTTTTAAAGAAGTTGACATCAAACATCGACGAAGTCGGTTGTGTTGATTGACAAATAAATGAAACTCTTTTATGCACCGAAGTTTTGGTATATAAAATCTGCGACTTTAAGTGACACTTAATTCTGATCTTCTCAGTCGTTGAATATGCCTCCCACCAAAAATAGAATAAACATCTTACAAGGAGGTCTGGAGGACAGGAAATAGTTGGTTATAATATGACGCCAAGGTGAAAGTCATGTTTCTGCTATTTCCTGTTTCAAATGTTGAGTGTGAGAGAGGATTTAATCCATAGAACCTAAAGAAAACAGCACATAGAAATAGATAGAACAAACGAACACTTGAGAACCTCTTTAGAACCGTAGGTGACCCTGATGAAGGATTTCCCCTTCTACAGAAGACTATTTTGGCTCCAACTTATTGAATTTGGCTCCAATTTTTTAAATTTGGCTCCAACTTTTTCAATTTGGCTCCACCTTTTCAATTTGGCGCAAGTGTTGGCGCAAAGAAAATTTTAGCCAGAGAGAACCCTGAAGTCTAATATTTTTTGTTACATTGGCTGCAGGCTGCAACAGCCAAGAATGTCTATAGAAATAACTTGTACATCACACTACATGTTCAAACTAAATGAAGAATTTGAGCCTAAAGAATATTAAGAAGTCTGTGGCTTCTTCATTTTTACCTGTTTGAAATCATTAATTGTATTAATTTCAGATCACCAAAACACAGGAGAAAACCAGGCACATCCTTGTACTGCTAGCAAAACTTCAGAAAGGAAAACAAGATCTTGAATCAATGAAGAATGAAGACAAGTCTATCTGGGAACAACAATTGAAAGAAGTGATGCAAATTAAGGTTTGTTTACTATAAATCAAAAGACTTGAAACCTTTCCTTCATACAATCATCTTCCTAAAATAAGATTTTGTTTGGTTTTCTTTTGGGTCTTATGTTATTTTGTTTTTTTCAGCAATGGTTTATGATAATGGTTAACATATACTTGGTCATTTGATTATAGATATGTGCCATAATCGTCCACCAGTATCTAGAGTGGTATGGTTGGTAACCAATAGTTAATTACAATTAATTATATTTGATTAGTTTGACCAGCCTCTGCTGAATAATAATTTCTCCCACACAAGCAATTCATGAACGTTTACATTGCATACTTATATATTTTATAGCAACCATTTTGTGGTCCTTCATGGTTGCCTTATTCTTTCAGACTGAACTGGAAACACTTCAACAAGATCTTACAAGTGAAGAAATGGTGTCGGCACTGAAACGAAAGGTTGATAGAAAGAAAGAAAAGGGTGGGTTTGATTTAATGATGCACTTGTACAATTCATGTATTTTGAAATATACCATTAATAAGTCGAGCATATTGTATCATTGATGACAGGGAAGCTGTGCATTCCTATAAGATCAATGTTTTCCTGCATATTTTCAAGGGCAGAGCAACAATAAAACAGCAACTGAGATATACCCAATACTTGAATACAGTTTCTCAATTCACTATTTCTTTTATTTGAATAAGACTTAGAGTATTATCATAACCTTTCACAATTCTTATATATATCTGTTATTTATAGAAGATTTTAGAGTATTATTATATGGAATACATATTTCAGCTATCAGATTCTGCTCTCAACTGTCTGGTGTGTCACAGCTCTATGTTCTGAAGACCAGATCAAGCAATATTTATTTCTTTATTTGACCACTTAACTTTACAGCACTTGTATGTTTCTAATGTTCTATGCTACCTTGGACACACCTTATAAGCATATTCTCATGTTAAAGTGCTGAGTGATTTAAGAAAGTAAAGTGTCATATGTTTGGATAAGGGGTGGTATAATACTTTTTCAGTCCTTCAACTTGAGGTTAATGTAAAGTCTCTATTCTTTGTTCTTAAATCTTGTTGGTACCATGATAGGTAAAAATGATTTGTATTTGATAGAGTGTCAGTCAACTCTTTACCACCTGTAGATGACATTTCTTTTTATTTGAAGAAGGCTGTAGAAACGCTTTGTAAACATGTGAAAAACCTTTCAGTTTTGCTGTTGTGATATGTGAATAGATTGAAAAAGCATTGTGGCAAAAGGAGAAGTGACAAGCAAATTTCTCCTTTTGCCACACTGCTTTTTGAAAGTTGTTTGCTGCAAGAAGCAAAAATGTGACATTAGGTGATAACGCATTAAGACTCTTTTCAACAAGGGTTTGAATCCTATACCCATGGACTAGGATGACAGGATGTGTCCAAGATGTCGCTCAGAATATGTGGCACAACGATTGAGGTGGTACACTTAGAACTTGGGGTCTCAGGTTCGAGCCCCACCAACACCTCTGCTTTCGTGGAAGTTATCTTTGGCAAGTCACTTTAGAGCCCTAGTACTGGTGGATTCAGGAAAGTGGTAATATAACTGAAAAATAGTTGAGACAGCATTAAATGCCATACGCTCAGAATATTGATGGGTGGATCTGATCTTCCTTGTTGTTTGACCAAGCCCTTGTAGGCAGTTATGCTTTGGGACATCCTCCAACGCTTAAGGGTCAGACATCGTAAGATATCAAACTGTAATACTGTAGAGATGGTGTTAAGTAAAAATACAATTACTTTTTACCTCTCTGCAATATCTGACTTTATTGTTTCAGTGAGTCTAAAGTGGTCCCATTTTTGAATGGGGGGTAACGCATCGAGTAGCCGACTGGAAAGATATCCTTATATTTATATCCTTAGAAATGTTCTACTCGGTCTTATTTTGATATGCTTTTTCAAGATTTTTTTTCCTAAGATAGCATGTGAAAGATTCTCATGCATACTTAATACTTGTAATTGATGATTTATTAACCTCTTGATCAAAATAACAATAACTGAAATATCGAGTGTTGGGAAAAAATAGATTTATCATGACAGTTGCATTGGTTAGTACCCTCCTTGTTCTAAAAATTTGTTTATTCAGAAACCATTACTGGGACAATCTTATCCAGAGTAACAAGACATTACCATAAATGAAACTTAAGATTTTTTACAAGGACAGCATACTTCTTCAGTGGCTTGCTGCTGGGAAGAGTTGTTTGAAGAGATACATTTCTGTGCTTAATGTCAAAAATGCTCAAACAAGCTGTCTTATTTTAAGACTATTTCTTGTAAGAACAAAATAATGGCAATTCAGAAGGATAAGCAAAAAGTAATCATGAATCATCATTTCTATAAAATATTTATGATATGTATACAAATTGCCAAGTTTTAAGAATCATGAACTACATTCATCATGATTCTTGAATACAGGCTTATACTTTTACAGAATTTGACATCCTGACAGTTTGGTATTCAATATCCCATGCAAGATATTACTTCAAGTCGAAATCATTAGTTTTCTGATTATAGGCTAATTAAATTTTTGTTTTTAGATAGGACAGTGTTGAAATAAGTTGCTTTACTAAAGCCATTTCTTTTATTTTGTCAATAAGGTCCTAGAGCCTTCTGTTGTTGATGAATCTAAATGGAAATCTATGATGTTACTTTTTAATGCTTCAGAGCAGAAAGGCATTTATAAATACTTCAATATCGAGGGTTCAGTGCAATACTATAGTAAGTGCTTCATGTTTATGAAGCACTTATTATAGTCTTGCATTGGACCCTTGATATTTTTGTTATACAATTTAGCTACCAGATGACTTATGATTTCAAATGACTTGATCAGAATTCATGAGCTAATATAAGCTCATGTTTTTGCTATTGTAGCAACTATATGAAGTTATGGTATTCTTTTTAACAAAATCTTTCTCTTATAGTTTGAAAGGGAATGATAACAAAAGAAACAAATGTCTTCAGTATACTTAGATAACTGTTTTGTAAAAGTTTACATTGTGAAACAGTTTAATTAAACTAATTGATTTAATACATAGTATGTGAAACAAGTTCTTACAATTTATATAGATTAATCAATCTCAATCATATAAAACAGTTGAGTTTTGTCTTTTGTAATTCCTTCATACCATTTTTGCTATTGTAGGAAAGAATTAAGAGGCGGAAAATGGAAGAACTTGAGAGGAGTAGGGAAGAGATTGAGCATAGAGAAAAGATACATGCTCGAATGGACAAAGACATTCATCAAGTTATTGAGAAACAGAGGCTTAAGAAACAGGTAGTTGGTTGTTTCCTCATTGTGAACGTCAAATGGTACCATTTATACATATCCCTATGAAGCGTAAAATGGATCCAAAATTTGCTGTGAACATCTTCCTTGATTTATCGTAAAGTAACGAATGTGTAGCTGTGTCTTTCCTTGGGCTGATAATTACCAATAATACTCTCCCTATTTTTGAACTGAATGTGATTTATATTGGACTGTTTTTATAATGGTTGATAGATTTCTGAACTTGATAGTTAACCTTGTCTACATGACATGTTTGATTAGCTTGTGCCAATAATTCTTTCTTCATGAAAAGAAAAAGAAAGATAGCATTTAGTTTGCAATTTCTCTATCAGTGTTCAGAAATGCCCAATTTTCTTTGTGTAAACAAGGATTTGCAGATATTTGTATTGTGAACATATTTTGAAATATTTTTTTCTTGTACTTGAATACATTCATTAACAAGCTGTTTCTGAGAAGCAGATTTAGGTGTTTCAGTGTTATAAACTGCATATTCCTGCATGAGTTAACTAAATTTTTTCTTAAAGTTCAGTTTTTCTGGCAAAAATTTATTAAATTGAATTTTATGTAATCCATTGTTCATGAACATTCTCGTTTTTGAGAAGGGGATATTTGTCATTCAAGGATTTCAAATATATAAATAATGTTATGTTTATAGAAATTTGTTGAAGATATCTCACTTATAATTTATGTAACTAGATATATACTATATAGACTAAATAGATAAATATAATCTAACACAAAAACAATGTAAGACATGTACCATGTGCTTTTCCTTAATGATTACTAGTAATATATTTCACTTCTAGGAGGAAGAGATGAAGAAAGAAGCTGATCAAATTTTAGGACAAGTTCGGAAGAAGATTTCCGATGCGAATAAAACTATTCAGCTTTTGAATGACATTGAGAAGATACGATTTTTGCGAAAAGATCGCCTAACTAAACAAGGTTTGTGATTTGCCTTCTAATTCATTTCCCTTTCTTGAAATTGATCCACCAAGACCTGTCAACATATTGGTAAATGTAGAAAACTTCTCATTTCTATATCAAAATACTTTTCCCCTTCATTTACAGGGCCTTATCTTCCTTGAGTTGGGAAGAGGCCTAGACCTGTTAATTTTGGAAAGTTTCATTGCTGACATTGATGAATTGGGAAACTGTAAAGCTGATGGGACTGAATTTGTTTGGGGGAAAACTGAATGATTTTGTAAAAATTTCCACTTGGCAAGGTGCCTTTTATGAGCCTCTGTTAAAAAAGGTGGAAAAGGCCTGATTTGAAGTCTATATCGAGGGTTCAATGCAAGACTACAGTAAGTGCTTCATAAACATGAAGCACTTGCTATAGTATTGCACTGAGCCCTGGAAATATTGCTTCTTAATTATGCCTTTGTTGCATTAGTCAAATAAGTGTCCATAATGTCATGAAGTGTCTTGTTAGCTCTGTTAAGGTCTGATGTGGAATACAGGGCTCCTAATTTCCAACCATCGTCCATATTTAAACTAAATTCAATCTTAGATAGTTTACTGTATAACCAAACTGCAATTTCTCTATCTTCCAATAAGAGAAGTATATTAATAATTTACACTATTTGAAATTTTACAACCATTGTTGAAAGAAATTTGAAGACAACAGATTTTGCATAAAAAGGTTTATATTGGAAAAGGACAAATAACTTGCGCATGGAATTTCTCCTTTCAAAATATTAATTTAGACTACTACAAGTTTTAGCAGATGGTTCATATTTATTTATGTTAGTTTTTGCTTTAAGGTATCCTAAGTATGTATGAAAGTCTAAGAGACAGTTCCATAAAAGATCTGCAGTTTGAAGAAAGGATCAGTGACTTGGTGACGTTATTGAATACACAGTTGGAGACATACAAGGCAGAGGAAGAAACTATGAAGGTACCATAATTATCCCTAAAACAGGAGTGGCAAGGTCTGATTTTTATCTACTTGTTTCAAGATGCCAAATTTTTTGCTCTTGTCTGTTTAACCCTTTCCCAAACAACAAATTTTCAACTGTCCCAAATTGAAAGAGTTCGCAGACGACATTTCAAAATGTGATGAAATTGAAAAATATTCTCAACATGGAGCAGAAAACCTTGAGGGAAAAGGAAAAATTGCTCGTTACGAGCAATTTCTCTTTTTCCCACAATGTTTTCTAAAGTTGTCTGCAACAAAGTGGTCAAATCTCGTTATTGTTTGGGAAAGGGTTAATTAATGGTAATATAGTAAAGTCCAGTAAAAATCAACTTGTTCTTTAATTCTTTCTGACAAGCAAGGCAATAAGTACAATTGATTTCGCCACTCCTGCTTAAACCTGCTCAAGACAAAATGCCTTTTTTTCACTATTAAATTATTTGAATTTTGAAATGTATGCGCAACTTAAGAAAATATTTTTAAATGGAATAAGCCTTGTTATGAATATTTTATTTAGATCAGTTTGAACATGACATTGTTCTACATTTACTTTTTTGTTTTAGTAAAGAGACGGACACTAGTGTTACTATTCATATTGGTTAATAAGCAAATCAAGGGTTCAATGTAAGACTGCAGCAAGTGCTTCACAAATGTGAAGGACTTACTAGAGTATTGCGTTTACTATAGTATTGCACTGACCCCTTGAAATATAATTCATATTGGCATATAAGACAAATTCTTTTATGCAAGTATCTCTTTGATACAAGTGAGATTTGAAATAATTGTTATACTAGACAAGCAAAGCGAAGGTTCAATGCAAGACTACAGCAAGTGCTAACATGAAGCATTTACTATATATAGTGTTGCCCTGGCCTCATAGAAAAATAATTCATATTTGCATATGAGACAAATTCTTTTATGCAAGTATCTCTACTTTTATGCAAGTGAGATTTGAAATAATTGTCATACTAGACAAGCAAATGGAGGGTTCAATGCAAGACTATAGTAAATGCTTCACAAACATGAAGCACTTACTATGGTCTTGCATTGAACCCTTGAAATAATGTATCTCTCCCCTGACACACACGAATACTAATGTTCAACATTAACCCTTTCCCAAACAACAAATTTTCGACTGTCTCAAATTGAGTTTGCAGACGACATTTCAAAATGCGATGAAATTGAAAAATATTATTCAGATAGAGCAGAAAACCTTGTGGGAAAAGGAAAAATTGCTCGTCACGAGCAATTTCTCCTTTTCCCACAATGTTTTCTAATGCCTTCTGCAACAAAGTGGTCAAATGCCGTAATTGTTTGGGAAAGGGTTATGTAAAAAATAATGCATACCCTGATAATAAGTAAGATCATGATGATTGCTTCAAAATATACTTGTTGTTTATATATCAAAGGGGTTGAAATAATGTGTCAATATTATCTTCACATGTATTATTTGTCATTTTCCTTATTAAAAGGTTATTCTGGAAACAGAGCAAGAGGAAACCAGAGAAAAGGAAAGGGAAAAGGCCCTTCAAAAGCAGAGGTTGCACAAACCAGTGGAACATAAAATGCTTTTTGGAAGTCAAAGTAATCATTTTAATATCTTTCTTTTTGTAATCCTTCGGAGATATCTTTTTTTGTTGCTAATGGAATTCAAAGTAATTGTTATTAATTTCCTTTTCCATTTCGAGCATGACCAAGTGCAATAGTTCTGCTATTGATTTAAAACAAATAATACCAGTTTCTGTTCTTAGAAAATTGTGGTTTTAGTTTTGTGTGCATACTCATGTTTTAGAAACATATTATATTTCACTGACATATACCCCTCTCTAACATTATGGAATAGTGAAGCCTACTGTCCTATGTACAGCTCTTGTTTTACTTTTCTCTTTTATTCAATGAAAATGATATAAATCTTTGAAGGTATTTATGGACATTACTTTTCATCCAAGATAGAGAAGCTTAAGCCTTGTAGATGCTCTTCAAAAGATTGACAGGTTCATACTAAATCACAACTATCCAAAGGGTGTATTGATAGTGAATGAAAAGTCATTTTGAAACAGGCTATTATCAAGGACAAAGTCAAAACCAGGTTTACTTCAAGGTATTAATGTTTATGCCTGTGATAGTGAGTCATTTGCCCCATTAAGCCTTAATTCTTAATTGGTAAAACATCACTATTTAGCAGCTGACTCCTGTAGAACCAAAGGAACAAAAGGATAAATTACGCATTGTGAGAAAATCACATATATCTCTACCTATTATATTCAAAGAAAAGTAATATTTAATTTGTCATCTGATACTTGTATATAATTTAATATACATTTATCCTCATCATCCTAAAGCGCACTAAATGACCTTAGCTGTTGATGCACCATTCATTCAGTCATCTGTTTCTAATGATAATTTGTGCCAATTCCAAAAGCGCCTTCTTGTGAGAAGAAAATTACAAATTATTTGTTTTTCACTTATTTCAGAAGATCCAAAGCCAGGAGATCCCTTGTTTCCATTCTGGCAGTATTATTGTGCGGCTGAGAATAGTCTGGATGCTATGGTCTCAATAAGGTTTGTTATTTACAGTACACTAACATTACCATCATCATCATACCTGGTTCATTTGTTGATTTGGTCAAAAAATGAATCCTATGCCAAGTGATGTGTCTGACTGTTATGTCTTGATTGAACCTCCTTATAATTTAATCTTGACAATTTAATCCAGTATTCATGAGGGATCAAGTATGAACTGTTTTAGAGTAATATGCTGTCATAAAAGCAAGGTTTTCTGCTCTATCTTAAGAATATTTTTCAATTTCATCACATTTTGAAATGTCGTCTGCAAACTCTTTCAATTTGAGACAGTCGAAAATTTGTTGTTTGGGAAAGGGTTAAACTGTTTTGGTTGCACTAAGGCACTTGTTGATTGAGGTGGTATTCATGTTTTGTTAATTTTTCAATGTTTTCAGGCGAGACTGGGATATGTATCTGACCCTACCAAATGCCCCTGGATCATCATGTATACCTGCTCATTGGGTTATCCCATCCAAACCATCATCGGATGTATGGAGGACATCTCTAGAGGATACAGTGCCTTAGTCTTCTGAATGTTTTACTTTTGTTAAACCCTTAGAATGCTGGGTAATTTTCTAAAAAGGGAATGATCTACTTTCCAAAACCTTAAATATCTGCTTAATTTTGTTGAGGAAAGATACAAAAAGAAGCAAACAGGTGAGATCACAGGTCAGCAGCCAATTTACTTGGCGGCTGGCCTGGATCCAACCTGTTTGCATAAGCATGAAATCAGTTCCAGCACTATAGGGGTTAAGATATCTTAGTTAGCATGAGTAGGTTGTTGTTATTGACCATTATAGTGCTGGAACCGACTTCATGCATATGCAAACAGGTTACATCCAGGCCAGCTGCCAAGTAAATTGGTGGTTGGCCTGTGATCTAACCTGTTTGCTACTCTGAGTATCTTTACTCATCAAAATTAAGCAGAAAATTAAGGTTTTGGAAAGCACACAGCACAAAAATATATTTTAGATGATTACCCAGCATTCTAAGGGTTAAACTCTAAACTAACATAATGTTTCTGAACTAACTGAACAAATAAAATGTTTAAACAATCAGCAGTACAGTTTTGTATTGAAACATTATTTCAAAAAAGAAATTGTGATAAGTAAATTCATCATTTGTTAAAAATGTAGCTCATCATTAAATTATCAGCAGACCAGAGAAATGGCTCAAGAAATGAAAATGTGAAAATAAATCATGTGAAAACGGCAAATTTATTTATACATTATTGTTTCTATGATAAGGGACATTACAATTTTTGCAGGAGCCAAGTAGGACCAGCTTTTGATTCATGTTTAAACATGAGAGCCATACCATAACTAAATATTTGCTGACACAGCATTAAATACCGTGCCAAAAAAACAACAAAATACAGAAAATGGTTAATACAATTGATGTCAGCACATTTCCTTATCAATATCAGTATCAAGAATTAATGATTATTTCCAAATGGTATACTAGAATACCATGGTGGGACAACTAACTATCCTTATTCTTACAGATGTTTATCAAATCATGACCCATTGACTTCATCAAAAGTTAAGAGAGTTAGTGCCGGGAGGTTTCCCTTTTTTAGGTTATTGTATCAACAAAGCTATAGGGACTTGGTATTGCCATGTTATAACGCATCAAATCATAGCATTAACCTGTAGGTTGGTAATGAAGTGTCATAGGATATTGCTGTGGTTCAATTGTAAAAATAACTTATTAACTACAATTGAAATGATGAACTCTCTACAGCAATGTTTCTAGTAGCCAGCCAAACTTTAAAAAAAAACTTTTAAATTTTAAAATATTAATACAATGATTGTAATACAATAATAATAATTTACCACTTGGCATAAAGATAAATGAAGAAAGAACAACAACTGTATGATAAAAGTATTTATTTGCAATCTCAAAAAATACAAATACGATGAAATAAACATTTCAGTTACACAATAAGAAGATATCACAACACAATCAAGCTTTGCAAGGTTAAAAGAATGAAATTGCTTTTACAAGCCATTCTTCTGTATCTTACGAATCATTTGAAATTGACGCAGTCTTTAATATTGACGGATTGTTTGTTAAAAGATTATTCATTAAACCATTGGTTGCCAAACTTGCCACTGATTCTTTAAATTATAACTTACAATTTTGTGTTTTTATTGTTAAAAGCCCTTACTTAATAAACCTATCACAATTCTTTAATAATTTACATTTTCCTTATAGTGTGACATTTATCTTATATTTAGATAAACCACAAACAAACAATAGTTAACACACATAACAATGAAAAATGTCTTCAGGTCACCTAAAAGATCTAAATGAAAAAGTTGTCAACTTATAATTGAGCAAATGTCTCGCTAAAGCATTATTCATTTG
Source organism: Cerastoderma edule (assembly GCA_947846245.1). Lineage (NCBI taxonomy): Eukaryota > Metazoa > Mollusca > Bivalvia > Cardiida > Cardiidae > Cerastoderma > Cerastoderma edule. Next base: position 24,599,058 of record OX401412.1, on the reverse strand, counting down.
TATCTTTACAAATATAGGCTGAGTTTAATTATTAACACTGACTTATATATTCTGAACTATACAAGACTGTCTTTCATGACTCTTTCTCTATGAATTCTATTCTACCCTGAACCCACTGTTCTTCTTTCAAGAACCCTTCTCTTTTATAAAACTTCTGCAGTGACCTATACCTTTCTATAACATCAAAACCTATCAGTGACTGTAGCTTATGAAGGTCTACTGGACACAAATGCATTGGTTGTCTGAAGTCTTCCTTCAGATGGCCCGAACCATTCATACAACAATCAAAGTAAATACAGTGAGCCAAGCCAAGTAAATGACCTATCTCATGAACAAGTAGTTTGCAACTTCTCTGTAAAATAATGCCTAAACGCTCATCATGGCTTGAAACCTCTGACTCCATGACTTTGTACCAGAACTCTTTGGAGAAACTTAGACATGGGTCATATCTGTATAAACTAAATATCGCAACTCTTTCATTTCCCGCAGCCATTCCAGCAACAAACAAATCTGTGTCATCGCCATACAAATCGAACATTGTTAGGCCGATCATACAAATAGCATCTGGGGGAATAGTGGACCTTAGTTTCATTAAATGTGAATCTACTCGCACTTGAAATCTTCCTGATCCCCTTTCAAACCTACTAGTGAGTTTATGGCGTTTAGTTCTGTGACTAGAGCGTCTTCCAGATGATTGCTTACTTCCCTCTTCTTCCACCCAGTAAACTTCACCATTGTCAGTAGCAAGGTTAATCTTTGGTAAGGAAATCACAGGTAGACCAAGAAATATTTGTGTGTACTCTATCAAACTTGTGTAGAAGGAGGAATCCTCTTGGTCAAAATTGCCCACTGGAACAATGAAGATTTTGCCATCAGGATATTTCTGTGGAAGGGTTTGAGCAGATGGTAGAAAAGTCTGTGACATGAATTTTCTTTTTCTACTTGACAACCAAGGGCATTCTTTAGTGAACTCTGTATATGATTGGCCTTCTTCGTTATACTGAGCAAGCCAATCGTCCATGTGTTCAGGCTTTGGTATGGGCTGAAAGAACTCTGTTCCAGTCAATTTCTTGTCATACTGGTATTCGATCGGAATTCCTTTTGTAAAACCTATGGCCTTTTTTATCTGTTCCGCACTAGGGGGTTTAAATCCAGTTGCATATTTGATCTCACTCCCTTTACTGTCTTTGCCAGATTTTTTGGCATTTTTGGATGTCCTTGGCTGTTTTGCCATGATTTGTCTGAAATTGAAACAAAGATATTACTAAATACATAAAAGAACAAATGGGTAAATTAAGTTAGCGGACAAGTATATTGACTAAGTCAGCAGGTCGGAGAAAATGATGCACAAGCAAATAGTCCGTAACATAATACTAGTTTATTTCATTTCATGTTGAGAAAAACATTCAAGATGACTCCGAGATTTTCATGCCAGGTTTTTATTTGACTTATATCAGTAAAACTTGCATTAATGAAACATGTGACTTGCATTGCAAATTTACAGTGTTGAGTAAATTTGTCCTGAACTTTGTTTTAGAAAATATACCCTTAATTAAAATGTCATCACATAAATAAGTCATTCCTAGGCATTGCCAAAGTCATTATCAAAGTCGAAGGTGTAACCTCTTGACTCAAGGAATGAGAAGCCACTAGTCTCAATAATGATCCGTGAACGAAGCTTTTTTCAACATTTGGTCATTAATTGTGTCTGAAGGCGTCGGTCAATTTAGTAATAGCATTCAAATCAGAGACACTTAGTGTTGCTGACCCACTTTCTCAGAACCATCTATCTTTTACTTTCTGCAGGTTATTCATGATAAATCTAGATACTATGTTGTAATGTCTTGTGACTGAAATTTGGTTGACCACCAACCAGGACACAGTAGTAACATTACTTTTAGTTAAATCGCCCAATGCAAATTTAAACATGGCTGATTAAATAATTGAAGTAATTTCATTGCTAACTTAATAATGTCTTATCAAATTTTGCAATCTAGTCATCTGTCATTAATACATATGACTATTGACTTCTGGAGGGGAAGGTATCCACAATGTTAGTCCAGATAACTGTTCTCGAAGGCTATTGCTATTTTGACCGACGCCTTCGAGACGTAGTGAAGCACGATAAATGTCCAAATGATGAAAAAAGCTTCGTTCATGGATCATTATTGAGACTACCACAATGTAGGATGGGTGACCGAGATTTCACATATGACGATTTCGTCCATAGAATTAACCATTATCAACACAAATTGTAATTTCATCATTTTTCTTTTGTCGACTGTCATATTGAGTACTGTTTGAGAGATAGAAAGTTGGCAACCCAATTTTCGTTACCGATTTCTGGTGAAAGCTTTCCCTTAGCGTCCCTAGCAATAAATCGCCATAATTCATTGGAGAGACATGTCAGAGTTTGTTAGCAACTTTCGCTTTTTGACATTTCACAACATGACAGGAAGAAGCGCAAATAGTTCCGATTGTAAGATTGGTTTGCATAAACAAATGTCAAAACCACTGAAAAACAAGGGAAATTGTGTAAACCCGACTGATATAGATATTATTCCTAAAGAATTTTATCAATTAAAAACCAAAGACTTTTGGAAAACGATTTCCGTTGGATAATTTAGGGTAGAGGTTTAAGTCGTGGAAAAATGGTTACCTGTTTTAGATTTCCCTGCACACCAGTTAGATTACCTTAGATGATTTCTGGTAGAGGGCCCTCTGCATCTGATAAAAGCTCATCATGTGTTTGGAAATTAACTGTTTTATTTCTTCTGGTTTGAAAGTGACTTTGTGATTCTAAAATCTACATCAGCCTTGGACATCTTGGTCCTTCCAGTAGTTATGTCCAGTATCTATGTCTCTGATATGTCTAGATCTAGTCGGGCTTCTAAGGTGAATATTGTTCAACCTTAATTACACTATCCGGCAGCGAGTTCCATATATCTATCACTCTGTTGCTGAATGACTATTTTAATATATCTAGTTGTGCTAGGAATTAACAAAGTTTCATGCTATTACCACGTGTATAGCTGTCATTATTTAACTGTAACAGAAGCATTATCCTTAATAGATCTTGCGGGAATACCATCTGATTCAGTTGCTTTACTCGCACTTAATTTCTACAAATACATTAACATTTTATTTTTCGACACAAAACAATGAGAACGTTGCTTACACGAATTTCCTTTACATGGGAAATTTTATAAAGAGCAGACAATAATAAACCTATGAAGATGTTCCATGCCTCTGAAACACTGTCAATTACCAAAACGCTATTCCAATCAGTCGATAAGAGACAATGTAGCCCATGAATACTGGACGTAGTCATTGTGAAAAAAAAATCCTTTTCATGTCGCTGTCTATTTATTCACATCAAACTTGGAAGTTTTCTTCTAATTATCTGACTTGCAATGAATTACTACGATATGAGGTCAGGATTATAAGTCCACTGAAAATATTAACAATTAAAAAAGATAGTTCTAGCTACGTCTACTGGAGCTGGAATGCTGCTCAACGTCCCCTTAAATTCTACCATGGAACAAGTTGCTGCAGCTTGCGGGAGTAAGCTGTTCCAGTCTCGGATCGTTCTGGGGAAGAATGAGTAACTTGTGTACGTCCCGGTTTGTTGTTGGTACCCAGTATGTTAGTCTTTATAATGATCCGTGAACGAAGCTTATTTCAACATTTGGACATTTAATGTGCTTAGCGAATGCGTCAGTCAGTATAGCAATAGCCTTCGAGACCAGAAATCTGGACTACCCGGTATGTGTGTTGACTGCTTATTATTGATTCTGAAGGTATGAGCTAGTAGTCTGCTGGGATAGCAACTACCGCATGTTGAATCTTGAAGAGTAGGAGACGGATCTTTACTCTCCTTACCTGAAAATCTTACAAATTGATCTTAATTAATAAATACTATAGCAGCATAAAGAAAAACCCTTGGGTATGGATTTCCACCCTCTTAAATGCAGTGTTCTACGGATATATAGGTGAAGGCATCATCCACTAGTCTCAATAATGATCCGTGAACGAAGCTTTTTCCATCATTTGGACATTTATCGTGCTTCGCTACCGAAGGCGTCAGTCAAAATAGCAATATCCTTCGAGACCAGTTATCTGGACTAGGCATCCTTTTCTTACAGATTACATTCTTAAACATGTTAAACTGAATACTGAGAAGAACCCAAGTACTTGGACATAAGCATTCAATCCGATTTAGGTTGGGGGTTCCACATCAACAGAATCGCCAGTCCAAGAAGGCAAATGGTATGCTTGGCTTCCTTTGGAGTTGGTACCAGCAAGGAAACAAAGACAATGGCGTTCAATGCACTGGTGCGCTCTAACCTGGAGTACTGCTGTACTGTATGGAATCCCAACCACAAGACTCTCATTAACAAGGTGGAGATGGTCCAGAGGAGGGCAGCACGTTTTGTCACAAACAGGTACCACAATACCAGCAGCGTGGCAGATATGCTGACTTCTCTTCCACGGAACACCTTGGAGGAACGCCGACGAAAACTACCACTTTTGATGTTTTTCAAAACTGTTAATCATTTAGTAGAAATTGACAAAATCAAATTCCTCTTCCCAGCATATTCTAGAACAAGGTCGTCCCATACCACTAAATTCAAACCCTACTCTGCAACGTCGGATTATTTCAAATACAGTTTCTTCCCCAGATGTATTCCACTATGGAATAAACTACCAGCAACAGTGGCTGAGACCCCATCTTAAGCATCCATTAAGAGTGGGCTTTCAACCCTGTCTTTTTAAAGTAGCCGTTCTCCTCCGGCTGTGAGTGGCACTGTGTGATGAGCTAGAGCTGTATCAGCGGGGATTTACACCCTAGTCCCAAGGAAGCTGGATTGGTCTTTCTCTGATGGTGCGAAAGCAGGATGGGAAACTTTTCTATTTTTCTTTTCTTTTACTACTGGCAAGATTATCTTGTCCGCTATTCTTCTAACTTTCCCATCATTTCACTTTATCTTTAATCTTTTTTCTTAAACGCACATTTGTGTAATTGTCAAATATGACATAACTTGTAACGTAGGGACTATCGACTAGTTCTAAGTAGAAGTGGTTCACATATCATAGACTGTTCACCATCTTAATTTGTGATGCTTCTGGGTTATGATATCAAAATTCTCAGATGATTATGAGCTTTGATACCAAAATACCCAAAAGAGACAGAACCAAAGACCAAACAGTTTAACCCTTTGAAAGAACCTATCTAAGGAGCAGCGTTACTGACACGTACAACTACAATGATAACCGATATGATTTGGATGGTGCCTGAATGAAATCATATTAGCCATTTCCTTGCGTGTGGCTCTCTGAGGCCATTTCGAATTTGATTATAATAATTCTACTTTGTTGAAAATAAGAATATCCAAATGGACTCCGTGATTCAAAATGATACGGGCGGAAGACCGTGCCGAAGGCACGGTCTGGAGACCGCCTATATGTTACACGTATACGAAACCAAAGAATATACCTACAAAACAAAGGATATTCCGAATGACTTCAAACCCCATAAGTCTTTTTTCGGCCATGTCTGTTTTGCATTTTTTTCAATTTCATGTGGCCTTAATCGTTTTTTTATTGGGCTTTTTTGGAAGCAATGGTTTTTAAAATCAAAGTTTAAAAAAAATTGATAGAAGAAATTTCATCCAAATATTTTCTAAAAAATCTAAATAAAAAAATAATTTTGTAAAATTTAGTCTGCATTGCGTTCCTTTCCGTTTCTTTGGTGAAGTTAGCGTCTCTCATCCTAAAACCAGTCAATTCTACACATGTTTACATGATGCATACACCAAGAACTGTGACGTGTTACACTATATGTATTTGTTGTTGTTGTTGCTTTTGTATATCACGTGACAAGTCAGGATTTACAAAAATATCAGGTCACCGCTTCAAATCTTAAATCGAATAAATTGGTCACCCTGTTGAATGAATACCAACATCGATGATAGCAGGTTAGAAAACTTTTTGTACACTTTCATTTTCATATAACTTGGGCGTAATTTATTGGGCCTTTTTCCCATAAAAAGCGACATAAATAAATCGAAGCTCTGGCAATGTCAGGACAGCCATTCTACCCTAGTCCAATGTAAACACTATGCGCCGTACGATCACGGTCTTACACCGAATATCGATTTTATGTAACCGCATCTAGATCTCTATGTGTCGAGGTTGTATTAGTAAACTCCCACTATCAATCTTAGAGCATAAACAAATGGATTTGATATCGAAAATGTGCCGCTCGAAGTCGGAGAACAAGTTTTTTTCTTTCTGATTACGCCCATTGAAGCGTCACATTTTCAATATCTATCGAATCCAGACAGTCTAGTTTTGCAAGTTATTTCACAGACTTACTGCTTACAACAATGATGAATGACCTCCGTCAACAATAAATCAAACACCGAGAGATGTGTAAATGTTAAACCAGTGTTATTATGTCAACAATGTAAATGATAGCCTAGTTCAGCTGTCTCATGTCTCTGATATCTCTGATATCATACATAAAAGTGATGGAATAAGTCGTTTCTTGTTGATTTTGATTGTATTTGGCATTAGATTCTTTCCAATATGAAATGACCATACAATGGTACAGGATGTAAATATCGACATCATTGAATTTGAGACTGTTTTATGTTCACTGTAAACATGTGTTTATTTTTAGAATGTTTGCAGATAACACCATGGTGACTGGTCTGCTTTGAAATACCACAAAACCCAATGATGAACACAGGAATTTCTCAGCTGGTGTGTAGTTTTAAATACAGTCCCATTCTTGATTCCAATAATGTTTAAATTAGTCTGTTGCATGTGTGTTACATGTGCATGTTTTTTAATATGCAAATTAAATGGCTGTGCATTGTAACAAAGGAATATACTCCCACTATTCTTATTCACAAACCATTAGGGAATTGAATAGTGATTGCCTTTTTGAGAGGTCTCTGCTCCGTAATTTTTGTTGAAGCCTTGTTATGTTTTACAGGTCTCCTCCTGTCATAGCCATTTCGTAACCATGTTTCACATATAGGCAGCATAGACATTGTTATGAATCAGCCATGTAACGGGTCCAAGTTGAATTTTAAAAGGAAAAAGATATTTAAATGTTCATCTTTTTAAAATAGAGATTGTTGTTACAAGACTGGAATTTGCTCATCAGGACATTTCTTACAGGTCTTTTTACTGAATTACTGAATTGAGAAGCCAAAAAAAACTGGTATGACTTTGAATTTTTGGGAAGACTGCATGAATTTACAGGAAATTTCCAATTGGGAAGGTGTCTTTTATGGGCCATATTGTCATTTTCTCACAGTGGTTTCTATACTGATTTATGAAGCAGATTTGATAAAATGAGGTAGTACTGATATATCTGAATTAATGCCTGGGTTTACATCTTGCCAAATTGTTACCACTGGATATTGTGAAGGAAGTGCTTTAGTATGGACATTTTCCTTTCTTTGTAACTACATAGGCGTAGGAGCGTTTTCAACATTGGGGGGCCAACTTCAGATGAGGACCGGTCTAAGAATAAATGTTCCTAAACTTTCTCATGACTAATCATGCGTCTACAAATTCAATATCATTGAATGAATTGAAAGAAAGCGTATGATAATGTGTATCTTAGTAAAGACAAAATAACCAAAAGAAAAAGAAAATAGGGTAGTCCAAGATTCGATCTCACGCAGAAAGCATATTGTACTGACCCCAGCCCAAAGTGACAGCCACCATGCTGTCACAGTCATGACTTCGTCTTACACATCGAAATGACTTTATATTTAAATACAATATAAAGTCTGACTACTTAGAGTACGTTTTGCATCACTGTTTTCGTTAATTGAAACTACTTACGGTGAGCTGAGATTTCATTGGATTCAGATTGCCATTTGCGATGATGACGTCAAAATGTTTTGGTTATTGTTCGTAACAAAAGGCGAATTGGTATTAAATAAAGCACAACATATACTTTTATATTAATTTTGCTGTTAAATTCCATTTCTTTCATTTTTTCTTTCCAAAAATCTTCATCTTCCATTGTGAATATTGGGGGGGCCAAAGTATACTCTGGCCCCCCCAGTCTGGATATTGGGGGGGGGGCCGGGCCCCCCCGGCTCCTACGCCTATGAACTAATTGGTTTCAAATATATTTTACTAATAATGCTATTGAAAGTATGACACTAGTTTTGAAAAAGGAGTATCATTTTATCGAATTTAGGTACTTGTGATTGGTCCAATATTGAAACAACAGCAAATGACTGTTACCAATACCTATTAGAAAGAATTGTGACTACCCATAAATACATTTGTATAAATACTATTACATATTTGTTTTTGTGTTGTAAGAGGAAAGGATGGCTGTCAGTGTATGCGACTTAATCCTACTAATGTGGAAATTGAATAAGGCATATTGAATTTGTTAAAAAATTATACAATGCCAGAATTAAGTCTGATAGCTCAACTGGTTAGAGCATCTTAGTTTTTCTGAGGAGGTTCTGGGTTCGAATCCCAGTTGGACTCTCTGGCTTGTATATACTTCAGATACTTTAGCTATTGGATGTAAGACATATTTAAATGATAAGAATGGTTGATAAAGTAATAATAAACAATGATAAGAATGTAAACTGATTATTGATATGATTAAACATTGTCAATTGTTTATCTATAGAATTGACTTTTTTTTATTTCATCTTTTTATTGAAGGACTTTTGGTGCTATTTAAATTGAAAGAAAAAAGTTAAACGTCTATCAACAAATCCTTTTCAGCAGTACATTTTTTTAAAGAATTGGTGGATTTCCTTCATAATAGTAAATGTATACAAATTTCTCCTCTGTTTCAACTTTAAATCAAATGTTATAATTTTGAATGGCTCAGAGGAAAACATATACTTACAACAAAATTTGGTGAAGTGTTAATTTTACATATTGACAAGGTTTTAATTCTGGACCTATAGTAAATGTTCACATTTGTGAAGCACTTACTGAAGTCTTGCCTTGAATCCTCAATTTGCATGCAGAGATAATCTAGGGATTCAAATTCTATAGTTTGATTGGTGGTTTTGATATGGCTCGAACAGTGTCTTCTATTTCTCATTTCATTACTGATATGGGTAGGAGAGCTAAAACATGCGAGTATCTCCAACCATACATACATGATAATTAGTCTTAGATGCTATTGTTGCACAATGGTTTAACAACATTTTCAACAGAATGTATCAGTTGTATCAATGAACATATCCCTGCTCCTATTAGGAGCAGAGGCTATTATAAACTCATCAGTTCCTGCCAATTTATCTTCCAAGACACTAACCATGGAACCCATTAGTCTGTGCTTTGGTCAAAATAATTTGATGTTAAGCAGCGTTTTTAAATGGGAAAGTTTAGGGAAGGACCTGTGTCTCAGCTAAAATATGGATATGAAGTATCAATTGATAGCATCAAACAATACATAGATAGTAGTGAGTCTTAGATGCTATTGTTGGATGATGGTTAAACAACAATTTCAACAGAGAGTTTCATATGTATCAATAAACATATCCCTACTCCCATTGTTCCTCACTACTTCAGGCCTTTGATTGCTAAACCTATACAAAAAGTGTTGCTCTGTTGTTAGAAATCAACTAATCATTGTCAAATGACTTTTGAAAGAATATCCCCTAAGCTGAGGTATCAAATGCAAAATCGATATATCAAGCTTGATGCAAACTAGACTTCTGTGACGTTCTGTCCAATGAAGATGTACCATTCATAAACGGTTTGCAGCGTGTTTATTCATACTGGTGAATTACAGTGGATTGTGTCGTAGACAATATATATATATTAAACACCCCCAATTTGAATATTGACAATGGACATGGAACTCTTTCACAGGTGCATTCTGATGAGAATTTCCTATTTCCTTGCCTTTAACCGATACATTACAAAGGAAACATGTGTAATAATAATCTAGAATTAGCAGTGTTCATACATTGAAAAACAAATCTTCCGCCCGATTTAGGCTTTGCCTATTTTCATATTATTTTTAGAATCCCAAATGTACCCCATGTCAGAAACAATCACATGCAAGTGAGACAGAACGTTAGTAAACAACTAGTGGCTCGTGATTCATTGCACAAATACTCGCGCGTTCTGTCAAACATGATGCGCATGCGCTGTTACTAATACAATGGCGGTCTGTAGGAAACCGAATAAATCTCCGATTGTATTCACAGTTCTTTCCTGGATTTGAGCGCAAACAGAAACAGGATTTTTTCTGATAAATGTAAGTTTATTTATTTTATTAGTTGTACCGTCATCTATGACGCTTGTGAATGCTCGATCGCGAATTCGACAACCGGACGAAAACGGAAGTTGACAAAACTAAAACTAAACCACAAAATCTAACCCCTCCCACCTGTCATGTATAGTAGTTTTTTCAACGTTTGAAACCGACAGACAATAAATCATTTGCATTTGATGTGTCCACCAGCATTCCCTTTCTTATCATTTAAGATTATCTACTTCGATTTATCATAAGTGCAGATAACTTTACAAGTCAGATAATTTAAAGAAAAGCTTCAAATTTGGATGTAAATAAATGGGTTAAATAAATAGACAGTGACATGAAAGGTTTTTTTTGTCACTATCACTACAATGGTTTTAAGTGTCCAGTATTCATTGGCTACAAATCAATGATAAAATCTATGTAAGGTAGATTGCCAAGGTAACATGCCATTGATGCCAATAACACTTGAATGTAGAGTTAGTCTTTACTGTTGACAATGTGGAGATCCGATATTGCTTTTTCCATGATTCTCAAATTTTACTTTCTGAACATTCACATTCAAACAAGTCCAATACAGTAGGTACCTCTAACATGCAGTATTGTATAGTTGTTTTTATGTTGTTAAGATTCAAAAAACACATTAAACAATCTTTTTTAAGATTTCGCCACCTCTTTGTCACCACTGAACAGGGTACCCCACTGAACAGTTGTCATCAATTTATAGTCAGCAATGTTTTAGAAAATATTGCTCAGTCTTGTTTTTGAAATATATGATGAATTAAATCCTTTTTGAAAATTTCACAGGGCACTGAAATACTTTTAGTAATGGAGTCAACCTGATGAAAGAAAATGAATAGAACACAACAACTGGATTATATTGAGAAGCTGATCAGTTACTCGGGACTTGCTCATGGAAAGGCCAGAGAACTCTTGGAAAGTAAGACACTTCATCATTGATAACTTCTATTCACTTTTTTTTTAAAACTCTGTGTATTATAAGTACTCATTAGACTTTTCTGTTACAATTGATTCTAATGGACACTCACAACTGGCAAGATTGTCAATTATCTATATTGCCCAGTAAAAGCCCTAAAAGACAAGTGTATTTTTATTGCAATTAACTATATAACCTTTACAGAGACAAGTGATAAAAGCAATTTTGCATTAACCAATAAGTCAATCAGAATCAAATTTTGCCATCCCTGACAATCCTATTGAAGCGATTCTTATAGGGTTTTTTACATAGATAGTATATAACTAGCTTTATTGCCCCCTTTTTCTGGGAGATTTACATATACTTGAATGTATAAAATGTTTTTGAACAAAAACCTTTTTTTTTATCCTTGTATGGGTAGATTACCCAGGAACATTGTCAGTCTCTGTAGAAGAAGGTTGACACCAAATGATTATCTGAAATGTGATGTAGACAGACCAAAACCTTTCTCAATTCTTGCTGTTGTCTGCCCAGCTTAAGACACCCAGTTGCTGATCTGTGAAATACATGCAGAAGGACCTTTCCCAAAGTCAAAGACCACCAGTGACATCCAAATACTCTGGGAATCATGTTCCTCTTTTTTGAATATGTGGATTGTGCATATATTATACATAGATCTGTATAAATTGATACAAAAATCATGCTTCTTTTCTTAAATTAGAATTTTGAATGTAGAAAAGAATGCATAAAAACTACAAACGTTCCCCATCCTAGATGATTTTTGAACAAAGGCATTCTACCATATGAGGTAAAAAATGAAAGGAAATATCAATGTTTTATAAATATCAGATATTTTATGCTAATGTGTCATTTCAGATCTGTTCTCAAGCTTTAAATAAATCTTCTATGTCTATGTTTAAAAGGAAAAATAACACTTTTTGGGGTTCTTTTATGTTCTTGTAATGAAATGGTAAATATTGAAATGACAAAAAGTTTGATTTTGATTTATAATGAATAATAAAATGAATATCATTGAATTCTTTGTGGCAGATTTTTCTCATGAACTAGATTATCATGTTGCCACAATGCTTTTAAATGTTGTATGCTGGACCAGGAAATGTTTTTTGAATTATCCAGGATATAAAAAGGTTAAAACCCTATCGAATTTTGTGAGAAGTTTGGGAATAGAAGAAAGTTTATAGCAGAACCATTGATGTTTCATGTGTATGTGATAAACAATATCCTGTTACATTACATTCTTGTTTAAAGCTGTCTGCTTAGACACATAATCTGATGTATGAATATGGGAAAGGCAAATCCTTTCCTTATTGCTTTCCTTCATTGGGATTTTGTGACGGGAGTAAATTCCGTTCAACAGCAGCAAAATATTTACTTTTAAACAATTTTTTAATCTTGTAAGGCCTGTAACTGCATAAGAAGCGTCCGCTGGTGATAAAAGAACTTCTCGAAGTCTTCTTGTGGTGAATTTTTCAAACCAAATTGGAAATATCTGTACATATTTTATCATAAATATGATCAAATTGAAGTTATAAATAAGGAATAGAAAAAGGGGAACAAAGAGCTCCAATTTGTTTGTCACCACAGTTTTGATTTGACAATTTTTTAACTGCAGTTTTGATTGAATGGGTTTTCACCCTCTCATTCAAATATATACATCATTCTATCCTTATAGTGCTGGAACCGACCTCATGCTAATGCAAACAGGTCAGATCCAGGTCAGCTGCCAAGTGAATTGGGGGCTGGCCTATGATGATACCTGTTTGCTACTCTGGGTATCTTTCCCCAACAAAATTAAGCAGATATTTAAGGTTTTGAAAAGCAGACAACACAAAAGTCTGTTTTTAGACAATTACGCAGCATTCGGAGGGTTAAAACATTCTGCTGTTGCTGAAAGTTTGTACCAGTTATAAAGTGCCATACATGGTTGTCATTAAGAGCCGGCTTCTGACCAATTTGACCACTTCAAATGACTTTTTGGTCATCTCAAATAACAAAAAAAAGAAATGGAGTTTGGTAATAAGAAGTTAAACACCTAAGTTTTGTTGGGTGTTTACTTCATTTGCATCCTCAAATAGACAGTTGTCCTCTTACTCCAAAAACTAATGACAACCCCAGCCATATGAAGGAATGGTTTAGAGTAGGAATTTAAGCATGGTCATCAGTTATGGAGGGAGGGAGTTGAATGGAGGGTGTGTATGTCCATTTGTCCATGTACATGTCAAATGTGACAGCTGATGCTGCTGGCTACACTGCCTGCTCAAATACATTCCTGTTCATACAGCTCAGATGGGGTGGGGGTGGGGGCATCTACCTTTATTGGGTCAGCAACCTTTCTAACCCATTCCAAAACAATAACAGCATTTAACCATTTAATACTCTTTTCTGTGGTGTTGGGTAGGAACCAATTTGAAATTAGGATAAGTTGCTCACATGTAGCAATTTATTGTATTGTTACATTGGTTTGAAAAGTTCTCTGCATCAGAAGTCGTGAAATAAGGAGCTATGGAATAATGGGTCTAGTCATTCCCTTTAATATTTTATAGTTCCAAATAGAAAGCAGTGGCTGACGACAATTTTACAGAAATTAGAAAAGTAATTATTTTGGGGGGAATATTTGATAGAAATCATTGTCATGGAAGAACATATGAATCAAAATTAACCATTTTTTTTTTGCCCATTGCTTTTTTTAATTGGCTCACACATGGATGTTTAGATGTGTACATATGATTGAAAGGGTGAAACAACTTTCTGTTACCTGTAAGGTCAATGACCTGGTGTAGTTGATGGTTTAAAGATTACAAAGACTTTGAAATGAAAAGAGAGTAATAATTTGTATGTCTACAACTATTAAACCTCAGCATATATAAAGAGTGTCTGCCCCTTATGTGTGGAAGAGTTTTGAGTTTGAAAACTGTGCAAGGTGCTCTCATATCTGCTCATGATGAGCAGATTCTCCTTCTGTCATAATGTTTTTTATATCAGGTACCTTAGAATGCTGCTCATTTTCATACTTTATAAATGTTAATGATCTTTTTGATACTTGAACATAAACATCTGCTATTGATTTCAATGGTATATACTGGTTTTATCCCCTAGTTGCTGTTGTGTGGGAGACTGAAAGTTTGATACCTGGGGCCGATGCTCTCATTTCTGCTAGTTATCTGCAAGTTCTTATTTTGTCACAGTTTTTTAACCAAATACATGTACCTAAGAAAGCTACTCGTTTTCCTGTTTTTATCTGTTGTTTGGGAGACTGAAAGTTTGATACCTGCCTGGGGCCAATGCTCCCATTTCTTCTATTGATGTGCAAGTTCCCGTTTTGTCACAGTTTTTTAACTAAATACCTTAGAAGCTGCTCTTTTTCATATATACATACTTCTGCTTTTGCTTTCAATTGTACCAGTCACAAAATTCATTATAAGGGATTGTATTAAATCTAGTGTAAGGACGTGATGAAAGTTTTTGTATTCCTGCTTCACAAAGAATACAGTCTACCCTGAGAAGTTGTGTTTTGCTTGCATTTTGTTATATGAAGGAGTTGGCACATGGTAATCTCTGTAGCTTGTTATATTGTAAATCCAAACATTTTATCTGATAAGGAAATTAGGATATAAGTTCGTATAACACTATTGTAGTTAACATAACAGATGTTATCTCTGTAATGAGAAGAATTCCATTGGACTACTAAGCACACATTAACCTCTGGCTTTGTGAGTTGATTCAATTTTTGAAGCATATGCAACAGATGTCTTCTGAAAACATAGGATGAAAAGTACCATGTTAAGGATTCAATTCAAGACCATAGAAATGCCTTCATAAGATGTGAAATAAAAGTTACTATTTTTTTTTTTTTAGGATATTGTACAGATCTGGTGAACAAACATCATAAAAAGGTTCATTGGCCACCATGAAATGACTGCATTACTGTTCAAAACGGCATGAAATCCCAATTCTATCCATGCCTTTCCAATTGTAAATGTCTCTTATATATAAACCATCTTGAATGACCTGGAAGATACTTTCAACGATTTGGTTTGACTTTAAATGCAGAATTGGCATATTTAGCCTGTTGAGTTTGATGTTGATATTCTGGTTTTAGTCACACACATGTTACTGTCAAGTGTATATGACAAATCCCTTTTTGTGGGTACCGGTACTCATTAGAATGGTTTCTGCGTGGCAATTCTTACATGTACCTGGAAAATAGCCTTTAAAGAAGCAATGAAGAAGGTAGCTTGTAGAATACGACTCTCTGAACCTATGCTCTAGTTGTATATCTTTGAGTGTCATTATATATGCTAAAACTTAGAGTTGGAGAGGAAAGAAAACTCTTTAAAGTGATAATGGGTTTAAAAATGGGCGGTGGCTAAACTATTCATATGAGTTAACCTTTTCAATGGCTAACCTTTTCTAGGTGAAAAATGGTTCACACATTTGTTATTTGACATCAATGTCCATGCTGAGTGTGGCAACACTTTAATTCATGTAGAGGACAGTGGTTTAGGGTTAGAATGTCGGCTTCTGGACACAAGGGTCATGGGTTTTGAATCCTGTGAGAAGCAGGATCTGCCTAGCAACCTTTCATTAAATGACACTAGGCGCAAGTACTGGTTATGTATTCAGGAAGCAAAATTGAGAAAGATTAATCTAAGTTGTAAGAACTTGCTTCACAATTGATCTAAAGTAGATAGGTTTAATCTTTTGAAGAAAGTTATTCTGAAGCCAACTGTCTTTCTAGAAGGGACTGACCGTACCATGGTGGTAAAAGTGCTGAGCTTGAAATCATAAAAAACCTTTCCATATGGGTTCAAGTCATAGGAACTGCACAGTAGATATGGATTTTCTTGAGAGATAGTCTCTCGGTTGACAAATGGAATGCCTATATGTCTAACCATTGTGATCAGCTCTTGTAAGCAGTAATTTTATTGGTCTTCTTCCATCCATAATGAACCAGCCATAGTTGATTAACAGTTACTGTAAATAGTTGGTTCAATCTGAAAAACTAAAAAACAAACTAGCAAATTTTTTAGTAGATTCATTAAACCCATTACCAAACAATAATGACACTTGAACACTTTGTTGCAGACAACTCTGGAAAACATTTTTGGACAAGGAAAAACTACTCTTGATGAGCAATTTCTCCCATTCCTTCCATGTTTTCTGCCCTATCAGAAGATTGTTTCTCAATTTCGTCACACTTTGAAATGCCATCTGCAAACTCTTTCCATATTGGACAGTCGAAAATTTGGAGTTTGGTAAAGGGTTAAGCATCACTCTTTCACCAGAGGTTTCAGTGGTTGAATGATCATTATATTGTCTCAAATTAATCTATACTTTGTTACACATTCATTCATTGCACATATATATCATAGTTAGGTAAACAATACATGTCTAATGAATGTAAACAATATAATTGTTACATATGAGTCAGAGAGTTTGTTTACAGCAGAAATAGTCCTTTCATCAGGTTCTTTCATCCATTATGCAAGATTGATCTCTTTCCCAAACATTTACTCGTTTTAACTGGCTTGTCCAAGAGAATGAAACAGAGATTCAGAGATTACATTCAGTTCGGTCACAATGGTTTTTACAGAATAACATGAAGAAAACTTTTTTTTTTTCAACCTCAAACAATAATGGTTGTGTAATCTTATTTTCAATTTGACCTGTCATCTTATAATAATTCACCAAAAAGGTGGATTAAACTAGTCAGCTAAAGAAGACCTCTGCAATTATCAATAGATAAGATTTGTTTACTCAAACAGCTAATAAGAGATAGAGGGTGTTTGCTTTTTGATAGATACATTAGTCATTGGTCGTCCCATAAGTCACCCATTAGACAACCTGTTATGAAAACCGGATTGGCCCTGTTGTAAATCTACCTCACATCGAGATGGGCCTTGTGATTTCAGGTCAATATTCTAGAAACCACATAACTACAGGGGGCAGAGGATAATTATTATGTATGAAAATAATGCTTTCTTTTGTTATACATGTTAGAAACTATTTTGTATAATGGAGAATTTGAATTTTTTAAGAATTGTTTCTTTACTTGTCACATTGGTTAAATAAGTCTCCTGTTGGAGTTGTGTTACGACAAATATCAGCTTAATATTGAGTCTAAACAACAAATGTATGTATTAAAGCTATTTTTGTCTGTATATTTATCCAGTGTTAATTAAGTTGTAGAAAAACATTCTCCATTTTTGTCTAGACCAAAGCTTGTGTGGTGTTTCATGTATTTTCCATGCCTTCAAACATGATTTTGTGACCAATCCTAATTGAAAGAAAGCTACAAAAGATGTTTTTTTTCAGGAAATTATAGAACCTTTATGATTGTGACAAGTTATAGAAGCCATTGTTTCAAAATGACTCAAGAATTGCAACATTGTTTTATTTATTCTGCAGGTTGAAGGTTTTGAACAAGTAAATATAAAGTGAGGGGATAAGATGATGGTTTTAACATTGAGATGTACTTGTACAGATGTTTCAAACATTCTTCAGCATGGTTAGATTCTCCTTTCATCAAAATTCCGCTGTCCTGTTTTTCAGATATGTTTTTCAAGGCCCGTTTCGACAATATGTCTCTTCATCCACAACACATATTAAGCCTTACCACTTACTTGGCATTACCTCACTTTTAAGCAGCTAACAACCTTAGAACCAAGGGAAGAAAGAGATAAATTGACCATTGTGAGAAAATGACAACTATCTCTACCTTTTATATCCAAGAAAAGTAATATTTCATTGATCATCTGTTCCTAATGATCCAATTCCAAAAGCGTAACGAGCAATTTCTCCTTTTTCCATCATGATTTCTATCCTATCAGTAGACTATTTTTCAATTTCATCACATCTTGAAATAATGTCTGCATATTCTTTCAATTTGGGACAGTCTATAATGTGGCATTTGGTAAAGGGTTAAACAGGAATGTCCGAATATGTTTTGTTCCCATTTTTTCTTCAACAGTTTGTATGTTAACTATTCACTATTTTTGAGTCCAAATATGGACTTGCTAGTAATGAGGAAAACACTTTTAGTCAAGCACTTTTTTTCCAAGACCTGTGCTGAAGGTGTGTAAAAGTGAATCATTTCAGAATCATTTGTGATAATGGAGGCTGTTAAAGATACTGCCCTGAGGGTCTGTCTTTTGTACAGATCTAAGAAAGGTAAAAATAGGTGAAGTCATCAACCTTTTGCTAGTGTGAGGTCACTTTTTTTCTATTCATCCTTGATGGAAGGTTTTAACAAATTACTAAACAATAACGACATATGACTAGTTTGTTGCAGACGATTTTAGAAACATTGTGGAAAAGGAGAAATTGCTCTAAATAAGCAGTTTCTCCTTTTCCCTTAAAGTTTCCTGCCCTATCAGAATATTGTTTTTAAATTCTATCACACATTTTGAAATGTCGTCTGCAAACTCTTTAGATTTTGGACAGTTTGAAATTTGGGGTTTTGTATAGGGTTACGAAACCACTTTGACGGGGATTAATAGAGAAAATACTTGGAATGTAAGATGCATGTAACTTTTGATGATTTAATCTTTCTGTGCTTGCTTTTAGTTTTCAACCGTTATTTGGGAATGGTCTACTAATGGAAATGAAATGGAGATTTATATCACATTGGGAGGGAAAAGGTTTGAGTGGGGGAAATTGTAAACTTCAAAGATGTATTATCATTTAAGGACAAGTAATTGGTAATACCTTAGTTATAACTAATACAACTCTACCATGGTTTTGCTTTGCTGCCAAATGTTCACCAAACAATCTATGGTAGAACAATATGTACCTATATTGTTTCAGGTCACAAAAGTAGGTTTTTATTTTTGTTATTTGGAATGGTTTTGTCAACACATTTTAGATAAAGAGATGCTCTTACCTTACAGGAAATCATATGATGTAGTCTCGTCATACTGACTAATGGAATGTCAATGGTTATTATCATTAAGATCCAGCCCTCATTCGCCATTCATTTTAACCCTTAAAGTGCTGGAATTAACTTCATGCTTATGCCAACAGGTTAAATCCAGGCCAGCTGCCAATAAATAAGCGACTGGCCTGTGATCTAACCTGTTTGCTACTCTGATTATCATTCCACATCAAAATTAAGCAGATATTTAAGGTTTTGGAAAGCAGACAACACAACAATCTATTTTTAGAAAATTACCTAGCGTTCTATGGGTTAAGCTTTTCTCCATCACTGGCATCACAATAATATCTGAGACACAGTTAACATGAATTAACAAACAAAATAATCAGAATTTAGCAGAAAATTTGCTTCTTTATCAAGAGGTAAGCATTTTACGTATTAGCCATCTGCTGGAGAAGGGTGCAGCTTCCTTGAAGAATGTAATAAAGAGGATAAGATCCTCTCGTAGAACAACAGACACATTCTGCACTGGTTTAGCAGTAAGAGATGAGCCATTTCCTTTTTTTTCATGTGTTTTTTTTTTAAGCATAAGACATCATCAAAATCATTATAAGAAATCTTACAAATGCTTGTTAAAACATACAGGTATCACTCCACTCAAGCCCATCAGGCCAATTCCCATTGAATGAAATGTTCCTCTGCCTCTTATAAGGGTCAACAAGTTAAATGAATTTGTGACAAGCAAAGCAATGTTTTCTAAGGGTGAAGCCTGTTTTATGTTTTAAAAGAGTCATTTACCTCAAAGATAGACAAAAAAAGCTTAGAGCTCCTCAAGCAAGAGATTATGGAGAAGATAATGCTAAAAGCCTTTGGTCAAGAATGGTAAATAAGTATATAGGCATCTTTTTACTCTTTTCCTAATGCAAACAACTTTTTAAAGAATTAATGTGACAGAAAAAATACTTGTAACAAATGAATTCAATATGAGTTAAGTGTTTGTTGATCATTTTTGGTCACTTTGATTGTTTGAAAGCCATGTCCCGCAAATTACTTGAATTGAGAGTCGTTCTGAATAGATTATGGAGTAAAGAACAGAACATGGATATCTAAATGCAAACAATTCTCTTTCATTGATAAAAAGGAAATTTTTATTACAAAATGTTATCTAGACAGTGAAGAGTGCTCTTGTATTGGTCTGTGCAGCTGGCCCAGGATGTCATTGGAATACACAGTCACTGATATATTTTTTCCTGTCTATGTAATGAATCATTCATAAGAGGTCCTTAACCTATTGCCTCCCATGAGATTTTGTGACAGACCCAAAATGAAACCAGTAGCAGACGATAACAAACAAGTGTGAGCAAAAAACAGTCTTTTGGATGTTGCTATAAACTATTGTGACAAAAGGAGAAATTTCTTGTTTCTAGTAATTTCTTCCCTTTTGAAAGTATTTTGCAGGAGGTGCATTGAAATGAACCGATATTAAATATTTGGGTATGAGAAAGCAGTATAGAAGAATGTATGTTGACAATTAAATTCAACTATGAGATTGTCTCTAACCCTTCACCAAACGCCAAATTTGGGACTGTTCCAAATTGAAAGTTTGCAGACAACATTTCATATTGGAAAATGATTTTTTGATAGGGCAAAAAAGCTTGTGGGAATCAGAGAAATCGCTCTGACAAGCAATTTCTCCTTTTCCACAATATTTTCCAGAGTTGCCTACTCCAAATTAGTTAAATGCTATTGTTTGGTAATGGGTTAATAGTTTGTACTTGTCTAAGTGAGTCAGTACTTAGAAAGGGGTAAACAAAAGCATTGTAGAAAAGGATGAACTAAAAGCAAAAACATGAATTTCTGCAACAGAGTGGTCAATGCATGAGTCTAGCAATGGCCAGGCTGTACTGGGGTTGTTTTAGATTGGTCTCTGTCATTGATGATGGCTTGAGTACATGGAAAGCTAGACAAGATATTTCTCCTCCAAGTGGAAATAGTTCTAAGCTCCTTAATAGTTATTCCCTCTTTTAAGGTTTTTTCTGTGTAGTACAAATTGAAAGCAATAGCAAATGTCAACTGCAAGGTATGTAATATTATGTTGAACTTGTGGCATATGGTTTAAGTCGCTGTGAATAAAGATTATATTGCTCTTTACTAGGAGTTATCTTTTTTGTCACTATAGTTGCTTAAATCAGCTTTTCTAGTCAAGGAGGCTTGACCATTATACATTAACAGGCTGGCCTATGATCTAAACTTTGCTACTCTGAGTATCTTTCCTTACCAAAATTAACCAAATATTAGAGGTTTTGGAAAGCAGTCAACACAAAAATCTATTTTTATAAAATTACCCAGCATTCTAAGGGTTAAATAGAAATGAAAATTAACAAACAAATTACATAACATTTTGTTTTTTAACATCTTTACTCAAGGAAATATTTGAACAGATCACTTACTTAGGAAAATACTTACAAAGAAGAATAAAGTTGATTAGTAATGACTACCCTACCTCTATTTTATTCTCATTTCCCCCCAAAATAATGATTGTTAAGAAAATATCAGATGAATATAAATTGCTATGCTTATGGTTGTAGCTTACCCTTTTGTTGTATACAGACAAAAAAAGATTCATTTAGTCGCATACAGCTTTCATTACATTCCCTGTCATGAGGTTTTCTGATAGCAACAACAGGCAACAGGTATAATACTATTTAATGAACAAGTTTCAATTCTATTGCATAGTTTTAAAGAATAGATAAACACTTATGCAGTATTTCTTTTATATAGATATATGTGTATCTCTGTTTTGTCTTATTGATTTTCACACTGTCTGGATCGTATTTATTGGAGCAAGGGAAGGACAAATGGGTGAACGATCTTACATATTGGGTGTACAATGCATTACTAAAGTAAGTGTTTCACATACGTGCAGCACTTACTATAGTATTACGCTGAACCCTGGATATGACATGGACTTTCTATACTCTCTATACTGTGAGTCATTTACGTTTGTGATGCAAATTGCCACATCGACTGCTATTGAATTCACTTCTTATTTATAATTATGTTTTGTATACTAATGGGAGACTGCTTTGGGTTAAATGAGTCATTTCTATTTGTAACTAAGTTTTAACATGTCTACTCTTGGAATATACAATAAGATGAATAATTTTGTGTAATTCATTTGAGATTTATCTGTGATTTTTATGCAGTTTTATGACTGTTGTGTGAATGACATCTTGTGAATTATAGAACAGTGTTAATAAGGATACAATTGTGAAGGGTAAGGTTTGATTTTGCTCTAATCTTCCATTTAATCTTTTTTTATGAATAAATTATTTCATGATATGAAATCTATCCTTAATTAACAGTTGATGATAGAAGAAATTCAAATGATAAAATTATGACATGATTGTGTATAATGTTTTCATTTTATTAAATGTATTTAATCTACACATTTTTGGAACTGCTCAGTGTAAAAGATATTGAACATTATTATACTGGCAACACTATAAATATTTTATTATGTTTGTTATACATGTACATCTAGAATTCTGACTAAGGGACCTCTCTGACCTAGTGGTTAGTGTGCAGAAATTGAAATAACATGGCCCTGCTCTGTGTCGGTTCAAATCCTGCATTTGAATTTTCATGAGAGGTAGTCTCCAGACTGACTTACGGAATTTTGATGGTTGACCAGCACTTTTGGGTTGTTAAGATTTGGCCTTCCTCAATAACTATTTGTCACGCATCGCATCAAAGATGAAATGATGTTGATGTGAGTGATGTAAACCCCATACAAATAGATAAATATATGAATACAATTTTGAGGCATCCCTAGCTTATAAGGGAAGAAAATGCTGTCTTTATAATAATAATAATAATAAGATACAATGTATTCATTTTCTATGATAATTTATAGTGTTCTCAAAAAGAATTTGTTGAACAGGCCAAAGCAAAATCTGAACAGGCCACTTGCAGGGGTGTCCATGGGGGTTCTTAACATCTCCGCGAACTTGAACCGGCCAAAACATAATTTGAAGTGTTCATTTTGGCCCTCAGCCTGTTCCTATTGAGAACACTGTATACCTCTATTTTCAGAAACTAACTGGAATGTAGACGGTGCCTACAGACTCTATAAAAGCCAGCAGATGGAGTATCAGGGGTTCAAGAAGCCTCCTGCTTCAGTGAACAGATTCTCCGACGTTGGTCCATCTCAACCACCGCAGCGTCAGGGGGGAGTGTTTGCCCGACCAACGACGGAATTTTACGGGCAGTTAGGTACGGCTACCACGGGAACCGGTCCAGCAGTAGGGGGCTCGTATCTACAAGGGTACCGACAACCTAACCCCGTACCAAAGTTCCCGGTGGAGCGACCCAATGAGAGGATTATTCCAATACAGGTATGATTATTTTCTTATTAGGGAAGTGCAAAACTTTTTTTTGTTCCTATAGATCACAGGCCTGGATCTATTCTGTTTGCAAAAGCATGAAGTAGGTTCCAGCACTATAAGGGTTAAAACCCATATGAATAAATATAGATAAAGTTTTCCTAGACAAACAATACAAGTTTGATCATCATTTATCTTTTCCATTCATTTTACCATCATAAAGCGTTTTTTTTTCTGAAGGACTTTTAAAACCAATCAAATTGTGTGTTGTAAAACCTATAAGTTTTGTAGGATGATTGATTGTGATGGATGGAAAAAAGTGTGAACAGGTTATTCCTGTTGAATGGTAATCACTCACTTTGGTTCAAATTACCTCAGTTTAAGGAGGGATCTTAACCCATATCTTGTTCAAAGCATGAGCAACATAAAAAACAAATTACCATACTGACAAAAAGATAATGTCGGGAACTAAATTACTGATTGGAAAACATTGAGTTTGTTATTGCAAAGAGAGATCAGGATTATGTAAAATCATCAAGGATCTTGAAAGAATACTTACAATAAATGAAGGAAAAGACATGAAATATTTGTATGAAAAATGGATGTTCCTTTATTTAGTAGTATTATTTCTATTAATTTTATAATGGTGTGAGGGCCTACCAAAATAGAGTTTTTCACAGCCATGTATGTTTAGTAAGAACATTTATTATAATTTTGGTTAAGACTTGAAAACATAGACAAAATAGACAACATTTCAGAAATTTCAATGGCACATTGATACCGCCTTTACGGGTACCCTTTTGCCTTTTAGATCTTTTTCTAATTGTTAGCTAGTTCTGTTGCATGATTTCTTTTTCATGGATATGTATATATCATATATTTGATAATGAAATTCGATAGTGTTCACAACATTTTTGAGATCAGAGAAAATGTGTAGAAAACTTAGTAAGATAAACCAATTACAGGTTGAGATAATACCGGAGGCAGGTCAGCAAGAGAGACAACAGTTTAAATCCGTCCCAAACAAACAGCCACCACCTACCTCAGTAAAACCTGCAATGCAGAACAAGCCAGTTAACACACCCTCTGCTGTGATAATCAACAAACCTGGTGTCCAACCACCACCAGGTTACCAACAGCCTGTTGTTCGACCTGCTGGTGTATACCAGTCAGGGGTCCGTCCGTCAGGCGTCAATCCATCTAGTATCAATCCGTCTAGCAGCATGCTCAACAAGGCAGAAATACGTCCAACTGTAGTTGCAAACAAGCCCAGCATCCAGCCATCTAATAGCATGCAGAACAAGCCCGGCATTAATCCATCAGCTATGAGTACAGGGGGTACCACTCCGGGTACCCCTCCGTTCCCTCGACACAGTAACATCCCCTCATCTAATGTACAGTCCCAGAGAGATAGTAAGGGAGAGAGTCATGATCAACCTTCTCCGCTACCAACGATTAAACAGCAGCCAAATAAAATTGAGTTGCCTGCAAATAGTGCTGGGAGTATGAGTAAATGTAAGTAGCTTTGAAGTGTTATTGGGTGCTTTTGGGCCATGATAGACATACAGGAATATTTCTGTTTTTGATGTTTATCTTTCATATGCTTATGCCTTGAATTATGAACCTCTATCTTTTTTCTAATGGGTTTAACGAGCTTAAAAAACTTGATATATAACTCATTTCATTACATTTGGGAAATAAGATCAGTAAATTTGCATCCTATCAAAAAATAACAACTATGGTCAAATCTAAATAGGTTACAATTTTACTACAAAGTAAACATATTCATTGGCTATTAAAGATAGAATACAAATTCATTGTGCTCTTTAGATATAAGATTTCCAATAGTTTATTATGATTGAAAGTTTGTTTGAATCCCATATGATTATAAATATGTTTCATATCCACAGCACCCAAACTTAAAAGGGGTATATCTAAAATATCCCAGAATGCCATGCTGGTTGATATGGAGAGAAAGAATGTTCTACATGACATTGAGGAAGATTGCCATGACAACATGTATGTGCAGACGTTTGTTCTACCAGATGTGACAGGCTATTCAGACGACTTCAGAGCTTTTCTAGAACGAGATCTGATTGAACTCTCAACTCTGGTCTCCCTTGAACAAGCAGGTTGGTGTTCAAAACGTTAGTTTAACCCTTTACCAAACACCAACTTTTGGACTGTCTCAAATTGAGAGAGTTTGCAGACGATATTTCAAAATGTGATGAAATTGATCAATAATCTTCTGATGGGGCAGAAAACATTTTGGGAAAAGTAGAAATTGCTTGTTATGAGCAACTTGTCCTGTTCCCACAATGTTTCCCAAAGGTTGACAAGACATTTTGTAAAAAAAAAAGCTTGTCTAATGTCTTATTTGAAATTTTATTACTTGTTTTTCAATTTCACTTACATCGTATTATATGGTAAAAAAACCAAACAACATTCTTCTGAATGATAACAAATGCTTTCATAACCATTTCTCCAAATTATGGGAACAGTTACAAAATTCTATTTTGGTATAATAGATTAATGTTTTCCTTTATGGCACTAAATATCATTATATAATGCTTGTTAATTTTCAGGTCGGTTAAACTGGTGGGCAGAGATTGGCGTGTGTCAGAGGTTATTACCCATGGCAACATCGGGGGACGGGAACTGTTTGCTGCATGCTGCGTCATTAGGTATTCTGATTTGGGCTATGCATATTCACTTTCAGGGCTTTATTTGAGATTCATATTGAACAGAACAGAACATATTTTACAAGAACATAAGCATAATTATTAGCTCATTGTTCTAATAATACAATTAAATGCATAGCAATGAAAATAGTGTCATTTCAAATATACAATTCAACTTAACAAAAAGCATTGCTCTGAAACACGTCAATGGGTTTGATATGCACTGATAATACTTATTATTCCAACAAGAACTGTCTGGCATGCTCAAAGCTTTGAAAGATTTTTTTTGCTGTTTGTATGAGGAATAGAATGAAGCATTGAGAGGTGCACTCACAGAAATAGTTAAACTTAAATGTTGCTGAAAATGATTTAAAACTAAAATGTTTTTCTTTTCCAACAGCAATGAGGGGTATTCATGACAGACAACTCATGCTGAGGAGAGCATGGTATGATATTAGAATACATTGAAGCCTTTGAAGAAAATATTCCAGTAATTATGGAAAATTCAAAAATATTTCTACTTATAATTTGGAATTCCTTTTTTTCTCCTGATAGCAATGTGGGGCATTCACGACAGACAGCTGATGTTGAGGAAAGCGCTGCATGATACACTTACCAAAAAGTATTACAGACAAGCATTATATAGAAGGTGGAGATGGCAGCAAACCCAGGCAAACAAGGAGGTAAGACTGAAAGAAAAATGCTTTTTTCTTCTGATGTGTCATGTATAGAAAATATCAAACTAAAATGTGACATTAGATATTTCCTATTAAGAGGATATGCTAAGTGTCTAATGCCAGTCAAGTGTTATAGATACATTTTTTGCATATATGACCCATATAAGATATGGCGATTGTCACCGATATCACAGAAGAGAAATTTTGGAAGTCAAAATAAAATGTTGAACAATACAGCCTTTATACTTTTGTTTGATATACAATTCTAAGTATCTTTTGAAAGCATAATCAATTCAGGAGAGTCAATTTATGTAAGTATGAACCGTTTATATGCGATAGATCTCAAAAGCGATGTCACACTTTTAGAATAAAATGCATTTAAATTTACTGTATACACACTTGACAGAATGAAAAATAATCTAATTTTGCTTCCAATGAAGATTCTTCAATGTGTATCATATAACAGTACAGCTGTTGTGCTGTTATAAAGAAATTCATTTTTAACTTTTTAAACCAATTTTTCTCACATCTGTGAACAAGCATCTTTAAGCTTTCATTTAAAGATAAATAGATGTTTTCTCTAAACAAGAAATTGCTCTTCATGTGTAAATTTATCTTTTGTATCATTGTTACCATTGCACAATAATTTGTTAGCAAAGGTCATCTCTGCTAGTAGGCTCTGTATATTTGAAAAAATTAACTTGATGTAGATTCATTGTAGGATTAATGATGTTATTTGTTTTTTCAATAGGCTGGACTGATTTTTTCTGAAGAGGAATGGCAACAGGAGTGGGAGAATGTTTTACGACTTGCTTCCAGTACACCTAGGTTATTACCTGGCAGTACACAAAGCAACTTGCAGCGGAAGAACAGCTGCTGTGACAGTATGGTCACACAGGCAAATACGTAAGACTTCATGCAAACTCAAAATAATTTCATATATCCCTTTTTTAGGTTTTGTGGTTAATACAAAGTGAAAGGAAAAGCAGATGTTTCTTAGAAAAAAATAGATAAGGATATTTTCTTTGGAGATTTAATTTGAAAAAATGAGATATGCCTCATAATAATCAATTTCCCTATGTGGTCAAGCGGCATCTTGAATCCTTTGCTGCATTATGTTAGAACATATACATGTATTATATAAAGTGAAAGTTTGGGGTGGGGGGGAATATGTCATAACAGAGTAAACTTTTCCACAAGGCAATTAACAAAGAATTTTTGAAAAATAGACAACGGTTATTTAGTATGGGAAAAGGAAAAGCAGATGACAATTAAAAATATTAACTAAGGACATTTTCTTAGACTTGATTGGAAAAAATGAGATATGCCTTATAATAAGCAATTTCCCTATGTGGTCAAGCGGCATCTTGAATCCTTTGCTGCATTATGTTAGAACAAATACATGTATTATATAAAGTGAAAGTTTGGGGTGGGGGGAAATATGTCATAACAGAGTAAACTTTTCCACAAGGCAATTAACAAAGAATTTTTGAAAAATAGACAACGGTTATTTAGTATGGGAAAAGGAAAAGCAGATGACAATTAAAAATATTAACTAAGGACATTTTCTTAGACTTGATTGGAAAAAATGAGATATGCCTCATAATAAGCAATTTCAAGCAGTGTCAAGCAGCATCTTGAATCCTTTACTGCATTATGTTAGAATGCAAATACATGTATAATATAAAGTGAAAGTTTATGGGGGAAAAATATGTCATTACTGAGTAAACTTTTTCACAAGACATATAACAAAGTTTCTTAACTGATGTGAAGGACTCAACTCTTCTTTGCACTGATTCCTTGAAATAGTCCCCATCTATTAGGGGAGCAAAGTAAAACAGACTTCCATCATTATTTATAATTATTTACTATTTCAGGTCATCGCCTATTCCTGAGGAGCCAGACTCTCCAGTGGTGTATGAGAGTTTGGAAGAATTCCATGTCTTCATATTGGCGCATGTAATACAACGTCCTATCATAATAGTGGCAGACACCGTCCTCAAAGATGTGAGTGGGGATGCCCTGGCCCCTATTCCTTTTGGAGGGATTTATCTGCCCTTGGAATGTGATGCCAGCCATTGTTATCGCTCACCTTTACTGCTGACGTACGATGCAGCCCATTTCTCCGCACTTGCCCCAATGGATCACAGCGGGGAAGAGGAGAAGAATGGTTTACCAGGTAGGTTCATAGGGTTTTTAAATCCTTTTACCCAATATATAGAAAATATGTGGCTGGTCCAAATTGAAAGCCACAGCAGATGATAAAAAAAACGTGATCAAAGATTTGTCTTTATGAATTTGGGGAGAAATCTATGTGACAAAAGGATGTGTTTCTCATAGGACTCCTAGCCAGGGTGTCTAGTACAGGTGAATCCAGGAAAGCCGTTACATAACTGAAAAATTGTTTGTACATTGTTAAACACCAATTACAATTATCATAGGACTAGATTTTTTGCAAATCAAACAGCTTAGAGTTAAAAACTCAACTGTGTTAAATTTTCAAATTTGAATACAAACAAATATTCATGAAAAGTCTTTTTATTGGAAATGATGTTCTCGAGTCTAGATGGAAATGGTTCATAAGAATCTGAATTGTTGAGGGTATTAAAGCTGGTGTCTGACAAAGATTTATTGGTTAGAGAATGGAACTTGAAATTAAATGGGCATTTTTGGTTAGAGAGTTGAACTTGAGGATGGTTCTTCCTTTGGGGTTCTCCTCCGTCTAATAAGAGCCTGGTGTGTCGCGATAACTTAGATACTGTTGACACAATGTTGACACAAATCAATCTTGCCAGCATTGATGAAAACATTGAAGTAATGATGGGTCATTTTATGCTTATTTTTTTTTCACATTACAGTTGCCATTCCAATTGTGAGTCCAGACCTAGAATATCTACCTCTTCACTTCTCTATTGATCCTGGTATCAATTTTAACTGGGACAAGAACAATGCAGACTTTAAAATGTCTGATGAGAGCAAATTGAATCTCCTAAAGCGGTACATGGACATAGAGAGATTGAGTGTATGTGGTGGTTACCTGGACAGCAATAGTGATGATAGAAATTCTACGGGTTCTTACGAATCAGATGATGGTCTGATAGACAAAAGTAAGAAAAAAGATGGAAAAGTTTCACAGCAGTTACATTCAGTGTCAAAACAATTTGGAAGTTTTGGGAAAAGCGTAGGGAAGAAGTTGAAAAACTTGGGGAAGGTGAATAAGGAAGACAAGAAAGGAACAAGAAAATTTTCAATGACGCAGAGTACTAAGAGACCCCTGACAATCTCTTCTCTCGGTGATATGGAACAGACATCTATATGGTGCTGTAACCTCTTGTTGAAGAAAAGTGAAACTCATCAAAAGATGATTGATAATTATCTGTATGATGCAGGAGAACGCTTTAAGAAGGAAGTATCTGCGCGTCGGTTGAGAAACAACGAGATTGTGAGTAGAGGACAGAACTCTGGTAATGCCGTACAGCAGAGGAGTGTCCCGTGTGTGACGAGTGGCTGTAACCTGTATGGGACAGTGGAGACTAGCTATCTATGTACAAAGTGTTATGCTGATCAGAAAAAACAGCTTGTAGATCAGGAAAAAGATCTGCTGAAGAATTACTCTAACAAGCATAAACCAATAGAATCTGAAGATACCACTAAAGTCGGAACAAAGTCAAAGTTTTATGACATGAAGGGGGAACAGAATAATTCTACAGTCCAGCCTTCTCACGTGGATCTGAACACACAGGGTAAAGGACATGCCCCGCGGGTGTTAACCACACATGTATCTAACCCGTCCCAGGACCCTGGCCGAGATCGAACACCGTCCCCCGACTATGATAATGTGGATTATCCGACCCGGTCATCCTATCCTGTTCCTGCTTCAAAGAACAGTGTCCTACAAACCCTGCATAAATCTAACCCAGTGTCTCCTAAACCACAACCAAAGGTCACGAAGAATCAAGATGAAAAGCATGTGGCACAGCCATGTAAAAATCCAAATTGTTCATTTTTTGGGAGTAAAGATACAGAGTTCTTTTGTTCTGGGTGCTATAAAAACAAGCATAAGTTAGATTTGAAACATGTATAACGTCATTTAATGTGTTACTCAAACATTTAAGAATCTTACCTTCTGATGAAGTGTTTTTAGAGGAAAATATAATGAGAAGTAGAAGTCTGTATAAAACATTTATTTATTTTGACGTAGCTTTCAACATTGTGCTTTCAATAGAATTAACATAAATGGGGTTCAGTATTGTTTGTATGAGCATTGTCTGCTTGCATATTTTAACACCCCTTTTGACAAGAATTCACATTGGTTGCCTTTTTATGTGCTGGATATGTTAATGAAATAAAATGTTATCTGAGTTTGAGATTTTTAACCCATGAAACATACTGTTACATAATGTGTGCTGGCAAATGATTATGAGCAATCCAATTTATGTAAAAATCTTTGATGTTTCAACCAACAGAAGTTTTCCTAGATTGCTTTGTTGTGATTATTTAATTCAATTGTATTTTTAAAATCATTTTTTGTCAATAAACCATATATTTTAAGCAAACATTTTTAGAAGTAACAGGGATGCAAATGTTAAGAATGAGATCTTAGAATTTAGATCCATTATTCACATTGCTCTAATCCAAAATTTGTGACTGGGTCAAATATCAAAGCGTAGGTGGGTGGCAATTTTACATTTATTAAAAGCATTCCTTAGGGAAATCTAGATATTGATATTGAGTCTTTCTATCTTAAAATTGAACTTGTGCGATAAATTGTAGTACAAAATGTTATTTTCACAGATTCATTCAAAAAGATTTTTTATCTTATAATACTAGTACAGAGAGATTAGAAATTGACTAATAATGTCATGAGAATTTACATTTTTGTCCTGTTTATGTTTTCTTATACTTGGTAATCCTTACTGACATTCATGACAAACCCCAATTGCTTGTAGCAACTGCCTACATATGTGGTATACATTAAACTAAATTAATATGAATTAATTATGTTCATGACCATTAGGAAGTATAACACAAACTTACCTTTTAAAGGTTATTTAACTATCACAGATTATTTGTTAGTTATAGAAAATTGAATGACAAAAGACTATTTACCTGTACTAACAAGATTTATAACTTATTTGTTTTATTCAAATGTATACTAAATTCAGAGGCAAATGTTTGTAACTGTTTTGGATTTCAAGATTGAAATAACCTTATTCAACTTGCCTTTTCTCATTTCTTGCTAAGGCTCCTGTGTAGCCCAGTGGTTGAGATGTAGGACCTGTGACATGGGGTTCCCAGGCCCACTGATGGCACTTGCATTTTTCAAGGGAGTGTCCTTGGACAAGACACACCAGAGCCCTGCCCAGTAGTGGGAAATCAGTAAAAA
Organism: Cerastoderma edule; assembly: GCA_947846245.1. Classification (NCBI taxonomy): domain Eukaryota; kingdom Metazoa; phylum Mollusca; class Bivalvia; order Cardiida; family Cardiidae; genus Cerastoderma; species Cerastoderma edule. Next base: position 24,566,825 of record OX401412.1, on the reverse strand, counting down.
ACTGAAATACTTTTTACACCATGTTAAACCCCATATAAACAAATTATTATTTGCTATTGTCAGCTGCATATTTTCTCAGTTTGTATACATTACAAAAAGCTCATTTAGGGTAATGAATTGATAACCTGCATCATATATTCACTTGTTAAGAGAGAAAATATAACACCTTGAAATGTGGATCAAGCTGCATTGTCACTTGAAATTTGCTTCAACATACATTATGCAATTGTTTTGTGTTAAGTGCTAGTTTTTGTTGTTGCTTTCATTGTTTGAGCAATTTATTAATGTGTGTCCAAAAATAGTTTTTATACTGTATATATACATAAGAGTATGCAAATTGATGTTTATTTATTGCTGTTTGTGTTGCGATTCCAAGCTTTATTTTTGTTGATTTACGATTGAGTAGCTGGCTGTAATTTAAATATAAACATCATTCCGGGGAAAACGCAGGTTTGTTGGGGTAGGGATTAATTCAAGATACAGAGTTAATAGGATTAGCAGTAGACAAGGGGAGCATTTACGGTTCCTTTTATGAATCCTCTAAATAAATGTTCAATGTTGGAGCTTGCACAAACAATATCTTTGAATCATCAAATTTTATTAGATAGATTTTTCTACTAAATGTTAATGTTGTATTCTCTGCTGAAGTAAAGCCCTACGTCAATTTTGGAAAAGGAATACATCATACTCATACAGACAAATTTGAATTGCTATATATCGAAAACTAGATCAACTGAATACACAGTAACCATGAACACATTTTTTTTATTTATGTATATATCAACTATTCCACTTGTAGATTTTTTTCTTTCTTGTTGGTGGATTTATTTAGATTAAACTTTATTTCTAGCATTCTAAAAAAAGGAATAACTTACGATAGTATTGCCCATTTCTTGATGACATGTTTACACGATGTAGTAGTAAGACGCTGTCTCCAAGGTTGTAATCCTTGATAAGTTGGTTAATTTAAGTATGGCCTTTATACCAGAGTGGTTGTTTTTGTGGTAGGTGTAATCAATCTTTAAAAATACTCAAAACGAAGCTGTATGCAAAAATTAAATGGTTCTCTTTACATAATTCAAATTAAAACACTTATCTAAGCAGGGGAGAAATGGTCCATGGAAAACAGTATACTCGACTGATTATCATTTAAGTCTTTGAAGAAACGTTTGGTCATGAGCATGTATTGTCCTATGGTATTATTCAATCATTTGTTATTCAAATTTCATCTGCTTTAATGTTATTTTTTATCAGTGGTAGGGGTAGCCTTTGTCATTCATGCTGGTCATTAATGCATAGATTTTACCCTTTACTCCATAGAATCTTACTTTACAACTGCAGAATTCTGTAGAAACCACTGTGGCAAAAGGATATGGGCCGCGTCACGCGAAAAGGGGCACTCGGACATAAATAAAAACCGCTGACTCAGCTCTTTCTTAGCGCTTTTATTCCAGCATCTGGTCACGAAAGTTATCATTTGTATTTATTTAAAGGTAGAACTTGATGTCCTCTAAGATGGCAAACAGTGTAACCCCAGACCAGCCGCCACGTCAGTGACGTGGCGGCTGATCTGGGGCTACACTGTTTGCTATGCCCGAGTGCCCCTTTTCCCGTGATGTGGTCCATATGTATAATGCACATTATCAGCCATTTTTCCGAAAGTCACAATGGTTTCTATGAAATATAATATTGTAAATGTTTTTGATTTGTTTAGTGCCATATTTTTTTATCTGTTGTTACTTTTATTTCAAATAGCTAGAAATATGCATGTTGGGAAGCAGGTTAAACAAATTAAGCGGTCTACTTTTTTATAAGCACTTTGTTATTTGTTTACTCTATTTATATATGTAAACAAAACTGAATTATATGTTTAAACTCATAAATGTTACGGACATACCATTGAAATACCACTGTCGGTTATTTATTAAGTTTAAGAGTTGTCACATGGTTCCACTTACAGACGACATTTTTTACTTGAAGCAGACGACTTACAAAAGCTTTGTAAACAAAAGAAAACTTATCAGTTCAGCTGTTGTGAAATGTGAATAGATTGGAAAAGGCATTGTGGCAAAAGAGGAAGTCACAAGCAATTTCTCCTTTTGCCACAACACTTTTTGAAAGTTGTCTGCTACAAGACACAAAAATTTGGCATTGGGTGATAATTGATTCAAGGCGATATTGGTATTTTCTAAGATAAAACTGCTCAATTATTTAATATTCAATTCTTTTGAGTGAGATTTTCATTGTTTCTAATTGTCACCCAGAGATAGTTTTAGAGGGAAAAGTGGAAGGTTTATAACTTAAACAATGTAATTTGGATACATGTGGATATGTCGAGGATTATGTGATGAATTTTGTGGGAATTTGGTTTTCTGGTTTTAATGTAAGGGCCCTGCTCTTTGGTGCATCAATTTTTATAAAAGAGAAAAGTGTGACTGTATTTCGACTAAATTAATATATAAATAATATATTTACTTCCCTATTTTCAAAGATTTAAAAGCATTCCATTGAGTAGAAAACATGGGTTATAAGAGTGAAGATTATGATAGATAGATATTTGAGTATATGCATGGGCATTACATTTATAATCAGTACAGTTTTCTGTAAAAAAAAAAAAGATCTTTATAAGTGAACATTTCTAGTCTCCAATACACCCTTTGCATTTGTTAGTGGATAGCAATATTAACTTGGCTCTTGTTTATCAGAGTCAGGAGTAATTGATATTAGTTTGTAGAACTTGTTCCGCAATCAATATGAAATAGGTTTTTCTGAACTAATATTTGTAATTACTATTTTTCTTTTCAGGAAACTATAGACGCCTTCCTTCAATGCAATGAAAATATATATGTGAAACCAACATAAAACTGGTAGAGTTTCTACAAAATGTTTGTTTCGTAAGATGTATGAAAATGTTAATTCTTCTCTTCATTTTATTACTGTGTTTTCTCAGAAGGTTATTGCTGCTTTTTCATAAACATGAAGTCAGTTCCAGCACTATAAGGGTTAAATATTTTGAAGTACTCATTTAGCTCATTTTTAAACCTTTCCCTCAGGATTACATATTTGAATGCATCCGTAAGAAATGACTCAAGGAACAGATGTGACAAAAAAAGAAATTGCTCAGATTAAGCGATTTCCACTTGACATTTGTTTCATACACCATCAGATGTCCTTTGCTGTTGTTTGCAGTATGAACAAATCACCAAATCCTATATTGTGGATATAAGTTATTGTTTGTTTGTTTGATTAGTTTTACATGGATTGTAAGGGAATCTTGGATAAGCCTGTCAAAGTCACTCTCGATGAATGCTTCCTGGATAATACATCAGCACTGGCGCCAAATTCTGGGTTAGTCTCGGTACAAGAGACCGACGCTGTACCACTGGATGTCATCACACATGCTTGTCTCTTAGATAGAGTAAGAGTGGATAGGCTTTTGGCATCCAACTATGTATCAAAATCTTTAAACCAAGTATTTGTTGTTTTTGAATGGCTTTGGTTGAGGTACTGTACATTCATTTGTGTGTTGTATGTGCATATCTAATTCCCAATAAATGTGTAAATATCAGCCTGCGATTTATTTATTAAAAAAATGCTACTTGATGAACAGATTTTGTTGTTTTAAACCCCTTAAACATGTGTATAAATAATTTTAGGATGGACAGTAAATCCTATTTTACATGTCAAAGGATTATGCTTGAAAAGGCAGTTTGGATGAAGCAAAGAACCTTCAATTTTATGACATGGTTACCCTATTTAAACAAAAAATACCTGTGATCAAGGCAATGTTCCTTCTTGAGAAGAACCGATACCAACCTTATGAAAAACAACAGCAAGCCCAACAAATGAAAATTAACCTCCTTTAGACATATGGCAGGAATCATTTTAAAAGGTGGAAATAGCTCATACAAAGCAATTTTTATATTTTAACTTTTGTTTTATTTACAATATCAAATATTTGTAGATATTGTTGTTTTTCATCATGACTGCAAATGCTGATACAACACAAAACAAGTTCTTTCCTCATTTTTATTCACAAAAGCATGATTATTGGACACTGGCACAGATTTTAACTAATAATACAGCACAAGTACAACTCAAAATAGATTACACTAAAAAAGTTTACTCAAATAATGTGGCCCAGAAAATGGACCCTATTCAAATTTACAAATATACAAACTTAAAGCCATACTTGCGCTCATATACATTTGAATTGTGAAAGTTCTAGAATACTTGACAATTCAATAAGAATTCCCTTTTACAGAGGAACTGAGACGGTAACACATTCACATGATTCTTTTAAAAGATTGAATATGAGAAGGTTTGTTTACAATAAGCGAGAAAACGTGGTCAGCTGAGAAACGTCTGGAACCAAAGAAACCCGAGAAGTTCTCTATTTTGAATGTTAACGTTGTTGACATTGGATAAAGGACAGTACTTTTATGTGTTTCACGTGATTATTCTTACCAGATGATCACCATTCGTTAATTAAGGTGTTCCTTGCTATTTTAGAAGTTACTCAAATGTAAACAATTAAGTTATATTGGTGGGTACATAGTTTATGAAAATAACACTTTGAAATGTAGATAATAAAAAGTGCACATGTTATATTGCCATGATCCTGTGGTGTTTCACTATGTTTCAACATTTCTATAACTCATTTTATGCAAATTTACAAACTTAAAGCCATACTTGCGCTCATATACATTTGAATTGTGAAAGTTCTAGAATACTTGACAATTCAATAAGAAGTACTTTGAATTCCCTTTTACAGAGGAACTGAGACGGTAACACATTCACATGATGCTTTTAAAAGATTGAATATGAGAAGGTTTGTTTACAATAAGCGAGAAAACATGGTCAGCTGAGAAACGTCGGGAACCAAAGAAACCCGAGAAGTTCTCTATTTTGAATGTTCAGGTTGTTGACATTGGATAAAGGACAGTATTTTTATGTGTTTCACGTAATTATTCTTACCAGATGATCGCCACTCCTTAATTCAAGTGTTCCTTGCTATTTTAGAAGTTACTCAAATGTAAACAACTAAGTTAAATTGGTGGGTACATAATTTATGAAAATAACACTTTGAAACGTAGATAATAAAAAGTGCACATGTTATATTGCCATGATCCTGTGGTGTTTCACTATATTTCAACATTTCTATAACACATTTTACGCAGTTTTGCACTTTTTTTGAGCGCTTGTATGGTTTTAAGAATCATTGCAAGAAAACGCCAGTTTTTCACAATATTAAAATATTGGTTTATTTGGGCAGGAAGCCAACATTGTTTGTAAATGTTTCTGCAAGGACTCTGACCATTCCAGTATTTGTGTGTCCGAGTCAATGAAACTCTTCCCGACTTCCTTCCAGTCTACTGTAGTCAAAACTGCCAGGGACATTTTACCTGAAATAGTGAAAAGAAAGATATTTATGTTTCCCCAACAAAGGACAAATGATGCATTCTTAACCCTTTACCAAACGCCAAATTTTCAACTCCCAAATTGAAAGAGATTGCAGACAACATTCAACACGTGATGAAATTAATTTATCTTTTGATAGGGCAGAAAAATTGAGGGAAAAGGAGAAATTGCTCATCAAGGGCAATTTCTCCTATTCTCATGTTTTCCAGAGTCATCTGTAACAAACTGATCAAATGTCGACTTTTGAAAATCTTTGTAAATATAGGACAAACCTTACATTTCTGCTGTTATGATATGTGAGAAGATTGAAAAAGGCATAGTGGCAAAAGGAGAAATTGCTTGTGACAAGCAATTTCTCCTTTTGCCACTAAGTCTTTTGAAAGTCATATGAAGCAAGATGCAAAAATGTGGCATCTGTTGGTAATGTGTTAAGAGCATTTGTTTTGATATTCTGGTAGTGTTCAAATCCTGGTACTTGTATATTTTGCTTTTCATAAAGGATATTTTGTTGAGCAACTTATAGAATGCTGATGGTTCTACATAGCTTGACCAGGCATTACATAACCAGATACATAGTATGTAATAGCCAGTTCCCGTACTGGAGTTATCGAGGCATTCTGCGTGTATAAACACAGGAACCATCCCGGTAATGACCCGTATCTTTAGCAGTTTGCACGCAACCAAGTTCGTACACAAATGACTGTCACTTATCGGATTAAAGTTTAATCACTTCATATGACTCGTGCGGCAACAGTTATGTTTGCGCCGCGTGTGTGAAATTGCCCTGACACCTATCCCTGAAATGTGTGTGTAAATATAACAGTTTGACGCGAACGCATGATCGGAGACAATGTGAAAATTAGATGACAATTATCAAACACCGTCGGGTGTTGAAAATTAAAGACGGTGAATAACGAACCTATTTTAGGTATGTTGCTCGTTCATCACAATGAAGCATTTACTACAAAATCGGCGAGATGCATTCTCTTTATAAACTGACTGATTTCGCAATTTACTGCCAATTGAAAAAAAAGAAATAGAAAACAAATAGACCTTTTATTTTAACATTGGTTTCTGTCAATTCAAAAGCTTGTTTCATTTTTTTTTAATAAATCCGCTCAGCTTAATTCATATGAGTTATGTGTTTCATGTTTTTTGTACAATTTAGAGATATTTATAGACAATCCTTATGGTATCTTTAAAATAGATTTATATAAAACGCAAAATAATGAAGCATGGCGGACCATTCTTGCTTGTCTGTTATCAGGTGTTATACAGTTTGACATCAACTCTTTATTTATTGACAACGAATTATTTCTTTTGTAAAACTATTTAATTAGCACATGGGAAGAGCCAAAGACTTCCCCATTTAATAGTAGTTTATGATAAGATAAATAAAGTTATTAGCTGCTGTGCACAGATTTAAAACATCATAATGAACAAAAACCTTCTTACTACGCATAATAATTACCGTCAAGACTTCAATTTAAAATTGGCTCAACTTTTGGCTCCACTTTCTTAAATTTGGCTCCAAAAAAATCCAATTTGCGAAAATGGTTGCGACAAGAAAAAAAGCTCCAGGGGAGGCACTGCATACATTAAAATTTTGGATCTTCCTCCATCTCTCATGAGCAAGCCTTGATTGCAAACTGACTAGGATACAGTTTATGAAATGTAATGACTAAAACTCTTAATGTAATAATAGCCACTTATCTGATTGAATCATAACTATATGAGTCCATTCCATATTAATGGAGTTTTAAGACTTCATTTTAGAAGGCAATGGCAGACAATAATTGTTAAGCATAAAAAAAAACTTGTGAAGTATTTGGTTGAAACCAAAACAACTAAATGTTATGATTTGCCACAATTATTTCTTGAGTTGTAAGCTGCAATTACTTTACATAGCATTACTATGGGAGAGAGGTTTATAAATATGGTTACATGTAGTGCATGCACATAGAGTACCGGTAATGATTATAACAGAAGATTTACCTTGTACCATAACATCTTTACACTCATCACAAGCGTACATTCCTTCTGGGATCGGAATCAGTAACTCAGGGCTCAAACCTGCCGAGGATACAACTCTCAGGGATAGGTTATCTCCCTTGATCTCCATGGTCCAAACTGAAATAAATCATTAACCATTAGTTTAGTTTAAACTTATTTATTTTACATCGATTGTGAAACAAGTTCTTACAACTTAGATTAATCACTCTCGATTCTGCTTCCTGGATACATAACCAGTACTCGCGTCAAATGTGGATTAATGAAAGTTTGCAAGGCAGATACCGCTACTCACGGGATTCGAACCCACGACCCTTGTGTCCTGAAGCCGACGCTCTACCTCTCGACCACTGTCCTCCACATTAACTATTGCCTTGATATACACTTGTTTTGATGCGAGTAATGAATGAAAGAAAAGTGAAAGGTGTCTGGAAATAATGGTTTCTTCTCAAAAATCACAAAAAAAAATCAAGGAATCAAATATGTAATATTTTCTTTCTGATACTTTGAAAAACCATTGTGACAAAAGTAAAACTTCTTTTCTCAGTATTTTTTTTCAGTCTTCTGCAATGGGTGCTTCAAAACAGTTGAATGAGGGATGATTCTGAAATTTGAGCCATTTTGAAATAACCTCAGTGCAACTGTGAAGGACTTACTCGAGTTGCATTGAACCCTCAATATGTTCTTGTAATACCAAGAAATGTCAAGAAAGTTTTCCTGAGATTTCCTGTATTGAAAGTTGCATATAAATATATATTCACTTACTGTGTTTGGAGCAGATGTTATGAAGCATGCTGGATTTGCCTTTATTACACACAGGGCACACAGGAAGACCCTTTGGTGCTGGGAGATTGGGACCCTCTTTGGAATTCTTCTTGTCAGAGAATGCCGCTTCGTTTCCAACATCCATCAAATCTGGAATTGATTATGATATCATTAAGTTTATCAAAGCAAAATTTGTTTAATCCATTACCTAACAATAATGACATTTGACCAGTTTATTGCAGACGATTCTGGAAAACAAATGCGCAAGGAGGAGATATTGCTCATAACAAGCAATTTCTCCATTTCCCACAATGTATTCTGCCCTATCAGAAGATTATTTTTCAATTTCAGCACATTTTGAGATGTTGTCTGCAAACTCTTCCAATTTGGCACAGTCGAAAATTTGGCATTCAGTAAAGGGTTAACACAGTTGCAACAATCTTTCGGTAAGATTGCAGCTCTTCTTTGATCAAAACAATCTTTCTGACCTAACCTCAATCTTTTCCTGTTTTAATGCTATACTCATACCCAAAATGGCGAAAACCATAATAAAGTTGGTTTCAAGTCTTTTCAATGTGGGTATTGGTTAGATAATTCAAATTGGTCAAACCTTACCATAAATGCTAGTAAGGTCTTCATTCATTTCATCTGGATCCTCTATGTACAGGTCTTTGTCCTTCAGGGTCACATCAACATGTTCTACTTCCTCCTCGCTGCACTCACTCAACTCGTAGAAACTTGTAACCTCCAACTCTGCCAGATAGAGAAAATATACATGAAGCTTACATCTTACAGAGGATGGTTATTCTAGATTTGAATTATTTACTGAATATCACCAGCAGTTTTATGTTTCATACAGAGATTTATCTTTTAGAGTGATTATCTAAATTGTTTACCAAATAATACCTAGCTAGTTGAAAGAAGTATGATATTAATCTCTATAGTTCTATTTGTCTACAGCATTACTAAACACTCCTTTATTGTGGTGATTTTGATAGTGAGGAGACAAAAACAGTGACTCTTTCTAGAGAAAAAAGTTAAACACCCATACACATTTAGCATGGAATGCACAGTGACAATGTTGCTATATATCTTTATCATCATAACAGCAGATTAATTCTAACCATATGAAAAATATCAAAACTAACTGAAACCTTTTCAAAATGGGATTATCGAAAGGTTTGATGCTTGGAAAAAGTTGTTTAACAATAAGTGAAGATACCAAGGGGCCCAAATCCCTCTTTATATACTCTATACATAAGGTATGCATTGATGCAGTCCCCTGTGGATTATACTAGCCATAAAATGGACCTTACACAAGAAAGAAAAGAGGTACATTATATAAGATAGTGTTTATACCTGTTTCGTAATAGTCCAGGACTTTCACCATGGCTGGTTGTTTGTTCTCTATGACAATCTCCTGTACAATCTTGAACTCAAAACATACTTCTGTGCTGTCCATCTGAAATGGAAAATGTATCCTTAAACCTTTGAAGGGGATGAAAAGGGGCTTAGTGGAAACCACAAGTGCTTGAAACAATATTTGATAATATCCCAAGATTCTCTCATATAGTATATAGTGCATAAGATTATTTCATGCACCTGTGGTGGAAACAGTGAAGAATTTGCAATCACAGTTTGTAATCTGTATATTGTTCATTACATTCATGTAAACACCGTAAATCTCAAGGACCTTTTAGTTATTCTGGGCATAGAAACAGTATTATACTTAGTGATTTGGAAACCAAGGATGACTTCAGATCAAGTGTACAATAAACTTCATAAACTGTAGGCGACAGTGGTGCAGTGGTAGCATGTCAGCCTCTTGTATGGAGGGTCCCAGGTTCAAATCCCTGTTTGGAGAGGTGAAAATTGGAGAGGTGAAAATTGCCGTAACTAACCCTCAAATCGATGCAAGTACTGTTGTAGTATCCAGGAAGCAGTCATCGAGAGTGCATTTAATAAGCTTCAAGCTTCAGTCACAATTAATTAAAAGTAAAATAAGTTTAAACTTAACCGTACAGTACTTACCTGATCAAAATAAAAATTGACAACATCAGGATGTTTCTTGTCCATTTCATACATCTTCATGCCGATCTGCTTATTTGCCTGTACCTAAAACACACATACAAATTCAATGGCCAGTATCAAAATATGAAATAAAAATTGAAGATAAATATCACACATGCAGGAAATTATCTAAAATTTTCATCAAAATAATTGTGTTATGGAAATTTATCATAATCTTGTTGCGTAAACAAGTCAAAGACAACTTTTATTAATTTGATTCATAAATAATTCCTGCACATGCTATGTTGCCCCATTACACATCTACTATAATGTCTCCAGATTGTTTTTTTTGTTTATCAAACAATTTGCTTATAAATGAATGATGCCAAATTACATCAGCTATATCAACACTTCTCTGTTTGAAGAAGTATAGTGTTATTGTTTCATAAAGAATATTTATGAAAAATATGTACTATCAGTTCATGAACATTAAAAAAATTAAGATGGAAATGTTTCAGCTACTACAGAAAGTGATTAAATAGACAACTGTGTAGAGAAAAGAGATTGCTAAAATGAAATATTCTCTATTTGCCATAATGGTTTCTTTCAATATTATTGACAACATGTCATCTTTTATAGATGACAATTGTCCTCTGCTGATGCTTTCAATTTCCTACCTGACACAAAATCATATATGAAGAAACATTTAGTAAAGTTTTGATTAACAAAGAAATGGTGACCCATACAAAACTGACTCACCCTTTTCAATGAAGCCACATCTGGAATCCATCCACTCAATACCTTAGCCTCAATCACAACCATATTGGAAGCAGTATCAGGGCCGGTATATCTAAGAAAAAGAAAGTTTTGTATATTTGATAAAAAACAAAAGTTATTATGTAAATAAGTTATTTTACACAGAAAAAACTTTCCAGATCAAGGGTTCAGTACAAGAGTAGTCAGTTTTTCACAAATGTCAATCACTTACTACAGTGTTACACTGTTCATTTAAGATGGGAACATTTTACTTCTTATTTCTCATAGAATTAAGAAACCTTATCCAAATTGAAATGTAAGTTACTTTGCAAATTCATCGCGTGTAGACACATCCATTCTACCGTTCTGATGAATCCATTCCACCCAAGTACTGTCCGACAATCTGACAATATGTCTAGACTTTGAATAAGTTTGCAATGTATCTTTTCTTTTATGTTTTCCCTGTAATTTGGCTTCGGAACTGAGCCGCTGCATCAACAGGTTTTTCATGGTCTAATTTTGGTGTGCATCATCAAGTGACAGCCCACATGAGGTAACTAATTCCCATATACCAGATGCATCATCAAGTTGGTGATGCTGTAGGGGTTTTCTGTCAATAACTTTATCTTGAAAGTCATTTTGTTGACTTTTGTTTTTATGAATATTTGTTTGAAGCATAGCTGAATGCCATACGCCAATTCCACTTTTTACATATATGTATTTTACTTTATGACGTTCAGAAACTTTCAACACAGTTATGGCAAAAGATGCTAGAAATCATTGCTATACATGAAGATTTTGCTGAAAATCATGAACATTTTTCTTTTTGCTGCTCAAACGAAAACAGTGGCAAAATGGGAGAATTGCTTGATAAGATTTTATAAGTTTGAATTGAAAGCAACAACAGACAACAGTTATAATCTATAAAAACTATCATTTTCTTTGTTGGATATGAATATGAATTTGCTCATTTCAACAATATCTCCTTTTGACTCAATGGTTTCCATGATCTTTTGTTTAAGGTCCAAAACAACAAGTATATCAAGAATATACGAAGCAAAATGTTTGATTACCTTTTGTGGATAAATGAGATTTTTAACAAATAAAACATCAAAGGGTATAAAACATTACCTTGCACAGATCCTTATGAGCCTAGACCTGCAGTTGTTAGCAATGATTTCCATGGTTACCGGGGTTGTCACATTCAAATCAAAGGCTGCATTAGGCAATACCTTGTTTAAAACGTTGTAGTGTTGCGTCGTCTTAAATAGAATGAAAATAGAAGATATATGCATAAACCTTTTTGACACACTACTTATATGTGTAACAAACTGACCAAATTAACCTCTAAAAGACACAATCAAATCAAATCAGTGCATAACAATGTTGTCCACTGATCAGTTGTGTTGTCTATTCATATATTTGCATAAAAATTCAATTAGAGTTACATATGTATTTTATACTTATTTCTAACAGCTTGCAACAGAAGAATTTTGGACCCATATCTGTGAATCATTAAAGACTGTAGCAGAAATGATTTTGAACCATACCTCATAAAAAGATGCAGGAAAGATTTGGGTCAAAAGTTTTTACCAAGTATCACAATGAAATTTTTGTTTTTCATGCTTTATTATGACATATCACCTCACAAATTCTCAAATGAGGGAATGGATTAGAGCACTTTAATAACTTAATTAAATAACAAATGATTAAGGATGTTTAATCTCTTTCTAAAAGATGGTATTTTTACCAACCATATTATCCCAAAAAAATGTTTATCGTATTGCTCTTTTTTTTTTATTTGTGATGACTTTACATGGAATCTTAGTAAAGATGCCAGAAACTTCATTTCAATCAAGACCATAAAAACTAATAAAAACAACCACATATAAACCTGTAACAATATGCAGCCATCCCCTTTAGCTGTTATATGGACATCAGAGTCAGGAGCAGAGTAGGGCTGTTGTTGTAGAATGATGCTGTTATCCCCCGTCACACGGAAATCTAAACTGTCACCACTTCCTGTAGCAACATTAACCGCCACATCTAGACCGTCACCATAGATACGGCTTGCAAACCTCGAGAGTGCCTGAAGAGCTACAACTGTATCCTGAAATAGATTATGTATTATTGGGTTTTAACATAATGTAAACAATATTTTAGTTATATTCCAAAACAGAATCAAGAGTGATTAATCTAAGTTGTAAGAACTTGTTTCACAATCGACTTGTAAAAATCGAGAGTGCCTGAAGAGCTACAACTGTATCCTGAATTAGACTTTATATAATTGGGTTTTTACGTAATGTAAACAATATTTTTGTTATATCCCAAAACAGATTTGAGAGTGATTAATCTAAGTTGCAAGAACTTGTTTCACAATCTATTGAAAATAAATAAATTTAAACTAATTAATGTTTCACTTATATGCCAATGTCTGACTTCTAATTGATGGATAAAGATCCTTAACTAAACTAAATGATTAAAATTGTAAGAACTATGAACTATTATAGAAACTGGGATATTGTCTTTATTATGGTGTTAAAGGCAGTGACTACAATGCCTGAATACAAACATATAGAATTTTCTGTAGACTAACATGACCAAAAAACCCAAGAAACTCTTGTACCAAAGATCCCGGGTTTGAATCCCTATAAGGGATGTGAAAATTTCCGGGACTATTCACAAATCAGTACTGGTTAAGTATCCAGAAAGTAGTCATCGAGAGTGGCTTGGAACATGCTTTAAGCTTCCTTCACAATTTGATGTAAAACAAATAGTTCAATAAAAAAAAAACTAAAACAAAATATACAGATATAAACTACAGACTATATTTACTTGATGGTGTTCAAGATGTTTTAGTCACTTGAGACCCCCAACCAAGGAAACTGAAACACACAGACCCCTTGTGTAAATTATGCTACATGTATCGAAATATCGGAAAAGAAAGCTATTTAATCAGCAAACCTGTGTAGAAGAAAATCCTCCATAAGCGTTCCTCTGATTGGTAAGCCATCGTACAATGGGTATCACTTCTTTGATCGGTACTTCCTTATTAACTGTCAACAAGGCAAGGAGGGCGTAGGCCGTCATTTCTATTTCTGCAGAGGCAGCTGTCCCTTGACCAGAGATGATTGCCGGTGTTTTGTCTCTTTTCCAGAACATCATGTTACCTGGAAGTAAGGATTTTACCAAACGCCCATTTCTCGACTGTTCCAAATTGAAAGAGTTTGCTGACGACATTTCTTAATGTGATGAAATTGAAAAGTAATCTTCTAACATGGTAGGAAACATTGTTGGAAAATGAGAAATTGCTCGTTAGGAGCAATTTCTCCTTATCCCACAATGTTTTCCAGAGCCATCTGCATCAAACTGGTCAAATGTTGTTATTGTTTGGAAATGGGTTAGATACTGTTTAAGTACTCATTTCTAGATTCAGTTGGAGAAAAAGAGAGAGTGCTAACATAAAAATTTTGGCAAACATTCTTCTTTTAGTCAGGAGAAGAATTCAAAACAAAAGGAAGAAAATCATGTTCATTTTTGGATTTTGTTTTGTATATTTTGCATGGACATTTTACTTGTATCTAGAGTCAACCAAGTTCTTTTTTCATGGAGAAATCATAACATGAAGCAGCTGAGGCACAACGCTCTATCATAATCTGCTTTAAAGCTGTACTTTTGTATGATATGCACTGTTCAAAAGCCAATGGAACAAAATAAGCTTGTATTAAAGATTTTAGAGCATGTAAACAGTCAATTCATATATATCTATATCAAAAAGAAATGGCTTTTAGATTGACAGTTGATGAACTGTACATAGTTAGATATAGTGACACTTCTTGAATTAACTATTTGATCTCAATAACTACTTTTAATTGTAAATAATAGAAAAATACAAAATCTGTATTACTTCAACAACATTCCATTTGGACATTCAAAGTTTCTCTTTTATCAACAAGCAACTTAAATGATCAAAGAGTCCCGCTAATCATGACATTCCTTTTTTCCCATGTATTGAAAGCAATCAATATACAATCAAATAGTGGCTAACAGGGTGTGGAATGCCAATAAAGTATACCAAAGAAATTCTAATTGAAAAAAGTGAAAACGCCTACCATCTGTTATAGCTGTATCCTTCAATTTTGTTAGTAGATCTGTTGTAAATTTGCTGTCTGGTTTGTACAAAGTCATTGCATAGGACACAAGGGCCAGGGTGTAGGGGTCTGTTAGGTCTTCCACTTCTATACACTTGATAGCCAGGGCTATAAATGGCTGTAAACAAACAACAATAACATATTTGGAAGTTGTGAAAAATCAAGCTGAAAATTCAACATTTTGCTTTGACATTTTCCAATCTACAAACAAATCTATAGTATGTTTGTGTTTTTGCCATCTTTATGATGGCCAGGGCTTGAAATGGCTGTAAATTAACAACAGAACCACGTTTGGAAGATGTGCAAATCTAAGCTGATAATCTAAGATTTTGCTTTGATATACCCAATCTGCAAAATATTTAAATGCATAGTTATGCTTTGAACTTGAGGTGTTATGTTTTTATGGGACAATTGACACACAATCCATAAAATGTATTCATTTCTTATATCTTTTAGTATATAAAAATTGTCACAAGTCATATATTTGCTTATGAACAGACACATCAATATTGTGAGAATGGTAAATAATGATATCATTATACTTTTGATATGATCATGAAAAAAGCATAATAATATAAGTACATTGCAGCTGTAGTATAAAGCTGATTTGCTCTCGGTTAAATAACTAAAGACAAAGCCGTAGATCATAAACAAGGGGATATCGCTACAAACTGGTATAGACCGTCTGATGTAAGATTTGTTACACAATGCCAGTAACATCAGACTGTCTAGACCAGTAACGCTAGGCTTGATGTGATATCCCTTTCTTTCACTACATTCGGCTCAAGAAGCAATTTCTTTACGTAGTTGAAAGCTACAAATATATTGTCTTATAAGAGTGTGCTAACCCATATGAGACCGCAATTAAATGTCCAAATGAAAATCAATCAATATGACAAACAATACCCTGGAAAAAAAATGTTTATAGTATTGGGTAAAAATCATTGTGAAAAAAGGACAAATCGCTCATCATGAGCAATTTGTTCCTTTTGTCACACTGATTTTCTTAACCCTCTGTATCATATGTAATAAGTGAGAGCTATAGGCGTCTCATAAGATGAAAAGTACTTACAGGAGTTCTCTCTTTCATCATTTTGAATGACTCCAACATAGACAGAAGTACATAGGCCGTCAGTGCCCTCTTCTTGTCTTCTTTACTGCCAGCTACACCACCCATCATATACTTTCCAAGGACTTTACCATGTTCTGTCAATCAAACAAATACAATTAGAATATTGTTTGTGCAATTGTACCAACAAGCACCTGTGTTTTTATTGTTATCAGATTTCGTCCTTTAACCTTAGCCAATTAACATTTATCTAATATTTCTGTGATGAAGTTGACTAAGTCATTCATGACTTCTGGGTAATCTATCAGTTTCACACTAGGAAGCCCTAAGACATCAATAGCTAGATTATGAATGCTTGCAATAATTATCCCATATCACCCAGTCAAAAAGAGCAGTTGTCTAAAGAAAACATGATCATAAAATGAGAAATTTCTATCAATAACAAAAGCTTGTCAAGGACAGTGGTCCAAGGGTAGAGTGTAGTCTTCTGGACATGAGGGTCGTAGGTTCTGAACCTGTGAGAAGCAGTATCTGCCTTGCAACCTTTCATTATTTCACATTCGGCACGCATACTGGTTTTGTATCCAGGAAGCAGGATCGAGAGTGATTAATCTAAGTTGTAAGAACTTGTTTCACAATCCATGTAAAATAAAACCTTTTAACCCATTACCAAACAATAACGCCATTTGACCACATTGTTGCAGACGACCCTGAAATTGTGGGAAAAGGAGAAATTGCTTGTGATAAAATTTGGCGTTTGGTAAAGGTTTAAACAACAACAAAAGAACTACCATTGAAACAGCCGTCCTCCCCTTGTTGGTGAAGTAGGTACTCCCAGGATTTGGTCTGTATCTGTTTTCTGTCTATGTAGATGAAATGCATGGCCTGTCGGAGGGTCTTGAAGACAAAAGCTGTCAGCCATGTTGATCCGGCGTCGTCTGCCTCGCCAAACGCACTGTAGGAACCGTCTGGATGCATGAACTTTAACTGCTGCTGGTATCCTGTATATGGTGAGCCAATTCTTTATGATATAAACCAAAGTTACATGAAAAATGCATTCCTGCATTGGTAATTTTTTTGTTTCTTCATGAAACTTTACATTATACTAATTCGTTAGAATTGTATAATAAACCCATTACCAAACGATGACAAAATTTGACCAGTTTGTTGCAGACGACTAGAAAACATTGCAGGAAAAGAAGAAATTGCTCTTAACAAGCAATTTCACCATTTCCCAAAATATTTTTTACCCTATCAGAAGATCATTTTCCAATTTCATCACATTCTGAAATGTCGTCTGCAAACTCTTTCAAATTGGGAGTCGAAAATTTGGCGTTTGATAAAGGGTTAAGACAATACTTAAATAAGAAAAAAAATTAACTTAGAGTTTTTTCAATACTGTGTCAAATGACATTCTTAAACTCAGTTATGTCTGCTTTTGTTGTTGTTACCTAAAGTAGCAAACAGGTAAGATCACAGGCTAGACACCAATTAACTTGGCTGTTGGCCTGGATCTCACCTGTTTGCATAAGCATGAAGTCGGTTCCAGCACAATGAGGGTTAAAACAAAGACCCCACCTTTATTGAGATAATCCAGAGCTTTCGTTTCTGTATCTTCAGACAGCTGTCTTGTGGCAGTAAGGTACTGAAGTACGGCTATATTGGGGGCCATGCGAACCATATTCTGTTCACCACAACCAGTCGGCAAGAGGATTAGGTCATCAAGGCCATTCAGTACTGGTCCCATTATGTCACCTAGATAAAATGTATTAGAACATAGTCATTTTTTTAACCCATTACCAAGCTATAACGACATTTGACCAGTTTGTTACAGACGACTCTGGAAAACATTGTGGGAAAAGGAGAAATTGCTCAAAATGCCCTTTCAGAAGGTTATTTTTCAATTTCACATTTTGAAATGTCGTCTGCAAACTTATCAATTTGGGACGGTCGAAAATTCAACGTTTGGTAAAGGGTTATCTAAATTCAATAGAATGATCTATATTATTAAACCTCTTGTGTCTCATTTCATTAGAGGCAGTCTCTCTGTCTACTGAAGCACATGGGTGACGTGACGGTGCAGTGGTAGAGTGACAGCCTCTGATACCAATGGTCCTGGGTTTGATCCTTGTTAGCAGCAAGGTAAAACTGCCAGGACTAGCCTAAAAATTGTCACATGTACTGGTCATGTATTCAGGAAGAAATCGTCAAAAATTTGATACATCTCAAGCTTACATCAACATTAATGTAATATAAATATGTTTAAACTTACTCAAGTACATGATTCAACCATAGTGAAAACTGAAAAATGTTCGTACGGCACTGACAAAGAGGACCAACATGGGATCTGTGCCACAAGTTACTATAACTATAACTACATAATGGGCTATCAAATACTTAAGGTCTTCTCAATTGCCTAAGAGCCCAGTATCACAGAATAATTAGAATATTGTTGATGCTATTGAAAAAAGAAAATAGACGAATTTATTAGTCAACTGAATTGTTTGCTGAAACAAAATATTATAATGTAAACATTGTATTGTTTGACCCAGCTTACCCATAACATTGATCCATCCTTTCAATGAGCCTGGTACCAAGGAGTCCTTTGGAAGGTCAGGGCTCAAGGTCATCTTGAACAGATTGTTGTCTGCTGAGTCTGTTGAAGAAAACGTAAGTTTGAAAGACATTGAAATAGTTTGAAACTAAGAGAATGGGTAAATAAAAAACATACACACAATCTTATCTATAGCAATTTTGCAGACAACATGCAGGGCTTTTTTCCTTAAATTGGGAAGAGACCTTAGCCTGCCAATTTTGGGAAATTATATTGATGAAATTGATGAATTGGAAAACAAAAAAGCTGGTGAGACTTTGAATGTCCTGGAAAACTGCATGGTTTCAAAGATTGGGAAGGAGCCTTAAATGGGCCCCTGATATTTAACGCGAAAAAGTGTTAATATGTCTTTTTGAAAATGATCAAATGGTGCTTTGGCTTGTCATCAATATCTCTTTAAGCAATTTTGAAAAGAAATTATTCATCTAAAAAGTGTCTTAGTCTATATAGTTCAGCATTGGTAAATGATTTGATACAGAACCAAAAAGAAATTAAATGAAGATAATGTATTAAAATTCTTACCACTTGGACAGATATAATGAGAACTTGTTCTTTCTATCTCCATTCCTTCAGGCTGTAATAAAATAAGTTTTAATGAAAAAAAAGAGATGGCTGTATGATTTCTATCATACAGTAGTACTATCGTATGAGTTCCCCAAAACAGCGTATAATGTTCATGACATATTGTTACATAACATATCAAATCCCAAATGGTATTTTAACATATCATGTCACATTGAATCATGACACGCCAAATGAACGTATTGTAACATATCAAATCATATTCTGAAAATAGAACGTTAGACATGTATAATAATTGAATTATAGACGGTATATTGTTAAGGGCTGAGAAATGTAAATAGGCATTTCAATCCTTCCAACACTTTTATCACTACTGGAAGTTATAAACGACTATCGAAAATGTCTGCCAGATCTAAATCTTTCTCTCCTAAAATACAGACTTTGATTGTGGCATTGCACAGTTAGGGATATTCATATCAAGAGATAGTTAACATCTTTCCATACCTGTACAATTAGATCTTTGACAACCAAATCTGTCACTCTCTTTCCAGCATAACCAGGAGGAGCACGAGTTGACTTACAGTGGACTCTGTGTTCTCTGAGGAACGCCTAAAACAGAAAACAAAGATAGGATTAATCCTTAGAATGCTGGGTAATTTTCTAAAAACAAGATTTTTTGTGTTGTTTGCTTTCAAAAACCTTAAATAACTGCTTAATTTTGATGATGAAAGATTCTCAGAGTAGCAATCAGGTTAGATCATAGGCCAGCTGCCAAGTAAATTGGCGGCTGGCCTGTGACCTAACCGTTTTGCATAAGCATGGAGTCCGTTCCAGCACTATAATGGTTAACATTCAATGGGTTTTGTATCATCTGGTTTCCAAAACCTTAAATATCTACTAAATATTGTCGAGGAAAGATACTCAGAGTAGCAAACAGGTTAGATCACAGGCCAGCTGCCAATTTACTTGGCGGCTTGCCTGTGATCTAACCTGTTTGCATTTATAAGCATGATGTCGGTTCCAGTACTATTAGGGATAAAGTTTGAATATAAAACTGTCCTACTGGGCATAACCATCAGTCCCAGAAAATAATAATATCAGAGCTTAAAGCATGCAGTGTTTCTGAACGTATTAGATACACCCTTTTTATGCACTATATCCATCAGAATCAACTTATTGAGACAGCTCTCTTTAATACACACAACATATGGAAGAAGCATTTAAACGAGCAAAGAAAGTATTCTCGCTTTTGACGTGACGTCATCTCAACCGTAAGTAAAAATCAGGGGGGTACAACTGCCTAGCAACGCTTTGTCGCAGAAGCGAGCCCCTTATTCATTACATAAAAATCAATATAAGAAGACATTTATTTTGTATCCAGTGTGTTTTTATCTGATCTTTTAGATATACAGATTTGTTTTTGGGTGTTGCCAATGCTCGAAATGTTAAGATATTGCCATATATTGGATTAAATGAGTGCTGATAAACGAAACGCGGTGCAGTCATAACCGTGATATTCCATATATTCCATAGCAATAAAATACGTCTTTTTGGCGGAATTTAGTCCTTTGAAAACGAAAACCTTCCTAATAAATAGTTTGGTGTAGAGGAAAAAATGAATAAGGGACAAACTCGAAAAATTTTATTTGTTGCATTTGATGATCAAAATTTTACCCGCAAATTATTGGTCAATAAAGGTGAAGGGTTAAAACTAAATGTTTTTCCAGTTCATTTACAAAACAATAAACATTTCTTAAAATCAAATTAAACGAAGCTTGTTCATGAATATTGCTTTAAAGCACTTTGAATGAATAGATGCATGTTAAATAAGAACTTTGATCCACCTACCTTTAATGATGTTTCCTATATAAATGCACATGACAATGAAAAAATGCAAATCCATTATTTTCAACCTATTGACACTGCACATATCAAGATGATTGAAGGACACGGGGTTGTCTTTGATATGTTTAAAGGAACTCTTATATCCGGAGGCTGTTGATTGGCTTAACAAGAAAGAATTTGTAACTTTATGGTAGGGTGCAAATGTGGCAGATCGGCATTAACTTATATCACAACCCTTAATTTTTATGTTGATCGGGATTGTGAATCTGTCAAGAATCAATTAAGATGTATACAGAGAGATTGTTTTCAAATGTGTGAATTATCTATTCAATGATTTACTGGCTTAAAAACCACATCATTTTATTCATCATATGTTTGAAAATCAGCTTTTGAGTGTGACCAACAGGATAAAAAAGCAATTTAATCATGACAAACATTTGAGGTTTGTGATATAAGAATTCAGCAGAACGGTCCTTGATCTTAAAAATCAAAATTTAAATCATTCATAAATGATTGTTTGCGGTGTCAAATATGGAGGCAAATTTTATAACAGGTAATTAATAATCAATGTTTTGACCTCAAAATTGAGTCAAATGGCAAATAAAACAAATTGGTTTCTTTAAGTTGGTTTGTCAGTGCCTTTATTTGATAGCGAGTAATGATGACATTTATATTTTTAATTTCCCGCTAACCGGATACAAGCGCGACCTTTCTACTAAAATGTTTAAACACAAGATAAAACGATTATTCAAATAAGAGGTAGAGACATTAAAACGGTTATACCAATGGCATAATTGTACTATTTATTATAGTATAAAGGTAAGACAAACATCATTTTCTTGCGAAACTGCTTCCAAAAGCCAGTTGCAGTGTAAGACATAGAATTATCAATAATTGTTGTAATCTTATACAACGTTAACATTTATGCTTGTAAGTCAAGAATTTCGGATTCAAATGGCTGATATGGTTGTTTGGATAAAGGGTTATCATAAAGAATGAATACTAATGGTCAACTTGTTAAATTGATTCATGAACAGATGCTGGGCAATAAAACCACCGACTTGATAAGGATATTACTTTAGAACAATGCCGAGGTGTATACAGTCTTGCGTTGACACACAGTTGTGTATTTAATAGCTTCTGGGTAGGTGATTGGGAGATACTTAGTATACAAAGCATCGTTAGTGTTTGAGAGTTAAATGCGGATTACCTGTAATTCATTGACAGTCTTCAAAACAATGTGTCAATGTAAAGTTAACTTATGGATTTTCTTTTATAATCAGAGGATTCCAAAAGTAACTCGGTATGTCTGAAGCTAGTCTAAACTTCAAAAATGCACTAAAACACACAATACGTCCGATCAAAGTAAAATAGGAACAACAACATATAATTAATATTGTTATATTTGTCACGCTTATGAGATGCGCTTTTACGAAACGTCACATACCCTCGTAAATGAGTATCTAACAATATCTCTGCTTCAAATATGTTTACTCTTTTTACCTACATTTACCATGCTGTAAGATAATTTGGACTAGTTTAAAAGGAGAATTATTTCTAATTAATGTTATTTTAGAATCAGGCAATCGTCCAACAGAGCTAACACAGCGTTTTTAAGTTTTATTTAATGTTTTAATCAGGCAATCGACCCTTCTCACTATGTAAACACATAGCGAATCGCGTTGTTGTACCCCCTTGATATTGGTTTCGCACTGTTGCATCTTGGGAAATCGGGTGAAAATGCCCGGATATTTGGAAGCGAGAATATACTTAATCATATGGACAATTTCTTAGGCACATGAAATTCCTAATTTTGTCATGTTTATAATCAAGCAAAAAGAAATTCTTATTTTTGAGTTAGCAGATGCAAGCAATCTAAATTAGCGTAATTACATTGTTTCAGGTCACATGGAGAAGACACGTCATGGCAAACAAAAAAGACGTTCATTAAAACACAGCAATTAAACAAAGTGTACTAATAGAATATGAATACGAATATTTTATTGAGACATAAATTTACAAAGTATCTTGTCATTTCAATTTTGTTCAAACTATATAAACAAACAAATCAAGGTCATATAGAAAAAGGATGTGGAATGCAGAACTGGAGTTACCATTTACATTAACATTTAAATAAGTGTTGATAAATTGATATAAAGTCATTACGATGGTATTGCTCCAAAAAGAGCTGGCTTCAAAATAAAGATGGAAGATTTAAAGTAGATGGACTGAAAGTTGCCACCAATTTAAACAGTATTTCAGTATACTGTGCCAGTCAGCCCATTTATCAAAATTCCTGGTTTTTACCTTGCAGTATTGATCAAAATCAAGCTACTGACAGGTTTCTCAAATACAGCCAATGGGCTAATTAAGTAACACAATGTATGGTCGAAAAGCATATAGCATGAGCTGGATTCTCCAACTAAAAGATGTAAAAAAAAATATTGCAAATAATTCCACCATAAAGGCTTACCGTAAAAGTCAGACTCAAAGTTCCAAGGACTTGTGGCCTTATTCTGAATGTGTGAGACTTGGATTCTTCAGAGCATATACAGAAGAAAGGGTCTTCCTCTTCTTCCTCCATTGTGAATCGACCATTCTTCACCAGGTTGACTTGAATCTGAATTGAAAAGGATACCAAATATATTCATTACATCAACTAGGGGTGAGGCTAAGACATGAAGTAAGTGACTGTACGGTCAGTGGGGTGGGGTCTGTTGGCATACTCCCCCAACAGAATACTTCATTTCCTATGCTCCATCCAGTGAAAACTGAGGATGTTTCGAACAAGGAGATACATGTTTACATAAAACACCTGGGGAAAAATCATGAAATTGGTGTATGACACTCAATGTAGATCTTAGATTTTCATTTTCTATGGACAATGTGTACGCAGGTGCGTACTCTGCGTACAGGTAGCTACGTGTCTGTCAACTGTCTTATACACTTACTGTAGCAGACTTTCGAAATCAGTGTGAAATGCAACTCTTATTCTGTCATACTTGTTTTCTCATTCTTACATTTTTTATTTGATATTTGTTTCCTACAATCATTTTCAAATTGAATCATAAGGTTAAACAATGGAAAAGATAGTCTTTTATCAAAAGTTATACAAAAGGTAGAATTTCTTTGTCATGAGCAATTCCTACATTTGTGATAAAAGTTACTTGTGTCATCTGCAACAAGTGAATTTAAATGATTACATGCGTCAAAAGGTCCAAAATAGAAAAAACGGTTTGAATAGATAAAAACTTCAAACAACAAATAATAGAAATATATAAAGCAATATAGATATGTATGGTGTTAAGTGCTGCCGTATCAACAATTTTTCAGTTATCTAACATCTTATCCAGCATTTTGGGATCCACCAGAACTAGGCTTGGGCTCTGAGGTGACTTGCCAAAGATCATATCCACGAAACCTGAGGTGTTGGTTGGGCTCAAACCAAGATAAACAAGTTCTTAATCCGCCACTTTAATCACTGGGCCAAGCAGGACCCCAATATAAAGCTGATTATAAAGCCAAATCAATCTCTTTTAGCATGCAAGATAAGAAGCGTTTCAATTGGCCTTGCCAAGAACTTCTTTCTTTTATCCTCTTACTTCGTGATTGTGAGTACTCATTAAAATCATAACATCAAGACAATTCTAACGGGAATAAGAAAAATAGAATTCACTTAAAAACTTTAGCAATATTACATACAAAGGTTTGTCATAAAGTTCCCAGACTGCATCTGTTTCAAGCACGTTTGACATCCAATAGGGCTCAAACTTGCCACAATTCAATGTCTATTCAATTCCTCTACTCCTGCATATCATTGTTATTGTATGACTACAATTTTCTTTGGTTTATACATCTAAATTGATTGTTAGATGAGGTTACTGAGCAGGTTGAAAAAGAATATCAGGAACAGTCCAAAAGCTTTTTGACTCCAAATGGTACAAAAGATTCTCATTTTAAATTCTGAATGCAAATAAAGACTTACAGCTGTACAATGGGGGAGATAGTTAAATACAAGAACATCCACGTTCACAATCTCTCCGCGGAACACAGAATACGGTAACTTCACGGACATGAAGAACGATTGAAATCCTGTAATCCTTGTCACCTCGGACACACCCATTCCTACATTGGGACTGGAACAATAACTGTTCCCCACCCACTCCGTTACAGTGTCTGCCATTGTGTGATTCACAGTCAGAGTGCCTGTAGACCTGTGTATGTATAACAAATGTGATTATTTGATGGCCTTTTTTTTTTTAATAAGTAAAGCAGCAGACAGGATAAAAATGAGTCACTAACACTACAATATATCTCTCAAAAACAAACAATGAAAGTAAATCGTTGTAACAAACAGAATCTTAGTCACCATATATACAAACTACCATTCTATCTTGATGTTTTTAAAACTTAACAAACTACATGTATTGCTAACTTGTCTCTTCATGCCTGAAATATTAAAATATTTCAGACAGATTTTAGCTGTTATGAACATGTACAACTTTATTTATCCTTTAAACTATATCGAATTAAGTTACTTTTCAGATTTTACAATGCAACTTCACATAGTGATAGACTAATAGTTCTTAGACAAGAAAAATTAACAATTACTTACGGTATTTCATACAAATCCCACAGCCAAGTTTCAGGAAAGGACTTTCTTAAGTGTGATTTTACAAATCCTGTACTTTTTGGCTCTGTCAAAAACAAGAAGAGAACAGAAAATGTTGTTAACTTGATTGTATCATGCATATTTCAAATGACTTTACAAATGTTAACAAAGAATGAAATTGGACACATTTTGAAGAATGGAGAATTACTTTAGCTTGTATGAGCAAATTCTGCATATTTCACAATGATTTCAGTTTTATTTATCCTTCATCCATTATGTTCATAGTCAAGTTTGGTAATACATTCATGATTTGTCCATCCACCTATGAAATTATAAGATACACTTGTTGACAAATAAACATACTCAGAGCTAAGAAACAAAGATCATTTCTTTTATTCTACTTGCAAATTTTCGATAAACAATGTGGCATAAGAAGAATATGTTGATGAAAAGTAAATCCTCCTTTTGACGCTATACTTTTTTTTAGATGTATCTTATTTCATTCACACTGAAGAACAAAAAAAAATGCTGATAAAAAAAAAAAACAGCACATGTACCGTCTGCAAGATTAGTTTCCTCGAGACTGCCTCCCATGCCAGGAATTGGACCGTGTGGATCTCCGGGTACCACTGGTGGGCCGAGAACATCATCGTCCTTGTGGATACAAGGTCGTGTCTGTAGGTCAAGGTCAGTCAGGGCTACAAGACCAGCCACCTGGTGAAATAGTTATACAGAGAATTAAATAGTGAAAATTGTATTGTTTCATTTTGACTTTAAAAGTTTTCTCTTCATGAACAAGCACCCTTAACCTATTCTTTGTTCTACTGATGATTTCTATTTGTCATCTGCTGCAGGATTCCCAGTCACTTGGGTGGGAAACCAGGCGGCTTGATTTTCTAACTGGATATTGAGTATTAGAAAATCTAGCCGCCTGCTGCCTACCCGAGTGACTGAGACTCCCGCAGCAGATGATAGATTATCCAGGATATATGAACATTGAGCTGTTGTTGTTAAATTAGTGTCAACTTAAAATGACTGTTGACAAATTGCTTCAAAGTCATTCAGATGAATAAGACTAGTCAAGGGAAAAAAACTCAAATTCACCCATACCTTGAATGCTAATAAGGAGTCATACATGGTACTGCTAAACTGTTGAGCATTTGTTCTTAGATTAGTGAATAACTTATTGTTGACAAATTGCTTTAAAGTCATTCAGATAAATAAGACTAGACAAAGAAAAAAACTTGTATTCACCCATACCTTGAATGCTAATAAGGAATCATACATGTTACTGCTAAACTGTTGAATGGACCTCTTCTTTCTCAGAAAACCTGTAGGTGGAGCTTGCTCCTTCACTGTGAATGGAGAAGATCCCGGGGCACCTGTTCTGGAAGGGGGTCCTGAAACACATCCAACCAACAACCATAAGATTATTTCGAAGGTTTAATCAGACGGGGGTGTTACACATGATCAATGTCTACGCTATAAAACAGATTTCAAATGGCGGCACCCTTGAATAATCAGGTATTTATATATTTTTTCAGCAGATTAGTCTATTCTATATCTATTCTATATACACCATGTTCCAAAGATCAATTTTTCACAACCGCAGGTGAATGTTGTTTCCATTTTGGCCATGCTGTCTGCTTCAAGACCCTGTAGAGATATCCAAGTCGAGGGATTGTAATGACCTAAAAACATCACTAATTGACTTCAATTTCTGTACCGAGTGTTAGACGTAACGCCTTTATAAACCATGGGTTATCATATTCCACCAGAACCGGAAAGTTGATGGTTGGAACATGGCATATAAAATAGTGAAAAACAAAAGTAATCTGCTGAAAAGTAAATATACCTGTGGCGCGGCCATCTTATTCAAACATTTTTTTAAACATTGGTCATGTGATCATTCCGCCTCCTAATACAATACTGTAGTACCTGTAAAAACTTCATGTTTGTGAAGCTCTTCCTTGAGTATTATAATAACTTATCTATTTCAACAATTGAGAATTTCACATCATTCAAAATTTTTAGCAATAGGAGATGACAATTGCCAAGAATGAGTATCAATGTTTTTTTGATATTATTCAGAAGATATCACATGAGAATAAGGAGATTTTTAATCATGATGCTTTTTTATTATTTAGAGAACCATAAAACAAAGGAATTGCTACCAACATGAAATTAAAAAATGACATCTCCAGAGTCTGTAGGGTAAGTGGAAAATAGTAAATTCTAAGCTACAGAGACCAAGGTCCCAAGAGAAAAGGTAATAATTTTCCCTAAGCTTCCCTCCATCATATATCGTCCCATCATGTCATATCTTGACAAAAATGCATTTCAATTGGGAAGCTCCTGATTCAAAAAGGGGAGTACAGTAGTGTTTGGAATTAAGAGAGCATCAAACATGTCAACAGTGGACATGGTATGGGCTGCCAGTTGTCTATCTTGTGGAACATAGTGGAGCTTGTAGCCAGCGGGGGACCAGTTAATGGCTTTTGCAGCAATAATGCTCTGTATTTTGAAGTTCTCTATCCAATAAACTTAGTCATTATACATATTACAAAAAAGATTCACAAACACTTTAGCATCTTACCTCTAGCAGACACCAAGGGAGGTAACTCTGACAAGTCTGAACAATACAGCCAGTCGTTTATGAAATCGGAAGTCAGATCGAGATCCTTCAGTTTGTTGGTAACATCGGCATGCTTCAGCAGATTGGAGCCTCCGTGCAGGAACACGCTCTTGTCTACCATTGTCGTCGAACATATCGACTTTGGTGCGGCAGATATCGTCATGCTGACTTTGTCACCAGGCATGGCAGTCTCGTCAGAAAAGTGCATTTTTACTTTGTTCCTATCACAGTGTTTAACATGAACATCTACAGTATCTGCCACCATTTCTCCCTTATCAGTGATCAAATAAACTAGTAAGCGAAGAACTGGTGACATTTCATGGGTGACTGATACATGTACTGAAAATGTTCGAAGCTCTGGGATTCTGTTGTCCGGAACATCACTTATATCTAGAAATATGAAAAAAAGGACATACATCAGTAGTAAGGGATATATAGACCTCATTGATATTTTTAGTTAGAATTCACTTTAAGGAATATTTCACAATTGAATGCAAAGAAGACTTTGTCAAACTGCAAGGAATATTTCACAATTGAATGCAAAGAAGCCGTTGTCAAACTGCAAGGAATATTTCACAATTGAATGCAAAGAAGCCGTTGTCAAACTGCAAGGAATATTTCACAACTGGATGCAAGGAAGACTTTGGCATATTAATTGGCTTTTGCGGAAGTCATATTCTATAGTGTGAAATTCACTACTCCATAGAGATCTTTTTCTAGTTTTAAATAAGTACATTGTAGATGAGAAAAGGGGTTGACAAATTGCTATTACAATGTTTCATGGCTTTTTATTTTTGCATCATAAATCATTATTTTCTGAGCATTCAGCATGTATACTGAGCATTCATCATTTATCTGATTCAGATGTCTTTCAATGATTTTTCTACAGAAATCTTACATTTCATGAGCCAATGCTCCATTCTTTTCAAGTTTTTTTTTTAATTTCTATTAACTAGCTATTAAGTTTTAATGTCCTGGATAATTACATTACTTTGACAACTTTGTAAATTTATTAAATAGAAAGTAATAAAAGAGTTCAATTGTACCATTTCTATCAAACGATATTGGGGCGGGTGCTTTCTCTTCTTCAACGTTTTTTATCCTTTTTGTTCCTGGTGCTCCTGGGGGAGCAATAATCTCCATTTTGTCATAGCCCGGGGGCCCATCAGGGGCAAATTTGGGACCCTGTTGTGCAGTCTCGGAAGAAGCTCCATTGTTGTTGCTGTCCATGCTAACTGTTGTATCAGGTAAACTGGCGGTAAATACTGTGCCTGTGGGTCTCGGTACATGGCGCCTGCTTCTATCTACAATCTCTGTAATGTCTTTGGTGTGTAGGATGTTTCCTTTAGATAATATCTGTAGAATGATAGAATGGGGAAAATGTCACTGACAATAATGTTATTGATTTGATAGAACTCAAATCAGGGAAAGCATCCATATGGATTTCTTTGAACCTTTCGAAAGGATTAAAAAAAAGAATCAAATAATGTTGATTACCCATTTTCAAAAGCATGGTTACACTTCAAACCCCTTTCCATAAGACAACATCTGTAATCATTAACAAATCCACTTGGATTTCAGTGTTAATCAAAAAGTCAGACATACTCCATGGACAGTGGTAATCATATTTTTATCATTGATCTTCATGCTATAAAAAAAATTGCTACAAACTAAAAATACAGGAATTTTTTTTTTAGAATTTATCTTACTGTCCACCATGAAAACCATGCCCTTTAATGATGATTAAATGTCATAAAACCTCAACCCATTACCAAGCAATAAAGATATTTGGCCAGTTTCTTGCAGAGGACTCTGTGAAACTTTGTGGAAAAAGGAGAAATTGCTCTTAACAAGCAATTTCTCCTTTTCCCACAATGTTTTCTGCCATATCAGAAGATTATTTATCAATTTTATCACATCTGGAATGTCGTCTGCAAACTCTTTCAATTTGGGACAGACGACAATTTGGTATTTTGGAAAGGACTAATAATGTTGAAATGTCTTGAAACCATAACCCAATATCATTTATCAACTGTTTATGATATAAACTCCTAACCTGCACAAACCCTTTTGTAAAGACGTTTTCAGGTAAGGTCGAGTAGACTCCCTTTACAGTTAGCCTTCCCCCACAGTGAAGGTGGGCCTTGTGCGGGGTGGACACCTCGATATAGCTGGAGCTAGGAGAGTACCACTGTTTCACATGCTTTTTTGTGGAAGCCGCGTACAGTGTGTACCTCTTACGGTCGACCGTCTCCTCATCAGTTGATTTAACCTGTGGAAAGATTGTTTTGACAAAGCTTCAATATTTTCATTAACTGTTTTATAATTCAATATGTGTTTTACATATCAGTAATATGCATTGTTTAAAATGTCATTTGACAAAACAATTACATTCTATATAGCGCATATTAATGATGATTTTCCCTAAAACAAATTCATAGCTAAAGAGATTTTAAAAAAAGGAGATATAAGCATGGCTTGCCTTAAAGGAAGAAATCTCATAATAGTTAGAAAAATAAACTGTAACTTTCTATTTGGAAACAAATACAGTACACAATTAGGCAAGAAACACTTTCAGATTATAGTGAATCACTTTGGGAAATCTATAACCCATTATTCCATATAGGATTTGTTTATAGGGTCAAATTTGAAAGTAATAACAGCAGAAAAAATAATCGAGAACAAAATTGATATTGATTAGAAACCATTTGTGATAAAAGGATCAATTTAGGAACAATTTATACCTTTTGTCACTATGGTTACTTAATTCATCTGTAGTAAATGAAAGTAAGATGATGTGAGATAAATAACTTTCACAAAGTTAACTGAAAAACGCTTCCAATGTAGACTGCTTTTAATCACTGAAAAGTGCAGGAAAAAGATTAAACATACTATACATACATTCATTACAAAGTAGTCAAGACCATGTGTCAGGTTGGTTATTGTAAACTCTATGATTCCTTCACTGTTAGACACCAGTGTTCGCTGTATACCAAGTTTAGCAATGGTGAGTTGAACCTTCTCTCCAGAAGCTGGTCTCCCTTCTGGCATAGTCACATGGACCTGCAATTTTTTTTTCATATAGGTTTTAAAGTGCATCAACATCATTTCAGTTATGTTGCAATGCACAGTTCATAATCAGGGCTTTTTCTCGCTATATAATAGGAGCCCATAAAAGGCACCTTCGCAATTGGCAATTTCTTTGAATCCTGCAGTTTTCCCAAAAATTCAAAGAACATCATCTTTTTGGTTTCCCAATTCAGAAATTTCATGGATGCACTTTCCCAAAATCAACAGCCCGGGGCCTCTTCCAAATTTAAGGGAAAGAAAAGACATGCATAATGATGGAGGACGATCCTAAACTGCCCATAAGAGCTGATCAAGAATTTCTAAAGTCAAGCTGGAAACTATATCTCATGAAAATAAATGCCTTCAGCAGGATTTGTCACCATGCTGTAAGGGTCCATGTGGGATCTATACTAAGAAAGGGTCCAGATAAAAGGGGGAATTTTCCCTAGCTCAATTCTTTAATCCTTTACCAAATGCCAAATTTTCAACAATCTGAAATTGAAAGAGTTTGCAGACGTCATTTCAAAATGTTGAAATCTGGTAAAATTGAAAAATAATCTTCTAAAAGGGCAGTAAACATTGTGGGAAAAGAAATTTCTCCTTTCCCACTAAGTTTTCAAGAGTTGTCTGCGAAAAAGTGGTTAAATGGCTTTTATGTTTGGTAATGGGTTAAATCTTATATTATGTAAACTTGTTAAGACAGTCTCAACAAGATGATTCTAATAAAGAATATAAAACAATGAGGAATTCAGCTTTTGAATAATAAAAAGATCTTAATATATTTCTTGAAAAGCCTGCTCTTTTTGCTTTCTAAACGTGTGTATGGTACTGCAAAATAGTTGTTTATTAATTTAGAAAGTATAGCAAAGACCTAAATATATTGAACTGTTGCAACAACCAGGGAAGCGCTATAAAATTGATATCTTACCTTTCCTCTGTAAGGAAAGAATGGTTTGAAATACTTTTGTGACTCAAACTTGAGATTAATTCTCTGTTCCATCACCCCAGGTCCTGTTTGGGTCTCATGCACAGTGATACCTGTAAATAGTTACAAAGTTATATAGATTGTGAGTTTTCATATAAATATTGCAAACTATGTAAAAAAGATGAAAATAGTGAAAAAAAAAGTATTTTCACATGCATTCCATTAACCCTTTACCAAACGCCAAATTTTCTACTGTCCTAAATTGAAAGAGTTCACAGACGACATTTCAAAATGTAATGAAATTGAAAAATAATCTTCTGATAGGGTAGAAAATATTGTCGTCTGCAACAAAACGGTCAAATGATGTTATTGTTTGGTAATAGGTTAAGAATATCAGTCTTGTTTAATGTGTGCATAGCCATATTACATTGGATGTGAAACAAAAGCAGTACTACAAAAAAATATATTTTTATAAGTGGAAAACTTCAAACTGATCAAAAGATTGTTGATAGCTCTATAAAGCCTGACCAAGCCTTTATGGCCATTTAAGCTTTGAAACTAGTTCAATAAGATATGAGCTGGGTATAACAAAATAACCTAAATACTGCTGATATTATATGAATTCCAAAATAAATAAAAAACATATGTTTGTTTAGAAAAACACCTGATTGATTTTGTTTCTTTTCTTTTTAAAAAGTTCACTGTTAAAATAGCACATTATCTTTCATTTCCTTGAATTGATTTATGTTAAATTTGTTTTATTGGGTTATACATCAATAATCGGTTAGATTGCTATAACTGGTTCATCATGGAATGGGGAAGCGCTAACTTCCCATAAAAGCCTTGTAAGACAAAAGGAACCATTGAAATTTTCATAAAGTCAGCCAGAAAAACAGATAACAGGAACTATGAAAGTCCCATTACTGTGTTACTCAGATGATCCAAGCTGTAAACTGTAGCTAGGAGGCACTGCACACTAAAAATATGTCAGCATTTCCCCTCTGGGCAAGAGGGGACCAATCGGCAGAGAGTTTTAAAAAATGTGGACCAATCAGAAAAGAGATTACAGCGAATAATAGATTTTTGCTTTGATGCGTTTTGATATTGAATACATCCAGATGTAGAATGAAATATCTACATCTGGATCATTTGCACTGTTACCTGTGCTGTGTTCAGTCACATTCACATCGAGAACGAGTACAGGGTCACATAGAAGGGAGAACCGTCTGTCTGTCAGCTGGAGAGTCTTTGTCTCTATGTTGAACTGGTGGCATCCATCAATCTAAACAGAACAAAATCAAGTGTTCAGTGCAATACTATAGTAAGTGCTTCATGTTTATGAAGCACTTACTAGTCTTGCACTGAACCCTCGATATGTTGGTCTTTTACAAGAAATCTTCTAAACATGTTTGGCTTGTATAGATAAAAGCACTTATCTTTGATAAAAGAAAATATAATTCGTTTAACCCTTATACATTTTCAAAATATGATACCGCTGTATTTGATAATAACAACTAATTTTCTTGTATCTCTTGTAAAGATGAATATGAGCAATTTCTAAATTTATAAAAAAAAGGTTTCCACTCAAAATTGAACCTTTCACGAAAAGAACAATCGGGTAATGGGTGAACTGCTATAGAACAATGCATGAAACTATTTCAATGCAACTGAAACCAGCCTACCTCAGCTTTGTAGTATGCACATGGCCGGATGTTTGAATGGCAGAACCAGCTGTCCTGTGTGTTTTGCAGACATATACTGGCATTTAGAGAACCTTGCAGTGGCTTACCAAAGGTGTACCTGTACAAAGAAGAGAAAATATTCTCAATCTAAATTTCAACGTCCAGAATACCAAATCTAATGCAGAAGACTTTGAACAATTTTGTGTTTGTGTCAAAATGCTTTGAGTAAAGTATCATAAAGAATGTGGTTTTTTTTTTTGTTATTTTTTTTACACCTGCTGTTTCTATCAATTTGGACCAGTGCAGAAAACTGTGCAATAGATAAAGATAACAGTCTATGCTACTTCTTCTTCTTTAACCATGTTTTGCAAATCTGTTTGCTTCTAATGTCTAAAGCTTAAAACTTCTTATATCATTATTTTTGCCATAATTAAAGTAACATGATTTGATTATGATAGAAACATAAGAATTCAAGAGCTTCAGAGTGTATGTGTAAAAAACATCAGCAAACATTAAAATCACAAAAAAGTTTTCTAATTCTAAATAGAAAAATGCCATTAAGACGAAATCTTACTTTGAGCAAACATTAAATGTTAAGCTTTCTGTTGCAACAGTCATTGCCTTTGGAAGCTTCAAATCAACTTGGAACTTTGGCAAAACTGAAATATGGAAACAATACAAAAGAAACATTTCTTTGGTCAAAATGGTATTCAAAAGGTCTGAAAAAAAAGATCAATGTTAATGATTTAGACAAAATGTATACTGAAAACTGTTAATTTCAACATCGCACATCATTTAATCCTCAAATATACTCTTAATTACCAAACAGTTGAAACAATTCCTTTTAAAGCATCAACAATTAACAATAATGGTAGAGATGCTCATATTCGAACATCAAATAAACATGAGTTACTTAAAGCAAGCTGTTTCTTTTGATATAAATAATATCTAAAGACGTCTTCAACTGATGCTACAAAATGTGTATGAATTTACCAAGTCAAGACTTGGGAATAAAAATTTACAACTTACCATATTCGTCTACTGTAAATATTTGCTGATTTTTACGGCCATTCACAACTGCTTCTATCTTCCATTCACCCAATAAAGGTCTTTCATACAGCTTAAACTCCAAACTTGCTAAACCTAAAAAAATCAAGATAACAAAAGAACAAAGGTGCAAAAATACATTCGCCCAGAAATTCAGGGTAGCTTAATGATTTTCTAATAGTCAAGACCTTTTTATACTTTTTCTGTATAAAGATATTAACTCTATCAACTTGTTCAATGCAATCAGATTTAAAAGACTATCATGACATCAGGAGAAATTCATTGTTATGTATGAGTTAAGAATGAATTTGTTTTTTCATAATTGTGTTTTGCAAATCAGCACGTTTTGTCTTGGAAACTTTACAGAATTCCATTATAAGGAAATTTGTTGTTTCTTCTCACAAATATTTCTGCAGAAGACCATTGAAAATAAAATAGAATGAAGACTGTAAAATTCAGTTTGATTAAATTCAATTGAAAACAGCACTTACTACATCATTTTGACTTAAACATACCTGCTTGAACAGTCAAGTCTTTCCATTCTTTCATGTAGAATCCATGTGGATCTTGAACAGTCACTGTTTCAATCTATTGAGCAACAGTAAAAACAAACCAATTGTTCTGATAAAGTATAAAGCATTGAATAAGGAAGCTATGCCAAAGTAAAGTATATTTTCAAGCAATGAGTTGGGAAAGAAACCATGAATTTTCTGTTAAGTTTCAGTGAAAACCATCAAGAGGCATACAGTTGAAGTTGTTTCATTTACTTTATAAACCTATTCATAGACAAGCCAACGCTGATATGTCCAGTCTATACTGGGTAGGTAAAAAGAACCATAGAATTGATAGAGTTTTTTATAGAACAAATTTTAATTCAAAATGCAGTCACATCTGAACTATTAAGTTACATGTGCCTTGCCTACAACACATTTGACCCTAGATGATATATTTATGTAAAAATTGAACCAATTGATGTATGAATGGGGTTAATGTCATGACAACAACATTTAAATTGTATAACAGCAGTGCTGATTAAAGCTTTCCTGTCATTACGACTACTAGAATGGGGCCCTGAATTGTCTGACTATAGAACAATCCCATGAAACCAGCAGCAGTGATCTCAAACTCAGAACCCTGAATTACAAAGCCACCACTCTACTCACACAACCAAGTTGAAAAATCGTAGATCTTTTATCTTTAATCAATCTTGACTTAAGTTAACATTTGATAACTGTTCCCTTGATACAAGACATTTACTGGGTTGAACATGAGTAAATCTAAGGGAATGTCAGCTTTATGAAGATATCTGTTTCAAGTCTCATTACAGACCTGAATAAACAAGGGGAAAGTTTCAGTCATTTTACATCATTAAAGCAGAAAGCTATTTGTCAACTTTTCCCAAGATTATGCAGTAACAATGAACTATGTGATTCAGGCTTATCAAATTTCAAAACCATTACATAACATCATTTCTTAACAGATTAAACCCAAGCCTTCAATTATTTTCCCATTGACAGCAAGCGGAATGGTATCACTTGAGTCAAGTAGGTGTAAGGATGGAATGTACGTCAAGTTACCACTGCATTGCTATTGAATGACATCAATCAAGCTATACACTTTTCATACTGAACAGAATTGATGTGTGTATTGTAAAAATCAGACTTCTTTTATTAACACATCTATGGCAAATGCTTTTGTAAAAAGCTAAAAATTAAGACATTGCTTATCATCTTATATTATGCTTTTTAATTGAATCTGAACTTATCATTCCTAGGAGCTTGTCCCACCTAAAACTTTCACATTTTGCTAATTGAAAATGAATCATTAGATAATTAAAGTAAAGTAAGATCTATCTGCAATATCAATGGTATCATAAATCCACAACATATTAAGCTTTTAGTTGTCACAAAAAATCCATTGAAATCATCATTAGTTGTCAAGAGAACTTTAAAGGAGGTGCTTTTGTGGGACAAACAATCATTCTTAAAAAAATGAAAAAATCAGTTAATTTGTAATAACTATATTAGAATCAATTTAACCTAGCTATATCTATGTAACAACGTAGTCACTTAAGTTATCTTGTAATTTCAAATGCTATATGAGTTGTCTATCTAGAAATAAGATAATTACCGACTGTGACAGAGGCATCAAGTCCTGAGTTACTGTAAGGATTCTGAATTTCACTGAAATTTACAAAAACATGAAGAAATATTACATAAAAAAAACTCAACTATACAACTTCGGATTATAATTCCATTTGGTGATATAAATCATAAAAAGTGAATTTGAGAAAAGGAAAAAAGATAGATTTTATTTCAAAATCTCTTTCCTAAGCTTGAGCAACTGAGCATACAAAATGAAAATGCATATATATTCTTCACTTATTTCAGAACTATATTTTCTTTTTTTGAAGCATATGAAATTAAGCAAATTGTCAAAGGGACAACAATATAACGCTTGTTTTATCACATTCAAAAATTGCATCAAAACAGACAGAACTAATCATTGCTCCAAAGCTTATGAGATCAACCTCACACTTACCATTTTCTCCTGGTTTGTATATGGGTTTATCTGTTTGTATAAATGTTATTTGATGTGTGTCAACAACTTGGATCTCCTTCCTATCGGAGAATGTGTAGTCTTCAATCTCATCTGTTCCTTTAACCACAAAGTCACAGGATCCAGGTGTAAGAAAGTCTGGTATTGTCCAGGTAAAGCATTCATGGCTTCCTAGAAAATAAATAAGTCTGAATATAAATTATCGAAAATAAAAAGGTTTTGATTTCAATTGCAAAGTCTAAAATTGTTTTCAAATGAATTTACATGTTTAATTCTGTTTTCTGTTTTTCCTTTTAAAAGTTCGTATCATTAAGGTAGCTCTTGTGGCAATTGCTTAGTGCGAGAACTATCTGGACGAAACTTTGAACAATAAGGCAAATCCTTTTTTTTTTTTCCATAAAATGAAGGAGCGCTTTATTCATTTTGTGAGCGAAAAAAAAAACAGAATTGTTTTCTAAGCTAGATACTAACCAATTTGGTGGGCACAAAAGGTATAGAGAGTGTTGTTAAGGCAAAACCTAAAAGTATTCTTACAAATTTCTTTCCGCGATGCATCTTTTTTGGTCCGTTTGATTTAGTCTTTTTATTTGATATAGATGATAAGTTCCAAACGTTCCCAAAAGCAATGGACTTTTGTTAAATGCATAAGATTAACAACCATTTAATCAAATTCAACCATGTCCAATATTTTCACCTTTGGTAAAACATGATCAATTTGGCTTCAAATAATAAGTAATCAATTTGATCGTTGTACGGCACTTATTCGCTTAAGCTCACTATCACTTAGCCATTTTTCCATCCACAAAGAAAAGAACTCAGCACCCTTTGAATCAAAGTACTGTGAACATTAACCGACTTGGCGTCAGCACTGTTTCTCTATAATTTACAATGATCCAGCAATTAGCTGAATTTGTTCTTAACTCATACGACAAAAAAAAGATAAAGCCAGGTACTCCGAACTTCTCTAAGAAAAGAAAGAGTGTCCTTTGTGAATTGATACTTTTTTTGTGTGTTATCCTTCTTATTTGGTGTGCTTTCATGGTTTATCAGCATTATTGCATTTGAGATACACGTTTTTTTTATGTATATATTTCTATTGTTACGTTGTTGACATTTATTCCACGAAAAAGCAAATACCCGAGGATTAATCGATTTGTCTAGAAACATGAAGTGTTTTACCTCTGTGGAAAGATAGCGACTCATAGTCCGCTGTTCTCCCGTAACAGGAAATGTTCAGCTTGAGATTCACGCCGAAGGAAACATTGTATAACACTAAACAGAACTTCTCCGGGGCGCCGATTTGTAACTGTTCCGGAAACGTCAGCATATAACCCCTTAAAAAAAGCAAGAGATAAACATTACTGCCCTCTGAGAAATCTGGTGAAAATCCCCGTTCATAAATTTAATTCAAGAATTCTCGCAAATACAGATACAAATGTTTTAAAAGACGTTATTCCAGAAAAACCCTAAACGTGTCAAATGTCGTCTTGATTTGAATCATGTTGGAAAGAATGACGATGCAGCGCCTTGTATGATGCTTTGTTCTTAAAGATGAAACGGGATTAACGACTTCATATTATCAAAATGTAGTTGACGACAAATTTGGTGCAGTTGAAACTTAAGACTATCATGAAGGGACTATCTCACAGTTTTTTGTTTTTTTTGGAAACGCATATTAAACAGATAATATTAACAATCATCATCACTAAATAAATGACCATTTTCAATATCTACATTTTAAAGATGTTGAAAATCTGTGTTTTCAGTAAGTTATTGTGAAATGAGCATATGCGTCTTCGGTGCTTTTATTGAAAAACAAAAAAACTTGGTTTTTGAACATTTTGGGGTTGTTGTTTACCGGACGCACATAGCTTTCGTCACGTGTTTAGAATGTCGACTTATTTCAAAATATTGGTCCAGCAGGACACCAGGATTTTCCATTTCAATTATATCGCAGGACGGAAATTCGTTACAAAATAAATCGTTTAAACAGTTTACTAAATCTTCTTAAATGTTCTATATTCACACTACCCGGCAATAAAGTAGATGAGAAGTTAATCAGTAATCTAGTTTTTTGTTTGTAACTTAATGGATCTGCGATTCCATTTCATTCGTAAAATACACTTTATTTCAAAAAGATTAAAAGCTCAAGCTGTGAGCTACTGCTTTTAAAGACATTTTTTTTTAAAAACGGCTGGGATTTATGTATTAGTTAATTATCCATCCGGATATGTTGATTTCTAAAAGTGCGATTCTCTTTCTACCAGGATCGCTGAGACAGACAGATTTACTACTGTGAAAAGGATGGATTGTTCCAAATGATAAAATTACTCTGAGCCACGATCTTCCTCGCATTATTACAATTCAAGGCATTTTTCTTGTATTAACTTCCAAATTTGTTGGAGAAATATATTTTTATGTAGGCAAGTGGATCTAGGAGATTTCTAATGCGGTTAAGCTAATTTGACAGACAGATAGGCGTGAATTGAGTATCTGCCATTATGCTTATTCAAACTTACAACCCATAACGAATTGTTTAACTGTTCGATAGACAGGGGTCAAGTTGGGGTTATAGTTGGCTTAGCAAATTACTCCTTTTTTCGAAGATCATGCGAATGACGTTTTTACAAAAGTTTCGATGTTTCTCTTGCTCGTTCCTTCATATGGGAACTTTTGACTGCTGTACATTGAAAGCAAAAACAATCCAAAAAGCATGAATAGAATACATTTCTTTAATTTTTTTTTGTAAAACTCATTGTGACAAAAGATGAAGTTGCTTATTAAGGCAACATAATCTTTGTCAGAGAGTGTTTTCTAAAGTTAATTGTGGATACGTTAAGGGTTATGGAGTAAAGGGTTTAGGAATAATTATTCAGACGCATTAGATAAGGTTTTCGTGCGTCCAAAACAACCTGCCTTGTTATCAAATGATTACTTAACTTTGAATTATTTCCTGTCGGACTTTACTTAAAAAAGTTTCAATTTGCATATTTCGTGTACTGATCAAAAAGAGTTCAAAAAAGCAAACGCAAAAGGTCTTATCAGTTCAAAGCATTCAACCCAATTAGCCACGCATTCTTGTCGATCGTTATCTGACGATACTTTGTAATAAAATACGACTGAAATAAGCAAAACTACACCCTAGCACCTGAAGATCTACCCTTGATTAAATCTGACTGTGTCCTTTAGATGGTTTCTATCGACCCATTACGTCTTACAAGAATACGCCATGTTTTTAAAGTGGATGGCAGCCTGTGAAAGTGACACAATTATACAGTAATAAATGATGGTGTTCCTTTGTGATATTAGATAGAAGCAATCGTGACAATAGAGGAGGTTCTTCATCTGTATAACTTTTCTACTTTCTTTTGAAAGAGTGTGTAAACACGTTCCTGCAGCTGTTTTAAGGCGAGTACAAATGAAGTAATTAGTTGATATATGCATAAAATACTCCCTTTAAAGCATATACGTCTGGCAACTTGCGAAACGCATGTGAACGTGCAACTTCTTAGGTCACAATGTTTTAACCAAGAAAACAGAAAATGAATTCAACACGTAGCAGAATGTTTTTCAAGGGCGGGTCATGTGGTATTGTAAAGGTAGTTTGTAGTTATAAATTGTAGTGGTTTTTATCTCTACTTTTGTTGCAGGCAACCTTTTTTATTTAGGCTACTTAATTAGTATCATTATTCTTATAACTTTGCCGATGAATTCGTGAAAACCTACTTAATAATTATGTGTTGCAATATGTATTCGATCAGAGGTTATTTCTCTCGTTTTTGTTTTGGATGCATCAAACAAAGAAGTCTCTTTTCTCATTACCAGCGGAATGCTGGTTTCAGTGCAAACGTTGAGTGCATTAATCGTTTTTATTCTTTGAACGGCTCTAGCAGAACGTAGTGGCTGCACCATGCGAAAACAACCCAACCTTTCTCGGGTCAAAATTTCCGAACATAAAGACGACTTTGTTGAATACGCAAATGATAAAATGGAAAAAGACACCACAAGTGGGCGACAGTGGTGCTGTGGTAGAGCGTCGTCTTCTTGTACCAAGGGTCCCAGGTTCGAATCCCCGTTATGCGAGGTGAATATTGCCGGGACTAACCCACGAATCGGCGCGAGTACTGATTTAGTATCCAGGATGCTGTCACTGAGAGTGACTCGATAGGCTTAACTAAGCTTCCCTCACATTCGATGTAAAACAAATCACACAATCAAACAAACGTTTAAAACAAAGTTTGAATAAGTGAACATTGTAATTGGACATGTTTCTAAGCTCGGCAAAGCATGATAAAGCGGGATTTTTTGCATTGATTTTTTAAGCAGGGGTTTACGTAACCAGAGAAAAATGTGTGAATGTTCAAGACATTCGCGCCTATCAGAATTGTAAGTGTGCGATTAGCAAAACCCGCCCCTCGTGTGACATTGTGTGAATCATCATTCTGTGACAATGATAATACATAAAACACAAAAAGGTTATTTGTTGTATTGGATAGTCACTGATTTGAGATTGAAAGAATAAATGTCTCCTTTCGATGCAATTGATTTCATAGCCCTTTTGTGTCCGTATATGAAATATTACGTCTTATTTCGTGAAAACGCTGTCGCATTGATGGATTGAAATATCGTGAAAGCCACCTTTTAACTATTTACCACTTGAAGACGACTTTGTTA
Source organism: Cerastoderma edule (assembly GCA_947846245.1). Taxonomy (NCBI): domain Eukaryota; kingdom Metazoa; phylum Mollusca; class Bivalvia; order Cardiida; family Cardiidae; genus Cerastoderma; species Cerastoderma edule. The sequence continues at coordinate 24,524,459 of OX401412.1, read as the reverse complement.
CACATTTGAAAAACGTTTCAGTTTTGCCATAGTGATATGTGAATAGATTGAAAAAGCATTGTGGCAAATGTTAGACCGATGAAATATTTAAAATTTGGTCAATAATAAAAAAAAAACCACCAACAACATCATATGAGAATATGTGAGATCAAAAAAGCAACATCGCATTCCTTTTAGCTTTTGCAATAACCGTAACTTCAGCAATCCCAAATCGGCCACGATGATTGTATCCAGACGTAACATTCTGGGTGGCTGCGACTTGCGATAAACTATGAATCATTAAGTAAAACTGCAGCTGTCTTATACATGTGCAACGCTTTTTATTACTAAGTGCATATTCGACGATAACGATAGGTTAGATCCTGTTCGGAGAATGACCGGTTTTACTCTTCTTCTTATATGTGGGATTGGATCTTGTTTGTGATGGTTGGGTCTTTACGGGACTTTGTGAGAAAGCCTTAATAGTCTGTTATGGTTTTCAGATGTTTTTGCTGGACACCGTATCTTTAACTCTTATAGTGCGGGAACCAACTTCATGTTTATGCAAACAGGTTAGATCCAGACCAGCTGCCAAGTTAATTTGCGACCGACCTGTGATCTAATCAAGCCTTATCCCGCTGAACAGATAGCTGCAGACGACATTGAAATACGTACCCAGATATTCAATTAATATCGCGGAAAACTTCCTATCTCCTTAGTAAACATGAAGACCATCGATACCAAAAGGCATTTCTGCTCATTATGTGCAAGGATTATCTCTGTCTCGATGATTTATTCATCAACGTACTGTTTCATACGTATTCACTGCCGTTTGTGTTTTGGAAAAGCAAAACCGATACCAAACTAAAATCTATTGCAGAAACAAACGAAAACAAATTCGTTTGAAATTATGATTGCTTCGAAAACACATGGTTTCCTTCTCGAGTAAAGGCACCTGTCTGCAGTGGATCTATAGATAAGTTGGCAGCAGTTACATACCTTGAACCATACAAACAATTAGGTAATTAAGTTATCATTTTTACGTAATGATGCTTAGAACTGGGGAATACTTCAGTGTCTTTTCTTGCTATCACTTCCGTGCGCAAGTCTCTTAGTTAACAAAATATTTGAGAGAAAAAAACGCGATTAAAGTGCATCTCTTTTTCTTACAAGAGATATGATATTTTAATCCTTAGAATGCTGGAAAGTTTTCTAAAAATAGATTTTTGTGTCGTCTGCTCTCCAAAACCTTATATATCTGCTTCATTTTGTTAAGGAAAGATACTCAGAGTCGCAAACAGAGTTACAAACAGGTAAGACAAACAGGTTAAATGGGCGGCTGGCCTGTGATCTAACTTGTTTGCGTAAGCGTGAAGTCGGTTCCAGCACTATACAGGTTGAAAACGCAGCGAAAATAAGTAGAATTCACAGTTGTGTGCAGATTTAATAAGCTCTTCCTATGTTATGTATACAGATTTCCGTTCAAACGACGATGTACCTGAATCATTTATTCCCGTGGTCCCATTCTTAAAGATCCTTTCAGATCCAAATGAAGGAGACAAGCGTACAGGCGTTTCGTGCACCCGTGTTGTCTTTAAGCACATGTTCATAAAAAAACACATCTCATCCGACTATCCAATTAGCTCAAACACGCTTTCATGATAATAGAAAATAACTTTTCTATAGAACAATAGACTATTCTAGAAGCACATATCAAAATCAAACCACGCTCACCAAATTCTTTTATCCCATTTTTCCATTGTTTTTATTTTTGATGCAATTATTGTGAATAAATATATTGCTTATATTGACTACCATATCCCTCGCATGTAATTATATAAGTATTGACTATGAGTCTTATTGTGCTAAATGTCTAAACAAATAGAGAATAGATGGTTGGTGTCGTGAATCGGAAATGTTATCGGGCAAGGCGTAGGAATATTATCCGGTGCCGAGCCCGATAATTTTTCTTATTCAAAGACACCAATCATCTATTCGATTTATCCTGTTACCTCTACGTATTTTTTAAACAACAAAATAAAAATAAAACACTAGAAAAACACACAAAAATAAAATAGAGAATGACGTAAACATGTCGTCGTGTGTCATGGCGTTCTTATGACGTCATAACTTGCCACGTGCATGTGTTATATGGTTAGTGCCGGATATCACAAATGTTATACGGCACCTAGTTATCGGTCCCAAAATGGCACTAGTGACAGGATAAAACTATGATATGTTATGCTATGTTATGTCATATAGTGCATATCCCTGGCTTGCGTACGCGATCTCCACGGACAAAGCTCGGAAGACAATGTCGGTTTCCATAGAATAATCTATATCTTATGGACGCCGAAAGTTCCTTTCAAACTCAACTAAATTAGACTGATGGAAACATTCTATATAAGAAATAATCAAATATTTTTATGTGAACCCAAAAGTTCCCTCGGTTTAACCTAAGGTTTGAGCAGCGAAACAAGGTTATCCATAGACAAAAAGAAATGTCATTATTCATCCATAAGATAAAAGGAGATAAATGGCAATTTTTACAATGAATATAGTCCACACATGTTTCGTTTATGCCAATATCTGAACAAACAAACATAGATGTAAAACACTGATACAGTAAGATATGGAAAAAATTACAAATTACAATTTTGACTTACCTTTTACTAAGAACCAGCGAAAATCCAAAACACATACACAGAAGTATTCCGAGATAAGGTCTTAACGAACCCATGACTTCGAGCATTTGTTCTCTGTTATAGTATAACCATAGCTCGTATCACGTTGCCACTTGAATTCGACTCAGAAACCACTAAAACGTCAACCTCTTAGTTTCATCGTTAACCGCACTTAACCAATTACAAAATACATTGGAACCCTTCTCTATACCTTAACCCATTTCCAAACAATAACGACATCTTACAATTTTGTTGCAGACGAGTCTGGAAAACATTGTGTGAAAAGGAGGAATTGCTCGTAACGAGCATTTTTTTCCTTTTCCCACAATGTTTTCTGCCTTATCGGAAGATTATTTTCCAGTTTCATCACATTTTGAAATGTCGTCTGCAAACTCTTTGAATTTGGGACAGTCGAAAAGTTTGCATTTGGTAAAGGGTTAAGTACGTTATATAGACGGTTTCTTACGAAATAACAAGAAATGGCTTGTGTTTAAACGCATTGTGGAAACGGGGGATATTACTCGTCAGGAGCGATAGTCTTCTTTTCCATAGGAGTTTTTGGAATTATAACTGATTGTAGAAATAAACTAGCTATACGCTAGACTAATACCTCTGTTGTAATTGGCTAGTTCATTCTTGCGATTATAGAACTATGTATGAAGCTAAGTGCCAACCCTTCATTTTCAAGGATACATATTTTCACAACTGTTCTTTTATCGCCGCGAATCAAAACGTATTCCGTATTCATTTAATGATTCACAGTTATAACGTTATTAAATGATCTTTGTATTGTGCTTTATTCAAATAACACTCTAATGTTTCTCTGAATGAAAGGACTTTTGTATGACAATTAAAGAAATAGCGTTTGTAATATAAGACCCAATTTAGTTACAAAGATGACTCCTTATAAAATTAAAATCTCATCTACTAGAACAATAATAGAAATAGAAGTCTTCTATAACTTGGTTTTTTGTAATGTAGCTATTAACAAGTTTTAACGTAATATCCATAACGGCTGTTCGAGCGCAACTGAGGAGCATATTGTTAAAGATAAACTCGGGCCGCACCGAATGAAATGTTTATCGTACGAGTTCGTGTAATTTTACTCAGATTGGACAAGCAAACCTGTATTGGCATTTCCCGCTTATTGGATTAACCCTTGTAGTGCTGGAACCAACTTCATGCTTATGCAAACGATTAGATCCAGGCCAGCCGCCAAGGAAATTGCTACTCTGGGTATCTTTCCTCAATAATATTTAGCAGATATTCAAAGTTTTGGAAAGCAGACGACACGAAAATCTGTTTTTAAAAAATTACCCAGCATTCTAAGGGTTAACATATCACAACGTAATCACTTCTGTTACAGACAATACAAACAATACGTAATGTTTCGCCCAAGATCAGTATTTACCTATCCCGATATACTAGTCCGGAGCGGTACTTTACAATATTGCGTGTACAGTATCATTGTTCTATTAAATAGTCCACATACCTAAGAACATAGACAATCACAACAACAAACATTGTTACAACGAATTTTAATTGGACATGTGTTAAGTCTGTAGAGAATCACATCCAACTTAAAGTGGCTTTCTCGTGTTTTCTGTTTTACCTCCCATCGTAAGTATATCAACTACACCCGAATCTCTTTGAAAAGTTGTTCAGCGATGAAATGTGATTGTATGTGGTTATACGATATGTATTGAATAATGTGTTTGTCTTTTAAACGCTTTAGAATTTGTTTTAAATTACTTGAATTTAGTAAGTTGTTACCCTTTCTGCCATTTGTCGGATAGATATTAAGAACGGCAAATTGTTTCAAAGTCTGAAACCGTTCGGATCACATTTCCGTAGAAGGTCTGGCATTTTGTTCGATTTATCAGAGGTATATTTCGATATATCTAATGTAATCATCTTCGTGCTTGACTTCACATATGGCTGTTGTCAGGGGTCTCGATTTCTGTCCTAAATCTCTTTATTTGCCTCAATGGCCATTTATTCACTCCTTGTTTCTTTGGGTCTTCCCTTCTTAACTTTCCCGTTAACAAGGATTCACAGTTACCCGTAGGATGGCAGTTTGTGGCATTCCTGATACATATCCGATACATTTATATTTTCTTTTTTTATATACACCGTTTACCATTTTGGTACAGGATAAAGGCCTAAACATGTGACTCCTACGGCTTTCCTGGATCGACCAGTACTGGTTTTCATCTCGATTACAATAGGGTAGGTTGTCTTTGTTGATTATTTCATTTGACCAAAACATATTCATTACTCGTCTTAAAAACGAGTCTGTTAATCGTCTGATGGATCGGTGACGAAGGTTGTTACCTTCCAAAAGGCAGTCCAATAGTCTAAAGGAGGTCTGACTTTTAAAAAGAAAAATGTTTCCGTCTGTATCTCTCTTTCCTTGTGTTAGAAAATGTGTATATTGCTTAGAGATTCATAATTTATAATCTAAATGTAAAGTTCCATCGTCTGTGATTATGTCTCCTAGATAGTGAAAAGTGTTTACTTTTTTATGGTGTGCATGGTGACTCTAACAAGTTCATTGGGCTTCCCACATTATTCAACATGCCAGTAATATGCATTATTAAACTAGTGGTATTCTAAGCAAGGGGGATCAAATCACAACATGTCAAGTGCATAGCACAACAAACAACATTCTTAGCATATCAACAGTATGATTTGTCATTTTTGTTTTTTGTTTTACACGACGTGTTTTTGTCAGACCAGCAGCATTGTAAACTGGTTCCCTGCTTTCTACTGGCTTCTTTATGTTCCACAAGATAAATGAGGGACTGGTTCCAAGTCTACCTATACCGGCGGTTCGTTTGACGTACAAGCAGTCAATACTGTATTACATACCAAGAATATCGTACCTAGTACAGTTTACAAAGCGGCAATAATAATCGACATACATATTCATTTATTGTTCAACAAACCGGTAATTTTGCTCGACATACTAATAAAGGGTTTAACTTTATAGGTCCCAAATTAGTGTATATTTCATAAAGACCATACATCATGCGTCCGAGACCATACATCATGATTTAGACTAGTCCCGTTGACATATCAAGGGCTTATTACAATACGACAGTCAGTATTTTTTGTTTTCCTAGCGAACTTAGTATTCTTTGGCACTTAGCTCTAAATATATAATAATCATTTAATAATCTAAACGCTTATATCAAATAGAAACACGACATATCGCGTGATTACAAACGATTTGGTTGACTCAAATATTATATATCTTGTTTTGACCCATCATAATTCGGAATTAACCCTCATAGTACTGGAACCGACTTCATGCTTATGCAAAGAGGTTGGACCCAGGCCAGCCACCTAGTAAACTGGCCTGTAATCTAACCTGTTTGCTACTCTGAGTATCTTTATTCATCAAAATTAAGCCAGATATTCAAGGTTTTGGAGAGCAGGCGACACAAAAACCTTTTTCCAAAAAATACTCAGGATTCTAAGGGGTATGATGCTTAACATTGCATATCATAGACCAGAGAACTGGTTCTCTACCCTACCAGAATTGCGATGATGTTAAAGTTGTTCAATAGTGTAGGAAAAGAAACTGCATTTAGTAGCAGAACTTGGCGAGAATAAACAATTTTCGAAATACGAACATGTAAGTCTAACAGACTAACATCTTTGCAGCCGATGTCATTTGAAAGGGTTATGAACACATATTGGTACGATTATTCTTTCTAGTGTCTACAAATCAGTATTTCAGATTTCTGCGATTTTTCTATCGAGTTAATGATTCATTCTATGGAGTCTGCAACTATGTTTATTTTCGGGTCAAAAGAATGATAAGTTAACATGTAGTAATCTACAAGTACCCACAAAGCCATTTTTTGTGCATGATAGTGTATCTTTAAAACAGACGTTACCATTTGACTATATTGCTTAACCTTTTTTCTCATGTGAAACTGTATCACTATTCTTTATCAAAAGTAGCCGGTGACAACAGCTTTAACGAGTGAACATGTATTAAAACCACTGTGACTAAAGGATACTCTGCTCCAACCAAGCAGTTTTCCCTTTGTCTCATTGAATCATTGGGTCGTTTTCAGAAATTGAATTTCAACTTCAAAATTTCCTTACGTCTGTGAACAAGCCCCTTTAAGAGAATGATCTAAATTGTATATTACTCATTGCGTTAACTTTAAGAACTACCTGGCGTCGTTAGTCGATCTACAAGCCATAAAGAATCGAAATACCCATTAACTGAAATAATTAACGTTTATTAACCACAATAAATAAACTGGTAGTGTACCTTTAAGCCTTACCGTCTGTATTTGCCAAACTTAACTAATTGATTGTCTTGTAAACCAGTTCCTCCATGTGGCAGTGGGTAACTGGTCCAAACCGAAAGAAACAGCAGACAGCAAAAAACACCAAGAAACACGAATAATTACTCAATGATGTTTGGTAGAAACATATGTGACAAAAGGGTGAATTGCTCATGATGAGCAATACATCATTTTGTTACCGTGTTTTTTTTTTAACTTTTCTTTGGCAGATTCGACAAGTGAGGTAATTAAGGCTGATTATGAATTTAAAGTGGTAAATAGACCCAAAGAAATAGGCCAATACTGATGCCAATCTTTGACAGCGTGACAGATTAGGCGTGTACTTAAACCATTACCAACAATAACGACATTTTACGCCTACGTTGCAGACGACTCTGGAAAACATTGCGGAAAAGGAAGGAAATGCTCGTGACGAGCAATTTCTCCTTTCCCCTCAATGTTTTCTACTCTATCAGAAGATTATTTTCCAATTTCATCACGTTTTGAAATGTCGTCTGTACTCTCTTTCAATTTGTGACAGTCGAAAATTTGGCGTTTGGTAAAGGGTTGTTATCACTTTGGTCACAACTAATCACGACGTAGGGTCATATATCTAGCAAGGAGATCGCCCCGGACTATCCTCATATGGTACACCTGGATGATCTTCAACTGCGCTTTTCTTTTCTTCTTTCAGTGCCAGATTTCAGAATGATTTTTCAAAGTTGTAAAGAATATAGAAGTTACATCAATAGAATATTCTATATCAATACACGTATTATACTGAATAGGAAAAAACCCATGGTGGAGGATACAAGCTTGAAATACCATGTCGGCCTTTGTGCTTTGTTAACTGTTTGAATGAGTTACGCTTTATCTCTTGACAAGATTAGTATTCATGTTGATGAATACACAAACTTATCGATATGAACTTAATTGTTTTATCGCTTAATTGTTTTATCGTACCTCAGGTATGTCCATGTAGATCATGTAAGACGATACCACAAGTTTAATTGGTGTTTCATATTTTGTTCATCAAAGTTGTTTATGCACTGTCAAATGGATTCGGTTAAGTCAGTACAAATGAATATATTTCCAAGTTACAAAGTAACAAAGTGATACTTGATCATTGCTGTTTAGTCACCTTAATTAACGCACGTAAATCAAATGTTTAGTGAAACCATTGTGGCGAAAAAAGGGAATCTTGTGTCGATTTCATTGGGTATTGTCACATTGGCTCTTACCTAAAAAGTCCTAGAGAAATGTTGCTTTATGATGTGCACAAAATAAAGTCTGCTGGTATTATCAAATATACCAGTTTCAATTTATGAGAGACTTGGTGATAACCCAAATGATCGTTTCTCTGAAACTCTTTCGCGTTCACTACTTCAAAAAGCGCACCTATCCCTCAAAGTGCTTAACTCGGAGCATATGTTTTAGATTGCAAACTCCGGCAATAAAATGAGGACGTTTCACAGAGAAGGGGCAGGTATATCTTCGCTAGAACTACATCGGGGAATTCATATTTGCATTATCTAATAAGAGGTCCAATCTCTTACTCCATAATAACGCATGTTAATGAATATGCTCCAAAGACTTTAATGATACCTCATGGATGTTAACACATCTGCTCGAAAAGACTTTAAAACCAATGTCACAAAATAGTTTATGTACACGAGGCGCAGTTCATCTTTTTTCACAATGATTTATTCCAGTCACAAAATCCTATATGTAGCAATGGGTTAACTCTACCGAAGGACATTTTTGTTATCACTTCGCTTTGAAGAAAAAAATGCTGACGACAAAGACCTAAAGCTATGGATATAGATATGGTAGCAGTATATATCAAGGGTTCAATGCAAGACTATAGTAAGTGCTTCATGATTATGAAGCACTTACTATAGTCTTGCATTGAACCCTCGATATATGCCATGATAAAAATATCAATGTAGGGGATGAAAAAGCTAAAAGAAGGCTATTTCGTTCGAGTATTACTTCAAATTGTAGTATGGGTTAAGGTCGTAAAGCACAGTTAGGAATAAAAACTTGTCTAAGTTGCCATTTGTTACGGAGTTAACAGATGGATTTTTCATCTACTCATAGAATGGGAGCATTATGCGATTTTAACTACACCAAGTTATGGATAGTGCTGATACCGTTAGGTATATCAGTTAGCAATAATAAATAAACCCTTCACTCATTGATGTCTCACTCTGACGTATTTTTAGTTAAAAAAAAAAAGGAAAAAAAGACACACACGTGCTGAAAAGCATTAACTGCTCATAATGGACAATTTATTCGTTTGTCATATTGACCTCTGTTAGATATCAAACTTTTTTTCTGGTGTAATATATTGTTTGTTGTATTTAGTCACTTCCAATTTGGCACTGTAATAAATGGGCCAAGCTTCTTTAGTAACCTCGTACAGGCCGATTACTTAAAAACACGACAACGACCTAAAGCCTTGGAAATAGATATGGTACTAGTATATAATGATAACAGAATATCAATGTAAGGGATGAAAATGCTAAAAAGGCGATTTCCGTTCGAGTATTACTTCAAATTGTAGTATTCTGTAGGGACGTAAAGCACAGGTAGGCATATAATTATGTCATTTGTTACGGAGTTAACAGATGGATTTTTCATCTACTCATAGAATGGGAGCATTATGCGATTTTAACTACACCAAGTTATGGATAGTGCTAATGCCGTTATGTATAGCAGTCAGCACGAATAAATAAACCCCTTTCATATTGATATCTCACTCTCACGTAGCTGGGATGATCCAAGCTGTAACTGTTTTACGTAGAATGTTATCTCTACATCTGGATCTTTCGGATTAACTCTGACGTAGTATTTTCTGTTAAAAAAAAAGAGTGAGGGAAAAACAGAACAAAAAACAAATACTTGTGACCAAAAGCATAATCTTTTCATTATGGACAATTTATTAGTTTGTCCCATTGACCTTTATTTGATATCAAACGGTTTTTTTCTGATGTTATATGTTTTTGTTGTCTTAAGTCACTTCCAATTTGGAACTGTAATGGCTGTCGTGTGAGAGAATGGATAAGTAATGCTGATTCCCTGTCTTATAAACTGTTATTGGGCCAAGCAGTGCTAAGTCGCCTCGTGCAGGCCGATTACTTGAAAGCATTGATAAATTGACTTTAGTTATGTGTTCTATGTACAAACATAAAAGTATGCAACCCATCCATCTAGTCATTCTTCTACAAAGCTGTATAGTTCTTCCAATCCTAGAGCTAAACTGAGGGCACTGTGTTCGACAGGTGCGCTTTGCACTAACAGTCAGTCGTTACTGATGAACAGGATGATGGTCTCGGCCCGTGCGTATACTAGTGATAGGTGCACAGCCCGGAAAAACAAGGTTACCCTAGAGCATGGTACTTCAGCCGTTTGTAAACTCACATTAAAGACAACCTATGAAATGGATAGAGAATGGTCATCGTCGTACGTTCGTGTACAATGACGTCCCATTAATCTGAACAGGTCCGCTCCCAACGAAATTTCCGGAATAACGAATATTCCGGAATAATGAACCAAGGCCGGGTCATGCTTAAATTTACACCTACATAAACGGTCAATATGCATGTGTATACTTTTAATCTCGCATCAATAATGTATGTTTTTTGTTCTGTTCCGTAATGATAGAAATGAAGATAGATAATGACAAAGGAGAAAAAGGAAATAAACATACCCATAATGATTACTCAAGAATTTTCCTAGTATGCGCCACACTTATGGTTAATGACCTGACATGGGTGCTCTTTTAAGATAGCCACAGACTAGGCAGACTCTGCATCGTGTACAAGATCCGAAACGAACTAATAGACATCCAACATGAATGTTCTTTTTTCTGCAAGCGACACCAACACTCTATATCAGCACCGGATACTCCAGGAATGAGTGGATGACTACATAAGCCTGGGGTCCTGGCCCATGCATACCAGCATTAGCTAAATGTACGCATGGGCCAGGACCCAAGGGTAATAAAGGCTACATATGTGCTTGCTATCACTTTCTTTGTACGGGCATTTTAAGACTGAACTCTTTCCCAATACAAAGTGATCATCGACGCATTTAGGGGCTCCTTTAAGCTTAGATTGTTTACCAGGAATAATTGTAATCAGTTTAAATCCACATCATTTGACGTTTCATGCTGGCTTTGCACGTTACCACCAAACATGTAACGTTTGCCCAACCACGTGCTGTTTATGCTGTCAGTATAGGGGAAACTGTGCATACCCCTGACATGACTAAAATATATCGAAAAAAGCGTTTTACATCAACGATTCAAACAATCAAATAACATTTGTGATAGATATGTTTCACTCGAGTCTGATTTCCGAGACAAAACCTTATACAAACCTCCCGCAAAAATGTATGCCCTTTCTGTATATGTACTTTAAAGGGAAGCAACTCTTACTTTCTTATGGAGTTATAAATACAAGAGTTATTTCTCTTTGTAATCATTTCCTTCCTTCGCATGCTGTTTCAGTGAGTTTCTTAAATAAATGTTTGAGTGAAAATACATACACCTATACTTAAATCAAGGCATATTATCCTGAGTGATTATTCTTGAAAAATTACATCTTAGATCAATTTAAATACTCCATCACAGATTTTATTTGATTGACTTATCCAACTAAATTCCGTTTTAAAATATCGGGTTTTAACCCAAACCCAAATCGGTTATCTTTTCCTGATACAGAGACTGCAGATGGCAGCACTCCTGGAATTATCTCCGATGTCTGCTTGATGGAAATGACAGATTTCTCTCATATGTGAGATTATTGCGCAAATTATGGGTATGACACCTTGATATCTTTCACAACTATCGAATGTAACGCCAACATTTCCCATGTTTTGTATCCCAAAAGCCGACTAGGCCGACTTACAGAACCGGTGACGTTTCCTCTCGGTTCCACTCTCTCTCTCCCTCAGCATTATGGATCGATACTCAATCATTGATTGTTGTCGGATGATGCACATGTTCTTTGTCATTAACTCTTGTATGATTCATACGTCCCCAGATCATTGATGTGCTGGTAACTCAAAGATGAAAATGGTATGGGAACTGATTTTGATTCAATTTGCTAAATGTTTTGCTTTTTAAGTGGCTTAGTGGAAATGTGATAATTTTGCAGGATCCCTTGGTCAAGTTGCCTCATTGTTGATTTTGATGTTCATTTCAGTGCAACTGTCTTTTCTGTACATTGTTAGTTTAATAGGAAAGTGTTGGCTTATCAGTCTGCTTAGTACAGTATGCTATGCTCTCTTGTTTTAGAGCTCTGGAAATTGAAGGGAAATCTATGAGTTGACGCACTATGAATTTTCAAACAACTGTGCGATTGAGCCATGTGTAGTCAAACTAAAGATGAGGTTGGGAAATATATAGAGATTTTTGCACTGGCCAAAATCTCCTGTCACATCAAATTTTCGAAGGATTCATTTAATAGTGCAACTAAATATTTGTCGCAAAGTTGAACACCTATATTTCCATTACCATTCATGGTAAAACATTAAATGACCATTACTCATAGTTGTAAATAAGTCCTTTTTTAATCAATCCATGTATGTAACTTGTCTGTATTCCTCATATTTATTTTGTAAGAGCCATTTAATTAACAGGTGACAATTTTATGCTCCCAATAATCCTTCATGCATGCGCACTGGAATGTGAAAAACCTAATTTAGCGGTTTTTAATTGTTTAAAGGCAATTGATGCCATTATTTGGAGGTATGCAAGTCTATTTTACGTATCTTGTCTTATCAATTTCAAGACTTTGAGTAGCCATTCTGTGCTTAAAATCTGAAAATCAGAATTAAGTGAGATTCACCACTATTTTGCTCCTTCGATATTTCAACGTTGGATTGCACCATCAGAAATAAAGGCAATCTTCATATTCAAAATTCATAGGGAAAGGATGCATAATCCCGATTAAAGATTGCAGGTGTTTGACTTCTCAGAGGGCTAGATAAGAGATATATTTCCATTGCTAACTGTAGTATCATTTATATTCTGTATTCTGTTAGTGCTCATTAGAATCTATGTTCTATATAAACATGAATGACTGTACTGTATAGAATTTGTTGCATTCTGTTTGTCTCCAGATATGGCTACTTGTCTAGAAATCTGGATTAATATTTTGGTCAAATTGGTTATATTTTGAATTCTAAATTACATTACATTACATTATTCTTTATTGCAAAAACAGTTACAGTTTATAGCAATTTTCATATTATACAAACATTCCATGACAAAGAACATATAAGAGAACATGTAAAAGCATAGATGTTGACTGAAGAACAAAAATAATTAGGGAGCGAATTTATACTAATGATTCATTTTCATAAGATATTAAATTCCTTTGAAAATGAATTACTAGTGTTAGTTGTTTTGTTTACCCGCAAAGAAGATGAATTTTGTCAAATTATTAAATATGATAGGAGAATTTGAAGACATAAGATTAATGAATTTTACTTTTTGCTTTTTATTTGTTGAGCTTCATACCAATTGTACAGATTTAAGCCAAATTTTCAATCAATGGATGTATCTTTTCAGTCTATCATACATGATCCTGCTACAAAGGACCTCATATACCTTGTTTTAAAAGATCTCATTGATAGCAAAAAGAGGTCACTTAACCTGATCTATTACTTTTTCCAGGCATCCAGGAAAATGATAAAGAAAAAAAATCATGGCAAACTACTAAATTAGAATTAAAACATTTTGTTCATACTGTTTAATGTTACTTGAATGGGGAATTTCTAATTTCAGATTGTTAGTGGTCGAGCGAGTCGTTTGGAGAGCTATTTTAGTCGGGGATCCTTCTCTGGGTACAGCCTAGTAATGTCCGATACAGAAGAGCCTAGAGTAACAGTAAAACCAGACGTAAATAGTCATCTCAATATCGAGGAGGGAGCCTGTGGGGGTGAGGAGGGTTTGCGACCAAGCACGCCGTTCAGTGAAAACGGAGACAATTTGAGTATGGAAGTGAGATTTAGTGAGGGGAGTTCTCATCACGCAAGTGATATCTCCTCTGTGTCCTATCAGAATCTGTTGGATGAGGAGGTGCCAGGAGGAGGTGGGAATCTATCGCGTAGAGATAGCGAGGACAGTGTAGACTCATACCTGCCGGACTATTGTGACGACATTCAGCGTGATGGTGATGTGTATGTGACTCAGAATCAGCAAACATCTAGTTATAGCGATAAACTTAGTGATAGAATCTCTATACAGATGACAGATGATCATATACATATATCAAAGGAGAATACTAGTGTAGGAGGTAAAGACGGACCTTGTAGTGTTAATAGTGACGCTGGATCTGAAACTCAAGACATGCATAATATACAGGGGGAGATCAAGTCAAACTTCATGAAAAAGCCTCTGCCCGCTCAGGACTGTTTTAGAAAACATGAGCTAGTCATTAACATGCGGGATCAGCAGAGAAGCAAGTCATTACCACCTAATGAAGATGTTCTAGAAGAGAAGATTAAGAAGAGGAATAGTTTAGAAATTAGAAACAACATTCCCACCACTGGTGAAGTGAAGAACTATGAAAAAGATATACATATAGACAATGTTCATTACACCAGTCAGGGTGCCAAACCTAAGATACGCAAGCAGTCACCAGGACTGGCCTGCCGCGTGGGAGAGACAGAGGAGTCAACAGAGAAAATTCAAAACACAAAAAGTATTGACAATAACGCAAAGCAGATCATAGATGACTTGGTCCAGAGTTCTATGGCAAGGTCAGCCGCCCTCAATCTCAAGAATTCCATGATGAATGAAGAAATATTGAACGAGGAAGGATCTCCAGCCCTCACCAATGGAAACATCAACATCCAAAAGCCTGCAGACATTGAGAATGAATATGAGTATGTCAAGTATTCGCGTATCCAAGAGGGAAATTCGTATGTTGGCATGCGACTTGCCTATAACAGCTCTGAACTTGAATGCCTTGATAGACTCACTGATAACTCAAGGGAGACCACTCCTGAGAAGCAATCCACACAGAGCTCAGACTCTAAAACACTCCCTGGGAATCTGAGTGAGGATATGCTTACCGAGATCCCGCTGAACGGGCCTGATCTTCAAACTGTGATAGGTGACGATAACAAACTGTTCACACTGTCCCCAGAAAACACCGAATGTGACAGCGTTGAGATAGAGAGCGTTGCGTCAGAGGGGGACAACGACGCAATCAGTATGCCAAATGTTGAGGACGGACTTTCAAGCAGTCAGAATAGTGATGTTGAAGAGGGGGTCAAGTCAGAGCACAACACGCCACAGAGAATGCTGCAGAAAAAGCAGCAACAGGAGGTGGAGAAGAATTTGTACGGAAAAGAGTGCGACAATATGAAACCCAGAGAAATGGACGCTGAGGCAATCATTGATGATCTGAAACTGAAAAGAGAGGCACTGGATAATGCGATATCCGAGATAAAGACTGCCATTCAGAAAAGTAAGGGTGTGGCCCTTGAGACTCCCTACAATCCTGATGCTGAGGCAGACCCAATTTGGGTCAAAAGGTAAGCATTTTGTATGATTTTGTCATAGTGATATACGGTTTTCTAGATATAATCTTTCTCCAGAGGTCCATATAAATTCCTCTAACCAAATTTACAACCCTTAGGTACCATTGGCAAGATTACTCAAGTTTACAGTAGAGGGTTTGGGCCACAGGCAAGATTTCTCAACAAACTTACAAAAAACTAGTTTGTATGATTTTTTCTGACATGGGAATGTTAAGTTTTCTTAAATAACCTTTATTTAAAGGTTTAGATTAGACATAAATTCTCAGGGGTGGCAAAATCTGATTTTGATTTACTTGTCCATAGATGAAAAAAAAGTTTCTGCACTTGTCCGTTTAATGGTCATACATGTATTGTAGTAAATTTCAGTAAAACTATCACTAGTCTGTTAAGTCTTTTGGACAAGCTTGGCGATATGTGCAATTGATTTTGCCACCTTCGATTCCTTTTGCCAACTTCTTTTAAAAATGATTAAATTGCTTCTTTATACTATATTATGTTAACTCATTATTTCTTGACAAGACAATTTCTATTATGAGTACTAAATAATTAGAATTTTTCAATGGTCTTTGAAAATTTAAAGATAATGGATCAAATTTGATTCATGTAAACTTGGTTTTCTTTATCACAGACTTGATTCTGATGGTATGAGATCATTGAACAATCTTCTTTAGTCCCTTCATGTTTATTAAAGTTTCTAGTGTCTAGAATTTATCAACATATGAATTATGATAATCAATGATTAACCCTTATCTCCATTATATCTCTTATTGACCCATATGCTGCGAAAGTCTTCAATTACTGCTCTGATACAAGGATTAATTGCATCTAATTAGTTAATAATCCTTTTGTCAAAATGATTTCTACCCATGAGTATAAAAGACATTATATTTTTTGATGTGATGTTTGCCATTTTCTGTTGCATTCACTAATGACTAGTCTCAGTTTCCCAGATGGTTGATTGGTTTATACAAAGCTTTAAAACCATTATAGTGCTGGCACCTACTTCATGCTTATGTAAACAGGTTAGTTCACAGGCCAGTTGCCAAGTAAATTGGCAGCTGGCCTGTGATCTAACCTGTTTGCTACTCTGAGTATCTTTTATCATCAAAATTAAGTAGATATTTAAGGTTTTGATGAGTAGATGACACTAAAATTTATTTCTAGAAAATTACCATGCATTCTAAGGATTAACATTCTTATCACATTACATTACAGAGAGGAGCCCCCTGTAATACCGAAAGGACGCTCCACACATGAAATTATACACGGTGAGAAGGAAACAGAAAAAAATGATAGGAAACGACAGCCTGACCTCAAAAAGAATGGAGATGACAAAGGTAAATATGCTGAACTGTTATATCATAACCTCCATATTGAATGGTGTTGCATTTTAAAACTGATTTTAAAAGAAAATATTCACATAGATAGAGATAGTGATGATTGCATGAAGAATCTTTGGAAGCTGTTAGCATCAGAATTTATAATTATTCCTGCATCTTGACAAATAGTTTGTTCAAAATAATTATTCAAACAAGCCAAAGTGGTTGACTTCATCAATGAAACAACTTATTTCTTTATTCGTCTACATAGTTTATTCCAAATATCATAAACAAAATACCAATTTTCGATTTCGATCAGCAGGTCCTCTTGCTTTTAATTTTGAATAATTCTCAAAGTTCCATATGAGGTAACATGCTCAAGGAAAAGTATCGTCTTAATAGTTTGTAAATGTGGAGCAATGGTCTTTTCTGCTAATAAGTGGGAAAAAGGATGTTGAATTGGTTTAATTGTGCATGAAATGTGCCTATTTTTGGAGTTATTTGGTATATAAAATGCTTGTTTTCCCATTGCTTTCTGTTAAAATTCTAAAATGTATTGTTTTGTTGAACTGAATTCATCTTACATGAAATTGCATATGGATGTGATATTTTCTGGTTAGGTTTTAAGGTGCTTATGACAAAGATGACTTGTAAAAAAATTTCATAGATTAGAAAATGGAAAAAATAAGATTTATATTTATAAGACTTCCTTAAAACATAAAGAATTCTTTCAGGCATATTCTACAGAATGAAATATTGCTATTGATTGCCAATTTAGTTCAAAGACGACCTTCATGTCTTCGTAAGTGTAGTTAAAGCAATCTCAGTTTAAAAACCACTTTTCAATCTTAATTAAATCTGAAAATAGAAATGGAACTTCTCTATAAGATCTTTTACCAGTTACTTTCATGTATAATAGGTATGCACCTAACGTGCAATTTTGAACCCCATCTAGGTGAGTATGAAACCTTCATGAGTTTGCCTTGCACATTAATCTATTTCCTCATATTGAAGTTTGTGATGGTCAATTTTTCAATAAACCACAGATGAGAATGAATGAGTATGATAAGTGTCATTTTGATAATGATAGGAATACATTGTGACAAAAGGGAAATGTGGTTGATACTAGCAATTTATCCATTTGCTATTGTAGTTTATTAAATCTTTTGGAGCAGTTGTTTATTGTAAACATGAATTAATGAGCTATCCAAATTAAACAGTTAGCATTTGCCCAAAATCAATTCACTTTTGCATTCATAAAACTGTTGACTTTTGCTTAAAACAGGTGTGGCCTATCAGTTTTTAGATCACTTAGTTGAATTATATATTCCTATCTAAATTAAACATGCCTTGTTTAACATTTTAAATAGACATAGTTCTAACACACTTATTCTCTCACTATAGATTATCATTTCCAATGAAGTCAAAATTTCACATCAAGGTTGAATATATACATTGTAGTTTGAATAAAAGGGCCATCTTTAAAATAGCCTTGTGTAAAACTGTTGTAGACTTACCAATGTACTTGATTATGTTGTACCTTTATTGCTTTGAGATGCAAGAAATACTACCGAAAACAGGCTTAAAATCAAAATCCATAGCTTGAATGCTTGAATTACCAGTTTGACACTTAGTATCCACCTGTCATAATCAAGATAAAATTTTCAAATGAAATGTTAATCAAGTAAAATATATAAGATTTAATAAATGTACAAATGTACCGTTTAACCAGATCAACATGATCTATTGAAGTCATTTTTTACAAAATGAAAAATTTCCTTTTCATATTTCAAGGGTGCACTTCATTTCTACTTTGAACCCTCAATATTCAATTTTATAGCCCTAACCTAGAAACCGTTATCATTAGAAATGGATGGCAATTGATTGCTATTCAATATTCAATGTCAAGCTATGTGTCCAAATTTTGACTTTGCTAGCAATTGCACTCTCTTTACCCTTATCTTTTTTCATGGGAGTGTCTTGGACAAGACAGTGCAGAGCTCTGGCCTAGTACTGGTAATATCCAGGAAATCCATTACCTAAAAGAAATACTGTTGACATGGTGTTAAACCCCATATAAACTAACCACAACCTTTATAACCGGTTTCCCTAAACCCTTTTGTAGTGTACTGTAAGATTGGTGCCTATAAACTGATCTCAGCCCATTTTGATGTAGACCTGTTACTAAAACTTCTAAGTACCGTATGTCTTGATATCATATCATATGCTAGAATCTTTTTGTTATTTACAGGTATCTTTCAATATATACAAAAAAGGATGTAAACTCCTCTATCTAACACAACTAATTCTCAAACTTTTATAGAAGGTAAAAATGGTGTCAAAATAAGAGTTGATCATCTAAAAATCTTTTATTGATGTGCTTTGATCACACAAATTTAAGCATTATAAAACTTTATGAGACATGCTTTCTTTGATAAAGAGGTTTAACTCTTATAATACTTAAATGACTTTTTGAGAAATAATGGAGTTTAATTTTTTAAAATCATCTTGAATTTGTTCACGATGAAAATATTTTTCTTCTGACTCAATAGTTTTGATGAACTTTTCAAGGCATCATGTTTCTGAAAGGGTTCATTTGTTATTTTGCAATGAAAAATGTTTTGATGTAACCAGTTAGAAAAAGCAGCATTTTTTATTCCATTGGTTATAGGGAAGTAGAAATATTTTTATTTATTAACACTTTTCCTCATATATGACTTTGAAAGTGATAGAACTTGGAAAGCATCACCAGTTGACAATCATAAGGTATGAAGAATAAAATATCTTTTTTCATTATCAGGTAGAATTAATTGTGATAACAGGAGAAAATGCTTAAAATGAGCAATTTCTTCTTTTGTAACAATGATTTCTCAAGAAAGCTTTTGTTAGAGATGCATCAAAACATATTTTAGTGAAGCAAAGAGTTAAACAATCTCAGAGAAATGCCATAGGTTGTCTTGAAGGGAAAAGAGAATAAATAGTCCTTTTTGTTGACAGACTGCTTATTACTAGCTTCCATTATGCTTCTAATGGGGAACCTGCTGTAGGGTCCTGTCAAAATGGGAACCAGTAAACAATTATGAAACCCATTTCCTCTTATGTGGGCTTTTTGTGACTGGTCCAAATTCAAAGTAACAGCAGAAGGCAACTATAAAGTATTAAAAGTAATGTTTTCTTTAGTGTCTTAGGTAGAAACCATTGTGGCACAAGGATAAATTGCCCTTTACATGTAATTTCTTTTTGTGTCACAGAACTTTTCTTAAATATCAATTGACGACTCTGGAAAATATTGTAGGAAAAAGAGAAATTGCTCGTAATGAGCAATTTCTCCATTTCCCACAACGTTTTCTGCCCTTTCAGAAGGTTATTTTCCGATTTCATCACATTTTGAAATGTCGTTTGCAAACTCTTTCAATTAAGGACAGTTGAAAAGTTGGTGTTTGGTAAAGGGTTAACCTAAGCTAATGAATTGGAGGGCTTGACAGAGGTTTGTCTGTGCCATTGATAGTCTGAAGAGACACTGTTTTTTGTTGGTAAAAATACTGTATCAAAAGACTAATAAACCTACTAATCCTTGTTTTGTTGAGACCGCTGTGTTAATATTCATAAATATTAAGATTTAGTAGATGAACTTCTGATAAAGCTGCAATTTATTCCAATTTCATAAGAAGTTGTCTTGTTAACCCTTTACCAAAGGATATTTTACACTGACCAAAATTGAAAGAGTCTGCAGATGACATTTCAAAATGTGATGAAATTGAAAAATAATCTTCTGATAGGACAGAAAACATTGTGGGAAAGGGAGAAATTGCTTGTTAAGAGCAATTTCTCCTTTTCCCACAATGTTTTCTGGAGTTGTCTGCAACAAACTGGTCAAATGTTGTCATTGTTTGGTAAAGGGCCAAAGGTTAATGGATCTAGTAAGATGTTTATTCAATAATCCAATTGAACAATCCATTGTCTTAATTATCCATTGCTCTTGACCCTCTCTCTGCCAGATACCTTTTTTGGCTGTGAGAGTTGACAGAATTTAGAGCAGTCATTTGAGAAAACATTTCAATGAAGCGGTAATGAGGTTATGGTGAGCCTTCATGGTTAGTTACAAAGAGCTGTATTCTGTTAATACCTTGGTGTAAGAAAAGATACGTTAAATTGTGTTCAGCTAATAAAGAGAACTTTGCTCTAAAGTCAAGATGCAGATGAAAAAAGTCGCCTGTAGATAATACAGAATATGAGCTAAAAAGCATTTTCGACTCAATGAGAATTTGCATACTTTAAGTAAGTTTTGTAAATTATCAAGAAGCTTTTCCATTTTTCTGAAGCTGGCTTGCCTTAACCCTTTTCCAAACAACAAATTTTTGACTGCCCCATATTGAAAGACTTTGCAGACGACATTTCAAAATGTGATGAAATTGAAAAATAATTTTCTGATATGGCAGAAAACATTGTGGGAAAAGGAGAAATTGCTTCTTCAGAGCAATTTTTCCTTTTACCACAATCTTTTCCAGAGTCGTCTGCAACAAAGTGGTATTGTTTGGTTCTTGGTTAAATCAGTATCCTTATATAGATAGTGTCTTAGTATTAGAATCATAGTCATTTACAGGAAGTTAAAGATAGGCTTCTTTATATAGACTGACTTGAGATTGGATTTTTGTTATTTTGACTAGGCTTTATAACACTTTTGTTTTCTCTTTTATTTTTTAAGCCTACCAAATGGATGATGAGAAAGATAGAAATGTGGAGACCAAGTATACTAGGAATGATGGGAAGTTATATCAATCACCCAAAGGTAAGGGTAGTTAACTTTGACTTTTTTTTTTATCATAATAGTGGGAGCATTGGGCATGATGTTATTCTTTAATGTATTTCTCTTCTCGACTTTATTTTGTGGATATTCTTTGGAATAATCTTGTTTGAGACTATTCTTAAGTGCATCTTCAAAATAGTATTTTTCAAAGATATATATGATAAGTTGGTTGATATTTGTTCCTTATGATGCTGTAAGAAATATGCAATGTTATATGATTTTTTCTGACCAACATGATTAATTCTGTATTTGATTGAAACTAATTCTTTGAGATTGATTACTTTAGCTGCATGGCACAAATCCTAAGACATTTGAACAGTGTATCATGCAGAACTTTGCCCCTTTTTGGACTTGAAAAATCTTCATCATTTCTAACTGACTGAAAGTATACCTCTTCCCCTCTCCTTTTGTATGTAGTACTATAAGTACAGTACTCCTAGTATATTACTTAATAAACTTTCTATAAGTATTATATGCCAACTATTCCAAGCATTAAGCTTGTGAAATGACATGGCTGAGTGCTGTAAAAAAGAAAAATCTCCAAAAAAAATTCATTTGTGGAACACTCATGGAAAAAAGTGGTCAGGCAATTCTTTCATCTGATAGCATTGTTCTATCAATAATCCACCTGTAAAAAGTTTAAGACATAAGTTTACTTTTGTTACATGTAAAAAAAACTTAGGATATTGCTTTAATAGGGTAATTTCTTCCTTTCATATGTTATTCTCTTTTTGCAATATCAAGTTAGGATGGTGTTAAAATAGCTTTTCATTAGCAGGTAAATAGAGTCATCTTTTTGTGCCATATTACAGTCCCCTACCAAATTGTCATAAGCTGTCTATTATCAAGTAAGAAAAATGAATTTCTGAGTGAACTCTTAAAATTATTATCGCTCATTAACCAAATATCATTAGGTATGAAATACCTACTAATATTTATTGTTCTCAATTCTTTTCATTCTTAAGAGTACCGTTAACATAGGATTTGATCATAGGTTAAAAAAAATTTGCACGTTAAAAAAAAAGTTTGGTTCCATTTAAAGTCATTATTTTAGTGGGCATCTTATTTTCATGAAGGTTTGTTTTTGTGACGAAGAATGATTGAAATTAACTTTTGTTTGTCTTACTATGTGAATTGAATTAATTGTATGTTGTGTACATGTTTTATTGTTGCAGACATTAGTATGTGTAGAGAACTAGTCATAATCTACATCATTGTGTCTGTATCTTGTATAGCTGCTAGATATTGTGGGTCCGATCAATTATGTTATTTTTGCAAATGGTTACATTTCACTTTATTTGTAAAGTGCTACCTATTGTGTGAGTTAAAATCCTATTCTGGTCAGATTAAATGCTTTAAAGCATTACGGCTGAAAAATCGGTTGAAAGTCAGAAAAAATATGTAGCTGGTTAGATTCCAGGAAATAATGCATTATAAGAAGAAAAAAAATGTTGAAAATGGTATAATGCCTCACACAAACTTTCCTTCCTTTTCACACTGGTTCAGAATAAAAGCTTTAAGACAGTAAAGGTCAAAAAATAAGTAAGAGTTTAGACAATGGCTAAAAATAATTGTTTGTCATGTATAGAACCATACAGCTCTTGTGGTTTGATTGATCAATTATCAAGATTCTGGTCCCTTTTTTTTTATTTTACAGTGATGCTGCACATTTATAAACAATTTAAGTTAGTCCTCCAAGCCATTACTAAATTGTTTAACTTCTTCGTTGCTTTATAGAGAACAGTTTGATCGGCTTTTTTATCAGCACATGCAAGCAATGACAGAAAAGTAAAAACGGAATTAGAATTATATTTTCAATAATTTTAGAGGTAGTTATAGGGAAAGTTTTTCTTGTTGCATGAGAAGTGTGAAGTTGTTACTAACAAGAAGCAAACTACATCAATTGTTCATTTTGAATTAAGAATCCACCCAACAACTTTCACTTTATCGCATTTGATATATGTCACCAGTACTTTTTGTTCTATGTAATCATTTTTGAAAATAACTTAGATTCAACATGGTGCATTCAATATAATTATGATGAAAATGGACTGTATTCAACCCAACCAAGCTATATTGGGGTCATGCATAAGATTCTTAAAGGAATCAACTTGTTGAAGGGGTGTTTTACCCATTCACCTCTACATGTTCATTTTAAAGCTTCTGTTGTAAAAAAAAAAAAACCCCAAAAAATATTGTTTCAAAATGAGACGTTGTCTTTTGTTGCTCTCATTTTGGTCCAGTTAACCTTAAGAATATCATGGAATGGGATGATTAATCATATACAAATGACATAGTCAAAGACTAGATCACATAATGGTTAGAAGATGGCAAGTAACATCATTGAATTTTTAACATTTAACATATGAATATAATCCAAGATAAAGCAAAACTAGTTGAGCTTTAATCTGAGATAGGCTTGCTTAAAGTATAATGTCTTGAAGTTCATGCTTTATAAAAAACAAGTAGTCTTTAAACAAGACCCTGTCATTGTTATTGGGGGGAAAACTTTCCAACTTACTACTACAGTCTAACTTGTGTTAAGCAGCCACCCTTTTAAGCAGCCAACCTGCCTTAAACAGCCACTACAGAAAGACCCATTGTTAGATTTATAGTGTAAATCAATTTTTGTTAAGCAGCCAACCTGTCTTAAACAGCCAATTTACTCTGTCCCATAGGCTGGCCTCTTAACACAAGTTTGACTGTAATTTCTCTCTTTATTTCCTTTTCCTGTTTTTGCATATTGTGTGAGGACTTATTTCTGCATGTAGTGCATGCCTTGTCTGTTGTAGGTTACGATTCAGATGACGAGTGCGAGGACAGTCAGATTCGCTACACGCGCAGAAATAAGGGCAAGAAGTATGGCCAGCTGCCGAAAGATGAATCCCTGGACCCATCTAGTCAGAGTCCGTATGTGGATAGCGACTCATCGCAATTACGCGTGGATAGCGTCAGTATGTACGGGGATAGCAACTCCTTCACGTTCGCTCAGGATAGTCACAGCGATCGCAGAAATTCTGAATCTCTCGAATCCTCCGAGGGTTTTTGTAGCGACTCTGAGGTGCCGTCTAAGCAGACCTATATCCAGCGACCGAAGGAAGGAGGTATTGTCTGCGGGAAAAAATCATGCTTCTTGTAGTTCATTGATGCTTGAAACAAAATAGAAATGGAAGTTTCAAATCAATTAAGTTATACTGGAGCCTTTTATTAATTTGGTTTGAACCGTTTATTATTATATACTCTTTTTAATACCTAACTTTTAAAGACCTAACAATTCTCCAATAGCTGAAGAAGTCTTTTGAAAGCTTTGTGATGAGGCATGATGGTTTCTACACTATATGAACAAAATTTACTCAATCATTCACTCTTTATGTCGTCTGCTGTTGCTTTTAATTTAGACCTATTGTAAATTCCTTTACAGCGAAATAGGTTAACGTATTCCTACCAATCTCTGTAACAATAATAGAGTTGCTTATGAAAATTAAGGTCTCCTCTTTTAACTTGGTTTCTATGCAATATCAGAATCTACTATCCCTTTTGAAATGGACCTGTCATAAAGTTTGATTTAGGGTAACATATGACTAGCTCATAAGACATTGTGAATTAGTACTGACTCTAGTCTAGCACATGGAAAATTATTACATTTGATTGTCTCATATTTTTCTATATATATATACTGTGACTGTCCATACATCGTCATAGCAGCTATTTGAATGTTTTATATTGGCATGTTGTTTCTTTGGCTTGATTTGAATACTAAATAGATCATGTTAGTTTTAATTTTGCATCATGATTTTCAAAATCACTAATAAGTTTGCATAACATGTAAAAAGATTGGCAAAACAATATAGAAATTTAGTTTCACAGGGACTGCATTAAATGATAAATAAATGTTTTTGATGTAGATGGCTTGCTTGAAATGCCATACATGCAGTTTACAATTCCCTCCGTTTTTTATTGTGAATTTTTTTAAGCAGTGATAAATCTTAACAAGTTTTAAACTAGACTAGTAATGGGAGAAGTTTTTTATAAGCATGTATTGTGTATTAGATGTGACTGACTATGAATGTTTGTTTGACATTGTAATAGTACAAGCAACGAGAGCATCTTGGCTTACACTTCATCAAGGTTGCATCTTTTGGTTTTTGTTAACAACGTTTGCTGAAAACGCTTGAATCTATAATCCATTTCTGTTTTCATCTGACAGATCAAAATTGTTGAATTGTAACAGTTGAAATTCTGCTTATGCGGATTATCATCATAGCACTTAATAGTTTAGAGAGGATAATGGTAAATGTATCTAGGGGCTCCTTGATAAAAAAAATTCTGGTAAGCCTCATCTTATTCTTTTTGATATTTGCTCATGTGGCCAGGTGGCATAAAGGTTCAACAAGATTAACATTAATTGATCAGTGGTTTCTCAGAAAGAATAATGACAATATAGAAACCTCAGCATTTGTCTTGTTAAAGGTTTAACATTTTGGTCCTATTGAATTAAGTATTATTAACCTTTATGACTTGTTGATGAGGATGATCTATAAAATTGTTAGTAAAAAGCCAACATGTAAATTTTCAAACTGTAGTGATATGTTCATGTGAAATGAAAAATGTCAAAGAGATGATGTTTTTTTTTTATCATGGTACCGAAGTTGTGATCACATGTGGAGATACAGAATGACTAGCGATTGTGCCTGTTTTAGGAAGTACAAGTAAACAAACATTGGCTGTTTTGGGAGATAATTTTTAGTATATACACTGTATTATTCTAGCTTCTGATTTGACGAAACCTTATCTGCCTACAATATAGACCAATTAAGGTGTACTTACCAAATAAAATCAGGAACAACTTTAATACTGACCAATCATAGGTGGGACTCAATGAGTTACCTCTTAGGCTTGAGTTTTCTTGATATAAAACCACATTAGGGTACTCAGGTACCAGGGCTTTTATCCCCTTAAATTTGGAAGAGCCCTAGGCCTGCTAATTTGGGGAAAGTGTATCAATCACATTGCTGAATTAAGAAATCAAAAAGATGGTGTCACTTTGAAATTTTCAGAAAACTGCCTGGTTTTAAAGAAATGTTCAGTTGGGAAGGTGCCTTTAATGGGCCCCTGATATATAACATGATTTCATTTATGTTTCAGATTATGACACAGATGAAGAGACGGACCAGCTGCTGGAGAAACAGTACAAGGGCAATGAGTATATGGACATTCCTGAACTAACCCATCCACCTGTCAACAGGAGCGCACAGGTGGGCACAATATCTCAAATATTTTGCAGGCCTGGTCCTGATTTCAGGTTTTAAGATTTAAAATTGTCCTTCTTTGTTCATATTCTGAAGATGTTTAAATTCAGGCTTCAAGTAATGATTTTCAGGTTTGAGCATTCCTTAATAATTGCAGATCTGGATCCTCAATTTATCTATGACCATCATGCATAACTTTGACCCTTTTTGACTTAGAATTTATTTTTTAACATATTGAAAGGAAATTTCTTCCCATTTTCTTTATAAACTGCTCCATACTACCATGTAAATTTAAGTTAATGTTGTATGCCTACAATATGTAGTTTAGAGTATTTGGAAGTTTAAGCTTTATCTCTTTAAAACTGCCCAACAGCTTCACTGCTATATGACATGCACTGAAGAAAAGCTAACAAAGAAACAAGCTTATACATTTCCCTTATATAAAGGCATTTTAACGCACAAGTTGGTCACAAGAAATTGTTTATTACATCAATGATTGAAAAGCTTTTAATTCAAAGCTTTTTGGTCATTTTTTGTGAGAAAGTTTATTAGTTTTTAAAGGCTTTTTTGCTTCTGTGATTTAACGGGTTTTCATTCATAGCATTTCATTAAGATATGCAAATAGTTAATTATTTTTGATGCTTTATGCTGCTGCAAATTATTGAAATAGGAAATGGTTAAGTTGTTATGATACCTGTAGTATGCTAATTATGCTTGGTATTTTTCTAAAAATATATTTTTGTGTTGTCTGCTTTTCAAAACCTTAAATATCTGCTAAATTTTGTTGAGGAAAGATACTCAGAGTAGCAAACAGGTTAGAACACCTGATTGCTTAAGCATCAGGTTGTTTCCAGCACTGTAAAGGTTAAGTTGGTTTTAACTAAATTATCTGTGTTTAGCTTTTTTTCTTTTTTAATTGCAGGCAGAGAAAAGAAGATCCAGAGCGAAAGAAGGTGAGGTAGAACCAAGCGAGCTATATTTTGGAATAGAATGAGTAGTAGCGTGCAGATTTCCTCAGTAATGCCTATTACTTCATTGTTCTCAGTGGGTTTTCCTGTTTTTAGTAGCTTTCTTAAGACATTATCAAAGTCTTAAGTTCACTCACACCTCAGTTATTAGTCAGAAATAAAGGAAATGAATTAGTTTTAGAAGTTTTTCAACTATGGTATATTTATTCACATTGACAATGTGGACAGTAAATGATTATATTTTCTCTGAAAAGTTTGTACTTCTTTATCACTGAAAGGAGTCCAATTTAAGGCACCTTTATTAATGATGAACGACATAGTCTTTTTGGGAAACATACTGCATGATGACCAAGTTTTTCCTTTTGTGACCTTGTCACTATACTTTCAAATTATTTCTGCTGCAGAGGTGTTAATATTCACCTACATAGCATAAAGGGTTGTCTTATCCAATTCTGTTTAGTTTCATATCAAACTGATGTTTTTAATTACTCCTCATTAATAACACCTTGATAGGCAGTTCAATTATGGGGTCTTCTTCGATCATTAATAAACCAAGCATCATGATATCGAAATTTGTACGGAATCAAAATCAAACACAAACCCAAATTTTATTTCTATTACAAAAATTGGAATTGGGTGGTAGCTTAATCTAATTTAGTTCTATGTCATTTTTTTGGTAAAACACACACACTTCATTGAGTTATCAGTCAGTCTTGTACCAAAGACAAATAATAATTCTAACCGTGCCATATTTAAAACTTTCGAAATAGAAATATCTATACATACTTAAGAATAAGATTCTACATTTTACTTCAATAACATGGAGCCTTCAAGTATGCCCTGTTGCATAGTACTGAGTAGTGATAAGAGAATTGAGACTTGTTGTCTCCTGGTTTCAATCACATATGGGGATAATACATTAGCTTTGGAGAGTCCTACAGCAACAAAATTATTTCCTTGTTTGTTGTTTGTGTATGGCCATGACAGCCCTATATAATTGATACATATTTTTATGCCTGAAACAACAGCATGAAAATGGCATTTAACCAGAATTGAGTAAATACATTTGTTTGCATCGTATGAAATTAGTGCGAACAGCTGAGAGAGTTATGTGTTATCAATTTTGCTTGTTCTGTAAATGAATGAAAGGTTGAAAATGTGATTTCTGTAATCGACAACAAGATTGCATTTTTAGACTCAAAGCAATTGAAAAAACATTGCCAGAGTCTGTCATGAATTTTTGTAGCTTGATATTTTTAATGTTTTATTTTCAATATATTAAGGTACAAAAGTCACTTGTATGGTTATGATGAACCTCTGTAATCTATGTGTGCAAGACTGACTGAATTTATAAACACCAAAGTTGTTCTCTTTTGTGCCCCTTTATTCCCTTGTGTTAGTAGAAAAAGCAGGTAGATGGCTTTATGTATGTATGTCTTTGAAGTTTAGCTGTAAATTATTATAGGAAGCTTAAAACTCCGAATATATGCATCCTGAACATGTACTAATGCCAGAGGTTTAATGTCAAGCAGTTTTTTTCTTAACCCTTTACTAAACACCAAATTTTTGACTATCCCAAATTGAAAGTGTTTGTAGACGACATTTCAAAATGTGATGAAATTGAAAAATGATCTTCAGATAGGACTAAAAACATTGTGGAAAAAGAATAAATTGCTTGTTAAGAGCAATTTCTCCTTTACCCACACTGTGTTCCCAAGTCTTATGCAACATACTGGTCAAATGTCATTATTGTTTGGTAATGGGATATCATTCAAAAACTTACTATTTGGTTAACGCATCTTGAAACTGTTACTGTAATAAAGCATAGAAAGTGTTGTCCCTGACAAAACTGCTGATGATTTTGAATGAAGACAACAAAATCAGATTGAATCTTTAATTTTTTGCCCAGATATAGTAATGATTATTTATTATATGCATCAGATATATTTTAAGCAAAATAACATTGTTATTCATAATGTGTTCCAAATTCTTTTGTTTCAATTAAAAAAAAAGATGTAATGAAGGCCAAAAACCTATCCATAAAGGTATGGATTTTCTTTTCTTTGTCTGCATAATTTTCAGAGGGTAACATTTAAACAAATAGCTTTGCCAACGATAGTTCTATGACTAATTGCATATTTGATTATTTAACATTGAAACCATTGTGACAAAACGAAGCATTTGCTCGTCATGAGCAAATGTTCGTTTTGTCACAATGGTTTCACATGACAGAAAAAGCTATGATTGCATTGAAAGTCAAATGTATGTGAGAAGGGGTCAATGAAGCCTTTATTTTTTTATGTTAGTGTGTTTCATTTTGAAAAAGCAATGTGTGAGATTTCTCTTGTCTGACTAACTGTTCCATCATTGTTCCTTTCATACCATTCATCCTGGACTCCTCCCAAATATTTCTATACATTTGCGGTAAGTCACCATGCTTTATGGGTCATTTCATTTTTTTTCTTTGTTTTATTTTACTTTTTTTTTTTGTAATTCTCGTCACGGCTTTTGGCTTCTCCATTTATTGTTTTGGTCTTTACATTTTCTTCTTGCATGTAATGGTATTTTCATTTTGTCTTGTACAATGTAATATGTTCCATTACTTTCATTTTGTATTTCATTTTCTGGGGAAGTTCTTCATCATACAAAAGTCTTGGTAATGGATGTTTGTCTGGAGCGTCAATAGAACTACATGGGTGGCTGTCACTGAATATTTTGATCAACAGTGAACAATTATGAAGAACATTTTATTTTAACTGAAGCATATACAGCTCATGGTTGACAAAGAGTATAACAATAAATTCAGCTTCGCATACACTTGTAGTAATTGTAAACATACATTACGCACACATGCACACCCACACTTAAACACAGACACTCACGCATACCCACATCAATACTTAAGGTATTATACAATAATTGCATGAATTGTAATATATAATTTTTTCTCATGTAGTTATCATTTGTTCACTAGTTCAATGTTGCTAGTACTCATGTTGATAAAACACATTTCATGAAAACTCATTTCCATGACAATGGTTGTATCATTTAAGACCTTAACCCTTTACCAAACACCAAATTTTTGCCTGTCCCAAATTGAAAGAGTTTGCAGACAACATTTCAAAAATATGAGGAAATTGAAAAATAATCTTCTGATAGGGCAGAAAACATTATGGGAGAAGTAGAAATTGCTTTTCACAAGCAATTTCTTCATTTCCTACAATGCTTTCTAGAATCAACTGCAACAAAGTTGTAAAATGTCGTTATTGTTTGGTAATGGATTAATCATCAATAATTTCATATTTCATTTGTTTCTTTTTACTTTTGTTGCAGAGAGTCTTTTCAATCTCAAATCTTTATTTTTCTTTTCTGTTACTTCCATTATACTCAGAATGCTTGCTTTTGTTTGCTTGTTATTTTTTGAAAGAAAGATAATAATTGATGACTCCATTCCCCTATATGGGATCATTTGATAGGCTCAAATTGAAAATAACAGCTGGCATTTCCTAAGTATAGAAAAAAAAATCATAATTCTCCTTTATTGATATGTATATCATTAAGAATACATTATGAAAACAAAGAAATTACTCTTGTCATCTTCTGCAAAGGCATAAAAGCATCCACAGAAGATGCATAGTTTAGCTAATCTTGCTTTTAGCAACTACTCTTAGACAATGCATGAAAAGGTTTTTTTTTGTCGACTATCCAAAATTGAAAGAGTTTCCAGGCAACATTTCAAAATGTGATGAAATTGGAAAATAATCTTCTGATGGAGCAGATACAATTGTGGGAAAAGGAGAAATCGCTCATGACAAGCAGTTTATTCTTTTCCCACAATGTTTTCCAGAGTCGTCTGCAACAAACTGGTCAAATGTCGTTATTGTTAGGTAAAGGGTAAAGGTTGCTTTTGACATTTTCTTTTGCTTTATATATTTCCTATAAATCGGTAATTGTGTGTACATTTAGAGCTGCTTCATGTTAACATTTCTTAATGTAATATATCTTACAATTTATTTTCATGTTTAGTTGACAGATTTTTACTGTGGAATTAGCACTTTAAAAATGAAAGTATATAAAAAGTGTGTTCTACTTGCACTTTTTCTTTTGTCAATGTCATATGAGTTATTTTTGTGTATGTAAAATCTGTGTTATAGATCAAATAACATTTTAAAAGTTGCTTGAAGACATTGTAGAGGTTGAAAACTTCATTTGACCATATATGTGCTTCATTGTTGAGAAACTGAACTGTGTTCCTGTCTTAACATGAAGTTAAGCATTAATTGAAAAGGAAAACATTCACAAACATCAACAGGGTAAAGGATTGTAAAAATTGAGAAAGGATACACTTCAAAATGTCTCAGTCTTCCAAGCAATCTACTTAAGATGCATTTAACCTCTTATTTTGTATCTTTCTATTTACTAGATGCCTAAACTTCTCTTAACTCTTTTATCAAATTACTATTACTTTTGCAAAACTTCACCAAAGATATGTCACTTCATACTTTTAGTATGGTTGTCATGTAAGCTTTTCGCCTTATTGTTTGCAACCTGCAGACAACATATATTTACTTGGAGCTGATGACTTTAGAAAAGCTTTGTAAACATGTGAAAAAACCTTTCATTTCTGCTATTGTGCTATGTGTATAGATTGAAAGAGCATTGTGGCGAAAGGAGAAATTGTTTGTGACAAGCAATTTCTCCTTTTGCCACAATGCTTTTTGAAAGAAGTCTACTGCAAGAAGCAAAAATGTGGCATTAGGTGGTAATGTGCTAAAGCTACTTTCTATGGCTTAGTGGATGGGATACAGGCCTAAAGTCTTGTTAGGGATGGATTAGAATTTTTGATGTGAGCTAGTCCCCTTGCTGACTTAAGGAATGCCAAAATTCATCTATAATGAGCAAGGAATCACAATATAACAGAATTACTGTTGATGTTGTGTTGAAGTCTAGGAAAAAATAGCAAAGATAAAATAAGGAACCCTCCAAACTCAATTGGAGGGAATCTAAGAGTGTGAAATGTGCTGCATGAATAAATGATAAATTTATTGGGTCTTTTTGACTCTAAGACATTATTGTTTTTTTGTTGTAAGGTTGGCGAATAGGATGTTTGAAGATAGGTTTTGGTCTTAGCCATCTTATTTTCTTATCTTGAAATTCTAGATGATTTTACCTAAAGATGAAATTTTCAATTGTCTTACTCGAATTTAAAGAGCTTGCAAACAGAATTGGAACTCTGAACATAATCGGAACTTTGTTGTATTTTGAAAGAAGGTTGCTTTGAGGATATTTGACAAGATCAATAAATCTTGGATCTGATTAATCAATATTCAACCTTATCAAATATTTATCCATCCCAAGTGATAATCATGATGTGTATATCTACAGTGAAGCCTCGTTTATCCGGACCCGATTATCCAGATGTCTCGCAATCCGAACAAAATTGTAAGGGAACGGAATTAATTGACCAGTTTGTTGAAGACGACTTTTGAAAACATTGTGGGTAAAGGAGAAATTGCTCGCAACGAGCTGTTTTCTGCCATATCAGAAGATTATCTTTGAATTTCATCATGTTTTGATATGTCATCTGCAAACTCTTTCAATTTGGGATGGTCGATAATTTGGCATTTTCTAAAGGGTTATAAGTATACACGTGCATACAGACCGTTTATGTCTTAATGTGTATAAGAACATGCTATGCTTCATTAGTCCGGATTATTCGGTAAACCGGACATTTTGTTAGGAACGGACATGTTCGGATTAACGAGACATCACTGTACTTGAGCATGCTGTCAATAGTATAACTATAGGAACCAGAACCTGTCTATGTTGTTGGGGATGGTTAATCTGTATTAGTACATAATTATTCCTTGATTTGGAAATCAACTTCAACCCATTACCAAACAATAACGACATTTGACCAGTTTGGTTGTAGACGACTGGAAAACATTGTGGGAAAAAAAGAAATTGCTCTAAATGAGCAATTTCTCCTTTTCCCGCAATGTTTTCTGCCCTATCAGAAGATAATTGTTCAATTTCATCACATTTTGAAATGATGTCTGCAATTTCATTCAATTTGGTACAGTTGAAAATTTGGCGTTTGGTAAGTAAAGGGATAAAGCAGAAAAAATTAATTAAGCCAATGGCTTCATTGATCTCAGAAATTGTAAGATCTCATATCACTCTGACCAAAGCAAAGTTTACTCATTATTTTTCACTTTCATGACATACCTTGAATGTCTTTTGCTTCAAATACTATTAGCCGTCTACAGCAGGCTTACTTCCTAGTTGTTGTTAGATTTAATTCATTCATGCTTTTAAAGGTGATATTGTAAATTGTCCTCATGCCATAATGCAAACATTTTAAGTTTAATCATTCCATTCAAGACACACCCATATATATTTTTATTTCTATCATTTCAGCCCAAATCAATGATCCGGAAAATCCATCAGTGCTGATTGAAGGTGTCCTATTCCGGGCGAGTTACCTAGGCTCCACCCAACTTATCTCCGAGGGACAGCCATCCAAGGCCATGAGAATGATGCAGGCTCAGGAGGCAGTGGGCAGAATAAAGGTAATGTGAACAAGGTTGAGGTTGATAGAGGTGACACTATTACAGTCAATGGGCAGGATTAAGTAAGGTAATCTGAACAATGTCAAGGTTGGCAAAAATGACCCTTTTATAGTCTATGGGCAGGATAAAGGTAATGTGAACTTTATCGAAGTTGACACAGGCAACAGTATGACAGTCAGTGGGCAGGATTAATTAAGGTAATGTGTACATTGTTAAGGTTGTCAACAGGCAACACTATTACAGTCAATGGCAAGTAGGGTTGGGAAAGGTACCCAAGTACCAGGGTAAGCGCTTGGTACAGGCCACTTCCCAGGTAATTAATCACTACCCATTATATGACGTTATTTTTATCTGAGTGAAAAATCCACATGAATGTGTGACTAGGCACTCTTTGATGAGTGAATCAGACGTTTCTCAATACCAAACTAGCATTCAATTGCCCCTAAACAATTTCTCACATGTACACATGTACAAATAGTTAACAGGCGCTCTTTATACTCAGGAAATTTGAAGGCTGCTCGTCGGCTATCAAAACTATCAACATTTTTTGGTTCCAATCATCGCAGTAGGTAGTAATAGACTGAAAGCATTAGTCACAATTCTGTGTGGTACAGGTGAATTTGGTAACACTGTCAACGTTTGGATACCCTGGTACCCGAGGGTAACAACGCCTCAGGTAACCGGGTAATAAATTGATACCCTTCCTAGCTGTAATGGCAGGAATGAGGTGATGCAAACAATGTCAAGGTTGACAGAGATGAGACTATTACAGTCAAATGCCTTCTCATTGGTCAATGTCAGGTTTCATTACATTAACCACTGCCATACAATATGTCTTATGATGCTATACAATACCATGCCAATTATCATGTTAAATTGATATACAGTGTACTATGATAAAAAAAAAATGTTAAAAATGAGTGCAAAGAAATTATTTTATTTTCATGATTCAGAAAAGAGGTTGTTATTTATACTTTTTTTAAGTCTTTGTCTACTTTTTATCTGATGATTCTTTTGCGAAAAGAAATTATCTATCAAAACAAAAGTCAATTCAAGCAAAGAGAAAACATGTATTTATGTTAGATAAAACTTGCAGATGTTCCTGGTATTTTTTGCAAAAAATTCAGTCCGACAGTTAACATGATTGGAGTGGTCATTATAACATAGGGGAGTTAACTGCTGTGAAGAGTTTGTCTTAAGTCTTTACCT
Source organism: Cerastoderma edule (assembly GCA_947846245.1). Lineage (NCBI taxonomy): Eukaryota > Metazoa > Mollusca > Bivalvia > Cardiida > Cardiidae > Cerastoderma > Cerastoderma edule. The sequence goes on along the minus strand of OX401412.1, from coordinate 24,488,806 downwards.
TTTTAGATTGAATGATCCTAATGTCTAATGAGTAACCACAATATTAGCTTTTAGAATAATGTATTTGAATAACATTAAAGCTTTACTATACATGTATATAATATGCAACCTGTGAATTCACTTATATTTGTTATAACTGCATCCTGTTATTTTCATTTTACTACAAGAAATTTGTAAAATGTTACTAATTGCCAGGTTTGTCAATGTATGAAATGGATTAGAATTGTTCTTTTTTGATGAGTTTTGCTAGAAAATCTTATTTATTTACACTTTGAAAAATACTATATCTTCCCATACTGCACTATATAGGCTTCGGTAAGTGACTGTGTTGTACCAAGTAAATATGTTGTGCTTGATTGAATTAGGATATTGTTATACTATTCTTAAATATAATTAAGGGGCAGCAACTTTTGGAAAAAATTATTCATGTGTTGTTACCTGAAGTTCAGATCGTTGATTGGTTTATATTGTTTTCATCTGTTCATATATTTCAAGGGTTCAGTGCAATACTGTAGTAAGTGCTTCATGTTCATGAAGCACTTAGTATAGTCTTGCAATGAACCCTCGATTTGTTCTGTTAAGAGTTCAAATCTAGCTTATACATCTATAGTTGGATTAACCTGAGTTTGGGGATGCAGACTTGCTGATAGCATTGTCTACTCTTCCAACAGTTTTCAACCGAAATGTAACTTATTCCCCTATAGTTTTGATATGAAACTTTTTGCAATAAAGGTATCCATATACTTTCTTATAATAGTACTTTACTCGCTGATTATGAGCAAGTTAATGTTCTTTGTCAATGTTTCAACATACTTGTACCATTTTCCCAATTTTTGACAATTAGCTGATGATATTCAATGAAATTGATGATAAATATCCATGACAATTGTGCAACTAAAGTAAACATTAGAATCCTTGCATTGCATGTAACACAAGGAGAATATCTTCATGATAAAAGGTTTAAAGCCTTTGAATGTGATATACTTCCTTCAAAGAATATTTTTGAGTGATATCGATCTGTTACAAATTGTGTTTTTTATGTTGTATTAAATCACCTTAGTTTTTATGCGGTCATTATTTTAACTTTGATAATATTTGAATGAATTTGGTTGTATATCAACACTATTTCAAGGTTTTAATGCAAGATTAGTAAAGGACTTGCTATTATGTAGCATCCAACACTTGATTTGTCAACTCTTTTCTTCCAATAGCAAACCTTTGCTGACTTAGTGCATCATTATTACAAAGAAAGTAATATTTTTATTGCCTTTTTGATTGACTACTAAGTAATTGTTTAAAGTATTTGTGAATTTTCGAAAATAGTTTGATTAAAATCATTTTGTTGTTGTCTGCTTCATATATCATATGTTACACTTTAAAATGTTTATCAACTGTTGGGTTTCTCTGAATCAGTAAATCTAAGGGAGATAATTCATGAGAAAACTAGACACTGTGTCCATATGTTTTAATCATCTTTGCTCCAAGAAGATTTTTGCTTGACCAGCCATATTTCATTTTTCCTCTTTGATGTTTGATTTTGAGTATCATACATTATTGAGTTCAATCATTGATTTCCAGCTATATGATTACCGAGATTGATATGACTTTACTTATAGGTTGATAAAAATTTGTTTATAGGTCAGCATTGAGAGTCTAATCTTTACTTTTCCATATGCAGAGGGATCTTATATTTTTCATCAGAGCAGACTTGGAAGCATTTTCAAAAGGAGCAATTTCTCTTTTGTCGCAAAGATTTCAATACCATCTTTTGCAGTTTTTTCATGGATATTATGTTTATACATGATACAAAGCATTTGCATCATTAGGATCGTAATTATTTCTATAGCATTTTGTTGTATTCCTTTAAAAAATGATTTGATCCTTTCTCTAGAAAAAACTCTTCTATATGCCTTTACAGCAGATGTTATCTGAAAGCATTGTAGCAAAAGGGGACTTGATTCATGATGAATAAATCCTTTTTGGTAGATTTAGCAGGAGTCTTCATGGCCTAGACTGTACAGAACTTGAAATCACCTAGCCCTTCTTCACTTAGGTTTAAATTCTGGTGATGACATTTGGATTTTTATAAAAGACAACTCAAAACTGACTAATGGAATGCCAATTCTTCCTCCCTGCTTGACCAGCTCTTATGGGCAGTTAAGTTTGGGATCTTCTCTATAATTTTGGTTTGCATCACAGCTTAATTGAAATAATTTTGACAGGATGTATAGCCCGAGTAGATATTGATATGTTTGTTGTTGGCTGTTGGTTTGATTTTGTTGCAGCAGGTTTCAAACATTCCATATGGGGGAAATTGGTTTAATCCTGATAGATGAATTGTTATTTCTCAATCAATAAGCATTTGTCTCCAGTCTGGTAATTGATGTTCGTAGCTGGTAGCAGGTCAAATGTCTGAATTTATTTGAAATCATTTTTTGTGTGTGTGTCTGCAAGTCATGCATTTTGCCTCTTAGGTACCTGTCCTCATATTGCCTAGTTGGCAAAAAACCTGCCCATAATGTTTGTCGGAGTTGTTTTCACAATACAATCTGTTTAAAGTAAAATTCAAATGCACATGTGCCTTTGTTTGCCAAAGTCTTAAACTGCCATGAATATTCAATTAGAGGCGTTTTCTCGATCATTAAATTGTTTCTACTAAAACAAATGGAGAAATTACTTTGTTCCTTGGAGCAAATGCTATGTCAAATGATTAATTAAACCATTTAGACAAAAGATATGATAAAGATATTCTCAGCTCATACTTGTAAGGTTGCCAGGACTTAAAATGATCAAGGATTAAAGGAATTTATCATCACCTAGTAACTTGAGTAAAAAAATATGTTCAAAAGTTGTCAGGTTTGTTGAACTTCACGCATATTATTTCCTTAAGTGTGATTGAACATGGCCTAGTGGCTATTATAGGGAACTTGAAATCACACAACCCCTATTCATGTTGGTTTAAATCCCAGAGATGCCATTTGGATTTTCATGAAAGGAAATCTTCTGACTGGCTTACGTAATGCCAATGGTTGTACCCGGCTTCACCTGCCCTTATGGGCACTTGAGTTTCTTCCTTAATTATAAAGAGTCAACCTTTATGAAGATTCAGGCATTCCAACATAACTGAAATACTGTTGATATGATGCAAAAATCCTTATAAACAAACAAATGAATAGAGTGAAGTTCACAGACTTCTGTTGTGTTTTTTTTTTATTTCGGAACAAATTCTTCTACCAGTCATGGCACATCTCATATGTAGAATGTCTTATAGATATCCCTTGGGAAATCAAAGTCAGTTGTAGGATAGCACTGAATGAATTATATTCCTTCACTTTGTCCTAATTATCTGATAAATGAATTGGTTTTCTTGTACAACCACATAATTCTGTTTCATATACAGCAGGGTGCTATCTATCTTGTGGTTAAAACACTAATTCAATTAGGGATGGGAACGAATATTCGAATATTCGAATATTCGAATAGCGGGTCGAATATTCGAATAGCAAAATAGTATTCGAATATTCGATTTAACTGAACCCTTATAAGTGTATGTTTACCATAAATTTTATTCAAAAATAATGTTGTTTTATTTTCATTTTCTTCCTCTAAACCGATCCCAAATATCGAAGAACGTGCCTAGCCCCCAGGTGCAGTTACAATGTTTTTACAACGTATGTCACACTGTAAAACACCTGTGACAAATTACCACATCTTTTGACAGTTTGCAAAACGATTAATTCCTAAGTGTGAAAATAGTCGATTTTAAGCCGCTAAATCTAACACCTTAATGATCTGCACTTGCTCCTTATTATCCAAAACAAGTCAATCAGGCTAATTGACAATTGTCAGTGTCAACCAATCACGTAACTTGTTTGTCGTGCAATTAAACAATTACTCTTTCAATAACGAATCATAATCATGATTGCATATGCACGAAGACCAATCAAATAATGTGTTAGAAAGTATATTTTTCTTCAGAATAATTTGTCAAACTTATCTTCATTCTAATTTCTACATCTATTCGATAAACATCACAATGTCTCCATCACGTGTCTGGAATTACTTTACTCGTTCTGCCGACAAGTCGAAGGCGACCTGTAACCTGTGTAACCAGGACTTTGTATTCAAGAATACAACATCCAACCTACTGAATCACTTGAATGACAAGCATCCATCCGTTTTGACGTCCGAAACTGTAAAACAGACGACCATGAACCTGTTTGTCAACTCGTACACAAAAGGTTTGAACAGAGGAATAGTGTACTAGTATTCGGACATGCAGACATTCGGACATCAAAACGTATTCTAAAATCGAATATTCGAATATATTCAAATAGTTCTAGTCGAATATTCGAATAGTGATTTCACTATTCGTTCCCATCCCTAAATTCAATATTAAGTCCCTACAATTGTTTGATAAAATTTCATGCAAGAAATCTTCAGTTTTTGTAACTCAATTGATATATTTAAGTTAGCAAATCATGTTCTTTATACTTGTAATATTAGGCAATAAGTAATCTTGCTCGAATTTAAATTGTCATCAGAAAGTAAAAACAGATTCTATTAATATTAGTTCTGTGTTTTAATTCATATTTTAACATTAAGGGGATTTAAGTAAATTAGAAATGCTTGAGGAATTTGTTTGCCTTAAGGACATGTTCTACAGTTTTAAAAGAAAATAATCCTTTCATAGAACTTTCTAAATCTTTGATTTGTTATTTAAAATTCTATTGTGAATTCAAAAATGAAAAGAAAAATACAGGTCGACAAGTTAGTTTTTTCGTAAAATTACAGTTTCCATGGTAACAGTTTTGGGCAAAAAGATCAAAATGACCATACCATTTTCAAAGGATATAAAATAATTTCTGGAATGTTTATTAACACAAAAAATATGAATTCATATATTTAATACTTTATAATTCAAGTTTTTTTTTTCAAATTTTTACAATCTGAACAATTTCTTTGATCCAAATCGAGTTTTCAAGTTTTTGTATTCGTCAAAAAACAATGAAAATAGATATGTATATTACAAATAAATGAAGATATTTAAAAATTCCTTTCATATAATTTTCTTATTTTTCAGTAGGTGAAGTAAAATTTAATTTTGAAATACAAAATGCTAAAAAAAGTATATGTTGACGAGTTAGTTTTTCTATAAAATGAGTTTCCATGGTAACCGTATTTGAAAAACATTTTTAAAAACGATTTAAAATAACTTTAAACTTGAAAAATAGAAGCTGGGGGCTTAATTTGCATGGGAAATATATAATAATGTTAATAACCTTTTGAAGATGTATGGATAACATGATTATTCTTTGAAAAAAATGCATACAGTAAATTTCATATGAATTAAAAGTTTATCTGACTACTATGCAAGTACCTCTTCGTAACAGATTAGTATCTCCCTTGGATGGGCAGATGAAATGCGCAGATAAAACTACCGAGAACGTCCTTAACAGGATAATTTGTTGATCAAATTTGTAAGGTTTTTTTTTTCTTTTTTTTTTTTCACTTTTATTGATTTTTGTCACTTAAAGTGACAAGTTGTAGCTTGACATTTAATTGTTTTATTGTTGACAGATGTTAGGCTTGGTGCATTTTGGCAGCCGTTTTAAGGTAGATTTATTATCATTTCGTAGTTCAGCTGAAAGGGGATCTGGAAGTGTTGAAAAGAAATATGAAATATTCTCAATCTTGCTTTGTAGTCTTTGTTGAATTAAGTTTTTCTTCATTAAAGACGGTTGTGGCTGAATGGAATTGGTCAAGTGTCAAAAAGGTTGAGTGTCGAAAAAAATATTCCTTATTGCATCAATCAAAATGAATTGTTTTCATACATATGAGAAAGTTACATATGCCCATCTGGCTTTCTGATATGGCATGATTACTGCAACCAGGTCTTAATACATTTAATAGCATTATGACACAATAAATAACTCATTAAAATATTGCGACAAAAGTGTTTCCTTTTAAATTTTAAAAAACATTTCATCTTTTCTGATATTTCTTGGTTTGCAAAAGCTGCCTGCTTCAATATAGATATACATGCATATCTTTTGTTGCTTATTTTTATTTTTTTTCATCTTATTTTGGTAAATAGAAGATGGTTTATATCAAATGCCATTAATATTTCTTTCTCTTTTTTCATGTATTTTTAACTATCAGCCAAACTAAATGAATTGAAAGTGTTTCGATGATTTTTTCTCAAAGTTGTCAACTTAAGGTTTCTCATGTCTTCCTTGTTTGGATGTTGAGTGGTTTAACCCATTACCAAACAATAACGACATTTGATCAGTTTGTTGCAGACGACTCTGGGAAAAATTGTGGGAAAATGGGAAATTGCTCATAACAAGCAATTTACCCTTTTCCCACAATGTTTCTGCCCTATCAGAAGATTATTTTTCAATTTCATCACATTTTAAAATGTCGTCTGCAAATTCTTTCAATTTGGGCCAGTCGAAAATTTGACGTTTGGTAAAGGGTTAAGCATTTTTCAACCTGACACAGATCAATTGAGGATTTCATGAAGAAACCAATAAAAAGTGATCTCTTTTGTATAATCTTCACATAAGGCATTGCCTGAGACCTTACAAAGTGTTTGAGATTTCCCTTTTCTATCTGAATTATGCAGGTTCTCTCTTTTTTTTTTTTTCATTTATGATGAAAATAAGATCATGTTTTTTGTTCCTCACTCCATTGACCCTGAAGGCAAATGCACTTTTATCTTCATTTTATGCTTTCATTTTTGTGAACATTTATTTGATATGCTGATATTAATGTGACTTTTTGTTTTGATTTTCTTTTCATCTTTTTTTGTTTGTTTAAGACTGTAGAAAGTGGTCTACATCGTAAAAAGCTTTGGTCAGGACTTTAACATTTTTTCATTTCATGTGTTTACAAGGTATTACTTTAACACAAATAGTATATCACAATCAATCATATTATCATTATATTATTCATTCAAATTTTTAAAGTCTTTATATTACAATACCAGTAGACAAACTTGATGTTTACATCTGCTGAAATTGGTGTTGTGCCAGATATTGGCTCAATTATTTGACACAGATGGCAATATTTTCCTGTTCACTTAATTAATATTGAAATAGTGATTGAATCTTAAGAAACTCCATTTTATTTGAGGATAAAGTTATTTTGCTGGGCAAAAGGAAATGACTTAAATGAAAAGCTTAAATGAAAAGCTTCCCCTTAGCCAATTACATGTATATTTCAAAACCTAGTTTGAAGCAAACATGCTAGTTCAAATATAATGTTTGGTAAAGGGCTGACACATATCTTTTTTGTCCCACACAATAGGTATTAATTATTTCATATGAAGTGTTGTTTCTCATTGTGTTTGATCATCATCATTGTTTTTGTTTTTATGTTTTTTTATGTAAATAGACTGTTGTTGTGTCAATCTGTATTGTATGTATTTGTAAGTTTGTTAACAAATATTCTTTCTGTTCAATAAGACTTTATGGAGTTGTTTAGCGTCATGAAATCATAACATGGAGGGTAAATGGGCTGCCATTCATCTATAATCCATCTTTATCATAATCATACTCAATCTCTTTACTCTGTAAATCTTAGTAATCCTCATACTTTGTTTGACTCACCACCTCATTTGTAATTTTATACAGGTTATAATTTTAATTGATAGATAATTACAATTATACTTGGAACATTATTTTGATCTTGAAATATGCCCATACATGCACCATTTGTTTGAAATTATAACTGTATTTAAAACAAAGTAATTCCTTTCTCTTGATGATTCTATAGCCAAGAAAGGCAGATATGCATTTTCATCTTATTTGTGACATTGTTTTAATCCTGAATTATGCCCATATGTATGGTGATTGATTAATTAAATATTTTATCAAGGGGTTAATGTGTATTTCTGTTTTTATCTTGATAAGCTGGCTGCCAAGGGAGGCGAAAAGGTGGAGGTACCAAGTGATGACACCGATGTGGTACTTGACCATTTTGTATACATGATACATTTTTTTCCATAATCAAATTCCTTCGTATACAATTCTGTTAACTCGTTTATAGTTTAAGAGTCAAGAAACAATTTTGACTTGATGAATTATTGCTTGATGCAAGCTATTTCTTTTTTTGTTACAATAAATTTCACCCAATATCATGAATAAGCCTTTCAGTGCATTTATAGCTAAACATTTAAGAACAGTCTTAACTTAATGAGTAATTGGTTAAAGCAAGCTAATTCTCTTTTTGTTACAACAGTGTTTAGCTAATATCACAAAGGAAATGCTTTTTTCCATACTTTGTCATTGTCTTCTCCTGGACCAAACACAAAACTAGATACGAGGGAATTGGTTAGTTTTAGAGTTCTAGAAGCAGGAAGCATTTCTGCTTCTATGAACCCTATTCTTGTTGGTACTTATATGATTTGTCTCTGACTATAAGATTTGATAGGAATGCCTTCCTGTTCCATCATGTTGGTTCTCTTCAGATTTTTCTATAAGACAATCCTGATTTTATATTGGGTTCAATGTGAATAATGCGATAAAAGAAAAGAAAGTCAAACCGTTAGGTGTCATTTCAACTTGTCTGGATATCTGCTTTTCGCTTATTTCACAGCCAGCCTTGTTGTCCTATGTGTCCAATATTCACGTGAAACAGATTTGTTTATTTCGCCACTTTAGTTCCAGAATAGGGGCCAAGGTCTTCGGTGCTAATGGAATCAATAGTAGCATGCTGTTTGTTTTAATTTGAATAGACCCCTTTTTTCTTTTCTTATGTAAATAACTTTTGACAGCCCACTATGTATAGTGTCATAAGAAATATTGTGATAAAGAAATAGAATTGGCTCATGGTGAGCAACTTGTGATTTTGACTTTATAACTATCATAAATTTGAAGCAATCACTTTTTATTTTCTCTTTTTAATAAAATTCTTGCCAGTTTGATATAAAGAATTGATATCATCTGTTGCAAACACTCTGTATAGAGGCTACGCCAGGCCTTTTTCTCTAGCCACAGACATGAATGGCTTAGGGATTTAATAAAAATGTCAAATAAGAAAGGATGTCTTTAGAAATAGAGGTTTTATTATCTTGTTGTCCAAGGATATAGGGAGCAAAATTGATCTTGGTTGAAAAGTGGTATGGTCTTCAGCTTATGAACACAAATCATCCTATTCATCTTAACACTGCATGAAGCAGCTTATATTACAAATAAAGAAGAAAAACAAAAACTCCTTACCTCTGCCATTTAATGCAGTAAATTTTAATGATACAATTTGGAACAGCCACTAGTGTCCTGTGTAGCAAAGTGGTTAAGGTGTAGGACTTATGACACAGTTTTTTCAGGTTCAATGCTCACCAGTGTCACTGTTTTTCTTTTTTGTATTGTCCTTTGGCAAAACACTGCAAAGCCCTACCCAGTACTTGTTAAACTTGGGAAAGCCAAAAAGTAAAAAGCTTAATAACGATTTTACATTTATCTTCCCTAAAGAATGTGAGTTCAGAATGTCTTTTATATTTTTCCTGAATACTTAAAAAGTTGATATATTATGTAATTTGAAATAAGTGTTACCAGGTTGTGATTTAAGTAGTATGCTTTTTGTCATGTTGTTTTATTAGTAAAATTAGCTTCTTTTATGAAACTGTCACAAAGCTTTCATTGTGGTGTCATGTTGTTTCATTGTGATCTCAGGGATGATTAAAAAAACCCAATGGATTATGCCTTTGAAAAGAATTGAAAAATGGACAAAATGAGCATTGTCACTGGCAATAGTTACAGCTTTCTAGTGTGTCCTGTGTGAATGCTAGACTTAATAAAATGAATGCAATGTTCTTGTACTATATGCCTCCATCTTAAATGTATTTCCTTATATGATATTTTGTTATTAGTCCAAATTGAAAGCAAAAGCAGACAATGAAATATAGAAACATAATAGAATGTAGTATTACTGTTCATGGATAAAACCAGTTGGGACAAAAGGATAAATTGCTAACTAGGAGCAATTCATCCCTTTGCCACACATTTAAGATATTTTACAACACGGTAAAATGAGGTATTACAGAGTAAAGGGCCTAAGCCTTCTGTGAAAGAAGCAAGAAGGCGTTTGATTTGATTATTTATTCAAATAAGACGGAAAAAATGTGATGAAATTCATAAGGTAATTCATTTTTCATCTGGCAATGTCTTCAATGTCTGGGACTTGGGTAGCATTTTGACATTGTGATTATGTTTTATCACTTAGTTATCTGTTATTCGTGGTGGTGAAAAAGTTTACCATAAATTCTCTTCCAATAGGGTAATTTACTATTCTTGTTTTCAAACCAAAACATCATCCTGTGACAAGATTTTCGAAAAATATTGCCATGAAAGGCTAAAGTTGGAAACAAAAGGCATATTCTTTTTGTTTGTCACTTTGGATTCAGGTGAAAGAAGTAGCTAAAGTGTGAAAGATGAATTATGCTTTTGAATTAAAGATCAGTTTTGATTTCCTTCAAGCCAATTCCTATACAAACTTTTTCCCTATTCCCATATTTCTATGGCAGACAACATTGAGAACAATTACAAAAAAAGAAATACTTACTACTAACTGCTTAAGAGTGCTTATTTGTTCATAAAAAATCTTAAAGGCACATCAAAGGAGAGAGGTAAAAATAAATTACTAAAAAAATATATGGAGTTCTTTTATTATGTTCATAAAAGTCATGAGAGTTAGTTTAGGAATGCATTGAGACCCCATAAAATAGACTCTTTTAAAATAAGTTATTTTGTGCTTGAATTATAGTTGTCTCCAATTCAATCATGTTTATCAACAAACTGTTTGTTTACATATTCAAAATAACAAATTCCGATTGGTCGGTTCAAAATGTGTGTATCAACTGTCAAGGTCAGAGGTGAAGAGTTAGGAAATCAGAATTATAAAACTTGCTAATCTGGGTTATTTCTGGTTTAATTTCACATTTAAGTTGTGCTGATGGTGTTTTCTGGTGATAACTATTTTAATATGTCCAAAAAATTACCAAATAATATAGTTTGATATAGCATTTATCTCCTTTAATGGGCCTTTAATAATTAAAACCAAAAAGGAATCTGTATCCAACAAATTAACTCTTTGTCAAAATGTTTCTGAATGTGGCGGGGTGAAAAATTAACTAAAGACTACACTATAATTGGTAATGTTATATTTCAACAGGAAGACTTACATTATATATTGATTTCAAAAATAGATATGTGGAAACTATAATTTTCTTTTAGAACAGTTATACTTCTTAGATATGGAGAAGAAAAAACAAATTCAACTTTCTTCTGCAAACCTTTCTCAAAGAAAGAGGCATTAAACATTTCACATTTTTTCCATCTTTTGATTTGTTTAAACTTATTTACTTTACATCGATTGTGGAATAATTTCTAACAACTTAGATCTATCACTCTTGACCTGCTTCCTGGATACATAACCAGTACTCGCGCCGAATTTGGATTTATGAAAAGTCACAAGGCACATTGTGCTACTCACTGGATTCGACCCCACGACCCTCATGTCCCAAGGCTGACACTCTTACCCTAGACCACTGTCCTACATATAAAGACATTGATTCTTGCAAAGACTAGACAAGTGAAGATCAAGAAGTTAAAGTAAGGAACCTTGAACTATGGATGTCTTAAGACCTTTCTATGCCATTTTGTAATTCTTGTCCTATGAATTATAGATAAATGACCTAGGCAGTTGTGTTAACAGTTCCATAAACATTGAAAACTAATTACACTGTGTGGTTACAATCTAAGTGACCAATTGCGTAGTTTTTCATACCCAATAAGAGTCACTTTAACCCTTTACCAAATGCCAAATTTTCCACTGTCCCAAATTCAAAGAGATTGCATACAACATTTCAGATTATGACAAAATTGAAAAATACTCTTCTGATGGGGCAGAAAACATTGTGGGAAAAGGAAAAATTGCTTGTTACAAGCAATTTCTCCTTTCTCCACAATGTTTTCCATAGTCATCTTCATCAAAGTGGTTAGTGTGGTTATTGTTTGGTATTTGGTCAAGAAAAAGAAAAACCTAGATTGTCCTGTGTTCCAGCTAGCTTATTATGCTTGTTATGCTTTAATGCTTGTTATGTCACTTTAGCTCTTGGTGTCCCAGACTCCTTTTGAGCCTATGGTCCTGGGTACCGTTTTACTAAACAGTTTACGCTTAAGATTTGCGCAAGTCTAAAACAACAATTCCTCTTATTTCAATATTTGGCCAAGCAAACTTGCAAAGTATCACATCATTGGAATCGTCTCTTCGAGACGCTTCCAATGACATGTTACATTGCGATATTGTACTTTCGTTGAAGATACTATTCATGTTTATCAGTTATGACTTAAGCAAATATTTTCCTTAAGTTGCTTAGTAAAACAGGGCCCTGGCCCATGCATACCCATATTACCTAGTTTGGGGTATACGCAGGGGCCAGGCCTAGGGTAGTCTACTGTTATACCACAACACTTTGCACATGCTTTCTTAAGGTGCAGATACCAAGTTATTGATGTTATTCCTGTTACAGTTAGCGTGCTTCTGTGCCCCGCCTAGATGTCTTGACTTTGACAAATGATGTGTTTTATAGAGATGGAAATGCAGCCTTTCTAGATTAATACTACTTATCTAATTGATTTTGTACTAGAAATACAATATTATGGGTATCCATTTTCTGCATGAACGAGATGTGTTCCAGTGGCCTTTGGGGGAAATTGAGGACAAGAATGCCTTTTTAAACTTTAACCAAATAAATGCCTGTTGTGGATATCTGTAGAGATTTTTGTTTGAAAAAGAGATGAATAGTTGCTTGTTTTCCTTCTTTTTCAACAATGTTTTATATCCAACCAGTCAAACAAAAGATTTAGTAATAGTATCACAATTTGAAATGTCATCTGAAAATGTCTTTTGATTTGATAAATCAATGGTTTGTTTTTTGACATCTGTAACATATTTTTGAAATAAGGTATGGATCCTTGGGAATAAGTTACTTAATGGCAAAAGTTTAAGAGTTTTAATATATTTTCTTATTTAGAACTTTGTGCAGCTCTATACTGTAGCTTTGATGTTGTATTTGTTGTAATTGTGTCACATGCTTTCAATTATCATTTTGTTAAGCTGCAATGTATGTCTCTTTGAAAACTATTGATGTCTTGAGGATGGCTTTTTGTAACTGTATTTTTTAGGCAATGTTATTACCAACATATCCCATGATTTCAATTGGCTGCTTTAGAAACTCTTTTTTTTACAAAAAGGGACAATATATTGTCGAACACAGCTCTAGAGAAGTATGTTAACATTTCTATTATGGTATTACATTGAGAATGACAAATTCTTTCAGGGTTTGATGCAAGACTATTAAGAGAGTGTGTCTCCTTTGTGAATGACTTTCTAAAATCTTGCATTAAACCATTGCTTTGTTGTTTTATGAAAAGTTATATACACACGATGTTGCATTGTCATGTTTTGGCTGAAATGAATACGTAGAAATTAGCATAAAGTTTATATTGTGGTTACTCATTTGTAAGAGCAGTTTTGATTTCCTTGTTTTTGTCTAGCATACTTGTTAATGGGTATTATAAAATGTCTGCAACCCTTTTTCAATGTACTGTCTTATAGTATAAGAACATGAATAAGTAAATCTGCATTGAAAGAAAGATTTAGTACACAGCAGTTATGGGATTATTCAAGTTTCCATTCATTTCCTTGGTGAACAATTGTTTTTAGACAAGTATCATGAAAAGAAAATGTAATTGTCTCTCTTATCATTGTCTTGAATTTTGATTTGCACTTGTTCAATTTGAACACAATTTGAGATCATGGCTATAATAGTAAAAAGTTTTAATTTTCATATCTTAGTTGGAAGCAAAACCTTGGGGAAAATACTTTAATATGTGGTATTTATCAACTTTGTGTGTTTTTTGATACTACAATGTCTATAGTACTACTTTAGAGATGTGTAAGCTTTAGATATGTTTGGATATTGTTTGTTTTGAGATATTGTTGTTTTAATATTCTCTTTGGTACCTGCAAGCAGTGTTTGAAAACTTTAGTAAAATAACTAACTTGTTTAATAGTTTCTCCATGTTAACTTTCTCATTTACTTTGAAGCTGGTACCTGTAAGTACTAAATAACATGAAATGAAATTACATTCTCTTGTTACTTAAGCTGATGGCTACAGGTCCCCTAGGTTTGCAAAGACATTTATAGATATATTCTTTGCTGTTTGAAAATGCTTTAGTCGAAGAACTTCATGTTATATAAAGCTGTCTTTTAACAAATGATTGTCCTATATGTAGCAGTTTTAATGACAATTTAGCCCTTTGATGCTGGAACCAACTTCATGCTTATGCAAGCAGGTAAGATCCAACCCTGCTGCCAAGTAAATTGGCGGCTGTCCTGTGATCTAACATGTTTGATACTCTTGAGTATCTTTTCTCAACAAAATTAAGCAGATATTTTAGGTTTTTGAAAGCAGATGACACAAAAATCTACCTTTAGAAAGGATAGGGTTAAGAAGTTAGATATTTGTTAACACATACTTCCTCTGTTACAATATTCTGTGCTTTAAGAAATACCATCCAAGGATTCAATGCAATACAAAAGTTATTCCTTCACAAATTTGAAGCACTTCCTATAGTATTGCATGGAACCATTGACTTTTAATCCACACCAACAGCTGAGGAAGTTCTAGTACATTAAATGGAGATATTTGTATTTCCAGGCACCTGAGGGGGAAAATCAGCCAAGTACGGAGGTGGATCTGTTTGTGTCCACAGAAAAGATAATGGTCCTGAATACGGATCTACAGGTAATTATCCTTAACCCATTACCAAACAATAACATCATTTGACCAGTTTGTTGCAGACGACTCTGGAAAATATTGTGGGGAAAAGAGAAATTGCTCGTGCAAGCAATTTGTCCTTTCCGCACAATGTTTTCTACCCTATCAGAAGATTATTTTTCAATTTCTTCACATTTTTGAATGTCGTCTGCTAACTCTTTCAATTCGGGACAGTAAAAAATTTGGCATTTGGTAAAGGGTTTATGTATTATCATTTGTTTCAAGCTTCCTGAGAAATGTTTTCCTGGAAAGCTGATGTTGTTTTCCTCGACATTTTTTTGTCTGACCAAGGAAATTTTGCACATAAATATTCAAGCTCACAAGTTTATGAAATGATGCCTTCTTGAAGCCAGCAACCATCATCTTATGCGTTATTGACTAATGTTTTTGACTAATGGTTAGAGATAAACTTTAATCATAAGGGTACCGTTTTACTAAACAACTTACGGAAAATGTTTGCGTAAGTCATAATTGATTAACATGGATAATATCTTCAATGAAAGTACAATATTGCAATGTGACACGTCATTGGAAGCGTCTCGGAGAGATGCTTCCAATGATGTGTTACTTTGCAATATTGCTTTGCCAAATATTGAAATAAAAGGACTTGTTGTTTTAGACTTACGCAAATCTTTAGCGTAAACTGTTTAGTAAAACGGGCCCAAGGTCTTTCTCTCATATTAAAAATTAATGCCTCAAACTAGTTATTATTTGTTTTCAGTATTAAGCTAACAGAAAAAAAAGATCATATTACTTGTGCGATGTATAACTTGAATGTTGCCGGAATTACACAACTTAAATTATATCCTAAGATCTGCAGGTCCCTTCCAACCTTTGTCTATAAGAAAAGATGTACACACTGGACTAATAAGTCTTTATAATTCCATTTAATAGGAAATAATGATGGATCATTCCCTCCGCACAATATCCTACATAGCTGATATAGGAGATATTCTAGTCATTATGGCGCGGCGCCGACTCATGGGTAGCCCTGGGGATACAGACTCAATGCGCCGTAGAAAGCAGGCCAAGATACTTTGTCATGTGTTTGACACTGAAGAGGTGAGTGGGATTAGATTTATAGATAGTCATACTTCTTGAAAGTTGCTATTGATTTGTAAGCCCTTATAGTGCTGGAATTGACTTCATGCATATGCAAACAGGTTGGATCCAGGCCAGCCGCCAAGTAAATTGGTGGCTGGCCTGTGATCTAACCTGTTTTTTCCTCTATGTATCTTTCCTATTTATTATGAATTAGATATTAAAGGTTTTGGAAAGCAGACAACACAAAAATCTATTTTTTGAAAGTTACCCAGCATTCTAAGGATTAACTCTTTCTGTTGTAGTATTTTGTGATTTGTCTTAATTGTAAACAACATGCATTTTATCTTGTAAATAATTAGATATACTGGGCAACATGTGGCTAGGATGACAAACTCGAGCTCTTGGATCCCGGGATCGAGCCCAACTGACACCTCTGGTTTTTATGAAGCACTTACTATATTCTTGCGCTGAACCATCGAAATTACCTCTGTGCTATGAAAGGCATCTTCATATAAGGCTCGGTAAGCCTCCAAGTCTGGCATAAGACAGTACTGAAAGAGCTAGGAAACAGTTTCTTGCACAGCAAAGATCAAATATCAGGAAACCAGGAACTCGGCAGGTGCAATATCATTTATCAACTGAAGTCCTGAATTAAAAAGTGGGCAAGTTGACAGTATAATCTTATTTCAGCATAATAAGATTTCTCTTTGTTTTTGCACTGTCACATTGTCCTATTTATTTATCCGTAATCAATCACTGTTGCCTTGGGATCAGTTGTTACACTTGCGTGGGAAACCATGGAAAGTTTTATGCCATGGCTGGAGGATACTTTTTGATTGGTCGAAATAGAAATTGAATATTTGGAACTACTTATTTACGCTTTCTCACATATTTAATTGTAATGTAAAGCACATGTATTGTTGAAAAGAGATTGCTGTTGTAAATTTATTTATTTTTGTTTACGAAGATTACAAATATAGTATTGTTCCTTGTTCTGAACAATTGATGTCTTCGGATTTTTAGCTCACCTGAGCACAAAGTGCTCAAGGTGAGCTTTTGTGATCGCCAAATGTCTGTCGTCTGTCGTGCGTTGTCCGTCGTGCGTCGTCAACAATTTCTTTAAACATCTTCTCCTCCTAAGCCATTGGGCCAATCTTAACCAAACTTCACAGGAATGTTCGTTGGTTGATGCTTTTCAAAAGTTGTTCAAAGAAATTGATTCCATGCAGAACTTTGGTTGCCGTGGCATGAAAAAAGGGGAATTTCTGCAATTTTTAAAAAATCTTCTTGTCTGCAACAAACCACTGGTCAGAATTTATTAATTCCACAGAAATGTTCTTTGGGGGCTCTTTTCAAAAGTTGATCAAAGAATTTTGATATATCAAAATTCATGGCCACCAGGCTGTGTTGAACTTTGAATGCTTTTTTGTTTTCACTATATACATGAATTCTAAAATTTATAACTTTACAAACATCTTTTTTTCCAAACCTCTGAGCCAATTCTAATGAGAATTCATGTGAAGCATCCCTAGTTAGAGGGGAGAACGATTTGTCAAAAAAAAAAATCAGTCATGTGACCAAAATGGCTGCCATGCCAATATTTGGTAAAAACCTTAAAAATATCTTCTTGTCACAAACCACTGGTCAGATTTCAAAATAATTTCACATGTATGTTCTTTGGGGCCCCTTCTATAAAGATTGTTAAAGAAATATAGATATCTTGAAAACATGGCTGCCAGGGATTGTTGAACTTTGAACACGTTTTTGTTTTCACTATATACATGACTTGTATGCTAAAATCTATAACTTTACAAACATCTTTTTTTCCAAACCTTTGGGCCAATTTCAATGAGATATCATATGAAGCATCCCTAGTTAGAGGGAATAAAGATTTGTCAAAAAAAAAGAATCAGTCATGTGACCAGAATGGTTGCCATGCCCATATTTGGTAAAAACCATAAAAAAATCTTCTTGTCAAAAACCACTGGTCAGATTTCAGGGTGTGTTGAACTTTGAATGTGTTTTTGTTTTCACTATATACATGTATGGTAAAATTTATAACTTAATAAACATATTTTAAAAAACATGAATTTTTATATCTCGAAAAACATGGCCACCAGGGTGCGTTGAAATGTGAACCTGTTTGCATTTCCACTATATACTTGTAGAATTTTTAACAAAATACATCAATATCAATTTGGAAGTCCAAATATGCCAAAATGATAACAACAAAATGGCAACAATAGATCATACTGGACAAAAGTACGGGCTGATCTTTGTACATACCCAATCTGTAAAAGTAAAATATTCAGTTTCCACATTGTAAGAATTATGTACCATTTTAATGCCCCACATCAAGCATACAGTGTCAAACTTGTAAAATGGGAATGAAAAAAAGGTCAATGCATAGAGGCACAAGAAACTCTGTGTAAAAGTTAAAAGCAATGTTTCTAACTATTTTTCAAATAGGTGGTAATCTCAGGTGAGCTGTTCTAGGGCCATCATGGCCCTCTTGTTTACATAAAAGATAAGCACTGCATGCATTTTTATAGATATCAATGGATAACAAAATAAGATAACAATTTGACAAAGAAAAGGCAATTGTTTGTTGCAAGGAATTTCTATCATGTTTGATTCTTTTGTCAGTTGTGGCCAAGTTGAGGATTGTGTTTATAGGGGTAATTAGATCACAGTAAGTCCTATTAACCAGAGCAGACAGAAATGTCTACTGCAAGACTATCCTTCGGGAATTACTTCCTGATTTATTCATTGACCAAGACAACAGGTATGCCGCAGAGTTCAATTTCCAGTTGAGACACTGATTCTGAGAAAAGTATCAGACTCATTATCGCCTTGTTTCATAATCCTCTCTTTTATTTATCGGCTGCAAAAGTCTTTTAAAACCACTCTGACTATAGAAGAAAAATGCTTGTTACAATTAATTTCTTCTTTTCTCTCAATGATCATGATATTGATGTTGATTTAGGCTTGATACTTGTCATCTGTTTTTTCTTTCAATTTGGACCGCTCTCAAATTTCCATATTGGAAAATTGGTTATTGCAGTTGATAGGTTGCGTTTGGTTCAAATAGGTAGCACAAGCAACAGTTTCTGAATTATTTTAACCCTTTCCCAAACACCAAATTATCGACTGTCCCAAATTGAAAGAGTTTACAGACGACATCATGTGATGAAATTGGAAAATGATCTTCTGATAGGGCAGAAAACATTGTGGGAAAATGAGAAATGGCTCGTTAAGAGCCATTTCTCCTTTTCCCACAATGTTTTCGCAATTCGTCTGCAACAAACTGGTCAAATATCGTTATTGTTTGGTAATGGGTTAACCAAAGGAGATCAATTTACATGCAAAGGAATTTTTGTGTCCACAAATGGATGACAATTTTTAAATGATTATTGAGACAAAAATAAAAAGAATCATAACAGGGAAGTTCTTTGTCAATTATGTTGTTTCAACAGGACTTCCGTGATCATTCAGTGATCAGACATATTTGATATAATTTATGTGTTGGTTTTGATGTATATAGGAAATGGGAAACAACTGATTAATAGATGGAATCTACTCTTTCTGAGGATGGCCATGATTACTTTGGCAGCTGCAATGAAAGACATTCTTGGCATTTCTTCAGACCTTGGGAATAGGCAATACATGTATTTAACTTACAGCATGAATGAATCTGTTGACTTTCCCATTGATATATTTTCTCAGAGAAAGGGCAGAATTGTTCCTACTCGTTTTGCTTGTCAAACTTTCCCTTTACCAAACTGTTTACCCCTTTCAGTATTGTTACTAAAATATTTGCCTTTTTCCTTGAATTGGATTTTTTTAGTGCTTTTTTTTGTAAAGCAGCTACAGTGTAGCAGCCAATAATAATGAATCTTAAAAATGAGGTTTACATTTTGGTGTTTCGAAAAGCCATTGTGATGAAATGAGAAAAAGAAGCAAGCTATTATTCTGTTATTGATAAAATGTTTTTCTTTGATTTGAACTTAACCCTTTCCCAAACAATGACAACATTTGACCACTTGTTGCAGACGACTTTAGAAAACATTGTGGGAAAAGGAGAAATTGCAAACTCTTTCAATTTGGGACAGTCGAAAATTAGTTGTTTGGGAAAGGGTTAAAAGCCACAGCAGAAAAACATTCCTCTTACATCTGTATGAATTTTGATGTACCTGTAACAAATGAGTCCTGAAACAATTGTGACATGAGACAGAATCGATTGGAAAAAGAAAACGCTCAAAAATTCTTCTTTTTGAAGAATGGCTTTAACTCTTTCCCAAACAATAATGACATTTGACCACTTTGTTGCAGATGACTTTAGAGAACATCGGGGTAAACGAGAAATTGCTCATAACGAGCAATTTTTCCTTTTTCCACAAAGTTTTCTGCCCTATCAGAAGAATATTTTACAATTTCATCACATTTTGAAATGTTGTCTGCAAACTCTTTCAATTTGGGACAATCGAAAATTTGTTGTTTTGGAAAGGGTTAACCAAATATTACAAAAGAAGCATTGGCATTCCGAGTGCTGGTGACTTCCAGCTATTTCTTTACTCCACAATGGTCTTCTGATCGTACAAAAAGGGGTTGCAAAATCAATTGTCTGTAATGCAAAACTTGTCCAAAAGCCTAAACAGATAAGTAAATGTTTACGAAATCTATTGTATAATCATTATAATGGAGAACTCCACAGAAAGATTTGGCCTTTAACCCTTTCCCAGACAACACATTTTTGACTGTACCAAATTGAAAAAGTTTGGAGACGACATTTCAAAATGTGATGAAATTGAAAAATAATCTTCTGATAGGCCAGAAAACATTGTGGGAAAAGGAGAAATTGCTAGTCACAAGCAATTTCTCCTTTTCCCTCAATGTTTTCTAGAGTCGTCTGCAACAAAGTGGTCAAATGTCGTTATTGTTTGGGAAAGGGTTATGGGGAAGCAAACCAACATCTGATTTAGCCACCCCTGTTCTTAACACTTACAAGTTACAGTGCTAGAACAAACTTCATACTTATGCAAACAGGATAGATCCAGGCGATCCGCCAAGTAAATTGGCGGCTGTCCTGTGATCTTACTTGTTTGATACTCTGAGTAATTTCCTCAACAAAATGTAGCAGATATTTAATGTTCTGGAAAGCAGATGACATGAAAATCGCAGATATTTAAGGTTCTGGAAAGCAGATGACATGAAAATCTATTTTTAGAAAATTACCCAGCATTCTTAGGGTTAAAGTTAGAACCAGGCACACAACTCTGTGTGAGGGTAAGGGTCTATAGGATACATTCCTTTAGAGAGGGAGGTTCTTATTTCATACTTGATGAAGGAAATAGAATCTGTAAGCTTCAATTATGACATATTATGGGCGTCTGTCTCTCTGTCTATGTCTAATTGCAATTTATGCTGAATATGACGGCAACCATGGACAATAACTTGAGGATTCTAGGCACTGAAGGCGGAAATAGTTGAGGAAACATATTTGTTTTGTCTGTGATAATGTAGACAACTATCTGTTTTGCTAGCGCCTTTACAGGCATATCATATTTTGTTACTGTTCTATGTCATTTATAATGGTGTCCTCTCCATTGACTAGTGAACTGTTTACCTTGCTATATTTGTTACGATAAAAATTTGAAAGAAATCGGGTCTGTTGTTTGAAAACATTGATCTAGAAATAATTGATGATAAGATAAAACTTGCTTTCAGTGATTGTTTTTTTATGAAATGTTCTATTTTGTTGTCAATAAATATTCAAAGCAATTCATAAATGAAATATTAATAGTAGAAAACATTGAGACAAACAACAAATTTGGCAGCTGGAATTGTATATATTAAGTGGGTATATTATAACTAGGCTTCAGTAAGTGGAATGAATTTATTATTTGAGTTATTATTTAGACAAAGATTTGACAGTCATTTGTCTTATCCAATTGCTGGTTCAAATGCAAGTTTTTTTGTCCACCATAGTCTACAAAGATGGATAGTTTATTTCCTTGGTGCTTCCATGGCCTAGATTCTAGGATACAGAACTTATAGTCACCTCTCTATATCTGTTCAAAGCCTGGTGACGGCATTTAGACTTTTATGTGAAGGACTCTCTCCCTGTTGACTTAATAAGGAACACCAATGGTTCTAATCCAGTTTTGGTGTAATGACCAGTGTCTATGGGCAATAAAGCGTTGGTCTTTGTCCATCGTTATGAGCCAGGCATGGCTGTAGAACTGAAATAGTATTAACAAGATGAAAAACCCAATATAAATAAATGAAGACACACATTTCCTTGTATGAGCATTTTCTACTTTTATCACAATTTTTTCTTTCCATGATATGATAGAAAATATCAATTCCATGATTCTTGTTTGTAGTCTGCTGTTGCTTTCAATTTGAAATAATCCCGAAATTGAATATGAAGAAGCCTATTTATTATTTTGTCGATGATTGCCAATAAAGAATTGAATAAAGAATTGAAACCAATTGCTTTCAAATAGATCTTTCTAAGTACAATTTGATCTCTCAATTATGTACAAGCTGTTCAGGTCAAAGATGGCAATTTTGTATGAAAGCTTTGTTAAGGACTCTTTGGACATAAGTTTGTATGTCAGATAAGTGATTGGGTTATTGATGATATACTTGGGTGGTTTTGATTGGCAGTCTCTTGCTCTGCCTGGTTAGACAGATTTGCCACCAAGCTGATCTGATTAACCCATTACCAATAACAACATTTGGCCAGTTTGTTGCAGACAACTTTGGAAAACATTGTTGGAAAAGGAGAAATTGCTCTAAACAAGCAATTTCTTCTTTACTCTTTATGTTTTGTGCCCTATCAGAATTTTTTTTTATTCAATTTGGGGCCTCCGTGGTCTAGTGGTTAGAGTACAGAACTTGAAATCACATGGCCCCTCTCCGCGTGGGTTCAAATCCTGAGAGGGATATGGATTTTCTTATGAGGCAGTCTCCCGACTGACTTTCGGAATGCTGATGGTTCTACCCGCCTTGACCAGCCCTTATGGGCAGTTGAGTATGGGGTCTTCCTCCATCATTAAGAGTCGGGCATAGTTACATAACTGAAATAATGTTGATGTGATGTATAACCCATATAAAGAAAAATTTTTTTTATTCAATTTCATCACATTTTGAAATGTCGTCTGCAAACTCGTTCAATTTGGGAAAATCGAAAATTTGGCGTTTGGTAAAGGGTGAAAGCCAATGCCATTGGATTTTACCCTTGTGTAAGTTTTCCTTAGGCTAGATTTGTATGTTTGCGGAGATCATCTGCAAAAATAAGTTAGGATGTCTCAAACTTTTCATAACCCAAACCTCAACAATCATTCAACAAGTCCTATACTTTTCATAACCCAAACCTCAATAATAATTCAACAAATCCTTAACTTTTCATAACCCAAACCTCAATAATAATTCAACAAGTCCTATACTTTTCATAACCCAAACCTCAATAATAATTCAACAAGTCCTATACTTTTCATAACCCAAACCTCAATAATAATTTAAAAAGCCCTATACTTTTCATAACCCAAACCTCAATGATAATTCAAAAAGCCCTAAGCTTTTAATGACCAAAACCTCATTACTAATTCAACAAATCCTTTGTTATTTGTTGTTGTCCGAGTAACAATTACTTTTAGCTTAACCCTTTCCCAAACAATAACGCCATTTGACCACTTTGTTGCAGACAACTTTAGAAAACATTGTGGGAAAAGGAGAAATTGCTCGTAACAAGCAAATTTTCCTTTTCCCACAATGTTTTCTGTCCTATCAGAAGATTATTTTCCAATTTCATCACATTTTGAAATGTTGTCTGCAAACTCTTTCAATTTGGCACAGTCGAAAATGTGTTATTTGGGAAAGGGTTAATGATCGAAAGAGTCATTAGGTAGATACCATCTGAATTGATCCCATTATCCTGAATGGTGCTTCTAGATCTGATTTGTTGTAGGCCAAGGTTCAATAGGTTGAATAAGCCTGTTATGCTTATTCAATTTGATGGGTCTGGACACAAATAGATGAGAAAGGTGTCCTAGGAAGGCCTTCTCATTGACCATTAGCCACATGGTGGGGGGGGGGACTTTCTGTCTGCAAAAAGCCAGAAACACATTGTGATGAAATGATTTTCTAAAGAAAAAGCTTTTTATTTATTCATGCAACCATTCTTTTAACACATAACCACCTAATGCCACATTTTTGGGTCTTGCTGCAGACGAATTTCAAAAAGAATTGTGTCAAAAGGAGAACTTGCTTGTCACAAGCAATTTTTCCTTTTGCAACAATGCTTTTCATTCTATTCGCATACCACAAAAGCAGAACTGAAAGGCTTTTTTCATGTTTACAACACTTTTATAAAGGCATCTACTTCAAGGAAGAAAAATAAAGTTGTCTGCATGTGGTAAAGAGTTAAACCTTGTCTGCCATAACATATTGTGTTACTGGTAAAATTGAACCACAAGAACCGGCAACAAAAGCAAAGTATTAAAATCGTCTTTTCCTTGTATTCTTTTGTAATTCTATTCTATTCTATTTGATAGGTATCATGATAAAGGAGGAATGGATTGTAATTAGCAATTCTTCCTTTGGTCATGATGGTTTCGAGGGTCTGTGTCATGATGGTTTCGAGGGTCTGTGTCATGATGGTTTCGAGGGTCTGTGTCATGATGGTCTGTGTCATGATGGTTTCGAGGGTCTGTGTCATGATGGTTTCGAGGGTCTGTGTCATGATGGTTTCGAGGGTCTGTGTCATGATGGTTTCGAGGGTCTGTGTCATGATGGTTTGAGGTCTGTGTCATGATGGTTTCGAGGGTCTGTGTCATGATGGTTTGGAGGGTCTGTGTCATGATGGTTTCGAGGGTCTGTGTCATGATGGTTTCGAGGGTCTGTGTCATGATGGTTTGGAGGGTCTGTGTCATGATGGTTTCGAGGGTCTGTGTCATGATGGTTTCGAGGGTCTGTGTCATGATGGTTTCGAGGGTCTGTGTCATGATGGTTTCGAGGGTCTGTGTCATGATGGTTTCAAGGGTCTGCTTCTTTGCTTATAAGAAATCAATATGAAATCCTTTTATCGTGACAGTTTGAAGGTCTGCTAGTTGCTTAAAATGAGTCAATATGAAATGAATGGTAGTCCTTCACTAAAGAATCCCTCGTTATTGCATGTCTACTGAAGACGACGTGTTTAAATGTCCTCTTTCAAACAAAGTATCATATCCAACAGGAGGATAGCACTCTTAAGTAACATCAATTTATGTACTCTAGTGCTTTTATAATAACAACCTTTTTTTCAATTTTGGATGTTTTATATTTATTTTGATTATCGATTTTTATCTTGTCTGCAGATTTCATATCGGTATGCACTGATTGATGAGGAGCTTCATGCATAAGTTATGACTTATTAAAAATAATTTCGTAGCAGCAGGATAATAAGCTTGTCCAATTAGTCCACATAAAAATTGTGTCTGGTTCAAATTGAAAGCAACAACAGGTGAAAAATAAATAATACAAATAATTCCTTAAACCTTTTTTTTTTTATGTTTGGCAGAAACCATTGTGATGACATATCTTGATGTAATATTAAAACCTTTGTGTTATATATTTAGTAGAAACAATTGTGATAAAATTGGTGCAATTAATCGCTTAGCCATATTGGATTTTTAAGTCTTCTGCAGCATATGCATCAAAATGAGGTTATAATTATGCAGTGAGGAGTTAAGTAGGTTCTTGCATGCTGTACCGTTTGCAGTTTTGAGATAACAGGATGTGTTGTGTTCTCGTAAAGAAAGGTTTTCATATTGACAGACATGCAATTGGCTTTCTAAGATTCTAGATAGAAGATCAATGGATCTGTATTTTCATTTTTAATTATTTAACTCTTGAAACGCTGGGTAATTTTTAAAAATAGATTTGCGTGTGTCTGCTTTCCAAAACTTTAAATATCTGCTTGATATTGATGAATAATGATACTCAAAAAAGTAAACAGGTTGAATCACAGGTAAGCTGTCTATTAACTTGGCGGCTGGCCTGAATCTGACTTTTTTTCATGAGCATGAAGGCAGTTACAGCACTTTAAGGGTTTTTCAGCTTTCACCCATGTAAGGGTTTAAGGAATTTGTTATATTATACTTATAAAGCATCAAGTTTGTCAGCTTATTGATAGAATTTCCAAAAAGAACTGTCAGAAAATGCTATTGCATTTTGATAGCCTCAAATTTCTCCAAGGCTGCAGCTTTGGTTTTCTTCAAATTTCTCCATTGTTGTACCTTTTGGTTTTACCCCAAACCTCTCCAAAGTTGCCTCCAGAAATTAGAATTGTGTCTAGGTTTTGTTATCAATTTCTTTCTTATTTCTATCTGTTAAGAATGATTAATTGTGGACAAAGACAATGTTACTTTAGGGAATAAACGTTACTAATTAAAATCCTATCCAAAGACTTTGCATGACCAAGAATATCATTTTTCCATTTAAGTAAATTAGTGGCTGGCCTGTGATCTTATCTGTTTGCTTCTTGCGATATCTGTCCACAATAGAATTAAGCAAATATTTAATGTTTTAGAAAGCAGACAACATAAAAATCTACTTTTAGAAAATTACCCAGTATTCTTATGGTGAACATCTTAATATAGCTATATGTATTTTTTTCCCTAACTGTTGACCAAAGTAATACACATGAAAAAACATTCACTGGCTATGAACAAAATTTTTATAAAAACCTGGAATTATGCATTAGGATTCATTGTTATTTGGTCTGACTACAATAATACAGCTGAAATAGTGTAATATGTGGCGTAAATCACAAAAAAGAATAATATATGTTTTACCCAGTATCACAAATAGTGTTGTACTAGCTGTCATACTTTTTGATAAGGTGCTTTCTATCTCCTTCGATATCAACTTGAATTGAAGGAATTTTTTTAGGATACATTTAAGATTGACTTGACAGATTTCCCAAGGGTCCTGCTTGAAATAAGATTGCCAACAGATTACCCGTATTGTAATTGCTTACAAAACCAAGTGTTTCTGTTGTTTAAACTAAGAACCATTGAGATTATGTTGAACATTTTGTTTTATTTTTTTTGGAACAGAAACCAAATTTGGATTTTACATTTTTAAAAGAAGAAATTATTGTTATCAATGAAGTTATATTTATGATGGCTGGTTAATAAATCTTTCTGTAAACTGTCCTTTGACCAAGACAAGACTGTGCCTATCGAAACATTTCATTCTGTCAATAAGATGATTTTTAGCATGGCCAGCTTGATTGAATTTTCAGTATAAAGAGGGTTTCATAAACAAAACAAATACAATGAATTTATGTGTTGCATGCTTTTGAATTGAGCGATTTTTTTAATTCATTTCCAAAATTCCAATTAAACTTTGATATTAAACGTTATATGAGCATGCTCCCATTGACAATTTTCTGGGGTTCTAGTTAATTTATTTATTTCAATAACATAATAAAGTAGATTACCAAGTAGTTTGGAAATTGCAATCATAAAATAGACTTGCATTTTTATTAACAATTCAATTCAATCGGCACAATCACTGCAAACATGCCTTTGGCCATAACAGTAAACCTTTGATTGATTACAAGTGAAGCAGGTACTTTCAATTATGCCTAAATTGATTCTCAAACATTCAATTAAAGCCTGATTAATATATCATTACATGGAACTGTGTTTTGAGTTGCCAATTTTCTAAAAGAAGCAATCAGTGGTTTTACCCCCAGGGAAATGCCTGCATTACTGGCAGTGTTGTAAGGGAGGAGACTTGAATCATTTGTTAACCAATTCTACCTTATTAGTTTTTCTATATGTTTAAAAATTGAGAGCAACAACAGGACACAAAAATAAGGCATGAAAAGCCACACTTTCCATATGAAATTGGAAAGATAACTTTAAAGCTATTAAAACATTTTTTATTACAATGACATTTTGAAAAAGTGTTACAAAAAACGTTTTATTCTAGCCAACATTATTTCAGAATCGCTTGTAACATAGTTATCCATAACCTTAGCATCTTACCTACAAATCTGTAATGCTTGACTAAACATTTGCTGGATTTTATTGGTCTATTGCACTTGGTTTGATACCATTGTACGAAACAAGAAGTTTCTCATATTTGCCATTTATTTTTAACTGTATAATTATTTTCTTTTATTCTAAAAGATAAATATTTTTTATTTGAACATTTTTAGATTGATTAAGAATAAAGCATGCCTTAATTACCATTCATCCTACACAATTTAACAGTAAGACACTTAATTCATTTGTCAAAGAAGATTACTCAACGTTTCATGGACAAATTGTTTTTGAAAAAGAGCAAAGTATCTATCAGTTATTTCAAATTTCATATGTGCGAACTATTTATTTGGACAATGTTTCAATTGGAAGGTGCCTTTAGTTGTTCTGTAACTTGGGAAAAGATGTTTTTTGTGGAAAATGAGATCTCCATGCCAAGCCTATGACTTAACAATTCCAATGAGAACAGTTGCCTACATGGCCATCCCAATTTTGTATGTATAGAAGAAAGAAATGCGATTACAAATTAACATTATTGCTACACTGCTATCTCATTCTCTGCTCCAAATACATTTTCATTTCTCCAATGTTTCTGGTTCGGGTCAGATAATGTTTTCTTTCTAGATTGGAAACCACTTCTGGTTTGATGGCAGATAAAATAGGATTGGCAAATAGGACAGATTGGATAATTTCCTCATTACAAACATCATTCCCTTTTCCCTATAATGTTTTCATTATGTTCACAATAGATATCCTAATTCCTGTCCCATAGAAAAGTTCCATGAGTTTTGAAATGATTCTAGTTGGAAAGAGTGCATAAACAGGGTTGTCATTAAGAGCCGGTTGCTGGCCAATTTAAGCGGTTCAAATGACTTTAAGGTCATCTTAACAAACAAAAAAAAATTATAATAAAATTTGGTTATAAGAAGTAATTAAAACACCTAGTTTTTGTTGGGTATTTGCCTCATTGGTCTTTTTAAATCGACAGTTGACCTCTTCCTCCAAAAATGTTAGACAACCCTGCATTTGATAAATGGCTAATCATGGAAAGGGGTAAATGGCGCTTACTTTAGAAATTATAGGGGACATAGCAGCTCTTTTCAGGCCAGGGCAGTTAAAGATCAGATTAACTGTATTGGCTGACAGAATTAACCCTTATAGAGCTGGACCCGACTTCATGCTTATGCAAACAGGTTGGATCCAGGCCAGCCGCCAAGTTTACATAATTAAGGTCTTATTTAAGGAGGCTTTTTACATGCCACACTATCTTACCCCATAAGAACTTATAGATAAATTCACAATGTAACAGTTATCTGCTTATGCATTCAAATATTGCTTTTCTCAGTCTTGCAGTCTTAGGTTAAGGATCATTGTGACCCAAGAAAAAACTTACCAATAACAAGAAATTTTTCCATGGAGTTGAGTTGATATCTATTTCGTTTTAAATCTGGTTCATTGTAGTTGTTCAAGACAACAACATCTTTTCTGAAGTGAAGATAGTGACATTTTGGGTTGTGGAATTTGCGTTATAGGATGATATTTGTACCCCGTAAATGTGCGAAGACTTGGCAATAATTGAATTGTAGCGCTAATTGCTCCCCACTTAATTGGAAGAAGACCTTATTGGATATTTGCAGAGACGTGACTTCCAAGACAGAAACTGTCAAGTGGACTTTGCTTGGAGCAAGAATTTTCTCTAATCATTGTCATTTTGAAGCACCTTTGGCTTCATTTAGTTACAGGCACATATATAATGAACTTATCCCTGAAGACAATTCGAATTAATTGTTTGATTAAAGCTACCTAACCTATTTCCTTCTATAAAGATCTGTTGTGATCTATTTAAAGGAACAACAAATAATATCAATGAATTACGTGTACATAGAACATGTTTCATTATTTACAATGTAGGGTGCAAACCAATGTATGGAAAGAATAGATTGTATATAATGAGGACAGATCTGATTATGATTTATTAGCAAATTTTTCTTTTGTTGCAGTTTTTACCCCAAATATCCTGCTGCAAGCTCTGCATTTTGTTATTTCAATCTCAGATACCATACACTATTAGGCTCAAACCTGTTGATATTGGTACTTTGAAGAAATGTCTAAGATTGATGATTCCAACACTTTTCAACAAAAAGTTTGGATCAGAAACAATTCCAAGTGGTTGTATACTTAAAGTCATGATGGAGCTCTGCTATTCTCATACAAGGAGCTTATTTGACTCAGTTGTTAGTGTTCTGAACTTAAATGTTCAAAGGGCCTCTCTGTGCATGTTCTTTTCCTTGTTCTGGTTGGTTTAAGGTAAGACCTGGGTAATGGAGAAAAGTCAGAACAACAAAATTAAAGATTAAACAAAGCAGATGCCATTTTAAAATCAAGTTTCATATTAAAAGAATCTTGAAAATTAAAAATTAAAGGGAGGTAATAAATATGAAATAAGTAACAAAATCGTTGATATTCATTTTGTAAATATAAATTCAAAATCAGACAAATTTTGAAAATTGGCTCGGTGAATGTCTTCAAAGTGATGCATATTTCATGAATTACATTTAAACTTATTCTTTAACCAAAGCAATAACCAGTTTTCCATTACCCAGGTCTTACCCTAAGTTGGATTTTAGGGAGTCTCCTGTCTAAATTTTGAAGATGGTTCTATCCAGTGTGACATATAGCCACACTATAAAAAAAGACGTAATTTTTCAGACAGACTTTTAAATTGCTGAATTTTATTGCAGATGGTTATACAGAGATCAACCTAGTTACAAAGTGCAGTTAGGCAAGGGGTTTTCCCATCAATAACTGGCTAAGCAAAACACATAAAAATGAAATGAAATGGGAATAAAAATATACTGGTACCAAAAATACTATTGATGCAATATTATAAACTCATAAAACAAACATGAAGTTAATGTCTATTGTCTTATTTCCTCTTTAAACTTGGCATGTATGTATTGATTCTTTAAAAGAATTGTCTCACAGATTTTAATCTTTTTAATATATAATGTCTCGAGAAAACTGGATTTTTGTTTCACTTCTCGACATCTCCTTTCATAACCCTGAAGTGGAGATATAGCACATTAATTTTATATTTCATGTTAAGTAAACTTATTAAACAGTTTATTTTGTAAACAATGATTTTTTATGTCCATTCTGTGAAGTGATTGAAATGAGTATAAGTGTCTGAGACCAATATTACGGAATTGGTTCACAGTCTAATCATGTGACACTAGCAAGGTGCATCTGAGAACAACCCATTACTATTTATAAACTAAGTTTCACAACCAAAATGCCTTTTATAATACTTGTTTTACAATTATTCAATGATCACCCATGATGCGAAATTTCTTTTTGCATCACAATATTTCATTGAACTGCTTATTATAGGTGAGTGCATTTAAAAGTATAATGATGAAGGAACAGGTTAATCAAGCTGATCAGTTACAGACTGCCATTTTTGAGGGGTTTTGAGAGTCTTGAACATTCCTATTTATTCATATGAGTTTCCACCATAAAGGCTTTAGAAATAAAGGAAAGAAAGAAGTCCTCATTGTAGATGCCTGTCTTATATTCCCTGGTCAGTTGTGATGTGTGATGCAGGGCAAAGGCATAAACCCATTCCTCTTACCGTCCATTGTGTCTCAGTCTCAGCATTAAGTATTGGGGAAACGTTGAGAGACTGCAGGCAGCAGCGGAGGCAATTTCAAATTATCTTCCTTCAGTAGCATGAGAGTCCTGTCTGAGTGAGGAAATGGATACATACAATAGAAACGGGGGAGGACTTGGCTTCTGTGTTCCCGTTCTTTATCGCACAACTTTTTTGTGTCACTGATTCGGAGGGAATTAAGAATATTCATAGGCTTTGGTGTGTTTTGAACGTGAGAATGTGAAAGTGTTTGATAGGGGGGACAAATACAATCAATGGGGGATCAATTTCAGGATAGTGTGTATCCATACTTGCAAGGTCTAAACTATGGAGTTCTGAGAGTTATATATTGCAGTGCTCATTTCTTCCTTGATGTTTGAAAACACATTTTGTAAAGATTTTCATCCATTGAGTCCTGACTTTTGAGTTGAATGATGTTAACTTGTTTGTTATTATTCAACTATCAAGTTTTTAAGTTGCCAACTCAGTAATATTGTTTGAATTTTATAAGAGAAACTTTACACATTTTATGAAAAATCTCAATGTAAATTGATGTGGGAAGACAACAGTTGACAACAACCTTGTATCATTCATCACTGTTATATTGATATTTACTATCTTCAAAATGTATATGCGATTTATAGGCAAGGGCGACTAATAGTAGTTAAGTTTAACATACATTATTCATTAAAGTCAAATTATTTTGATTTTACAAGAAAGGTTGTTTCATTTCATCTTTTAGAAATGGTTCAGGTTGTCTGCATTAAATGCAACAGTAATACAAGTCATATGGTCCAAAGGACTATTATGATGTATGATTCATTGTATTAAACCAACTTTCCTCCAAAGTCTTGAATTTATCAAAATTCACATTTTTCATTTCTTGCTTAATGTTTTCATCGGCCATATTGGAAACAAATGACAAATAGAAAGACACTGAATACATGGTTCAAATTGTGTAATTTACCCTGCACTATGACTCTATCCAGTCTAGGTTATAAAATTGATATACATGTACCTTAGGTTTGAATACTTTCTAGAAATATTTTGGAAATACATCCTATATTTTTATTTACATTTTGATGATAAAAATCAGTATGTTGTAGCATGAAATACCTTGGATTTGTATATCATTTCTTAATTCAAGGGCTCTTTACTAAGAAGTTTCATTAAGAGAAGAGATATTGAAATCTAAAAAAGAATTTGAATGATATAATACACAATGGCTATGACTTAATCTATGAATAGATGTCATGAAAGCTTAGATTTAAGTTGAAACCATAAATGTAGCACTGGAATAGTAAAATGATAAAAATGATACAGTGAATAAATGCAAGAACGAAATGCAATTATAAAGCATTGATTGAATCTCCAAAATTAAGCTTGAAAGAAACCAATCTATAAGATAATGAAATGAGTTGATAAAAACCAGCCTTCGATTCATATTTCTTTGACAGTTATGAATGATTACTTGCATATAAATATGAATGATTTTCTGAATTTGTAGAGGACAAACTTGAAAAAGAGACCCATACAACAAAAAAGGAGCCAGGCAAAACATTTACATAAATTTTCAAAATGGGAAATAGCTTTACAAACAATATCAAAGCGATTGATTTTGTAGACCCGTGACATTGTAGTGTACCAACCATTTGTTTAATTGTGAAGTGTGATGTCGCTCCTATCTCACAAAATGTTTTCTATCGGTGGTAATATCCACCTACCAACTTATAAGGACACCAAATATGAGCCGTTGGACCTTATCATGGAGGCTCAGGAAGAGGTATGTATAAAGCTGTGGTGATGAAATTTTGATTTTGATTTACTTGCTCGT
This sequence comes from Cerastoderma edule, assembly GCA_947846245.1. Taxonomy (NCBI): domain Eukaryota; kingdom Metazoa; phylum Mollusca; class Bivalvia; order Cardiida; family Cardiidae; genus Cerastoderma; species Cerastoderma edule. Next base: position 24,455,389 of record OX401412.1, on the reverse strand, counting down.
AAATGCAAAATCCATTATGTGCACTTGTCCGTAAAATGGTAATACAGTAAGTTTATGTTAAAATTCACTTGTCGGTGAAGGCTTTTAAGCAGACAGCCATTTTGAATGTCTCGTCATGATGGAACTATGGGTAATATTGTTGTCAGAAATAAATCTTAAAGGCACATTAAAGGAGATTAATGCTTTATCAAACTACATTATTTGGTAAACTCTGGGTCAGATTAAAAAAGTTATCACCTAAAACCCCCAAAACAGCACAACTTAAATGTGAAAGCCAACGAGAAATAACGCAGATTAGCCAGTTTAGTAATTCAGATTGTGTGATTCTTCACCCCGACCATGACAGTTGATACACACATTTTTGAACCGACCAATTAAAATTTGTTATTTTGAATATGTAAACAAACAGGTTGTTGATAAACATGATTGAATTGGAGACAACTATATTTCAAGCACAAAATAACTCGTGTTAAAGGAGTCTTCTTAATAGGGTCTCAATGCATTCGTAAATTAATTCTCATGACTTGTATGAATATAATAAAAGAACTCCATATATTTTTTCAGTAATATATCTGTACTTGTCTCCTTTTATGTGCCTTTAACAAAGTAATGTCAAAGGGAGAATGTAGTTGATTTTGTTATGAATATTTTCATGTTGTTTTTGTAAGGGTTTCGGCACTTTGCAGACATGTATTTTGATTATATCTTCTGTGAATTAATCTGATAAGGACATGTAATTTATTTTAGGATCAGATTGGTGTCACAATTTTTTCCCCTGAAAGTGAATTGATTCTGTCTTCGCGCCTTGTATTGGATATGGGAATAAAAGACAAAACATCTTGCTTAAACTTTCTAACACTATATATTTTATAGCCACTAGAATTAAATTGCTCTGGTTGATACCTTATTGTAGGGTTTTAGTTAATGGTCAAGTGTCAGAATGCTCCTTCTTGCCTAAAGCTGTATGAGCCATCTGCTAAAGCATTGCTTGTTAATAGATTACCGGCTTATAATCCCTAACAAGACTTCTCACTTTAAGTATATGATTTGCTTGTGGATAGATGACATGAACTGGATTGAAACTCTGTATTGATACCTTTTCCCCAAATGCTTGGCTGTTTGGCTTTCCCTTGAAGATTCAAACAGTTGAAACATGCATTAAATATTATTTATAAAAGAAGTTGGTAATGGGATGTGAAACCTTTCGAGAGTTGTTTGTCAAACCCATATCTTCCTTTGTGGAAAATTGCGACCATTGTGTTAAAGGGATAGAATACTCATTATAAGCTATGTAAATTTTTGTATCAGTGGTTTCTAAGCCTTCTCAAGTGTTCTCAATAAAAATTGGTAGTACAGACTAAAACAAAATCTAAACAGGTCATTCGGAGAGGGGATCCATGGGGGTTCTTAACATCACCACAAATTTGAAGCGGCCAAAACATAACTTGAAGCGGTCATTTTGGCCTGCATCCTGTTCTCATTGAGAACACGGTATATTGAGGAACTTTGTTACAGCATGAATTCCCATGTTTGAGCTGATATTGTAAAGATCCATGGCATCCCTCCCAGGAGTTTATAATCATACTAATGCATAAACAGCCGAATTTTCTGTTTTATAAGCTTTTGCCAAACATTTCATGGATCTACTACAAACATTTAAGACTGGATCTACCAAATTGAAAGGGGTTTTCATGACGTATGTTTGGTACCGTAAAAACAGACCTATTCCTAATCAAATTAAATGACTACTTTTCCAAATTTTCCAGTAAAGCTTATGTTTGAATTAAGTTATTCCAGAAAAATTCCCAACTTCAGACTAAAATACCATAGATTCTCCCCATTTGTCCCGTAGTTGACCCATTCCAAAACTTTAAAGATAAATTGCTGGACAACAATCAGTTTATAGTTATTGTGGCTTTCCTCCGCTGACTTGATCTGCATTTTGCCCCAAAATCCACATAATGATTTAGTCCAAGCTATTTTTGAATACGAAAAGATTGTCCACTTGAATGACTTATCATTATTTCTATGATTACATAGTAATAAACCTGCTTATTAATAAATTGCCTCTACTGGAAAATGCAATCATACGAATAATTGTATTGTTGCATTAAGCTATACAGTGCAATCTATTTATTAAATGTATTGGCTACCATGGATAGGCTTATGCATATTTACAGCCTTTATATGCCATTGTGCCTTATTTGCAGATAAGAGTCCCCTATGGAGATGTTTGCATGAGTCATTGACCTTATCGAGGGTTCAATGCAAGACTATAGTAAGTGCTTCATAAACATGAAGCACTTACTATAGTATTGCATTGAGCCCTTGTTATGGTTGTAAAATAATGCACATTTCAGCATTTTAGTTATTTGTGCATTAATGAGTTGTTTCATGTTATTTTCAATGAAATCTCCAATAAATATATGTCGGTCAATGCCCCTTTCTATAGACGACAGTGGTCCAGGGGTTAGAGCGTCAGCCTTGCGGCATGAGGCTTGTGGGTCAGAATCCTCTGAGTGGCATTATAATCTCCTTGCTACCTTTCCCTAATCCACATTTGGGGTGAGTACTGTATGTGTATCCAGGAAGTAGAATCAAGACTGAAGAGTGATAGGTCTTAATCATAAAAACTTGTTTCACAAACATTGTAAAAGTGATAAGTTTTTACTAAACAATCCATGTGTCTTGATGTATCCAAAGGCTGATTATATAACTTGAATCAATGCATTTTAGATTTCTTCAACACAATGTCTGTTGTCTCAAGCTTTGCATAGAAGCAAAGAGATGATCAACATTGATGTTTTATGTTAGATGATGTGGGTGGTTAAAATACACCTTTAAATAATTATGTACCATGCAAGTCCATATATACCCATATATCAAATGTTCAGGTGCAATACTATATAAGTAAGTGCTCCATGTTTATGAAGCATTTACTGTAGTCTTGTATTGAACCCTCTAAATACTTACTTAAATATATGCATATATGAATGTAAAACAAATTAATCAATTATACCTCACTTTGACATAACTGCTACAGAATTAAGTCTTTAAAAACTACTTTATCAAAAGGACATACATTTGTATTTCTTATTAGAAGCAAGTGTTTCTTCTTCATATTATAGGATGGAAAAAATGAAAGATTTTTAAAAAAGTATTGCTACAAGTCACCAAATTGTAGTTACATAGAGGGTTCAATGTAATACTATAGTAAGTGCTCCATGTTTATGAAGCACTTACTATAGTCTTGCATTGAACCCTCAAATTATTTTTTACTCTCATGTTGAACCCTATCATAAAGGGTTGATACAATAGCTCTATATGAAGCCCCTGGTACAGTTATGATGTCTGGTTTATGTAATTCTGACTGTCTGACAGATGTAAAACATTGTTACCAGAGACCCATCTGTGATACTAGATAGGCCATTGGATGGTCGTTCCACCAAAATAATCATCGTCTGCGCTTCAGATTTATGATATTTTATTGTTAATTTTGACCCATAAAACGCTATAGATATAGAATGGAGATTCCATTGATATGATTAATGTCACTTGATGGTCATTTTAGCCTTATTTAATTCCTCTGGTGTCACTTGAAGTGCTCTCATATTACATTAGTCTATACATTTGAAATCATACAATGTTTTGACATGATTTTTTAGACATTGAATTCACTGGAACAATGGTTTCAGTAGTTTGAGCTTTTGCTATAAGGCTAAAGTATATCCCAAAATGTCTTGTTGCAATACAACTCCAATTTGATGGAAAAAAATCATGGAAAATGCTTCAAATATTTAATTGGAATTGAATATAGAGAGAATCTTATTATTTTGTATTTTGTAAACATGACAATTCTTATGAATATCTGTAGTACTTGGATTAACCCATTCCCCATATGAAAACATAAACAAATGATATTAGAAATGCATCATTGTGACAAAAGAATAAATCAATGATAAGGCTAATGAAAAACTTTTGCGACAGAAGTTTTTTTTTAAGTATTCGCCAACATGTATGGCAAGGTAATGGGCTAAGAAGGAGTACGCAAAAAATGTCCAAACCTATTCCATCTCCTTCCTAAACTATGACTTGATGTATATCTAGAATTAATTTGTTACTCCTCTGAGAGCAGGGGTAGCATGGGGCAGACCGAATTCTGAGCTCTATACTGGAGCCCCTAGTATTTCTTTCATATATCATAGAACAGGTTAACGCCCTATTCAAATCACCATTTGTGATTCAGTCTATATTCAGGACGTTTGCCTAACACACTTATTCGGCAAATGAATCAGGAGAAATCTTTGGTATAATTCTTTCTGAAAGACTTCTTAATGTAATCATTACATGTGTATTAGAATTGGGTTCATCACAACATAAAACTACATGAAACATTTCATTATGAAACATTGGTTGTATAAGGTCTAAAATGGTTTACAAATTGCAATAATCAGTAGATAAGTCTTGGCATGTTAAAGAAGGTTTTTTAATGTGACTCTAGGATCATTGTCTCTAAATGAGTAGGTTCTCCTTTAGCCACGATCTTATTTTATCAAACAATAGAGGGAACACATTTTAAAAGTGCTTTGTTCTTATTTTGTCTCACAATTTTTGAAAGTCATCTGTATGTTCTCATTGACTGCTGCAACATATTGAGTCTGCAATGGTAAAACAGTTATGAATTGGTGTATTTATATGTCTAGCTGTATTGCAAATTTCATGCCAATGGAGACATTACCGGAAACATCTTATCAATTAATGGGGACCAGATAGACAAGGTTATAGTCTGATTATTTCTCAAAGCAGAAGTGATCTAGTCTCGCATCATATTACTTCATAACTTGATAGCCTCCCTCTCTCTTGCCCATGACTGACAAATGGAATATTGATGACTACTTTTCATGATCAGCCCATATGGATAATTAAGTGAAAGGTCTTATTTCATCCATGGTGAGCCAGCATCGCAATATAACTCAGAAAATGCTGGTGCAAAGTATACTCTAATTCAAATTTTCATCAGTTGTTTCTTACATTTGGATCCAGTCTCAACCTTCAATTGAAAACAATGTTTGAAAGGTCATTATCCCGCTGCATGTGAGTGTTCTTACAAAATGCCTTCATCTATTCTTGGAGGTTTATTAGCTCTGTGGTTGACAAAAAGTATCTGCAGACAAGAGAAAACACCTTTTATACTGAAATATTTATGACTGCCATAAGGTATAAGTGCTTACAGAACACAGCGTTGTCTAAATCTTCCTGAAGGTGTCTGTCATATTGTCATTTCTTGAGAGAATCTGTTTCTCCCTAAGGGTTATTTATGCCTCTATATATACCCAGTTTAGTGTAAACTTATTTATTTTACATCAATTGTAACAGAAACTTGAAACTTGTTAAATTCACTCGCAACGACTGCTTCTTTGGTACATGACTAGTGCTGAAGCTGTTTTGAGGGTTAGTCCCAGCATTATCCCCTTGCTGCTAATTGGGATCAAAACCTGGCTTCTTGGTACCTGAAGCCAACACTTTACCACTACCCCACTATTGTCTGTATCAATAATGTTGCCTTGTGGCTTATAGTGATGAAAAATGATATCAACACTCATAAAGTTGTATCTTTGTCTACTATATCTTTATGAAAATATTTTTTTTAGTCTTCAAGATGCTTTGAATGAGAGCCCCACAATAAAGGGATTAAATTCGTGATCAGAAATGATAAAAAAAAAAGAGACATTGATGGTGGCGATGCAACTTTTCAATTCATTTAAGGGGCACAGAAACGATTGACAGTTTGGAGTAAGAAAACCACGAAACACTGTTTAAGTCAGGATGATTCATAAAATCAAATTACAATGAGACACTTCCAAGCTTGTGATCTCTTGTCTCGCGTTGCGCTGTTTCCTTTGTGTTAGCAGTCAATAGTGTTTTTTTTTATTAAAGATACTCAAGTAATAAAAGATTATAAAACATCAACTGAAAGTTGAAATTGTAAATAACATAAACAACACACAATCTCACTGTGTCATTGGTGACAATTCCTTCATTGTATCATGATGTTAAATGAGTTTATTTATCTAAAGAAACATTTTGTTGAATGATGAAATTGTTGTCCTAGCAGTTTCACTTTTTGTCAGAAAGTTTACATGAGTTGAATGCTGATGTATGTAGATGATCAGAGTTTGAGTATTTCTTGATCAGTCAATTTAAATCCTTATTTCATAGTCTCTATTCTGTCACTAAGAGGACATCTTTTGGTACAATTCTATTGCAATGACTCATGTTTGATATATCTGCAACAGACAAAAAAATGAAGAAAAAATGAAAGAATCGTTTATCAAAAGCTATATATTGTCCATATTCATAGAATGGTCCAATAACAAAAAGATACCAAGGAAATACAACTTGTAATGCTATTATTGAGACTTTAAGAGTATGGACAGCTATTTTTGGACTAAAGGAGCGTTAGCACCATAGTTTGACGCACCTTAGTCCATTGAATTTACATACCACTTTTTGAGGAACGGTACTTTAGCGATACACAAACAGCGGTCTGACCCCAATTACTCATTTATACATCCGCCTTCAATGTGCGGACTAATACCTTCTTGGAACTAAGGATGTAGTCCAGATTTACTCGCTTTGTTTTGCTCTATATTATTACTGTCAAGTTTACAATCTCAACGGATTATGTAGCCTTTGCCAATTACAGTTTACAACAGCTATAATGTCAAGTAAATATGAACACATCATAATGGTTTGGTTTAAAAATAGGTACCTTTTTAAAAACCGTATACTTACCTAAACATACTCAAGAGGGGGACTCAATTAGCTTAATGCTTTCGTCCGAATCCGATAGTTAAATTTTTTTAATTTGAAATATGCATAAACCCTGAAAAACACCACCTATCCAACTTACTACTGCTCAATAATGGTCTCGGCTACTTTATATCGTAGATAAGTAAACAATAGAACATTCGGTGGGTTAAAATTATCGATTTTCTACAATTTTCATTATCGCTCCCTTTACATATAACGTCTGTCCAGAGATGTGATTTTCGGACTTGGGACGTTAGACCCCGTTTCTGTAAACAATCCCATTAATTTGCCCAGTTTTCAGTTTAACCCTTTACCAAACGCCAAATTTCAAAATGTCTCAAATTGAAAGAGTTTGCAGACGACATTCCAAAATGTGATGAAATTGAAAAATATACTTCTGCTAGCACAGAATACATTGCGGAAAAAGGAGAAATTGCTCGTTGAGAGCGATTTTACCTTTCCCCACAATGTGTTCAAGAGTTGTCTGCAACAAACAGGTCAGATGTTTGAAAAATAGACTATCATTCATTCTCTGTTCACAGAAATAATAATTATAGTAATGGTGGTAAAAGGAGCAGCTGTTTTCCTCGAGATGTTGCCCAAAGAAACTTTCAAATGTATCCTCCATCATCTTGCTTTAAACGCACCTTAGTCCTTCAGCGCTTTCAGCGCTTTGATTATAAAAGTTACCAGACAAATTTGGAAAAATCATGAGTTTTATATCTCAAATTTAGAATTTTCTAGGAATAATTCAAATAAAAGCTTTATTTGGAAAAATGGGAAAAATAGTCTGTTAATTTGATTTGAAATGGGTTCGTTTTATGGCACCAAACATACGAGGAAAAATATCACTGATGGACCAGTACCAAAATTGCTTATGTGTGAATTAGTTAATCTTTTTGCATAAAAGTGTTTGCCATCTCGGCTGGTTAATTCTGTGGAGGAGCGATTGTGGGACGGAAGGCGAGAGGTTATGCAGAGATTGATTGATTAATACACAGCTTTGTCACTCGGGAGGAGAAAAAGGACAATTGGACATTAATAAAATCCAATGTTGGGAATTTATTGACTTTCTTTGGGAATGTTTTATATTGCCATCCTCAAACACCGTTGTGGCAAATTGTTTCAATTTCAAGACTCTTTCTTGACAAAACCATTATCTGTACATTTATTCCATATCTTTGACTCACTGATTAACCCTTTACCAAATGCTAAGTTTTCAACTGTCCCAAATTGAAAGAGTTAGCAGACGACAATTTAAAATGCAATGAAATTGGAAAGCTATCTTCTGTTAGGGCAGAAAAAATTGTGGGAAAAGGAGAAATTGCTTGTCACAAGCAATTTCTTCCTTTCCCACATTGTTTTACAAAGTTGTCTGCAACAAACTAGTCAAATATCATTATTGTTTGGTATTGGGTTATGGCTTCTTTTGTCTCCACAGTGGTAAGAGTTGACACAACACTTTTTATCAAGGGCGGATATTGATGTGTTGAGGAACAGATTTTCTGAGACAGAAACAATCCATCACGAATACATTGCCGGATATTTTTTTAGTGATATCCTCTTATTTTCCTTTTTGTCCTAGAGTACTGTTTTTACTCAAACTAGCTCAAAAACAGTAAATATTTTGGGTATTATCTTTGATGCAGTACTAACCAGTGCCCATGAAATAAGGTTTTCAGAGTTGTTTTTGAATTATAGGATGTCAAAACCTTTTCTGAACATTTGTTTTAACTCTTTATCATGTACAAATCTCCATGCTTTAAAACTTTTTAGCTCAAATAAGATTAATATGGGCAATATTTTGCCAAGACAACTTAATGCTGAACAATGTCAAGCAGTTTTTGTCTATGAAGGCTATCTAAAACAAGTCAAGAACATTGCATAGTAAACAAAATGAATTTGTGGTTGCTTCCAAAGTTGTTAGAATGTCGTTTGCTTCCAGTTTGTACTTGGTGTTATTTTTCGGATAAGGATGGGCACTTTATGGACTGCCTTGATGTTTCTGAAATACAACTGTCATCATAAAATCTGTAAGAATTGCATGTAACATGGGAATTAATCTTATTGGTGAGGGTTTGACGTGTATCCATTTATTAATTCAGCAGTATTGCAGCTTATGGCAGACAGCATTGAACTATTTTAACCCTTGTAGTGCTGGAACCGACCTCTTGCTTACTGGTATGTGATATAACCTGTGTGCTACTATGAGTATCTTTCCTAATTAAAATTAAGCAGATATTCAAGGTTTTGGAAAGCAGATGACACACAATCTATTTTTAGAAAATTTCTCATCATTCTAAGGGTTTATAAATGTAAAAGGAATATCTATTATAGATTGTGAATTATACATATAGATCATGATGAAAGAAAGAACTTTACGGCATATTCTAAAATGTCATCTCTTTAAAGTTGGTGTCATATATCATTTGTACTACGAAAAAAGATGGCATCTTGATGTTTCTTTCAGGAGTCATGTGCACAAGGCTTGACAGTTTTATCTGGAATCAGATAAGTGAATTCTCACATTGGCATAATTGAAAAATCTGTCGAAAATAACATTGAAATCCCAGCAAATCAACAAATATAACCAAGTTCATATGTCCCTCTTTCTAGTTATAAATACTTTCCACATTCTTTTGATATTCGAAGAGCCATTCAGTGTTGGGGTATCATGTGGGGGATAAATGGTAGATAATTGATCACTGATGGTTTCTAATCCATTTCAGATATTGTTTCACGGCAGACAGGGTCATATGGTCACATTGAATTTCCATTCATCATTGTCTCTGCATTTAAATGATTTTTTCACACTCTGATATTTCAACCATTGAATGTGAATTGACTTCATCATATTGAGGGTTCAATGCAAGACTATAGTAAGTGCTTCATTAACCTGAAGCGCTTACTATAGAATTGCACTGAATATTCAATATATAGTTTAATAAAAAATTGCATAAAACTGCAGTCCATATTCTTAATGTATAAAAGTTAGTATTTATATGTGTTTTTGTGCAGAATCCAGTTTCGAGTAAATATGAAGGAAAGGGTTAAAACTTTTCTCATGGAAAATAGTCAATTGAAACAACTTTCAAAATGACCATTTAGATTGTTTTTGTTTTAGAAGTAACAGCTGATAATATTGTAACAACATACTTATCAAATGCGTTATTTTCGAAACTTGATATGTGGTCTAGGTCGAACTTAGGTAATAATTGACCAGTCAAAATAGTATTTTTCCCACAATGTTGAGAGTTATCAAAACAATATCATCGCCAAGCTACACCCTATACTTGTAAAATCATTAAAACAAATAAACAAATGGCTTGTCACCAGCAGTTAAATTTGAGTTAAGCTGATTCAAGTTTAATATGAAGGGAGATAATAGTTAATCACACTTCAAAGTCTTCATAAAATTTTGAAATAATTTATGACATGGGCTTCAATAGCCATGTGGTTAGAGGACTGATCTTGAAATCACATTATTTGTATCTTTAACCCTTTACCAAACCCCAAATTTTCGCCTCTCCCAAATTCGAAGAGTTTACAGAAGATATTTCAAAACGTTATTAAATTCATAAGAAATCTTCTGATAGGGTATGAAACATTGTGGGAAAAGGAGAAATAGCTTGTCTTTCTCCCATAGGCTATGAGTTGGGCAATGCAAAATAACTTTAAAAAGCAAATCAAGGGTTCAGTGCAATGTTAATGAAGCACTTACTTTAGTATTACATTGAACACTAGAAATAACTGACCATAGCTGTTGATGCACCTTAAAACACAATTTATTCATTGAAAATAAGCTATTTAATGAATTATTCTACCCAAACTGATTGAAATACAGTTACCTTAAGTTCAATGTGTTAATTTTCCTCTTTTCTAATTTCAGGCTCAGTTGATTGCCCAGTCGATTGGCCAGGCCTTCCAAGTGGCCTACATGGAATTCCTGAAGGCCAATGGAATAGAGGACCCTGTTTTGATGAAAGAGATTGATTATCAGGAAGTACTGAACCAACAACAGATATACGGGGAAGAACTCAACATGTTCTCAAATAAAGAGATGCAGAAAGAGGTAAATGGTTGATGATTTTGCAGCATTGCTCTATGCCTACAGCTTAGAGGTAGTGCTATAAGTATAGATGGGGACCTGCATGGTTAATCCTTTACCAAACACCAAGTTTTTTACTGTCCCAAATTGAAAGAGTTTGCAGACGACATTTCAAAATGTGATGAAATGGAAAAATAATCTTCTGGTAGGGCAGAAAGCATTGTGGGAAAAGGAGAAATTGCTCGTTAGGAGCAATTTCCCCTTTTCCCACAGTGTTTTCCAGAGTCGTCTGCAACAAAGTGGTAACATGTCGTTATTGTTTGGTAATGGGTTATGGTGAAGGACTTGTGACAATGGGGAGTCCCAGGTTCGTTCCTCACAGGGAGTATCCTTGGGCAAGACACTGCAGAGCCTTTCCTAGTGCTTGTGAAATCCAGGAAAGGGGTAAAATAACTAAAATACTGTTGACACAGCATTAAACCCCCATATAAACGAACAAACAAACAAAATAACTATCTGATAGTCATTCACTTAAGTGATGGTCTTAAAACGTATGGTAATGGTTGAAGAAACCAGCAGAAGTTCAGATAGGAAGGGTTTTTCCCTTACATTTATCTTTTTTTTCTTAACATTTTATTGTATTTACTTATTAGAAGACAATTCAAATGAGTTTATACATGAATTATGGTTTCTTTTTGCATGATAACCAAGATAAGCTTTCTAAGGCTTGATAAAAGACTTCTGAAAGTGGCTCCCCAAAGTAGAGAAATTAGGATTAAATTGAATTAATTTTTCAAGCAAAATGATATTTTGATTATTGTAATATAAAGGACATAAGGGTCATACTGGTTGCTATTATGATATAATTAAACAAAAGTGGCAAGCAATTTCTCCTTTTGCCAGAATACTTTTTGGAAGTCTTCTGCTGCAAGATGCAAAAACGTAGTTTTAAGTGTTAATGTATTAAATAATTGTTATGTCATGTCCAATGCTATTGAACTTTTTGTTCCTGAATCGAGTTATAACCCTTCATAGAGTAAGATATCTTGATTTTGCATACTCTTATTTGTAGTGCAGCAAACTGTATACATTTACACAGTCCATAGGCTTATAAAGAAATTTATTACTGCTCCAGATTGAAACTATCATTCTGACAGATTTTAGTATTTAAGAAATATTTTTCTTCCTTGTTTTGTTAATTTACAACCTATATGTATTTTCTTCTTTTGCCTTTCTTGTTACCATTTTGTTAGACGCCTTAAAGAAAATATTAAAACTAATAAACAATTGGATTGTATGTTAAATGAAAACACAATATTGTGATATGTCATTGGAAGTGTCTCGGAGAGATGTTTCCAATGATGTGTTAATTTGCAATATTATGGAAATTTTTAGCATAAGATGTTTAGTAAGACAATACCCTGGTACCTAACCCATTACCAAACAATTACGTCATTATACCAGTTTGTTGCAGACAACTCTGAAAACATTGTTGGCAAAGGAGAAATTGCTCTTATCAAGCAATTTCTCCTTTTCCAACAATGTTTTCAGCCCTATCAGAAGGTCCGTTTTTCATTTTCATCACACTTTGAAATGTCGTCTGCATACTCTTCCAGTTTGGGACAGATGAAACTTCGGCATTTGGTAAAGGGTTAAGCTTCCTACTGTAAGATAAAGATTTGTTTTAAATGAAGCAATAACTTAAAAGCTTGCTTTTTTCATTAATTGGCCTTATTAAGATGTTGATGTAGAAGTTGCATGCATGTCTGAATTTTATACTTTAAAACCAATTTTCTGTGGCTTTTAAAAAGCATTACCATCTGCAATGTTAAAAGCATTAGTGGATTAGATTACATGAAAGGACAACATCTATTAGTTGTTGGCTTTGAGTAGTCTCAGGTATTATTTCTGCTTCGTTTTAACCATTTTCATCCCAAGCCTTCATGGTAATGTAAGCTTCAGCTGAGTGCAACTATAATGTAATGAAAAAATAAGTTTATTAGAATTCTAAAAAAATTCATAGTGTCTGATGGGACATTATAACATCTTTGCTCATATACAGTTTTGTTCTTAAGTCCACCTTAAAAGAATCTTTACGCTTGTTTGTTCTCATGATATATGGTCAGTAATAAGCCTACATAAATAGGAGTCATCATCTTATTCTTTCATCTCAAATTTAAACATTTAACATTTGACTAATTGAGAGAATTTAAGCAGACATAAAAAAGAAACTTAAATACATGTACTTGATTATTATGAGAATTTTTTTTTGTAAGAATTATCAGTGTTAATTTGCTAATTTTTTTACAGGACTTTTATTTGATAATTGGATGATGTCTCATATCAATTTGATCATGGTTAAAGTTTCTGTGATCTTCTGACCCAATTTATGTTTTGATTAGATCCGTCCAAAAGGGACAGAAATTTGAGTAGAATTACACTTATTGATAGATGACTTGCCATGTAGACACCTGCCTTTTAATCAAATCCATTTAGCTAATTCACTTACCATAGGGTATCATTTCATTATTATGCTTAGCTACTTTCCCTTTCTATATTTTTCCTTTTGTTTGGTCTTTTTTTTTTTCGAAGGATGTATGAAAATGGATTTAAATACTTTTAACTTACAGATAGATCTCACTGGTTTCTTTCCAATGAACTTTCAAGCTAACTCAATAACATACTGTGAAACTGCAATCAAGAGTTTGTACTTAATCATTACCAAACAATAACGACATTTTACCAGTTTGTTGCAGACGACTCTGGAAAACATTTGGGAAAAGGAGAAACTGCTCTTTACAAGCAATTTCTCCTTTTCCCACAATGTTTTCTGCCCTATCAGAAGCTTGTTTTTTAATTTCATCACATTTTGAAATGTCATTTGCAAACTCTTTTAATTTGGGCCAGTCAAAAGTTTTACGTTTAGTAAAGGGTTGGGGGATGTTGACTGCAATATGCCATCACGAAAGCGTTACAATATGTTTTTACTGGTCCAAAAATACCCATTTACAATGCTGGATCTTATAGACCAAAACAGACAGCTCTGAACAAACCTGTATTATCCCTTTTCTTGTTGATAAATAGATTCTTTATCGGTACATAAGGCCATAGGACCATTAGTACAAGTAGTTTACATTCAAGAAACAGACCTTTCTTATGCCAAGCTTTTATGCCAAGCCTGTACAATATATCCTTTCTCACAGTTCCCAGTCTTAAATGCATTGTTGAGTATAGAGTGAGACCCAGCAAACATTATTAGATAAACTTTGACAGTGATACAACTGGAAAAAATGTTAAAAAAAAAGAATACTCTGAAATTTTAACTTTTACATTATACAATTAAAAAGAAATGTTAAAAGCTTCTCTGAGTTTTCAACTTTTACAGTATACAACTAAAAAGAAATGTTAAAAGCTTCTCTGAATTTTCAACTTTTACAGTATACAACTGGAAAAGAATGTTAAAGACTACCACGAAGATTAATTTTAGTATAATAAAAGAAAAAAAGCTACAAATGTTTACTATTCATCTTCAGTGCTGTACACTTCTATCTTGGGAGCCCTGTTAAACCATACAATTACTGCCAGGGTAATTACATGCAGGATAGGCTCCAAGATCGTGGCATAAGAATTAGACTAAAACACCATTGTTACCATGACTATATGCAGAGATTGTGGGTCTGTGTGCTATACAGAACAGGAGTTCAAAGTTTCTATATTATACATTCAAGACCCTGCATAGCCCAGTTGTTTAGCTAGCTATGGTCTAGGAACTTTTGGTTGCAGGTTCGAGCCCATCTGGTACCTAAGGGTTCTTTCGAGTGTCCTTTGGTAAGACATATCACAACTCAAGCCTTGAACTGGTGACTATCCAGGAAAGCCATAAATTGTTGACATAGTGTTAAACCCAAATAAACACACAATTAAATTCAGGAAACCAAATATTGTAGATATAATTAACCCTTATAATGCTGGGACAGACTTCATGCTTATGCAAACTAGTTAGATCCAGGCCAGCTGCCAAGAAATTGGTGGCTGGTCTGGATCTAACTTGTTTGCTGCTCTAGTATCTTTCTTCATCAAAATTAAGCTGATATCGAGGGTTCAGTGCAAGACTATAGTAAGTGCTTCATGTTTATGAAGCACTTACTATAGTCTTGCATTGAACCCTCAATATTTAAGGTCATGGAAACCAGACGACACAAAAATCTATTTTTATAAAATTTCCCATCATTCTAAGTGTTAAGATGATTTTGAAGACGACCAACAATGTAAGTGTTTTTGAAGAAATGAAGTAAACAACAGAAATGCTACAACATTATTTTCTTGAACATGTTTGGTTGAAATTTTTGTGGCAAAAGAATAATGGCTCATTAGCCATTGTTGTTTCAAGAGTTTATTACAGCTAGTGAAGCAAAACAAGGGACTGAATCACCATTTAACCCTTTATCAAATGCCAAATTTTCGACAGTCCGAAATTGAAAGAATTTGCAGATTACATTTCAAAATGTGATGAAATTGCAAAACAATCTTCTGATAGGGCAGAAAACATTGTGGGAATAGGAGAAATTGCTCTGTAGAGCAAGTTCTCTTTTTCCCACAATGTTTTCCAGATTCGTCTGCAACAAACTGGTTAAATGTCATTATTGAATGGTAATAGGTAATGGGAATTTTCTCCATGCTGACTTAGATAATACCTATGGGCTTGACTGACTTGACCAGCCCTTGTGATGAGCTGAGATTGGTTGTCTCCCTCCCATAGGCTATGAGTGGAGCCTTGTCTCATAATATTTTCCAGAGTTGTCTGCAACAAACTGGACAAATGTCTTTATTGTTGGTAATGGGTTTAACCACAAACAAGCATTTCTACATTTCAGTTGACAGTGCCAAGGTTAAAAGGTGAATAAATGGAGTATTCTAGGGTATTCTTTAGCTGATGTGACAAAGAAAGCTTGAATCACAATTCTATTTACTTCATTTTGTTTTACATTGATTGTGAAGAACGCTTAAAGCTTGCTCAAAGTCACTCTCGATTACTGTTTCCTGGATACTAAACCAGAACTCGCTCTGATTTGTTGGTTCGTCCCGGTAATTTTCACCTTACAGGTATTCCAACCCAGGACCCTCTGTACAAGAGGCCAATGCTCTACCTCTGCACCACTGTCCCTCACTGTTTGATTATAAACCACAAACATTGCTACTTTTCAGGTGATAGTGCCCAAGCTAAAGGGTGAACAGCTGGGTGTGGTGATAGTCGAGTCGGGTTGGGGCTCCATGGTCCCCACGGTGGTGCTGGCCAACATGTCACCCACGGGCCCAGCCGCCCGCTGTGGGCAACTCAATATCGGGGACCAGATCATCTCTGTGAATGGTATCAGCCTGGTGGGGCTTCCCTTGTCGAGTTGTCAGACCCAGATAAAGGTAACCATTGGGTGATTTATTTGCATGTTGTTTGACTCATTAATTCTTTCTCCTAAATATAGGAGTTTAGTTTGAAGGCAGCCAAGATAACCATTAGGTGATGGTCTTAATTTAAATTAAGATAATCCCATTTTCCATATATACCAGGTCTGCTAATTTTCAGGCCTGGTACTGATATCAGGCTTTGGGTTTTTAAATTTTCCGTCTTTGTTCATATTGAAGATGTTGAAATTCAGGCTTCAAGTCATGATCTTTTGTGTTCCTGAGCAATCACAGGTCTTTTATATGTATGGCATTTTGTAACGCTTCGAGCAATTTCTCCTTTTCCCATAATGTTTTCTGTCCTATCAGATTATTTATTGAACTTCATTCATTTTGAAATGTTGTCTGCAAACTCTTTCAATTTGGGACAGTTGAAAATTTGGCATTCAGTAAAGGGTTAAGAATGGGTTTATCACAAACTTTTGGAATTTAAGTGGGACAGTAGACTCTATAGCGTCTCTGCACGCCTTTTCTTTTACCTAGAGACTTTAACTGGTTTGATGGAACTGGTGATTTCCTTTAAAGAATCAATAGCTGTCAGATTGCCTGATTGGTTTGATTAATTGAAGAGATGAGTTGATAAATAAACCATTAAACTATCTCTCCTTATGCAATGTTCAAGAATTACATTTGTGTGCACGATTATCAAAACTGTGGATCTTCTTCCTATTAATATAAAGCACTCATTTTTTAATATTATAGTACATGTTCACTGGATGACCTACCAGTACTAGGCTAGAATATGTGTGAAAAAAGTGATCGAACCCGGGTTGGTCGGTCTTTAGTCCCCGACGTTAACTATTACACCACCTTATGAAATGTACAAGAAGTTATTCTTATTTTACAATATTTCCCTCTCAGGCAAATTACTCATTTCTCATAAAAATACATTAGATTGGTTAAACTGCACTGTAATGAAGTGAATGGTATAAAATGGTTTGTAAATAGAATTGATTTATGTAAAAAGAAATGTTTGGTAAGCATCATTGATAATCACTTCCTTCATATAACCATAGTAAAACACAAACATATTTACTGTTGTATCCTGTTCTCATATGTGAATAAGTGCCATGAATTATTGTGCCAAAATAAGAAAGGTAAAAAATTGGAGGTTTCTGACAGTGTTGTGATAACATTTTTACTGAATATGGAAACAAAGCTGAAGGAGGATGTTTCGTGTATACACACAGTATGAGGGAATGAGTTTAGAAAGAAATGGGTTTTTAAATTCTTTTAAGCCTATTTCTGATTTATAAAATTCTAATCTGCATCCGTCCTTATGTGCTCATTTGCCTATTGCTGCATATTTTTTTACAGTCAATCTATTGAGGAAGGTTTAAGATTTCTTCTTGAAGAATTTATTTCGTTCATGGATAAATATCTCAAATTTGTAAAAATTTAATTTCTCAACTGTAGCTTAAGAACTGATTTTTACTTAAATTATTCTATTGCGGTTAAGTTGACTGGTCCAAATTTAAAGCATCAGCAGATGACAATCATAAAGTTTTGAAAAAAAAAAAATTCTTTCTTATTATGATTGGAAATTTATTATTGCAAAAAAAACCAAACAATTGAGATGCTTGTTGAAGAGTTTCTCCTTTGTCTCAGTGATTTCTCAGGTCCTCTGCATCAGTTGGGATAGACTGTACATAATGAGGGAGAGTTTTAAAAGTCAAGGTCTCACATTAACCCATTACCAAACACCAAATTTTCAACTCTCCCAAATTGAAAGAGTTTGCAGACTACATTTCAAAATGTGATAAAATTGAAAGAAAAATCGTTTAATAGGGCAGAAAACATTGTGGGAAAGGATAGACTGTACTCAATGAGGGACAGTTTTAAAAGTCAAGGTTTCACATTAAATGTCAGCAGTCAATTACTATTTGAGGAAGCACTAATGAAGTGATAGCCAGATCCTCCTTGTGGGATGACTGGTCTATGTTGGGATAATTGATGACCTCTACTTGGGTCAGTACTGGTCTCCCGTGAGACAGTTGCGTTGCTGGATTGTTCTTGGATCATTTTAAGGCTATTAACACTTAATGCAATGTGGGTGTTGTACTAGGATATTAGCCAAACTTAAATCAACATAGAACTTATAACCCATTACCAAACAATAAGGACATTTGACCAGTTTGTTGCAGAAGACTTTGGAAAGCGTTGTGGAAAAAGGAGAAATTACTCTTAGTGAGAAATTTCTCCTTTTCCCACAATGTTTTCTACCTTATCAGATGCTTATTTGCCAATTTCATCACACTTTGAAATGTTGTCTGCAAACTCTTTCAATTTGGGAGAGTTGAAAATTTGGCATTTGGTAAATGGTTAATTGATGACCATCTACTCTGGTCAGCACAGGTCTCCCATGGGACAGTTGAGGAGGGGGCTTGTTCTTGGATCATTATAAGCCTATTAACACTTAATGCAATGTGGGTGTTGTACTAGGGCATTAGTCAAACTTAAATCAACATAGAACTTATGACCCATTACCCGAACAATAACAACATTTGAACAGTTTGGAGCTGATGACTCGGGAAAACATTGTTGGAAAAGGAGAAATCACTCTTAACAAGCAGTTTCTCCTTTTCCCACAATGTTTTCTGCCCTATCAGAGGATTCATTTTTTCAATTTACAGAAAACTATAACAATTCTATCTTTCTTTGATATTGATGACTGGTTCATATTTCCAAATTGGACCAGTCCTAAAGTCGGATGTAAGGGAATGGGCTAGAATAAGTAAACACAAAATGATTGTAGTTGAAATATGAAAAATGATAGAAAACTTAACCAGCATGCAATTTGATGGCAGAATCTTTTTTCAAACCTTCGTATTAACAAAAAGTGTAAGCTTCAGATGACATAGTATTATGTCAAAGCTTTTATTATATTGCTTTTTGCAGCACTGTCTAGCCAAAGCCCTTCGTTGCTTGCCAATTAGTAGGCTTGTTTGGTGTTAATAATGCTCTTTGGTATTTAGGGATAAACCCTGGCTACGGTAGATGTCTAGACTTTGAGTCGTCAAAATTACATAACAAAAATCTGAAAACAACATTTTGCATGTAACGGAACATGAAATAAAGTGTATCTATTTGTTTTGCTTTTTTAATTCTAGATAATTGTTTTAAAAAAGGACATTAAACACATTTAAACTAAAAAAAATTTGACCAAATGACATAACTAAAATTTGATAAAAAGCAGTCATGACATGTGTGAATGAATAGGCATATGAAAAACTCTGTCCATCTAACATATTGTACCTTTCCTGTATTTTTAAAGAAAGCTCACTGCAGCATTTTGAAATTGAAAATAATGACATCAAACAAATTTGGTCATGCTATTCAATGCCACACCATAACTTGTCCATTTTCTTTTTTTTGTGTGTGTAAAGGACTCTCTTTGACTTAAATTTTGCGTATAAACTTTGATATGCAATTGTTAAGGTATTGCATGGTATTGGTATGGATTGGCTGCAATATAGTTTTTGAGGAATTAGGTTTCAGCATTTGTACAGTGATGATGGGATTTAGCTAGTCTTCGTTTATAATTCCTAGTTAATAAAAAGACCATTATGAATTGATACTTCAATAGCCAGCAGTTTTTACCATGAAAGATTATTCTAATCTTTATGATTGTTTACCTTTTTTCATATAAGCAAATATAATTGATATATACTACAATCTTGCAATAGATTTCAACTTTCTTTTCTTACCAGATATACGCTGTAAAAAAAATGGTGTTGTCCATAATTTTGGAAATCTGTTTGGTGTTGATGCTTTTGATTTGGTCCCACTGTAACAGGAAGTACTGAATAGTGGACAAGTCAATAAAGTATCTTAGACAAATCAATGAAAATTGAATCTTTGGCGTAAACAGTTCTATAAATGCTCGCCAGACAGCCTTTACCTATTTCCCTTTATTGAACTTTGTGGGTGCTCCAAATTGAAAGCAATAGCAGATAATCAAAAATAAACATTGTTTCTATAATACTGGGTAGAAACCACTCTGACTAAATAACCCATTACTAAACAATAATGATATTTAACCATTTTGTTGCAGACAACTCTGGAAAACATTGTGGGGAAAAAGAGAAATGTCTCTTAACGAGCAATTTCTCCTTTCATTACCATGTTTTTTGCATTATCAGAAGAATACTTTTCAATTCCATCACATTTTGAAATGTCATCTGCTAACTACTTGAAATTAGGACAGTTGAAAATTTGGCATTTGGTAAAGGGTTAAGGAGAAATTTGTAAATTGCTAATTAGGAGACTATTGTTCTTTTGCCACAGTAATTTGTAAAAGACCTTCAACAGACATTGCCAAGTGAGGGACTATGGAGTAAGGCGCAGATATCCCGTCTCCTGCAAATATAATCCCATGAATTCAGACAGACTATGTGTTAGGCCAAAAGTAATAATTTGTCAAATTGATAAATGGCATCGGTTCCATATTTTCTCCTCAGATAGCATTTAGGTTTTCCCACATGTGTTGAAAGCTGACATGTTGTTTTAGTAAAGTACCTTGCTCATACTATTGAATAGAGAAATAACCTTTGTAGTTTTATAATGGTACCTTGGTTGTCCTCTATAATGAAATATGTTTTACTTCGATGTCTGTGCTATAAGAATTGTTGTTGTGATGGTATTTCATGTAACCATCTCTTGGCATTTGTCTGTACCCTAGAATTCCCAACTTAATTATCTCTAAAACAAGTAATTTATAGAATATGGTAATAAAGTCACAAAAAAAGATTGATAATTAATGAAAATTTAGACAAGTTGTATATATTTTTTTAACATAACAAGAAATTGCTTATAATAGAAAAATTATCTGTTGAATTGAAATGCCATCTGCAGTAAGTAATATGGAGAAAGATTCTTCGTAAATTTTGTCCAATGTTGGGGCAGTCATATCTGATTTATTAACCCTTTCCCAAACAATAACGACATTTGACCACTTTGTTGCAGACAATTTTAGAAAACATTGTGGGAAAAGGAGAAATTGCTCATAACGAGCAATTTCTCCTTTAACCACAATGTTTTCTGCCCTATCAGAAGATTATTTTCCAATTTCATCAAATTTAAAATGTCGTCTGCAAACTCTTTCAATTTGGGACAGTCGAAAATTTGTTGTTTGGGAAAGGGTTAAGGAATAATGAGTAAGTTGTATGTCACATAAAAGTTGTTGACTTCAAACACAAATATAATTGGTTTTGAATCAAAGAAGCCCCTTGTTGAGAATGTAGCCATCAATCCTACTGAGTGGATGTTTTGTTGTTTCTACATTAGATAATATTTTTGGAAAGAGAAGATAACATAATTCATGCACCAAACAATACTTGGTTGTTTCGTGTCAGCCATAGATAACTTAAGTTATTATTATTGGAAACTCATACATTCAATTTCCTTTCTGTTGATAATAATTTATATCCTTGCAGAGGCATATCTTTCATTATGAATTCAATTTCATTTGTTTCTAGACGCTTCTCTTTGGGACAATATAGGAATTGTTTTTTGTCAAAGATCAAATATGTCGTTTGTAAAATATGTTACCAGAAAAACAATACTCCAAGGAAAAGTACTTTCATGATTTTTTGTTTATTAAATGACTTTTTAATAATGGGAAGCACATGTCGAGGGTTCAGTGCAATGTTATAGCAATTTCTTAATGTTTGTGAATGACTTACTTTTATCTTGCATTTACTTCCTAAAGAATTCTAGTTGTAGAGTCCAAGCAGCAAGGTATTAGTACTTTTAAGATATTTTTAGGAATTAATGCTTTTTCCCTGCGGATGCAATCACCCAGCCTATGAGGTCCCCATTAGCTATTGCTGAGAAAATGACAGAACTTATTCAACTGAACAAATTATTGTCATTGAAAATGGGATCTAATAGGATCTTAAATTATCTTAGCAGTGTGCTAATGTAACATTGCGTGTCCGAAAAAACCTTGCTGATTCGCATAACCACTTCCCTAATGTAGATGGCATTTAACACTTTTGAGCATTACCCTTTACCAAGCGCCAAATTTTCGACTGTCCCAAACAGAATGAGTTTGCTGACAACATTTTCAAATATGAAGAAATTGAAAAATAATCTTTCACTAGGGCAGAAAACATTGTGGGAAAAGGAGAAATTGCTCATTGAGAGCAATTTCCCTTTTTCCCTCAATGTTTTCCATAGTTGTCTGAAACAAACTGGTCAAATGTCGCTTCATTATTTTGTAATGCTTTAAACTTTTTTATAAACATTGTGATGAGAAATGAGAGTTTGATCACCTTGAAGTAAACATTATATTCACTTGTCAAGATTTCTACTTAGATACTTTAATTAGATTTGTTGTCTTACGGTTATTTACAGATATATGTTTAAATAATCACTGTGGGCTCTGAGGTAGATTTCTGGGCAAAGGGATAATTTGCTTTTAGTAGAATTAACCCAATAACCTAGAGTTTTACCAGGTTCAATTTTGTAAGGATTGGCATATATCCCCACTGTAAGATCAACCTAGGACAATTTTTGATAAAAACATTGTTTTTAAAGGGAAAACTGCTTTCTTTCTCAAGTTACTTGATGAAAATATTCATGCGCTAAGAAATCAAGGTTTTATCAAGAAATGCATTAGAATATGTTGACAAAAATCATTTTTGTATGTTACATGGATTATATCTAACTTTAAATTTTATGCCTGATACAATACTCTTTAAAAACCTGTTTTATTAGAAGAAATAAGAAAGAAAGAAAATGCTAGAAACATATTAAGATTCTGTTTACAATTTTGCTTTCATCGGTTTTCATTAGAGAAACAAATTGTGCAAGTATTTCTTTATACCATTACATTTGAGCTTTTCCCCTACATAGAATTTTGAGACGGTCCCAAATTAAGAGCAAAATCATAAAATGACTAAAAGAATTTTTGGAAGAAACTATTGTGACAAATGATGAGCAATTTCTACATTTGTCACAATAGTTTCTGGAGGTGTTTGCCAGTGGTGCTAGAAAACACAAGTCATGTTAATTTCTACATTTGCTTCTGAGGGTTTATGCTAGAGGTGCTAAAAAACACATTATGTCAATTTCTACATTTGTCACAGTTGCTTCTGAGGGTTTCTGCTGGTAGTGCTGTAGAAAACATATTTTGAGTCTAACACAAATATTTCTGAGGGTCTCTGCTAGTTGTGCTAGAAAACACATTATGAGCAATTTCTACATTTTTCATTGTTATTTCTTAGGGTTTCCGCTTGTAGTGCTGCATAACATTTATATTTAAAAGAAGAGTTAAAGATGTAGGGGTGAGGGGGTGATAGTTATTGCATTTGTCAATTCCACAATATGGTAGGGGAGACACGGTAATTGGTTGCTGCAAGTGCAGTTCTGTTAGAGAGAGTGTAGTGTCATTCCCAATATATCTGAGCGATAGCCTTCACATTTATTGATGGATTTCAAAATCATTCGGCACACATGTTTTTCCTTGAAATATAGATGTGAGAATCATTTAACCCATGCCTGTTTGTAGAATAAT
The DNA here is from genome assembly GCA_947846245.1 of Cerastoderma edule. Classification (NCBI taxonomy): domain Eukaryota; kingdom Metazoa; phylum Mollusca; class Bivalvia; order Cardiida; family Cardiidae; genus Cerastoderma; species Cerastoderma edule. The sequence continues at coordinate 24,431,549 of OX401412.1, read as the reverse complement.
TTTACATGGACTGTGTCTGAATTCGATAGCAGTTTATTCTTGATTACAGAGTGTTGAAGGTTCAGTGCAAAAGTATAGTAAGAGCTTGACAAACATGAAGCACTTACTTTTGTATCGCATTGAACCCTCAGTATACAAAATGACCTTTTTTCTTATATATTATATTATTGAGAATCATCTATGACAAAAAGATATTTCTCAGTATGATGGTGTTCATGGATTTTTCCTTCGTCACAAATGTTTTTTGAGTCATTTACCAATGGTGCAATTTACACAGTATTGAATTGAAAGAAAAGTTGAAATGGTTTTGTATAGAATTCCAGAATGTACTAGGGAAAAACTGCTCTTTGTGTGCAGTGTCCCTTTTTTCATAAAATGATTTTAACAATCTCCCAAATGATGGTATTTAATACTAAAATGTTTAAAACAAACCTTGGTGCAGATATGTACTTCTCTCCAGTTTTCCTTTGAAAGATGAACTTTAACTTGTTCATTTATTAAAACATTTTCAAAAACACCTGCAGCAAAGGTTGAAGAACCAATTATGCTTATGAGAGAAATTTCTCAAACTGAGCAATACCTTCTTGGTCACAATTGTTTCTACATTATCAGAAAATATTCTTTTCATACTTATAGTTCATTCCAATATGAATGTCACAAAACCATACGGTATTGAAAAAAATATATATGTCAAAAGAGAATAAGCTCATGACAGCAATATTTTCCTTTCATCACTTTTAATTTAATGTTTTGAAAATTACATCAACAAGGTTTTTTCTTTTATCACTTTGAATCTCATATTGTCAGTTAAGATGGCATAGAAACCGGTAGTATTGGGGATCAAGGAAGGCTGTTACAAAACTAAAAAATTGTTGATATGGCGTTAAACACCTTAGAAACAAATTGGACACCGGTGAAAGTTGCAGTGTTTTGGCCATCAGTTCTTTACATTCTCTCCATGTGCAAGAGGATTAATATTTATAAGAGTTAATCAATTTACTGTTCAATTATATGATGTTACAAGCGGAGGGCTTTCAATGATTTTCAATACAGCTTCATCCTCCCAATATAGGATACCATTGATAGAATATTGATCTTTTGGGTCACACATTTATAGATTCAATTTGGTGCCCAAATGCCATACTGGTGTATGGCTTCCTTTTTGTGGGCCACTTACTATACTTGTGCATTGGTTCAATGCAATTCTGCTAAGGGGGGGTTGTTTCTTTTGGACCATGTGATATTTCTTTGACAAAAACCATAACACTGGAACTAATTCTAATGTCATATGGAACTGAAACTCTTAGCCCTTAGAATGCTGAGTAATTTTCTTAAAATAGGTATGTGTGTCATCTGCTTTGCAAAACCTTAAATATCTGCTTAATTGTATTGAGAAATGATGCCCAGAGTTGCAAACAGGTTAGATCACATGCCAGGTGCCAATTTACTTGGCGGCTGGCCTGGATCTAACCAGTTTGCATAAGCATGAAGACGGTTCTAGCACTATAAGGGTTAGAATCTTGTCGTTTGCTCAGATCAAAGTGGGTTGCCTTTTTAAACATAGCTTTTCAGCAAACTCGCAACCATAAAACAGAGAAGAAAGTACTGAAGATTTCATTTTGAAGAATTTCTTGTATTGTCACAATGAATACTTTAATCCGAGTAAGGGGTAAAACATGAAGAGAAAGGTTTTTAAAACAATAATGATACAGGAGTATGTAGCAAGAAAAGGAAAGGTCTTTAGGTACAATTTGGGAAAAAAAGGATACAGTGATAATTATGGGTTCTAATGGTTATTTAAAGAAAACAGCACACACTGATATACATTAATGAATATTGTAATATTTCTTTCATTTCAGTCCTGAACTCTCTGTCAAGCAGATTGTGACTTAGATGAACAATTGCTCTTTTCAGGCTGTTTCTTCTGTTGACACATTGACTTTTAAAACTGACTGCTGCTGATCTGTTGAATGAATTCACATAGGAGTAAAAGATAATGGTATCTCAAATCATTTGAATATAGGAGAGCTGGTAAAAGATTTTAAAACAAACTTAAAACAGACTTATTGTCTAACGTAATTATGGTTTTGTGTCTTGTGTCTAATTATGTTCATCCTCTATATGTGTATGTTAATATGATTGATGCTGCTTATATACATTACATCTGACCTTTAGAATTGTAAATATGTTTATTTTTGTACTTAACTGGAAACTTTTTAAAGTTTACCTACTAAATAAAAGATTTATCTACCTATCTAGTGTCAACTTTGTCTTTTCCAGGGCACAAAACATCAGACGGTTGTCAAATTCACAGTTGTGCCATGTCCCCCAGTGGTAGAGGTACTAATAAAGAGACCTGATGTGAAATATCAACTGGGCTTTAGTGTACAAAATGGTGTGGTAGGTAGTCTTCACTGTAAAGTGATGTTCAGTTATTTTGAATTAATTCCGTCACTGTGAAATATCAACTGGGCTTTAGTGTACAAAATGGTGTGGTAGGTAGTCTTCACTGTAAAGTAATGTTCAGTTATTTTGAATTAATTCCGTCACAATAGTCTTACAGTCATTCTTGTTTAACCCTTTACCAAACGCCAAATATTCGACTGACCCAAATAGAAATAGTTTGCAGGCAACATTTCCAAATGTGATCAAATTTGAATAAAAATCAGCTGAAAGAGTAGAAAACATTGTCAGAAAAGGAGAAATTGCTTGTTAAGAGTAATTTCTCCTTTTCCCACAATGTTTTCCAGAATTGTCTGCAACAAAGTGTTAAATGTCGTTATTGTTTGATAATGGGTTAAGTGATATTCATTTATTTTGAATTACTGTAATACTGTTACAGTCAATCTTGTTTAAAGTGACCATGGCAAAAAGGAAGTAGAAGTTTGATGTGCAAAACAACCTACAGAATAATACAAGACAACATTCATTCAGAATGCTCCTATTGGAGCTTTCTGAATGACTGGTTTCTTGTTTTATTATACCCTCTATTTAGAGAACTGTTCATGCATTGTTAAAGAATGGTCACTTGAAACAAGATGTACTATATTTCTGCAATTCCACAGAGGGATTACGACAAAATTCTTACTTAAAAGTTGTTTTCTGTCATTTTTTTTTTTAAATTGAAGAAACTACTTAAAATGTCAATTTTTTATTTGTTTAATGATGTCCTATTGTCAACTGAAACAGGAATCAGCTTGTGGATTAATTGGTTATTTGTAATTGGAGACAATACTTCCTGCTTTAAATTGTTAACCTTATTAGAGAGACCACTTGGAAACAAAAGTAGTAGTGATTAATTTAAAGCAACTTATATGTTTCTTTGAGAAAGTTATTTAGATATCAGATGTGCATGCTTTCCTTCTGTTACAAGTTTACAAAAAAGTTATTTACTACTGAGGCTCTTGATCTCATTGCCTCAAATAATTGAATCAGTTTCTTTTTTTATGATTATTATTTATGGATATACGTTTGTCCTTAAGGGAATGAGGTCACATGGTTATAAACCTTCAATACATTGCTGGGCTCAGTTGTTTTTGGTCCTGGTAGGCCATAATTCACTCATTGAGATATTAAGATATTGACCAAACTGAACCTGGTAGATTAGTTGACCTAGAGGATCTACCAAAAAAAAATTGGAACGTCAATGTACTGATATTCTTGGCTTTACTTGAAAAGGAAAGATAGGTGTTCGTAGTCATATGAATGTAGCCTCTTTATTGTTTTTTTTTTTAATTTCAGGAAATTTACTAGAAATATTAAACGTCTTAGTAATATAGTTTTAGTCTTGACTAAGTAAAAGAAAAGAAAAAGTACATATTTAGAGAAAAATAGATTTATTTTGTAAGATACAATTTCAATATGATTTGTTCCATTTCGGCAAATTATACCAGAAAAATGTATCACCTTGTGATAATATTCTAGTCTAAACTTGATGTAAAATGGGTATGCTCAGATTCGTATAAATTGAGCTTGTAATTTCAATATGAAAATGATTTTTTTATTTTTACCATTTCAGATATGTAGTTTGTTACGAGGAGGAATTGCTGAGAGAGGAGGGGTGAGAGTGGGACACCGTATTATAGAAATCAATAACCAAAGTGTTGTGGCTGTTCCACATGAAAAAATAGTCTCATTACTAGCCAACTCCGTGGGAGAAGTGAGTTTTCATCCATCTTGATGATTTAGTGTAGCATTGGCTTTGATGCATCATGTATTATAAGCTAATTGGAATGTATTGATATACAGTCAATCTTGTTATAAGCAAATGCTTTTAGAAATCTGAATAAAAATTTGTTGATATAGCACTGAAACTACATTATAATCAAACAACTTAGTGCATGAAAAGGTATTTAGTCTTGGGCTATATTAACCCTTAAAGTACTGGAACCGACTTCATGCTTATGCAAACAGGTTACATCCAGGCCAGCCGCCAAGTAAATTAGTGGCTGGCCTGTGATCTAACATGTTTGCTACTCCAAGTATATTTCCTCAATAAAATAAGCAGATATTTAAGGTCTTGGAAATTAAATGACGCACATTTTTAGAAAATTACCCAGCATTCCAAGGATTGATAAATGTACATGACTTGCATCTGTATTTAGCTGTTTGTTGTCTAAAATACCATGATTCTTTGTCCTTTTACTATGGTTGCTTACAATAGAATTGCCTGTATACCATTAATCTTTTGCAAATCATTTTGCTTGAACCATTTCCTGCAATGGGATTTTTTGTACCGATATAATTTGAACACAACAGAAGACATGTACAAAATATGAAATGTGAAATTATTTTTGTGAAATTGAGTAGAAAACATTGTGAAAAAGGGAGACATAATTGTTATAAGCAATTTCCTCTTTTGGCACCATTGTTTTGATAACATTTGATGCAGATATAAACATGTGCGTACTTGGGAAATGATGAGTACTCAATCTGACATGCATGGTTTTTGTTAAAGTTCTTTTGTATTGAATTTCAAAAAAAAAAGAAAATACAAGTTGTTTAGTGATGCTTTAACACTGCATCCACCACAAATTTCCACTTTTCTATTCAAATAAATCCAAGTGTGAATAGATTATTCTATGCATTTTGATAGTGTTCTTGAAATACAAGATTACTTTTTCCTCTGTAAATAATATGAAACATATTGATTCAATTGTGAAGCAGCCTAATTCTGGTGAATCTAGTAAACTGTAACATAACAGAAAAATGGTTAACATGGCATTTAACCCTGTTTAACCCATTACCAAATAATAGCAACATTTGACCAGTTTGTTGCCGACGACTCTGAAAAATTTTGTGTGGGAAAAGAAGAAAATCTAATAAAATTGAAAAATAATCTTCTGATAGGGCAGAAAACCCTATCAGAAGATTATTTTTCAATTTTATTAGATTTTGTAATGTCTTCTGCAAACTCTTTCAATTAAGGAGTGTTGAAAATTTGGCATTTGGTTTAAGGGTTAAACCAATCAAAATCCTCTTTGTAATTCGAAATTTATTGTTTTAATTGTGTTTCCATTCCTTTTCAGATCCATATGAAAACAATGCCTACATCGATATTCCGTCTACTGACCGGTCAAGAGACACCTCACTACTTATAGCATGGCTTCACCCTCATCTAATGGTCATTCACTGGTCATCTGATTGTCAACCAGCGGTTATCCTCTGGTCATTAGCGGGTCATCCACTGGTCATCTATTGGTCATCAGCTGTTATTTGGAGGTCATCCATTGGTCTACCACTGGTTCTCTGATGGTCAACCACTGGTTTCAGCCACTGGTCATTTGATGGTCTGCTGGCAATTAAGTGGTCAGCCATTGGTCATCAACTGGTTGTCTGATGGCCATCCACTGATTATTTGCTGACCGATGTGACCATTCTATTGTCATACTCAGGACATAGCCTGGCAACTGTAAGCTGGACAACTGACTTGATTCTGAAAGGCAAAAGAGGAGAGCTGTTTCTTCAATACTTGTATCTTCAGTCGTCATGGTTCTATTGACCAAGAAACCAAGCTTCCTCAGAAGAATTCATTTGGGAAAGTAGCTAGGAAAGAGTATCGTTTTGTATTGTTTAGGAAATACCATGAGCCTGTATAGGTGTACTGACCCAAACAATATGGCGGAAAAATGGATGAAAATGGCATTAAACCATAATCCAGTTTTACTTATGTTGTGTGATTTCAATTCTAATAAGACCTGTTACAAAGCCCCTTTTATGTGGATATGGCTTCCACTTCTTTTGGCTTGGTGATTAATTATATACATTTCTAGAAATCACTCAATGAAGGTACCCAGGGTTTTCATTAAGAACCGATTGCCAATGTAAAACAATTGGTTAAGATCCCTTGTGAATATGTTACTTCATTCCCAGTCATAGTATGATAAAAGAAGGTTGTCTGGCTGAATCAGTTAGATCTCAACCTGAATCTGTTACTTCAAATCTTAATGAAAACCCTGGGTACCAGTATACAGATTTTTGATAGGAAGACAGTCTCCTGGCTGACTAATGGAATGCTGATTGTTATGAGTCAGACATTACAGGATAACTGAAAAATTGTTTACACCATAAAAGATTGGAAAAAAATTAAATTTTTAATGATAAGAATAGAAAAGGGTTGAAAAGGGTTGATGGTTCTTGCATGAAAGTGTTTTCTTTAACTCTTTTATCCACCAGCATACAACATTTTTTTACTTTAAGCAGACGACTTTGGAAAAGCTTTGTATACATGTGAAAAATCTTTCAGTTCTGCTGTTGTGATATGTGAATAGAATGAAAAGGCGTTGTGTCAAAAAGAGAAATTGCTTGTAACAAGCAATTCCTCCTCTAGCCACATTGCTTTTTGAAAGTTGTCTGCTGCAATATGCAAAAATGTGGTGTTAGGTGGTAATGTGTTAATGAGAGCTGGAAAAGGAATCTCACTTGAAAGTTTACTTGTAATGAAAGGATGACATTATAACGCATGATAGAGTTATTCCAAAACAGGATTTTTTTTTTTTTCATGCAATAGATTTTTCAATTCAAGAATGATTCTGGTTATAACCTGCAGACCACATTGTTGCAAAAATAATTCTGATTATAACCAAATTCTGTTATTGCTGTGTTATTGTCACACTGTTTGATGGTGTATCAGTAATAGATATCTGTGTTTGACCAAGGGTAATAGAGAAGGTTTACAGGGATTCCTGAGTTATATATTTTATTTCATTGAAATCATGTTCAAGAAATTCTAGTCTGTAAAATTACCACATTTTTCAAATTTTGCTTAGTTTCACAATGTAAGCAATATCAATGGCCTGTAAACATTAACACCATGTGTTCTCATTTCATACAAAAAAATTTGATGTTGTTAAAGGTAATGGTACAATGCTTTTCATGGGCTGAGTTACACTGTTTAAACTATGCTTAAGATTTTGAGATGAAAATTAGACTTGCCCATTCTTTGCCAATTTATCAGGAATCTTTCCAGTCAACCTATTCATCTTGTAAACCAGTCTAAATTGGTCACGAAACAATAAGACAGTTTTTCTATTTTCTATTGATATGGTATTATGAAAATCGACGAAATACAATCTGATAGTGAAACACAAGCTCCTACACTTCTAAACACAAGAAATTTCAAATTTCCTTTTGTAGAAGCTGGGTTCAAATATCAGGTATATGTTTACAACAAGAGGCTGATTTACACATTATACCAAATGATGGTCCTAAATTGTTGGAAAAAGCACGATGAAATAAATGTTCAGGTATTATTTCGTAAAGGTTATTAGCTCTAGTTAAGAAAGACACATTCCACAATACATTGTCATATTATAATACTGTCATTGTATTTTGATTGATTATCACTGTTATACTTATCAAATTCACTCGGTAAATGTTTGACTGGTCCTAATCCACAGCAATAGCAGACAGGACTAAGATTATCTGTAAGGAGACAAAACAGCAAAATGGAGTTGTCTGTTGCCTACTTCCTGTGTACCTCAAGCCTATGCTGTCTGTCCCTTTCAATGGGTTGCAAAGACTCTAATGGGTACCTTCTCCACAGTTTTTGTGAACTTTTTTATCCAGTCATGTAAAGTCTCTTGGTCACTTCCTTATAACCCATTACTAAACAATAATGACATTTGACCAGTTTGTTGCAGATGACTTTGTAAAACATTTGGGGGAAAGGAGAAATTGCTCTTTACGAGCAATTTTCTCCTTTTCCCAAAATGTTTTCTGCCCTATCAGAAGATTGCTTTTCAATTTCATCCCATTTTGAATTGTCGTCTACAAACTCTTTCAATTTTGGACAGTCAAAAATATGGCGTTTGGTCAAGGGTTAATACTATATGAACAGTTTCAAGTAAGAGGAAAAATTGATGATTTGCTGAAATAGTATTGCCTGAATCGACCTGCACAGTCTAAATTATAGGACTGCTTAACACATTACAACCTTATTCCACATTTTTGTGTATTGCAGGAGACAACTTTCATACAGCATTGTGGCAAAATGAGAAATTGCATGTCACAAGCTATTTCTCCTTTTGCCACAAGGGTTTTCCAATCTATTTACATATCACAACAGCAGAACTGAAAGGTTTTTCACATGTTTACCAAGTTTTTATAAAGTCATCTGCTTCAATAATAAAAATGTCATCTGCAGATGGTAAAGAGTTAATACATAGTTCTACTCAGAGAAGCTAATAATCCAATTGCAACATCTTAGGGGCACTCTAAAGATTGTTTAATCCGGTGAAGACATGTCATAGTTGTCAGACATGTAAAATAACATTGATGAAGTATCATTTAGTGTAACACACATTTAACTATACAGATGATTAAAACATTGGTTATGTATACTTAACATAATATTTGTCATAAATTTTAGTGTAAATAGTGCTTAGTCTGTATATCAATAAATGTTTGAACCAATGAAAGAATGGCATTGTATGAAAAATGATAGTGAACATGTTGTATAGAACCCATTTTGAAGTAGTCTCATTGATTGTAATTATGAAGAAGAAAATGAAAATAATTATTATAAAAGTCTATAATTGATGTTTTTTAATCTCTTTCTCATGTAGGAAACTTTTTTTGTTTACATTGAGCTAAATAAAAGTTTAACTATTGTGACAAAAAGATAAGTTTATTTCTTTTTTGACAATGATTTTTAAAGCCTTCTGCAGCAAGCCCTGCAAAGTGAGGTGCCATTGATTAAGGTGACATTGTCAAGAATAAAAAGGATTATGGATCATGATCTTTTGAAGTTGTGATTATGGCTCATGATCTTTTGAAGTTGAACTAATACTGTGCTTGTACGTTTTCAAACATTTTGGGATTACTGAAATTGTTTGTAACATAGGTTGAAATGGACTGTAGGTACTGACAACAGAGCCATCAATGGATCATGTTAATGTGATGGTACAGTGGGATGAAAAAGTGTGTGAAAGTCTCATGTGTAAAAGAGATGGACAATTAAACTTGATAGTGAATTTGATATGTTATGTGTGTATTTACATGTTATTATTATTATGTGCAATATTTCCTTGAGTATTTAATGGCCTCTGTTAAAAGATATATTAAAATGTGATAATGTATGTATGTTAAATATAGTTTTTAATCAATCACTTCCAATCTTGATTAGCAATATAAGAATATACAAGCTGTCTCATAAAATGAATGATAAGTGCATTTTAATTGGCTAATTTCACAATTAAAAATTTGATGGAAAGAAAATGTACTTATTGTTAGAAATTTCCCTTTATTTTGCCATTTCTCTCAGTACACTTACACTTTTAAATTCCTTCTTTTCAATAGATTTTCAACATTTCCTTCCTTAACTTACTGTTTCTAAGTGAAAAAGAATAGAACATTTAAGAATGCATCATATTTGTTTCTTTTTTTTTAAGAATAGACCATACTCATGTATTATCAGGCTTACATATGGGTTGTTTTTTTTTCACTTAAATAGTTTTTATTTTGTAAATATTAAATGTAGTATAAAAAGGAATAATCTCTTCTGTAAGAATTTCTCCATTCTTCCAACGTTTTTTCAATTCAGATACCTTAAATCAAGAAATTCTTTGGTACCAACTACTATAAGGAATATTTCAAAGATGATTTTTGTCTGATTAGTAGGTTCATTTTCATTTATCTAATTTATCCATGTGGAATTTACATAGTTGTGACAGAAGGACAAATTGCTCGTTTGCAGCATTTTGTCCTTTGAAACAGTATTTTCATAAGATTTTCTCACAGAAGATCTAAGTTATGCTCAGATTGAAGATCTTGGAAAATCGACCTGTATGTCATACTCATTTTGTATTGAATGGTAGTCATACAACAAATTCACATTGTACACAAAATGAACATTGGGCTTGAAATGTAAAGCATGTTGTTATACAAGTTTGATATTGAATTTTTGAGATGTTGTATTTCTGGATTGTTTGAAATGACTTTATTATTAGATGTATTCTTTGTTCTTTACATGCAAGAGATCTTTTCATGAATTAAGAAAGTTACCCCCCTCTTTTTTTTGAAACCCAAAATCCTAAGATAGCTTGATGAAACACTGGTATATCGATGGTTTAATGTAAGACTATAGTCAGTGCTTCACAAACATGACACACTTACTATGTCTTGCATTGAATCCTCCAAAATGTTTGTCACAAGGACATATGCTTTTGCTGTACAGTTGACCAGTCCACAAAAATCCATCTAATGTTAGACAGAAGTGATTTCATTAAAGGTGATTTCATTGCAAGACTTTAGTATCTCCTTCACCTTTGTTAAAGACGTTCTATTGTCTTGCTCTGAACCTTTGAATAGAGCTTTCACAATGCTTTTGTTTGGTGGAGCCATGTATACAAATCTATTGGTTAAACCGTTATGAGTATTCATTAATTCATCTTATCACAACGGTTTCTACCCATGTCATTTATGATATTGGGTAGAAACCATTGTGCAGAAAATGATTAATATTCTTGTATGAAGATACTCAGAGAAAGACTTAATCTGCAAAGGTCAGAAGTAGGAGAAATTAATTGTGTGTATAAGAAAGGTGTTTGCTGAGCTTCATTAGGACTTGTATATCAATTGTATCACATTATCAATCTGCCTTATGCCAATCTTTCTGGATTTTTCCTTAAACAAACAGTATTTGCAACATATACCTTTAGAAACAAATTAAGGGGAGGAGAGAAACTGTTAGTTTTGAGCATTTACTGCTTGATCTAAACTTTTTCTTTTCATTACATAATAGATTTATGAAAAGAGTATATTATTTAAGACATGAGAAAAAAGGTTTGGTGATTCATGACACGTTTCTGTATGACATATGCCTGTAATACATTTGTGGCTTTTAATGTCTTGATTTAATGTGAAGTAAATTATTACAAAATCAGTTTGTTGTTGGCTTTTCTATTGGACAAAATAAATAGTTTGGTCCCAATTCATCCCTCTCTGCAACCAAATACATTTTAGCTTGTAAATAATTCAATATATGTTTTTCCACATCATCATAATGCACACCAATTGACCTCAGCTGTTGATGCGCCTTAAAACAACGTTCATTCATTCAACCTTCTGCATCATTTTGAATCAAAATTTGGGGTTTTCATGAGTGGTGGGTTTTCATGAGTGGTGGGTTCTCAGCTTGACGTTCTCTTATTGACAATTAAGAGGTGGAGATAAGCGAGATAAATTTCCTCGCTTACCATATGTATGTCTCTTTATCTTCTATTTAAAACCATCTTACCACCTAACACCACTTTTTTTGCAGCAGATGACTTTCGAAAAGCATTGTGGCAAAAGGAGAAATTGCTTGTCACAAGCAATTTCTTCTTTTGTCACCATGCTTTTTCAATCTATTCACATATTTCACAGCATACCAGAAAGGTCTTTCACATGTTAACAAAACTTTTTTTAAGTTGTCTGCTTCAAGTAAAATAAATGTTGTCTGTAGGTGGTAATAGTTAAGATAATTGCTCTTGTTTCATGTGGGCAACAGGTAGAGTGTTTGCCTCTTACTGAGGGTCCCACATTCGAACCCCCGTTAGGCAAGGTAAACTTTTCCGGGACTTACCCACAAATAAGGTAAACTGAAAAAATGTAACTGCATGCAAAAAGATGATATTAAAGAAAAACCATTCATCTGGACCTCTGGTTGAGGGAGCCTCAATGACCTAGGGGTTAATGTACATAAACCAAAATCACATGGCCCCTTTCTGTGGGTTCAAATTCCCTCGAAGGCAGTGCTACTTTACCCGTGTCCAGATTGACAAAGGAAATGCTGATGGTTCTACCCGACTTGGTAAGCCCTTATGTGCAGTCGAGTATGGGAACTTTTTAAGCCAGGCAATCGAAACATTATGTTGATGCTATGTAAAACCCAGTTGATATATAAAATATTTGATTAAGAGCATTGAAGAGCATAGGTTTTATTCTTGCCTTCACTGAGAATGGATGTCAAGGGAATTACTTAATTTTTTATCCCATTATTGATCTTCACATGACTTGCATCTTTTAAGCCACTGAAAACATTTAATTTTTTTATAAATACAGCTTAGTCAAAATGATTACGAGTCCATTATGAAAAAATATTTGTTTATTTTAGCAATTTCTGCTGATCCTAGTGATGGCATTCAGATTTTCATGAGAGTCAGTCTGACTTTTGACTGCTTGACAAGCCCTTGTCGGCAGTTATTGGTTTCCTCCATCATTTGTAGCCTGGAATCACAACATAACTATGATAATGTTGCTGTGATGTAAAGCCCCATGTATAAGTACTATGGCCAGTGTCTTTCAAATGCAGTGTTATAGACTAGAACCAATATTTGGAATCAAAGCATTTAGGATTAAAGGCTTTATCAGTACAAAAGAAGTTTACAAATGAATATTCTCATCAGTGTTCACTGTCATAGGAGCAGATTTATGTTGAAAGACCATGGTTTCCATGCAATGTATTGAATATTCATTTGTAAACTTCTTTTGATTGAGAGACAAACACAGTGAGTAAATTACTCATCTCCTAGAAGACCATGATGAAAAGGGAAATGATAAATACAAAAACACATCAACTAGGTGCGTGGTGACTTTAATGAACTTCAAGTCTCTAACGTCTGATTTGCATGGAAAACAGATTGTTTGACTTAAGGAGTTATCCAAAATGCATTAAGACCTTCCTATGTAGTATATGCTCAATATTTTCCAGGTCTAGCAAATTTAATCTAAGTAATTCACAATAGCAAGGATTTAGAGCAATAATTATATAGCAAGTCCTTACAAATCTGATGGACTTAGACGAGTAATGTATCAGACCTTTAATATACATCTAAACAGACATCGTTTTTGCCCTAGTAGGTTTTAACTAACATCCCTTTTTAACCAGTTTTCATCAGTAAAGAATATAATTACAAATAAACCTTTGATTTCATTATCTTTTCAAAAGGTTTCCAATAAGAGAAATGAATCTTTAAGAAACAATAATTTCCTAACATATTATGTAGAACCTTTTTAACTGTGTAGGCAAGGTCTGCAGGAATCTATTCACTGGTATGAATGTCATAATGAGGATATTTGTGTAAAGTTTGAATTATTTTATAATTCCTCCATAGCCTCTTCATCCTGTTCTTCGATAACTTCCACCATCTTCTTTTCCATCTTGACTGACTTGGCTGCAATGAAATAACCAAGAATCAATATAACTTCTGGTACAAACCACCCCTATCTTGATCTAAAAATTCTGCATTCTCATTTGCCAACATGGGCAGACTTCTTTTATGCAATCAACATTAGCTTTCTGTGTGCAACATGGTATTGTAGAGGAAGAACCTTATTTTTGATTTCAGTGATTCATTAGGTCCAAAGATAAAAAAAATAATCATCATGCATGACATAATTTGTATATGATGCTTTGCTTGATTTTATTAATTAACACAAAACCATCTTAGGAGAACAGCTTGTCAATAACAAATCATGATTCAGATACATTAAAACCATTTGTAGATTTTTTTTGCAGTCCAAATATCAACAAATCTCAGTGTCTTAAAGAGGGACTTTTCAATTGTCTTTAAGTGGGAAAATGTGATGAACCCTTCATCCAAACAATTCTGCAGCAAAGGAATAAATAGTTGGTAAATAGTTTACCTCCAGGTGCCTTGATGAGATGTATGTACTTCTGGACTTCTTCTATGTCTGCCTCCTTTCTTAACTCCTTTCCTTTCTTTAATCTGAAATAAGTATTGTAATGGTTAAAAGATGGATACCTAAGAGCAAATATCATCTTTTCATATAGTCTTTAAATTGCAATGGTCTTTAAAATTGAAGTCATCTAGACAAAAGTAGAGATAGTCTTCTTTTAAGATATTTGACTAAAATTAACTCAGATTTGCCTGTTTGTGCCTTGACTTTGGACATATAAAAAAAATCTTCCATTCACTATTTTTGTTTTTATAACTAAACTTTATATAATCTATAGAGTTTAACACTTTCTTCTAGTATGTATTACAGGAGGTAACTTGTTTTGATATCTTGTGAAATATAAGTAATTGTAAAGTTTATAAACATAATCCATGACAATTAGTCATTTGCTTCATTTTTCACAATAAACTACCCAATTAATGACAAAATCGCAAAAATCTCCTATGGTTTTCAAAACTATTACCATTGTTTTGGTATTTTAAAAAAAAAGATATAGCTATTGCCTACATACATTTTCTTTATTTTAATGACAGACAAAGTCTGATATTCATTTTTAATTCAGAAACTGTTTAATGAAATTCAAAAACTGGTATGGTTGTCTAGAAACTGAGCATAACAAACCTGTTTTTAATAAACTGTCCTTGTCTTTTTGTTTTGATCTCTACAATTCTGTGCATGGCTTTCACTAAAAACAGAACATCACATGGACATGAAATAAAAACACAAATGAAAACTAAAGATCACAAAGTTTGTTTGAAACAAGTATTAAGTTTACCACACTTTGGAATGAATTGTTTAACAAAATAAAAAATATTTTCAATCAAATCACTTGCTTTGAAACAGGAAACCTTTACAAAGCTTCATCATGACTTTCAAGCATTTCGAACAATTAGGAATTTCCATAATAGAGAATTTCATCTTTAGATCAGCATATCTATGGGGGTCCATATCTATGAAGTATCATATTTGTGAGTAAAAAGATTATTTATCACACAAGCAGTATTTTTTTTATTTATACCTAAAAATCTGTGCCTCAAAGAATTAAGTACCTGGCATCTATAAAGAGGCCTGTCCATTTTTTTTAAAACCACTAAGAAAATTTCCTTCATGAAAAAAACATTTAAACCCATGCAAGTCATCAAACCATATAGGGGTCAATATTTGTGAGTTTACAGTAGACATTTTTCAAAGACATAAATCAGTTACAGTATCAAGAAATTTTTTCAAATAACCTGTATTTTGCCAAAGCTCTCTGTTGTATTTAACCGGTTCATTTCGTCTCTTCTCAAATTCAAGTGAAGGGTCGACAGCAAGATCTTTTCCAGCAGCCTTTCTGAAGGCCTTGGTCCATTTTGTCTTCCTAGGATTCTTCTTCTTCTTGAAGGCTTTGTGACATTTTGACCGGCAAAATCTGAAAATCTGAATAAAAAACATACTAAGTAAACAATGGTCTCTTGAGACTGATATATAAACCTATAGATTCATTAAACATCAGTATAATTAGTTAAAAATACACATCCACAAAAGACCGTGTGTATCTTTAACCCTCTATAACCCTTGACTGAAAATTTTTGGAAACAACTTTGCCCCATTTGTCATTAAAAAATGATTTTCTATTATTTATTGTCATTTTTATACCTTTTTTTTCTGTATGCAATTTTACATTCTTTTTTTGCCAAATAACCTGGAGTAGAATATTATGCAACTTTCGTGTGCATTTCTGGGCATCAATGCTGGAATGTTCTAGCAACATTTTTTCTAAACCATAGACGAGGATAATTCATGAGCTTATCAGAAGTGACAATTCAGACTTTGACACCTTACATTAGTTTGGAGTATACGCACAGGCTATGACCCCAAGGCTTTTGAGGAAGGTAGCATGGGAAATGAGTTCATAATGCGTGAATGGTGCAATATGAGCAAAAAATTTCAACCATATCATTGCTGGATATATTTAGGATTTTCAAGTGAAAAGATGCTGTGGTGAGACTTGCTTTGATTTCTATACAACCACTGTGCATAAACAACTCGGTTTCAATACCAAGTTGAAACAACATCCGCGAAAACCCGTTAACTTTGAGATTACATCCAAAAATATACGATCTAAAGAGGAATAACAATAATTTGAAAATGTTCAATGAAAACATACTTTACAGTCGTTACGGGCAAATTCCACTCCGTGACCTGGGTAAATTGTAGACGAACAAAAATAACACTTTTCTAAACGCATTTTTCAGTTTTGTCAATATTTCACCACCGTGTTATTAAAAAGGACAGTACTAAACCCCGAGATGGATAAAAAAATGTCGGCGAAGTCGGCTCGGTGGATGTTTTCACGCGTTACGTATTGCGTTTTTCTATGGCAATAATTTTAAAAGGAGAATTATTGAATTGAAACCTGTTCCTATGATTCACCTTTTATCTACATTTTAAGAACAATCTATCTTTAATGCTCTAAATGAGATTCTAAAAAGAAGCGGCCTAACCTGCCAAGGGAGGTAATCAAACGAATTAAACTGGTTCCCGACCTCTGTCAGAATTTTTATATAAAAAGCGGTCACCAGCAGCAACTTTTCTGACAGCATGAATAATGGGACGAGTTTGGTTTAAAATCACTGCACTGTTTTTCTATTTATTTTGCATGTACGTGATCAGTTCCCTCATTTTTACGAAGGGATTTCTGTTGAAGCGCGATGTAGTGGACCAGCAGAGCTCATGTCGGGTGGAGTTTGCCCAGTATGCAGACGGACAGAAGCACGGGGCAGACGGATGCTGGTTACACCGGCGCTACAACAAAGCCGTCTTCATCGTGATCGACGCGCTCAGGTTCGATTTTCTCGTCAAATCGAACGAAACACGACCGTTCTACAACAATCTACCGATCGTTAATGAACTGATTGAAGGTAAGCCTATGAACTCACGACTGTATAAGTTCATGGCGGACCCACCAACCACAACAGTGCAGAGATTAAAGGGACTCACGACTGGAAGTTTGCCAACTTTTGTGGATGTCGGCACGAATTTTGGAAGCTCGGAAATCAAGGAGGACAACTTTATTGATCAGGCAATCAGAAGAAATAAAAAGATAACATTTCTGGGCGATGAGACATGGACGGATTTGTACCCTAACCAATTCAACCGAGCGTTTCCAGTCCCGTCATTGAACCTAAAGGATTTGCATGCAGTTGATAATGCTGTTTTGAGCCGAATTTATGATGAGTTAAAGCGACCTGACTGGGATATCCTGATAGCCCACTTTCTTGGTGTGGACCATTGCGGACACACCTATGGACCAAACAGTCAGGCCATGGAGGATAAACTGGGTCAGATGAATGAGATGCTTAGGTATGGTTGACTCACAAGTTTTCCTGTCAAACATGATTCCTGGATCAAGCTACTTAGTTGCACTCTCACCTCATACATGTGAAAATGAATGAATTGCATCCAATATTTTAGATGTACCAGGGTTATCATTAAGAGCCCGACGCGGCCAATTTGTCGCTTCAAATGACTTTTTGGTCGCCTCTAATAACAAAACAAGAAAGGCGGTAATAAGAAGTAGTCAAAACATCTGATTTTTGTTGTGTGTCTGTTTCATTGGCCTCCTCAAAGCGCAAGTTGGCATCATACTCGAACTAAAAAAAACACACCCTGGACATACAAAAAGATATCCAGCTATTGAAATGTCTAAATTCTCTAACAACGTTTTGAAAGGGAATCTTTTGCTTTTGATTAGCCATATGTATACAGATTTATTTTGAATAGACAATTTTAGAAACTTAACTTTTTTCCTCATTTTTGAGCTGTGAATGGTTCAGGTTAAAGCAACTGCAATATTCAATAACCAAATGTATGGTTTTGAAGACAAGGTATACTTAGTATTTGTTGAAAGCATCATTCCAGTAGTGACTACTTTTAATCAATTTACCAATAGCATATTTAATATACATTTCAGAAAAGTTATTAAGCAGCTGGATGATAAAACTGTGTTGTTTGTACTTGGAGATCATGGGATGACGTCTACAGGAGATCATGGAGGGGACAGCCTTGATGAGGTGGAGGCAGGATTGTTTGTGTATAGTCCAGCAAAGATAACAGCTTCTAATTACAAAAAGGTAATGTTTTGGTCTGTGAAACCTTTTTTTCAAAACTTTTGTCTATGCTGCAAAAGGAGAAACCGAAAGGGTTATGTATTATACTTCAATTTTTAACATAACCCGAGTACTGTAATAGCTGCGCAATTTTAACTTTTTGATTAATGCTGAATATTAAAATTAACACACTGCGCAATTTCAACTTCTAATATTCTAGGCTCCTATAGGATTAGTATAGCAGGACAAGTTAACCTGGCCAAGCTAACTCAACAGAGTCAACCCACAGGTTGGAAACAGGCCGAGTCACCCTACAACGATATTTGGGAAGGCATAATGCCATTACTCCATTCTGATTTGTATTATTTTGTATCAACAAATGATAAAAAGAAAAGATATCATGAAGAAGAAAATGTTCTTGATAAGCAATACCTTCATTTGCATCGCAAATGTTTCTGGAGATTCATTCTCTAGTTGAACTCAATAAGAAGAAAATGTTTTTGAAGAGTAATGCTTTCTTCTTCATTGCAAATGTTTCTAAAGATTTGTTCTTAAGTTGAACTGAAAAAAAGCCTTCTTCTGATTTTTCATTTCAGGATTACTATAAAACCATCAATCAAGTGGACCTAGTTCCGACTGTTTCCCTACTATTGGGTCTTCCCATACCATTTTCTAACCTGGGAACCATCATTACAGATCTCTTCAATTACTGCACCTGGTCCAAGGATTCCCACATAAAAGAGGTGAACTATGATATCGTATATCTGTAATTTCAAAAATATCTTAACATCTGCTTAAAATTTCAACCATTTACTTTTAAAGTGATTTCTCATTTTAAAATCTTATGACAAGCTATTACTACTATCAATACATTGTTTTGTAACCAGTATCACAATGGAAGTGTTATATTTTAAACTTTACAATAGACCTCAATACATGCTTTTTATTTGGCTGAAGGGAACTGGTCAATAAAAATTAAAAACATGATTGAAATGACAAACTTTCAATTTATTGATGATGAGTAAATTCTCCCAAAGCTGAGATTATTTTAGATACTGTCATCTGCAAAGACCGTTGAATAAGCTTGTTAAAGGAAAAGAATGATATCACATTAAACGCTCTGCTCTAAAATTAAGAAAATTATTATTAAGTGATTGCAGATTGGAATTGGGCCAAAAATGTTTTCTAATTTACCACCCAGACTTTTCTGTATATTATTTGATAGGAGTGATTTGTAAACATTTTATCCAGGACCTCTGTAGCCTTGTGTATAGTGTACTGACCATGGAATAGGCAGCATACCTCATTCAGTAGGATCAAACCCTGGTTGAGATAGATGAATTCTTTCAAGAACGTAAGTCTCATGGCTGATTATGGAATGCCAATGGTTCTAAACACTTTGGCAAGCTTTTATGTGCAGTAAAGCTTATGTTCTTGATTATGAACTGGGTTACACAAAAAAATCTGAATGCTGCTGATGCAATGTTAAATAACAATAATGATAAAACAAATACAGTCAAACTTGTGCTTACGGCCACTTGTGATCAGCGGTCTTTTCCGTTCAACGGCCATTTTAAAGTCCTCCCAAACAATTAGACTCTTTAAAATTCCTTGATAAGCGGTCTTCTCTCTGATGCGGTCAGCGGCCAGGCTAATTAATCCCAATCAACTTTAAATCAATTGTCATAAGCGGTCAATTAATTTTGTAACTACCGCCGGCGATCACCGGCAGTTTTACCACTAAGTGTGTTGTTTATGTAAAAGATAAAACCTTCCCGTGTAATTGGGAGGTGTAAACTGAGACGCATGCAACTATCGATTTTGTCACGTACACAAACTGGCTAGTTACCCTTTCTTTTATTTGCCGCAGATAAAACTCGCAATTATTTTACTCCCTAAATATTTTTAAACAAAGGAATCTGTCAAACCCAAAAAATAGGTCTTTCAAAGGAAGCAAAATCCCCTTCTCTGTCTCATGGATCAAATATCCTTGAACGAAACCACTAAATGTATCAAGATGTAAAGTCCGTTATGTAACATCAAAAGACTACAGGACAAAATTGTGCCCTTTGATGTTTGTTTTGAAGCAACTCTTGTCCCAAGTTTGGGAAATTCCTTTCATGAAGAAATTGCAAGAAGAATGAAAGCGGGATGGGTTTTCTTTCATCTTGCGTTTGTGGAAGATGAAAAAGGACAAGCAGCAAGTTTGTGTAAGAGAAAAACTGACCGATATTTCACACATTTCCCGTGAAGATGTACATGTATATAAATGCTAGTTTTGTGGTGGTGATTTATTACCGCATGGGGTTCTTAGGTAATAATGGACTGCTAGGTTTTTATTTAAGTTGAGCAGACCAAAATGTCATTTGATTTTTCAACATGTTTTTTTCATCAAAATATTTCAATCATTTTGGGAATTTTTCATCGGAAATTGGGATGATTGGCCACTTAATTTGATTGTGAATTGGTTAGGTTTACAGTACCAAACATATAAGGAAAAGAAATCTCTGTATGGTCCATATACATGTCCAATGTTTAAGGTGAATTCCTAGGGTCACACCAAAATTTTGATAGGATGATTTTTGCGATAAGCAGCCACCTCTGTTAAGCAGCCAATTTCACCCTGTCCCTTGGGTGGCTGCTTATCGCAAGTTTGACTGTATTGTTTATTTCTAGGTTTTTCACTCCGTTGAGGCATTGCGGCTGAATGCTAAACAAATCAGTAACTACATAGATGTATACACAAAACTCTCCACTGATTTAAACAGTAACAAATTGAAAATGCTTCAACATAATCTTGAGGAGACAGAGCAGCGACTCTCGACACTTGTTACAGAGCTCTTCATACATAACTTTGCTGAAGATGCCCACGGGACACTACACAGTATTGAGAAGGATTATCTACGGTACATAGAACAAGTGAGGAAAATGTGTCAAGAAGTGTGGGCCAAGTTTGATATGATGTCCATTACTCTGGGAGTTTTGATGATGGCCGTGACCTTGCTCGTGAATATTTACGTGCTGATGTTTGAGAGTAAACTCTCCGAGGATAAAGGAATGGGGACACTGGTTATAGTGCTGGCGGTGTCTGGTGTGTTTCTTGGATTTGCCGTGATTCAGTCACTGTTTCTGGAGGGGAGCTCTGTTAATATTCTCGCGTTTATTCTTGGCGTGTTTGATGTTGTTGTTATTGTCATTATTATGCTTGTGGTGTACTCGAACAAGAACCAGAAAACACCAACAACCAAAAAGAAACAAAGACTAAGCGTAATCTCACAGTTTTTGATCAACTTTTTTACATTAGAACACTTTGTTGCCGGTATATGTACTTTAATTTGTGTTTGTGGCTTCTTTACTAACAGTTTTGTAGTAAATGAAGACTCAGTTATCCTCTTTTTAACAGAGACAATGATCTGGATGTTCTGTTTCAAGTGTGTTCAAGGATTGATCAGGGATGGGAAAAGTGGGAAAGAATTTACAAAACTTAAATCAAAGACACCGAAAAACTTTGATCTCATGAAATATTTTACGCAGCCTGTTGCCATTGTGCTTTTACTCAGTTTTATGTGCAACCTTTGTTTACGCTTTTCAAAGAACTTCAGGTCATGCCGAGAAGAACAAATCGTTGAAGGCAATTGTACAAACTCATTGTTTCTTTACCCGTTGTCAAGTATTGGACAAACTGTGGAAGGTAATAAGAATGTCCGCTACTTTTTCTGCACCACATGCCTGGTGCTGTTTACTTACTTATCAAGGAAGTGGATGTCATACTATGGTAATCTGAATGGAGGTAATTTGGCAGTACTGTGTGGAAGGTATGTGATACCTGTCTCTGCTGTGGCCACCGTTCTTCATTGGGCAGTACAGGTGAGTGAGCCTCTCTCTAGGTGGGTTCTAATTCTGGGTACTGTTTTACTAAAAGATTTAACTCTTTACCAATCGCCAAATTTTCAAATGTCCCAAATTGATAGAGTTTGCAGACGACATTTCAAAATGTAATGAAATTCATAAATGAACTACTGAAAACATTGTGGGAAAAGGAGAAACTGCTTGTTAAGAGCAATTTCTTTTTTCCCACAATGTTTTCCAAAGTCGTCTGCAACAAACTGGTGAAATGTTGTCATTATTGTTTGGTAAAGGGTTAAGTGAAATATTTGCAACAGTTGAAATTGATTTATATGGTTACCATCTTGAACAAAAATGCAATATTGTTATGTGACATGTCATTGAAAGCATCTCGTAGATACAATTTCAATTATATGTCACTTTGCAATATTGCTTTTCTAAATTTTAAAATAAGGGGGATGGTTGTTTTGAACTTGTGTAAATCTTTTGCATGATCGATAGAATTTAGTAATTTGCTACACTGGTGATTGTATTGAAATTTTTTTTGAGAGGTAGACTGTAGTCTCCTGGCTGACTTGAGAATGGTTATGTTTCTACCTAGCTTGACCAGCCAATACAGGTAGTCAAGTATGGGTTTTTTTTCCCACCATAATGAGCTTGGCATTGCATCATGATTGAAATGATGTAAATCCATGTAAAACTCTGATGCAATCAATTAACAGTTGAGTGACTTCTTTAACCCATTACAAAACAATAGCAGCATTTTACCACTAGAATGATAGTTTCTATATATTGTTGAAGCTGTCATTCGGCGATAATCTTGTCCATTCATTGTTTTTGACTCATGACAATTTTGCATGTTTAGTTTCAAGTTTCTCACCTAGCAAAATTTGATCAAGCATATCGGACAATTATTTTTCTATGTAATCAATTAAAATCATGTAGTATTTCAATTTGTATTAAAATTTGTATTTAAGTCCACTCTGTTGTATTTTAAATCTTATACTTATGCAAAGCTACTATGAAATGCTGCTTTGATACTAGATGTGAATTTCTACTGTTTTCATAAATGAAAGTGCTGATATTAATTAAGCTCGCCTGAATACATGAACATGTTTTGTATACATGTACATGTATTTATGTTATTCTAATCATAGAGAGTGACATATATACTGGTAGGCATGAGACCAGGCGTAATGAGCTGTGTTATGAAAATTATTTGGCTTAAAGTTAACCCATTACCAAACAATAACAACATTTGACCAGTTTGTTGCAGATGACTTTGGAAATCATTGTTGAAATCTTAACGAGCAAATTTTCTTTTTCCGACAATGTTTTCTGCCCTATCAGAAGATTATATTTTCAATTTCATCACATTTATAAATGACGTCTGCAAACTCTTTCAATTTGGGACAGTCGAAATTTGGCGTTTGGTAAAGGGTTAATTTGTTCACATAATAATGATAAAATAAACAGTTTATTTGTTAACTTATTTCAGGGTCTACCTGAGAGAGTATTAAACACCTTACCAATGTGGCAGCAGCTCTTACTGGCTCAGTCAGTGTATGTGATGGTGTTGGTATCTCTAGCTGCCGTCCTCGTCTTCCCTCTCTTTATATACGTCCTGCCTAAACAACAAGATAAACTTGCTGTTCCAGCGACTGGGGAGAGCACAGATGTCATTAGAAAAGTGTACAACCATCTCAAGGTATGGGCTTTGTAAACGTTTTGTATTCCAAATGGGAAAGAAGAAATTATCTTTTGATGTTAATCATTGATACTCTTCAGCCATATTACAACGCAGTTGTCGGGAGCCATTTTGTTTGACCTGCGTTAATATTTGGGTTGAAAAATATAACACGGGGTCCCTTTACATGCTATATGCCAGACATATATTTGTATGTGTTAATATATACGTATTTAAGCTGGACTGTTTGAAGGATAAGGAGAGCTATAGATACTACTCGCCAGGCATTGGTGTCGCTGATAATTTCTTCTATTTGTATGAGACTTTGTCACTGACAGATACCACAACTTTTATGAAGAAAATAGTTCATAAGAAAGCATGTCAAACCCAAAAAAAGCTGCTCGGTAGAAAAGCAAAGCATTTTAATTTCCTTACGCAAATTTGTGATTGTAATGTGTTTATTATTTACTATCTTCATTATTATATTATATTTTCAAGGTTGTTTCTTTTTTCAGGTAAACTGGAGTGGGTCTACTGCGCCACAAAATGGTAGTAACAGCTCAGAGCCGCCAGTCGTGTATGGGTTAGGGACTGTGTATAGTTCAGCTATACTCTATATTGGTATGCAAAATCTTACTTTTTTTATTAATTTTTAAATGCTCTTCCAATACAGCAGACATTTAGATACTTAATTACCAAATGAAAATATGCTCATCATATTACTTTCATACTTGTTATGGTCCTATTAAAGATAAGCTCATTGTTTTAACCCTTATAGTGCTGGAACCGACTTAATGCTTAAGCAAACATGTTAGATCCAGGCCAGCCACCAAGTAAATTGGCCGCTGGCCTGTGATCTAACCTCTTTGCTTTTCTCGGTATCTTTCAACAAAATTAAGCAGATGTTTAAGATTTTGAAAAGCAGACCACACAAAAGTATATTTTTAGAAAATTGCCCAGCATTATAAGGTTTGAAGGAGTGTTTATAATAGGACAGGTTTGTTATATTCCTGATGTCATGTTGTTCTCATCTCGATACATGTTTTATTTTCAGGATCAGTCCTTTATATTCTCCTATCCCTACTCCTGGGAGATGGGGTGGCTCCCAGCTTGTTGAGTGGTGCTCTATCCTTGGTGCTGTTCCTCGAGCTGTTCTCTATAACTGTGAGAACATGCAAAGAGAGAGGTATGTAAGAAACTTACAAAATGTTGAAGATTTTTTTGAAAAACAAAATACTGACATGCATTCTTGAGTTCTCTTATCTATCAAGATGTATGATTTGAAATGAGCTATTACTTTCGTCAATTTAGTTATTTTGCAGCTAAATATCAAATGTGCTCTCTACTAAGATTCATAATAACTGTTTGCTGTCTACAATTGTCAATAAATGGTGCCTCCCACTGGCATAAGTGTCAAATTCTTTTGTTAAACTAAGGAGTTAAAGCTATCTTTTTCTGTTATCCATTCGTCATATAGTATTTGTTTGTGTCAGTTGCCAAAGTTTGAATGTTTTGATAACTATTCCAAAAGGATTATTATGAAAACCATTTTCTTATCATACATTTTATGACAGATTTACTGTTACCAGGCATTGTTACACTGTCTCTCATGACAACCAACTATTTCTATACAACTGGGCACCAAGCTACGATTCCGTCCATTAAGTTTGATGCAGCTTTCGTGGGTGAGTGTTTCTGATCCTTTTTCATCATAACCCTTATAGTGGTGAAACCGACTTTATGCTTATCCAAACAGATTAGATCCAGGCCAGCTGCCTATTATATTGGTGGCTGGCCTGTGATCTAACCTGTTTGCTACTCTGAGTATCTTTCTTCATTGAAATTAAGTAGATATTTAAGCTTTTGGAGAGCAGAAGACATAAAAATATATTTTTAGAAAATAATCCAGCATTCTAAGAGTTAAGTTATCATATATATTTCTTGCATCCATGGTAAGTTCCACCAAATGACCTCTGACCCTTTCCTTTTAGTTACTATTTTACATTGATGTTATTTCAACGAAAATGGTATGATGTCATATCATTTATTGAATTTAATATAACTCATTTGAAGGATTTAGGGATAAGACAGAAGTTTCTTTTCTAAAGCATGCACTCATTTAATACCTCTCACAATGCTCATGATGTGCTGATGGTTCTAGCCAGCTAGCCATCTGACCACATCAGGTTTATCCAATGATACACCTATAAAATAATAGTAATGCTGCCATATTGTTTTTCGCGAGACCTACGTCACTTTACTTTTGTTTTCAAATATAAATCTTAGGTGTGAAATCTAAAAACTTATTTAATTAAGGAAAGATTATAAATATCACAACTTATAATTTTGCCATTTCGTATGAGTTACCAATTAAAAATAATTTAAAAGGACGTCCAACATTACCATATACATTGAACTTTTTAACGTGGACGCTTCGAGGAAATGTGTTATATGCCAGGGACAATTTACCTGAAATATTGTAACCCTACACTTATATCCGAGGTGTATTTCTCAGCTCACAAAAATACCTGTGTTGTCCTGATTGCCCAGCTAGATTAAGCCCTGGGTGTTTGTCCATTGATTCTGAACCATGCAATGTAATAAAACAGAAGTTCTGTTGATAAAATGAAAAAATATTCCTCTAATTACAGGTTTCCATGGAGAGTGGACCAATTATGTGATACCAACATTGCTGATAAACCTAAACATGTTTGCTGCAGAAGTGTTTTTCACCTTCCTCTCACCCTTACTGATTCTGTGGCCATGTACAAAGGGACTCGTAACAGGTACGTCATCACCTATAGTGTCCAGGGTTGTCATAAAGAGCTGGCTACTGGCCAATTTGACTGCTTCAAATGATTTTTTGGTCGGCTTAAATTACAAAAAAAATGTAAAGCGGTCATAAGAAGTACAGTAAGACTTGTGTTAAGAGGCAAATTGATTTACACTATAAACCTAACAATGGACTTTCTGTAGTGGTTGTTTTAGGCAGGTTGGCTTCTTAAAAGGGTGGCTGCTTAACACAAGTTAGACTGTAGTTATAAAACCTAATTAATTTGGGTGTTCATTTGCCTCCTAAAATTGACAGTTGGCCTCTTACTCCAAAAATTAATGACAACCCTGATAGTGTAATACTGCAGCATGTGCATACTCACCTTTTATCTTTGAATGAACATTTTCATAGCAAGATTATGTTACAATTCAAGTATGACCAAATTTCTTTTGTCACCATTTTCCTGAATGTCTGCTTCATTGTAGTTTTAAGCTGTTTTGAGTTGTGTCTTTGAACCTAGTGAGGGAATTCCTGGATTCATGGATGTGTGACATCACAGTGGAGAAGTAACTTTATCAACATCAACCTTTTACCAATCGCCAAATGTTCGAATGTCCCAAATTGAGCAATTTCTCCTTTTCCCACAATGTTTTCCAGAGTCGTCTGCAACAAACTGGTCGAATGTCGTTATTGTTTGGTAATGGGTTAAATGATTTGGTACTAATGTTCTTTAAACAGAAGCAAAGTCATCAAAATAATTGATTCTACATTCTCTGTTGTTGTTGCTCATACAATTTTTCTTTAGTGCTTACATAATGGAATTTCGATAAATGATATGAAATTAGATTAGTTATAATTACTTTTTTTTCAAAATTCATTAAAACATGTTTGTAACTATGAAGGAATGAGCTTTACAAAATACTTCTGCTACAAGTTATTAAGTGTGAACATGAATGCTGATATCTGTTAGCCTTGTACATACTGGTTACAATGGAAATATGATTCAGTTTTATTTTGCAGCAACATAACCAAAAAAATGTTGAAAAGGTTTGAAACCTGTTACATAAAAGAAATTGCATGATTCAATATGTGCATTTCAGGTCTTGTGTTTCCCAAGAAGTCAGACTCGGAGCAACTATGGAGAGGTGACTATGTCATGTACGAGAATTCAGAGACGTTTACCAGCCTTCTAGTTAAACAGATGTCCATATTTTACTTCATCAATGGACTAAAGGTAATACAGGTTTCCATTGCAAACTCTTTTTTTCCAAATGGTGTCAAGTCAATCACATAATAAATATTTACTATCTTGATTTCTTCTTGACAAGCTTATATGTACCAACAATGTAGGATTTTGATATTGAATAGAAAAGTTTGCAAGAGAAAATTAAAATGAAATCTGAATGAGTTTTGTTTATGTTTGTTTATGCATAACATAACAAATTAAAACTTTTAATGAACAGCCAAAAAAGAGTGTTTTATCTAAACTCGATATTTAACAAACACCATGCGTGATTCGGAATAGAGTGATGTCACACGAGCCTCCATTATTGTATGATAATTAATCGTACTAACTTTACTTTATTAAAATAAGCTGTTGTATGTGTATGTAATTGTTTATATGTATGTAGCAACGACATGTTAATGTTATGCTAATAAAATCTTTGAACTTGTTTATTTTTTCAGATATTTGCCAGTATATTAGCTGCAGCCTACTTGAGACGTCACTTAATGGTTTGGAAGATATTTGCACCGAGATTTGTGTACCAAGCTGTGTCCAGTTTTGTTGTATTTGCTACATGTATATTGACACTGCTAGTAGTATTGAGGGTGAACAGTGCCTTAAACAGATGGGTTACGCGTCTTAACAATAAAAAGACAGGTTAACCCGTTCTTTCATATTAATACAATTAACACTTCTGTATCAGATTATTGAAGTTGAATGACCTTAGCTGTCAATGCATCTTAAAAAACCTCTGCATTAGATAATTGGAAATATAATTGGGGAAGAAAAAGTAATTGTTTGATATACACTATTTCTTTTTGATCATGATAGGTTTTTACCCAAAGAAACAAATACTGTGCTTATTTTTCCTATTTAATGATTACGGTCTGTTGATTCTCTCCATTAAAATTGTCTTGTATGGTATGCAGAAATTGGTTAGACTTTTCTGTCTCTTGATAGTTGAAAAAAAAACAGAAAGAAATGCTTTCTATTAGTAGCTATTGCCATTATTGAATGGCTGTGTGAATGATGTAATAGAAAAAACTTATTTTGTAAATTCTTATTATGATTTATCCCCATCCTAAATCATGTCTAGATATCAAACTTAAACACATCTAGACCTATCATTTTCAAATGCTGATGTAGTCATAATTATTTACAGTGTCAACTATTTTCTTCAAATACATAACACATGTATACCAGCATGTAACAGTCAACTCAAGAATTATTTTAAACAAACAGAAACGGCTCATTTATCACTTTTCTACTCAATATCAAAAAGAATTTGTGCTTTCACTTCCATTTTTGTCTACCAAATATCACATTTTTTTTTATATTTCTCCTAATTTTCATATCCATGACTTTGATATTCATGTAATTCCATTAAAGGGGATAAGATGATGATATCTA
Source organism: Cerastoderma edule (assembly GCA_947846245.1). NCBI lineage: Eukaryota > Metazoa > Mollusca > Bivalvia > Cardiida > Cardiidae > Cerastoderma > Cerastoderma edule. The sequence goes on along the minus strand of OX401412.1, from coordinate 24,402,336 downwards.
AACTACCAAGTAGAAAATAAGTTTAAGTGCTAAATGGTTTTTATATGTGAATGTAGATATAATCTAGAATGTATATACATACAATGAACTTGTTCTTGGCTGTCTGATGTAGACACTAATTGGATTAAAAGATCCATAATACAAATTGCCTGGTCAGATTTTTTTAAGATTTGAGACACAAATACATTATAGGTAGCAATTTGTCAAATCTTGAACAAAATCAGAAACCAATCATATTTTTCTCGATTAAAAACTAGGCAGCATCTATTGTTAAGTGTATAAGTGTATCATAATGAATTATTTTATTTGATAACATTTTGATTTTTGTTTTTAGCTCACCTGAGCACAAAGTGCTCAAGGTGAGCTTTTGTGATCGCCCAATGTCCGTCGTGCGTCGTCAACAATTTCTTTAAACGTCTTCTTCTCTTAAACTGTTGGGCTGATTTCAACCAAACTTCACAGGAATGTTCCTTGGGTGATGCTCTTCAAAAGTTGTTCAAAGAAACTGATTCCATTCAGAACTTTGGTTGCTGTGGCATGAAAAAGGGGGAATTTTCGTAATTCTTAAAAAATCTTCTTGTCATAATCCACTGGTCAGATTCTGAAATAGTTTCACAGGAATGTTCTTTTGGGGTCCCTTTTTAAAGATTGTTCAAAGAATTTTGATATCTCGAAAAACATGGATGCCATCATGCGTTGAATTTTGAACGTGTTTGCGTCATCAACAATTTCTTTAAACATCTTCTTCTTCTAAATTATTGATCCGATTTCAACCAAACTTCACAGGAATGTCTGTTGGATGAAGTTCTTTTGAAGTTGTTCAAAGAAATTGATTGTATGCTGAACTTTGGTTGCCGTGGCATGAAAAAGGGGGAATTTCTGTAATTCTTAAAAAATCATTTTGACAGAAATCCACTTATCAGATTTTGAAATAATTTCACAGGAATAGTCTTTTGTGGCTTGTTTTTAAAGATTGTTCAAAGAATTTTGATATCTTGAAATACATGCTTGCTATGGTGAAATCTGTTGAATATTGAATGTACATGTTTGTGTTTTACCTCATGTTCTTTGGGGTCCCGTTTTAGATATTGGTCAAAGAATTAGGGTATCTCAAAACACTGCATTTAACTTGAGCATGTTTGTGATTTCACTTTTATGGTAGAATGTATAACTAAAACAATATCTTCTCACAAACCTCTTGGGCAATGTTTGGATGTGGAGCATCCCTAGGTGTAGGGGAGAAAATATGGTTAAAAGAAGGAGTAAGTGGTTTAGATGTGGTATTTAGTATGAAGCATCATTTTGGGTATTTTTTAACATTTAAAGATTTGAAGAATCAGTCGTCCCTGTTATCATAAGTTTCCATGTTACATGTTTGCTATCATGTGTTATGGAGTAGTTGTCGTACTTTGATTATATGCAATATGATTTATATAATATTCTCCACCCAATACAGGAAACACACGAGAGAAACAACCTGTTATTTGTATCCAGACATAACGAATAATATAAAATGTGAGAAATGGACGGATTTGAAAACCATTTTATTAAAAGAATTCACAGGGATTGCGTGATTTACGAATAGTATTGGGAGAAAAGTCATTTTACATTAAATCCGCTTTAAAAAGCTGGGTACCAGTTGGTGATGAAAGACAACTTTCGTTTAATACAAATCTTTAAAACACGTGAGGATTTTATTTTTCGTATTTTGCCTCAAAATTGTTTGTGTATCAACTAATTCTTAGGCGACAGTGGTACAGTGGTAGAGCGTCGGGCTATTGTACCGAAGGTCCCGGGTTCGAATCCCCGTTAGGCGAGGTGAGAATTGCCGGGACTAGCCCTCAAACCGGCGCGATTACTGGTGTATTCTCCAGGAAGCAGTCATCGAGAGTGACTCGATGGGCTATAAAGCCTCCTTCACAATCGATGTAAAACAAATTGGAAAAAACAAAAACAAACAAACAAACAAACAAAACAATTGCCAAGAAACCACATTGTTTCGAAGTGAGAGGCTGTATATATTCAGGAGCGGTTCAATTTGAGGTAAGTATATCTTTTTTAAAGAAAAAAATACTCATCTTAACTAATGTCATTAGATTTCGTGATTGTCAATATTATTGTGGTGCACCAGAATGCCATAGTGCCTGATGGTTAATGTCCAACATCAAGCAACTTTGTCCATACTTTCAACAGTGAAAAACATGTCACTAGATAAAGGATTATAAAACCTGCTGAAAATTAAAATGATGCTTCTAACTTGTTCTTCAAATATATTGAAATAAGGTCAACAAAACTCAGGTGAGCGATTCTAGGGCCATTATGGCCCTCTTGTCTATATAAAACCTATTATTATGTGTATTCAATGGGATGTTTGAATGATCCAGCTGTTAAACCATTTACCAAACGCTAAATTCTTAAATGTTCCAAATTGAAAGAGTTTGCAGATGAAATTTCAAAATGTGATGAAATTGAAAAATAATCTTCTAATAGGGCGGAAAACATTGTGGGAAAAGGAGAAATTGCTCATTAAGAGTATTTTCTCATTTTCCCCCAATGTTTTCCAGAGTCGTCTGCAACAAACTAGTTAAATCTCTTTATTGTTTGGTAATGGTTTAAAGCTTTATAAGCTTATGGCTGGATACTCACTTATTGCTAATGGTCTGTTTCTTCACTGCACCTCATCTCAGATATTTGATGAATGATACTCAACAAGATATTGAAGTCTGTTACACATCTGATTGTACCAACTACAGTATTGAATTCAGTCATTGATATATATTAACCCATTACCAAACAATAACGACATTTTACCACTATGTTGCAGACAACTCTGGAAAACATCGTGGGAAAAGGAGAAATTGATCGCGACGAGCAATTTCTCCTTTTCCCTCAATGTTTTCTACTCTATCAGAAGATTACTTAAAAATTGTATCACATTTTAAAATGTCGTCTGCAAACTCTTTCAATTTGGGACAGTTGAATATTTTATGTTTGGTAAAGGGTAACCCATTCCTTCATATGAGAATTTGTTACTAGTCCAATTTGAAAGCAACAGCAATTAAAATGGCGAGGAAAAATTCACTCCCTTCATTATGTTAGATAGAAACCATTGTGACAATTGGATGAATTGTTCATAAGGAATATTTAATCTGTTTCACAAGTGGCTTCTTATTCTGCAGTAGATGGGGTTTAAGTGAGGTATTGTTAAAAAAGGGGGTTTGATGGCAATCATTGGTGCATCTGTACTTTCTTTAATATTTGGAGACTGTTGATTAAGCTTTGGTGAAAATTTCTATGGCATGCATTTTTTTATTTATATATGTATATATATCGAGGCATCAGTGCATTACTATAGTAAGTGCTTCATGTTTATGAAGCACTTACTATAGTATTGCATTGAACCCTGGATATACATCAAGATAGTCAATGTGTAAGTGTTCATAAGTGCTGCAAAGGAAGTGTGGTTTTGAAGCTCAGTTTGGGTAAATATTTTCAATATTTTTGCTGCTTAACTCACATAATGTTTTGTTTCTTAGTCGTCCTAACTTTTTACTCCTTTCTGGCAATTGTGTTTTCTACATTGTTATTTTTATAAAGAAATCATTAAACCCATTATCAAACAATAACGACATTTGACAGTTTTATGCAGACAACTCTGGAAAACATAGTGGAAAAAGGAGAAAATGCTCTTACCGAGCAATTTCTTCTTTTTTCACTATGTTTCCTGCCCTATTAGAAGATTGTTTGTCAGTTTCATCACATTTTGGAATGTTGTCTGCTAAGTCTTTCAATTTGGACAGTTGAAAATTTGGCGTTTGGTAAAGCGTTAACTCATTAAAAACATTATTAAGGTAATTCAGTAGCAGTTTTAGCAAAGCCCTGTGAGAGGTGGGAGAATGACTCGGAATGGCTAGTTTCTAATTGACCTTACGACGCAGAGCAGTTAACCACGCCCACCGTAAATAGGGGAGGTCACTCTAATTTTCTTCGACATTCTGAGTGAAATAGCGTCAATGCACAAACTAGGATCCCTGTTTGACATTGCCAATGATTTTGGATATTCTTATTTGAAATCGGAAATATTCTTACAAAATAAGCACCTGCCTTTAGTGCTTTATTGGCCCTTTGAATAACATTCAATATGATATCATGATTCATAATATTGTTTAACCATCGTCTTTTGCTTATGCTATCAGTCTATAGCAGTTGTCAACCCATTCCACAACATGGGAATGTTTTGTGACTAGGACAAATTCAAAGCAACAGCAAACAATAAATAGTAAGATAAAAATGAATTTTCTTGACAACTAAGCCAACGCCCATTTTAATATCATTTTCAAGTGATTTCTTGATGAGAAAAAATTATTGTCTTGTTATTTTTCCACATTAGGGGCTACCGGTATGTGTTTTTTCATTTGGCATTTCCTTCAAATACAACTGTTTTACCGAATTGAAAACATTGCACTTGAAGATATTGTCTCTTATAAATAAACTGTTTGTTTGCTATAATGACATGAATTGCTGCATTTTGATATGTCTTTTGAATTTGTTTGTATCATATACACTAGATCAAAGATTAAAATGATATGAAAATACTTGCGGCTTTGTTTTTTGTTAAATAGCCGTTAAATTGGGGGTTTTATCAATATAAAGACTTTTTTTTTTTTTTTTTTAAATGTTCAACTTCTACTGTGCAATTCTCCTTTTCCAATTTCTTTGATTTTTTTATGCAGATATTTGTCAAGACCTTGTGTCAAATATTGATTTAGCTTTTACCACGCTTGTGATCATGTTGGAAAGGATTAAAATACTTGCAATGGATATTGTGAAGTTTTGTTAACGGAATGCCAGGAACTTGGATAGCTGGACTGACCAGTGTTAGTATGCACAAACTATTACACTGTTGAAATCAACTTTAACTCCTTCTCAACGTCTCCTTTTTCACACATCCCTGATCAATCTGGATCCTTAGTGAAGTTGAAACTCCTCTATCAAGCTGTTGATAGTAGTGTACAAACAACCCACACAAAAGCTTTGTATTTTTATGAGTTTTACATAGCGTCAAAGCTTTTTCAATTACATTGTGATGTCTGACTTATTGATGGAGCAAGACCAGATTCTCAACCGCCCATAAGAGCTGATCAACTTAGGTAGAACCATTCTCATTTCGTAACTAAGTTGGGAGACTGCCTCTCATGAAAATCCAAATACCGTGACCAGGGTTTGAACCATCGCATAGAAGTGCCATGTGATTTCAAGTTCTGTTCTCTTACCACCAGATATCTAAAGTATCTTATTCTCCAATCCAGAACTCAGTATCACATTAATTCATTTTTTCCCAAAACTATAAGACACTGGAATAGCCTTCCTTGAGATTATATCCAGTCCCAGCCTAAACATCTTCAAAAATGGACTAGGCAATCACCTTTTTTTAAACTGATCTAACATCGCCTCCCAGTCATAATCTGTACTGATTGTTCGGGAGTATTGACTTGAATTTGACCACTAGGCCATGGATAACAGTTTTAGGGCAAACCATCCACTAAGGGAAGATGAAAAGGGAAAGCTACTTCTCCATCATGTAGTGACATGTCCAGTGTTTTGGTCATACTGTAATGTTGGTGATAAACTCTTCAAACAAAGTAAGCAATGAATCACAATTCAGCTTCCTGTGGTATTATTTCATAGTGTGTGATCCATAATTGATCAGTTATTTGAATATGAGAATGAACAATCCAAGGCCTTCAATCGTAACTCAGATGGTCACAGCAAAATAACTAATTACTTATACTTTTGATGCGATGTAATAAAACAAATAATCAGTCTACCGCCTCACCCACACTTGAGATTTTGTAAACATAACAATGTTTTGCTTTCTCAGTTTTCCGACGATTCAACTCAATTTCAAAATAACAGATTACGAAACTTAGGTATAAATTATTAGAATGGCCTTATGAATGGTTAAAGAACTTTGACAAAAGGAGAAATTTCTTGTTAAAAGCAATTTCTCATTTGGGTTGGTGACATAGCCAGTTCGTTTGATAGTATGGGAGTCTTTGACCAAAGAGTGAATGGGGTTTTAAGGCGCAACAATATCTACGGTCATTTAGTGGGTCTTGGACAAAAATACCATAGCATGTACCCTCAAAACAGAGTTGGAAACATCAGAAAATAGTTGACAATACAATACCTCAAGCTCGGTCAATAACTTGAACCATTGGGGCTAAAAAGAGTGAAAGTCCCCCCGGCAGATGAGCAAAAGGTCACCTTTTTGTATAATATTCAGGGTCTTCGTCAAACATTGAGATAGGTATAGCTAAATAATCGAGATACTGTTTCTGCTATATTAAATACCCTACCAGAGTGAGTCAACCATTCATTTTTTTTATATGGGTTTTACATCACATCAACATTGTTTCAGTTATGTAGCGATGCCAGACTCTTAATGATGGAGGAAGACCCCATACTCAACTGCCCATAAGGGCTGGTCAAGGTGGGTAGAACCATCGGCATTCCGTAAGTCAGACGGGAGACTGCCTCTCATGAAAATCCATATCCCTCTCGGGATTTGAACCCACGTGGAGAGGGGCCATGTGATTTCAAGTTCTGTACTCTAACCACTAGGCCACGGAGGCCCCCAACCATTCATTTAAGTTGTAACTAAAACATAGGGCACCATGCATTTCAATTATAAATATATCTTTTTTACCACACAAACAGGTTTACACTAATAAGCATTTCTCCTTTTGTCACACCTGTTTCTTACTATTGCCTCAAACAAAAAAGAATTGCCATTTTATGTTGCTCTAAAATTTGACAATTCTAAAGATATCAATATAACATCAACAATTTGTCAGGTGATACAGCTAACAATACTATCCCTAAAATCAGAATGAAAATCCAACACTGTAAAGTAGGGTAGAACCATCAGCAATCCATTATACAGCTGTGAATTAAATTGCCATGGTATAAAAAGAAAACTAACAATTTCACAAACTACATATTAAAAATATTTTATTAAACACTTCATTTTTGTGAACTACAATAAATCTGAGCATGTAAAAAAAAGAGAAATTGTTTAAGAATGTCAGATGATTTGTTAAAATCCATTAAGTGGTTTTTTTTTTTAGAATTCAAGCAATGTTTATCTACTATTCAAAAAGATTCATGTTGAAAAACTTTCACACAAGGGAAATAATCCTATAGATTTCACATTGAAACATAACCCCTTGAAATAATAATTTGGTTCATGAAAGAAATGTATGAAACGAAAAGTTCATTCAAACAGCATGATAATGGTTTACAATATTTAATGATCAGTTTATGTACACAAGACATGAGTCATTTACATAATCTGCTTTTTACCACCATTTACAAATTCATAAAAAAAAAATCAGAGCAATTATTAACATACATCACAAATCTATCGCCAAATGTATCAAGTGTACGATCTTCATTTAGAATGCTCTACACTGTAATAAAAAAAAAAAAATCCATCATTTTCCTTAAACCCATCTTGTTGGTAAAGAAACAAAAAGATAATTGCATAGAAACCATGTTTACAAATTATTTAAAGGTGGTAAAGATGAGTTGTGATGATGGGCTTTTATCTAAATATCCTAAAAGTCTTTAATCATTTATTGTCTTAGGCTTTCTTTGGTTTGGGTACATCATACTTGGACTTGCTTGAGAACCAGAGGAGGAAGGGAATGCCAAGCGATGGTAGAGTCATGAATGCAAACACCGACCAATCCAGCTGAAATAAACATAAATAAATTAACATTAATATACCTTAATTTTTTTTCATAGATTGTGAAGGAAGCTTAAAGCTTATTCAAAGCCACTCTTGATGACTGCTTCCTGGATACTATACCAGTTTTCGCTTCGATTTGTTGGTTAGTCCTTGAAATTTTCAACTTGCCTTTAGGGGATTTGAACCCAGGACCCCTAGTACAAGAGGCAGGCGCTCTACCTGTGCACCACTGTCGCCCACAAAAATCAAACAAAACCGGGTAACAGCTAACAGGTGCTTATCCTTTTCTTGATGTCACACATGTTTCTTGATCTGACCACAAGAAACATAATACAACAATTTTCAAAAAATAATATCAAATGGTATTCTCCATTTCAATTCTTGCAAATGTCATTCAGACAAGGAGAAATATCATTCAACATTTTTAACCTTTTAGTGAAAATAATTTCTTGGAAAATATTTTCTGGATTTCCTTCTGCAAGTTTCAGAACAAATATACATGGAGTAATGGTTAATAATTTAAAATAATATTTATAGGACAAACATTTTGTATATTGTACATGTTTGCTGGTGTTATTTACCTAATTGCACCACATTAAACATTGCTTCAGTCTAGTATGATAATTCCATTACTAATTTACACCTAGTTTCCATTACCTAGTAGAACTAAATATTCTTATGGATAAAAATAAAACCCCTAGCAGACAGAAAAAAATAGATACTAAAAGAGTATAGGATTTAACAAAACAATAGACCACTCTTTGCAAGACTGGTAGAAAATGACAGCATCAGCATACAACATTAGTTAGTACAAAAACTAGAAGATCATTAGTCTGTATTTCTTGCTATCATTTCAATGAATTAACTTCTAAGTTGTCTTTTGTTCATACATATACATAAACTAACAAGAAATGATGGCTTAATGCATAATGAAACTACAACTGGTTCCTGTCTGGTATCAGAATCCACATCAATTCTGGGGTTCAATGCAAGACTATAGTAAGTGCTTCATAAACATGAAGCACTTACTATGGTATTGCACTGAACCCTCGAAATGATTGTGAAGAAGTGACTTACAATATGTGGGGAAAATCTTCGGTCATATTCTTTACTGTTTACAATTCCACCTTCTCCAGGAGCACTTGTGTAACCAACCTAAAACAATTGAACATAGGGTTATATGAGGAAGCCAATCTAATAATTATGTTGGTATGGTGTTATCAACAATTTTTAAGTTATGTATCAGCTTTTCTGTATTCATAAGTACTAGGCTAGGGCTCTGATGAGACTAGCCAAAGGTCTCTCCCGTGGAAACAGAGGTGTCGGTGGAGCTCAAACCTGGGACCCTCGAGTCCAAAGTTTGCCATCTTAACCATTTGGCCAGACATAACCCTTTTAACATTAAGCTCAACCAGAAAGTCAATAATGCATGATAAAAGATATAATCCTTCTGAAAAATGGTAAATATCAATGCAACAATACCAAATTGTCTTTCAATATTGCTTTCTTTAGAACTATGAATGGTATGTTAGGAAAAAGTAATAGGTGTTCTGTTCAGAAATTGTATGTGAATATAAGTTATTGTAATTGGAAACATTTTATCCAACTTATGAGTAGTTAGTAAGTCATAAAACAAAGATGAAAAAAAAGATATAACCGAAATTTGAACCAATTAAAACATAAAAACAATTTTTAAAAAGCTTTTAAACTGTCAATTCCTGAATTCAGAACCATAGAATGAGGATTATGGTAAAACATATTACATCATTATAATGAATATATAGCAAAACAATTGTTTAGTCTCACAAGTAACAACAGAAATTGAGATATAGAAATAAGGAAGGAATAACATAGATTTAATAAATATAATCTTTTCTTTACTACAGAATGATTCCCACTGAAATCCACAAATTCATTGCGACAAAAAAAAATGTCTTAGTTTAGCATTTAATCATTTGTAATCATTTCATAGTCTGAAACGTACATCTTTAATCTTTTAAAACGTGAGGACAAATTTTACCCTTAGAATGCTGGATAATTTTCTAAAAATAGATTTTTGTATCAAAACCTAAAATATCTGCCTAATTTTGTAATGACAAGAAGTAAACACAGACCAGCTGTTTGCATAAGCATGAAGTCGTTCCAGCACTATAAGGGTTATGGTACATGCTATGAAAAGAAAGTAGTGATCAGAAATCTATATTACCTGTCTGGTTTCACTGCCTTCTGAAGCAGAATAGCTCACTTCAGCAGCGGTAAAATTGAAATATCCATATTTCAAGGGTCTAAGTATAACTGTGTGGGATACATTGGTATTTCTAGTTTATTGTCAAGGAAACACATTTAAGAAATGAGTTATTTGGGTTAATAATATTATGGACAAATAAACTCTGTAACAAAATGATATGCCAATTTACTTTTTTATTTGCTCATTTGTAGTGATACGAGAAAGAAAGCGCATCAACCAATTTTCTTTTCATACCTGTTTTTTTAGTAAGTAAATTGATACATCAATCAATATCCTCAAATAAAAGTTTGAGATAACTCTGAAAAAAAAAAAATTAAAAAAGAAAATGTAAGCACTCTTATGCAAAAAGTAAAAATAATATAACTTTCATCTGTTTAGGTCTGGAAAAGCTTGAATGAGATCTATGGTAGTTGAAAGATTTTCCTTCTATAATTAGGACAGACTTCATGAAACTTTGTAGGCCCTAGGCCCTTGACTGGCTGAAATCCCTGAGGTCTGACAGATTTTTGCAAAGACAAAGAAGAAAGTGTTCAGATCGGTCCTACTGGGGACCTCAGAGTATCAGGAAGTCTGTTAGTATACATATTGCTGTATGTTCTATATAAAAGGATACGGAGAAATTCTGTCCCAGTTGACCTGGAGATTTCCAGCTATAACTTCAAAATCATCCTCTGGAAATGTGTCGTCTTGTAGACGGACATTCAGGGCAGAGCTGAAATAGAGAAAAAAATAAAATAAAATCCTGTTCATCCCTTAGAATGCTGGGTAATTTTCTAACAATAGATTTTTGTGTCGTCTGCTTTCAAAAACCATAAATATCGGCTGGATTTTGTTGAGGAAGGACACTCGGAGTAGCAAACAGGTTAGCCAGAGTCTAACCTGTTTGAATCAGCATAAAGTTGGTTCCAGCAGTATAAGGGTTATTGTATAACATGAAATAAGATGGTAAAAAACATAGAATTAAGTCATCTTTTTGTGGTATCTTAAAGGCACATCAAAGGAGAGGAGTACAAATAACTTACTGAAACAAATATATGGAGTTCTTTTATTATGTTCATAAAAGTCATGAGAATTGTTTTACAAATACATTGAGACCCTATTAAATAGACTCATTTAAAATAAGTTATATTGCGCTTGAAATGCAGTTGTGCTATTTACCAAATAGTATAGTTTGATATAGCATCAATCTTCTTTAATGGGCCTTAACTCAATTCTTCTTGATAAATGTAACATCTAAGTATGCCTCACAAAGCATACTTTCAGGAAAACTTTAAGAGCGCTGCAACATTTGAAAAAATCAACATGTCAGGTAAATGTTCTATGTTAACTAATTCATGTATTCGGAGTAACTCGCCTAAAACAAGTTTTAATTTGACATATTCTTGAGTATGAAGCACATTTTAAAACAAACAAATGAAACGGTGTTAATTTAAGTCGTTTCATGATTATTTATCTATGCTTAAAGGATTGTTTGTCATATGATGTTTGTGCTGGGTTTGGATTATTCTTGAAATCAAATGAAAATATATAATTAAATTCTTACCTTCCACCAATATTGAATATTTTGTATTCTACTGTTAACTCTCTATTTTCCACCAGATATTGGTTCAATATATTTTTTGACGCTAACAAACGAGCATTAGATTCATCATCAGCATAAATGGTGCCAACCAAACTAAGAAGCGCTACACACAAGAAAAACTTCATCTGAAAAAAAGTTTTAATTTCATAAATATAAAATATTTCAAACAACTTTACTCATGATATGCTGCAAATCAAATCATTGGTGAAATTTAGGCTATACAACAAAACTCATGATCTTTTCAAATAACTTGAGATTATATCTGATAAATTGCTGATGCTCTCCATGCATACTTGCAATATGTTGCTTCTCAACTTCAGAGTAAGACAAATTTGGAGAACATAACTCCGCCTTTCAATGCCCCTTTAAGGATGGGATCACAAATAATCATGTTTAAAACCGTCTCAGTGATTAAAATGATTAATTTATCAAAATTGTATGTTTCCAATTCCACGATATATCAGTAAAAATGTGTAAAGTTATAACTCCACCCACTGTGTACAATGCTACATGGATGCCACGTACACAACGGTTAATATAACGCGATCTATTTGTTTCGTGATTTCTTACATATAAGTTCCAAAATATGCAAAATTCCACATCACTTGAAATAAAGAATTAATTCTTCAAATCAAGTCGTGATTCTTTGAACATTAATGAAGACAAATGCTTTAAAATGATTAAGTTTGATGATCTTACCTTGCCGGCTACGTTTCCGGAAATGGATGCGAGACAAAGAGCGAGAAAAGTACCTATCAACAGAAATTTGTCCAACGGAGCAAATGACAAGAAAGGAAAACACGTCTACATTAATTGTTCAGCGTACAAGGATGAAATGCGCTAAAACGGTATAATCAGAAGTGACCTCTTCATGTCTGGTAATGTCATAATTACAATTAGCAAATTTTACTGGAATTTTGGCTTATATTTGAGTTCGAAATGTAAAATACAAATCGAATCCCATATGCTTTCCTTGGGGACATCGATTATTCATTAATTATTTCCTAACGCCAGTCAACTTAGACAAGGCACTCAGATAATTTACAGTCTTCTCCTGATAAAATGAATGAATACGGTGAAACATGACTTTCGACATTCCATCCAGATAAATGTAAGCACATGCATGTTGGTAAAAAAAATGATACAAACTAGAATTTCAGGAAATTACGCATAATAAGGACATTGGAGTTATTATAGACGATAAGCTAGATTTCGAAAGACACACCAGCGAGAAAAAAGAATAAAAAGCTAATAGCACTTTCGTGATTGTTAGACGATCATTCCAGTTCTTCCATAAAGACACAATTAAACCGCTAAATAAAAGTCTCGTGCGAACTGAATTAGATTATGCATGTGCAGCCTGGAGCCCATTTAAAGCCATAGGTATTGCCAGAATTGAAAGTGTACAAAGGTGTGCGACAAATAAGCTCTCAGGCTTCAATCGCTTGGAACATCCGGAAAGACATAGACAATTGAAACTACCAACCCTATCCTACAAGAAGACATCGAGGTGATTGATCGAGACCTACACATCTATACATAAATTTTACGGTACCGAGGATAAGCACTTCATGAAATTGCTTAATCAGACACAGTCAAAGACAAAATTGTTAGCAAATTGTACATATATGTGCATGTTGTAAGGCGCAACACGAAAAGTTGCTTACGAAACATTAATTAAAACAATCAAATATCTTATATATACCGTTAACCGTTTGGTACAGGATAAAGGTACTAGGCTAGAGCTCTGAAGTGACTTGCCAAAGGCCACTCCCACAAAGCCAGGGGTGTCGATGTGGTTCGAACACGGGACCCCGATTTCTAAATCCACCACCTTGACCACTGAGCCGCACAGACCCTCCAATAGTTCATTTCCTGAAAACCACAGGCCGTTATACGTGGGAATGGACATATCTGGAAATATGTAAACAGATTGATAAAACTTATTTGCCCGACCCCAAACCTATGACTCTAGTGTCAAGTTAAACAGTTACATTTATATTTATGTATTCTATCTTGACCCATTGCCTTTCTTTTTGTAACATTTCCAATTCCGTATGGACACGCGTTTAATTGACACCCCTGTGGGTGACACGAGAAACAATAATGCTAAAAGACGAGCACTTTCTCCTTTGGTCCCATGGATTTCAACCGACAGTCAAAAAGGAGATATAATTTTTCAAGTTCAAATTCAAGTTAATACTCCCGAACAATCAGTACAGTTTATGACTGGAAGGCGCGGTCAAATGAGTTCAACAAAGATTAATCTATTTTCATAGACTAATAAGTTTGGACCATTAACAATACATCATATGAGGCAATGGGTATTAATCGCGTCGATACGTGGCAATTCGGGAAAGCACCGTGTTAAGATTCCTAATGGGATTATAGAATGGATAGGATGTAACTTGGATGATCCAGGCTGTACATAACTGTAGATTGAACTATCTACGTCTGGATAATTCGGACTAGATAGGATGCTGTTTCAACGCCAAGTTTGCCGCTATGATGAAAGATATGCGATTCTATGCAATAGTACTGGGATATTGTTTTTGGCTAACGCAGTTTCAACACTATTTCAGTTATGTTTCAAATTCCTATAATTGCTTAGTGATGGGATGATCAATACAAAACATCTAGTCCGACGACCGAGTCCACGACTTGCAACTGTCTGGCCGATCTGCAAGGACACAGGGCTAGTTAACCCTTATAGTGGTGGAACCGACTTATGCAAACAGGTTGGATCCAGGCCAGCCACCAAGTGAATTGGCGGCTGGCTGTGATCTAACATGTTTGCTACTTTTAGTATTTTTCCTAATCATAACCGAGCAAATATCTAAGGTTTTGGAAAGCAGACGTCACAAATATCTATGTTTAAAAAATTGCCCAGGATTCTAAGGGTTAAGATTCAGCTAGATAAAAGATATCACTCGGACAAGGGATATAATTCATTTATAAGGCAGTTTGCCCTAAAGGTAACGATATAATCAATTATGACTAGAACACATTTATGACTTTGTCACATTTGAAATGTCGAAAACAATACTACTTGTAGATTAAATCAGGATGGGATAAAGAATGACGTAGGAAACTATTGTTTCGTAGTTTGTTTCTGAAAAGGACAGTACCGGACAATAATACCATATCACACTACGGATACACTCAGTGTGACATTTGCGTTTTTTTTTAACTTTCGTCCATATAGTTATTGGTCTATATCAGGATCTAAGGTTTATATTAGCGACTTTGACTATTAAATTCGTTGGATTACTCTGTTTAAAATTTTCAAGGTGAGCAGGGATGATATATCTCACTTTAAAACGAAATTCTAGAAAAAAAATCAAATAACGCAGTTATAAGTAAAACCCTAGGTTGATAGAACAATTATCTATAACCACTTGACAGGGTGAAACAGTAAACAGTATAAAAAAACTTTCTACACCAATAGATAAATAGAAAGAGGGAGGGAGAAAGAAAGAATAAAAAGGCGCATAAATGGTACGTACTTTTATTCAAAGCGTTTTGAAATTACAGTAAAGCAAATACGTTTTACAGGAATTACAAACAAGATACGGAAGACCCAACGATGGTCTTTGTGTATATTTTTCAACGAACACATGGTACATTTAGGAATAGTATGGGCAGCCTCAATTTGAAATTAATTCGACAAGAGAAGAAATAACTCGTCACGAGTAATTCATTCGGATGGCCTCAATTATTTCTTAAGTTTTCTTCGGTGTATGTTTAAAAGCGTGTACCTATAGAATGGTATATCATAGACAGATATGATGAGGGCGTCGCTGATATGTCAAACTGTTGTGCCGAGTTCAATGCAATGAAGGGTGCATTCCGACCATTCATTGATCCACATTAGGCACGAGTACTAGTAGCCTACTAGTTCTGTTTCCATGAAGCAGAATCGAGAGTGGTGCTATTATAAGTGAGAACTTGCTTCACAATCGATGTAAGATAAACACGTTTTAATCGTTGTTTGATGAAGGAGCTGTATATTGTTCGATATGCTGGTATTGTAACGCTTGTTTGCTGTATACACATGTATGTACGCATGTGATTTAAGTCCAGAATTAATCTATATAAGGACATTTTAGATAAAGACAAATAACAATTAAGACATTAGAGTGAATATCATCCTTTCAATGCTTAAATTAAGTCGATGTTTGGAAGTTTAACAACAGCGTTTAACACATATCATATCGCGGTACGACAAGTTTAAGTTGGAACATACGCATATAAACATACATATGTCATGCATAATTAGATAAAAAAAAACCGATCATTTTCGATATACTATGGAGTAGAAACATTTGCTACAAAAAAAGAATTCGCATACCACTAGCATTTCTCCTTTTTAAAGTCATCATTTTCAGAAATATTCAAATGAATACGATGTTTTTTATGAAGGAAATTGGTAGATCAATGCTAATATTCGCATTGAACCGAATAATTCATGACCCGATCGATGTATACAGAGAACGACCGAAGTACACCAACGAAAGAATGAATTCAAAATGGCGGATTATAGGTATTCTACATTAACATTTCTTTGACACGTCAAAGTTAAACTGCTTTTCAACACATTTGATTTAAGTTTAACCCTCTACCAAACGACAAATTTTCGACTGTCCCAAAGTGAAAGAGTTTTCAAACAAATTGAAAATAGTCTTCTGATACGGCAGAACACATTGTGGGAAAAGGAAAAATTGCTCGTTAATGTTTTCCAGAATGGTCTGCAACAAACTGGTTAAATATCGTTATTGTTTGGTAATGGGTTAAATACGTTAGGAAATGCGAAACAGGTTTATGAGTCCATTAATATGTCGTCTGATATGCAGCATGCTCCTTTTTTCTCGTAGTTTACACGTCTATGATGACCTTTACACCATAATGGTCGGATAAGGGAATATCTGTGCCTGGTATACTGCCGTCGAATATCCTCTGAAAGAGAGAATAACAGAAATGTCGTAATGATATGTGTCTCCATGCTAACGTTCAATCGTATCTACTCGGCAACCCCCGGCATGAGCCGGTAGATATACCTCGTAGGTAGTTCATCGATACACCAGAAACCCTGGGAAATTTCGGCTTTTTCCGCCGGATAACACACTTTATTACAACATTATACAAAAGGACAAAATATCTATGTAAATACACACAAACTGGCCAGCTTTCACAATTGAAACGTTCTTTAGTTTTGTTACTCATTTCATTTAAAATTATCATATCAACACATATGTGTTTCATATTTTCTCAATCGTATCTACTCGGCAATCCCCGGCTTTGCCGGGGATTTCCGATAAGATCCGATTTCAAACGGACATGCCCTTCGTCGTCGCCATGTTGCCGGACTGCTTTCAAAATGGATCCCCATTACCGCCGAGGTTTATTTAAAGGTTTATTTAAAGAAATGGCCGAGATTGTCCGAATGGCTAACGTTTAAACAGTGTGACAGATGACAGGTACTAGTATCAACAACATAAAACATGTACATTGTATTATCTAGTCTAATTCTTTTGTTACAGGAACCCGTATGACAAATTACCAATGCGTCATTGATCGCCAATGATAAGATGTCTTTTACTTATGATGTCATTAATAAGCTTTATCATTAAACCTTAACGCACTAATTAATCAATTGAACACTCAATAAACAATCCGATCCTGTAATAGGCCTAACCCACGAATAGCCTATACGTTCATCGGTATACGGTGTCAGTACACAAAGTTGAACACGAACAACGCAAAATATACTGAAAAATGCGACACCTAATACTGGCCTGATATTGCTTTAATGAAAAACGCAATACTTCAATATGGGCACATGGTATCAATTTCCCAGTTTTTCCAGGAACATTATTAGCTTATATTGATTAGGTTGTTTAAGTCAGGGATATTGTCTGATACGTTGAGGTCTTTGCTTAGACAAATACTGTATCTTCGCTGAACTATCAAATGCGACTTCATCTTTGTCACCATGGTTTCTACCAAATTCTACAATATATAATCTAATTTCATTGCCATTTGAAGTCTTTTAAATTTGGACTAGCCTCAAAGTCCCATACAGTGAAATGGATATACACATTTCGTTTTTCTTTTCTCTTTGAGCTGTTCCTGATTCGAAAAACGTATAAAGCATCATTCAATATGTACGGACATTATATGAGTCATTTGATTTTTCTTTAATGAATTCCCCACATGCCTAATGATTAATCCTTTACCAAACACCAAATTTCGATGTCTCAAATTGAAAGAGTTTGCAGATGACTTTTAAAAATGTTTTGAAATAGAATCTAGTTAAGAGCAACTCCTTTTCCCACAAAGTTTTCCAAAGTCGTCTGCAACAAAGTGATCAAGAGTTGTTATTGTTTGGTAATGAGTTAAAGCCACGTAATAACACACGCATTATCATTTCATCGGTAATCTACATTGCGTCAATAGTATATATTGTGTGTTGTGCGATGACTGACAAGTAACTGATGACGAAAAATCCTGAGCACAACTTGACAAAACCTTTGGTAAACGATCGGCAATTCGGGAGTCAACTAGGAGTCCAACTCGTACGTAAAACCAAATCCTGATTTGAACCAACACGAGGCCCTTTGATTTCATTTGCAGTGCACTCGGTCCTAAGACCTTTAACCCATTACCAAACAATAACGAGATTTAACCAGTTTGTTGCAGACGATTTTGAAAAACATTGTGGGAAAAGGAGAAATTGCTCTTAACGAGCAATATCTAATTGCTCTTAACGAGCAATATCTCCTTTTCCCACAATGATTTATACTCGTGACAGCAATTTCTTCTTTCCCACAATATTTTCTACTCTATAAGATGATTATTTTCCAATTTCATTACATTTTGAAATGTCGTCTGCAAACTCTTACAATTTGGTAAAGGGTTAAGTAAAGCACGGTATGGACGTCTCTATACGTACCATCGCTCCTGAGACGGAGACATTTTTCGAGAACACGTGATCTAGAATGGAATTTTGGCGGGAATGTGTGAGCGGGTTGTAGACACACCACGTGCAGATTCCCGGACTTTCTACGTAATTGGGTTTTAGACCGGATCTAAGAAGGGTCGTGAAAGCGTCTGGAAAGAAAAGGAATGGACGAGGTAATAAAAGTATACTTAACACATTAAATTGCGGACAAATCCGCAATAAATATTTCCATCCAATGCAAAATTCGAATGAAACAACACACACAGACTCGGATGCCATACGTGTTAAATAAAGAGAGATAGATGTTAGTAGCGTCAAATCATGATTGCTCATGAGTGCTCTTTTACCAAGTTCAGTTTGAACATATTTATATTCCATAGGTTGTGGACAAGTTCTTACAACTTAGACTAAACATTTACTATTCTGCTTCAAAGTGAGCATAAGATATATCTAATATTAAAACATAATGAATTACTTGAGAAATCTGCAGAGACGCCTGAATGGCTAACATCGGGTCCGCCGTTCAAATCGCCGAGGATCAAGCCTCTGGATACGGATTGGACGGCCGATGCAAGTGCTGTCGCCTCATGGATGTTCTGTGTTCCCCAACTGTTGTAAGGCAGATCTGTAATGGTGTTTATTTACGGTTTACTTCGGGTTTATATGGAGTTTACGTTATATCACAATGGTTAAGGAATAGGTCTATTTGGTCTGATTGACAGAGTGTTTAACTAACATTTTAAATCTCTTCTTGCCGATAAGTAATTGGTTTCGATCAATGTATTCTCCTTTTAGCTGCTTTTTAACCGAAGCCATTTTTCACCGCTGAATGAAGGATGATGTCCATATGTTTTACTTTCAAAATCAATTGTTCATATACAAAATACATTTCCAAAATCGTTGGCCGTATCAATCTATTGTCTTGGCACATAGTTTTCTCTTTAAAATTACAATAGATATGGCATTCTTTTATTGTCGTCTGCTCATTGTTACAATTTGGACCGAATTCTACATGAGATCTCTAATAAATGAATTGATACCAGATCCGTCAAGAAGCTCCATTCCTTCGATTTGAATTGTACAATATAGTAAAAATCGCCGTTACAAAAGTGACAAATGTTGGTACGGCACTGATGAAGAGGACCCGCATGGTGTCGGTAATTTACCATAACTGCTGCATAACTACTAAAGTTAAAAAGTCTCTCGCCATCGATAAACTTGCATGCCTAAAATCCAGATTCCTGCCTTTTTTCCATTTTCAAATATAGTGGCCAATTAATAATAAACAATGACGCATAGATAGATTAACTCGAGTTTTCAGGACATTTTTAAACAAATGATATTTACTTTCATAATAGATTGGTCCGAGGTCAGCCGAAGTGTGGGTACATAGCACTTTACCAACGTCTGCAATCTACGAATGGAAACACAATGGATATGTTACAAAATTCAATGCACGAAACTTCTGTTGAAAAAAGTTATATTCATCATAAAACCTAGGTGTTAACATGCTATTACTGGTTGTTTAGATAGTAACATTCAAAATGATATTCAATTTGGTAACATAAATTACGGACAATTACTTTAAACATATTTTATTGCTAAATTTCATTTGCAGTGAATTACAAACAAAAAATACAAAAGTAATGACAAAAGGATCAATTGAAAAACATACGGAAATGAAAGTGCTGGATTGAAGTTATATTCGGACCCGGTGTTTATTTTCTTTCTTGAAGATACGATGCATTTCTTTTCTTTTACTGAAGGTGTCCAATTCTTTGCTTTAAGGGTAATTGATTGATAATGTACAAAGTCGTATGGCATGTGTTGCTTTTGATGAGATATAAAACCAATAATAAGGTATCAATCATTATACCATTCCATTGTTTGATGGACTTTTACAGTACATCTTTAATTTTTAATAAAGAACTTATCTAAATGAATCTTTGATATTGTTTTAGTGCTGATGTAAACACGTTCTCACCATTATCTTAACTCATTACCACCTAACGCTACATTTTACGTCTTGCAATAGGCGATGACTTGTCGCAAGCAATTTATCCTTTTGACACAATGCTTTTTTCAATCATTCCACTTAGTGCATCAGCTGAACTGAAAGGGTTTTCTCTTGTTTACAAGGCTTTTCTAAAGGAGTCTGCTTTAAGCAAAAAAAGTCGTCTGCAGGTGGTAAAGAGTTAGAAATACACGCGGTTTAAATAACCAATGCAATCTGTCGCAGTTGATGATCAAGAAATTAGTATATTGATACCAAGGACGCGTCATCTACCTAACAGACAAGGGATTATTGGCCGTCGACAGACCGTCAGGGCTTTGAGGTGATACAATCGCGACAATTTTGGTAAAAATGCTTAAAGCTGTGGTGATGTAACCGCGACCGTTTTGGAAAGAAGAACCAATAAAGACAAGCTATGAAGGTGCAAATAATTCACTTTTATAAACTGATAGCTAAAAATTGTGCTCATACCTCAGCAGATATATATGCCCGTGGGATCAATAGCTTTTTGTTTGGCACAAAGAAGGTTAATTCTGGATTGACAAGTGGCTGTTTGCTCAGCAATAACACCCCAGGGACGTTAAACCGGTGCCCATGGGTAAGAAAACATCTGAAAATGAATAGACGTTTACAAATCATAGACGTTTACAAATCATAGGGAAAATCGTAAAATTGACACAGATTCGTTTGTTTAACTCATTACCAAACAATAACGACAATTAAACACTTTGTTTCATACGACTCTGGAAAACATTGTGGGAAAAAGGAGAAATTGCTCGTTACGGGTAATTTTTCCTTTTTCACATTGTTTTCTGCCTTAACAGAAGAATATTTTTCCAATTTCATTATATTTGGAAATGTCGTCTGCAATCTCTTTCAATTTGGGACAGTTGAAAATTCGGCGTTTTGTAAAGGGTTAAACAATTACTACGAAAACGCAGAAAAAGGTCGTTCGCTTGCCAATTAGATACTCAATAGATGAGATGGTTTCTCGACAATGGCTCCATAAAATTCAGCCCTAATACTATAGTCTAGCTAACTATATCCCAGAAATGTTATTCATGACCAATAGCTATATAATCCGTGGCATCTAGTCTCCTACCATTGATGATTTCATGAAGACAATGGCGAATACTAAGTTTCAAATATTTAGTCAATCCAAAATGACTTAGTTTAACCCTAACACTGCTGGAACCGACTTCATGCTTATGAAAACAGGTTAGACCTAGGCCAGCCGCCAAGTAAATTGGCAGTTG
Source organism: Cerastoderma edule (assembly GCA_947846245.1). Classification (NCBI taxonomy): domain Eukaryota; kingdom Metazoa; phylum Mollusca; class Bivalvia; order Cardiida; family Cardiidae; genus Cerastoderma; species Cerastoderma edule. The sequence goes on along the minus strand of OX401412.1, from coordinate 24,380,522 downwards.
GCCTGTGATCTAACCTGTTTCGTACTCTGAGTATCTTTCCCCATCAAAATTAAGCAGATATATAAGGTTTTGGAAAGCAGACGGCACAAAATATATTTTGAGAAAAGTACCCAATACTCTAAAGGTTCAACCATCAGGGCCAATACTGTAGCTGAAATTGCAATGTCACGGCGTTAACCCTTTACCAAACGCCCAATTTTCGACTGTCCCAAATTCAAAGAGTTTGCAGACGACATTTCAAAATGTGATGAAATTGAAAAATAACTTTCTGATTGTGCATAAAACATTGTGGGAAAAGTAGAAATTGCTCCATAAGAGCAATTTCTCCTTTTTCCACAATGTTTTCCAGAGTCGTCTGCGACATACTGGTCAAATGTCGTTATTGTTTGGTAATGGGTTAAACCTCGATATAAAAGAGAAATAGAAAATAAATCAAATCACGTATCTTTACCGTTTGAGTGCTACTTTCGAGTCCGTCAATATGAGACAGGTAATGCACGGCTGTTCCAGCTTCTCTAACAGCCCACACGATTTTGCGCACCTCAGATACGTCAACTGATCGGAGACGTTTGTACAGTGAAGCTCCACGCAGGGCAGAAACGACGTAATGAACGTCACCGACGAGCATGGGACGTCATACTCGGCGACGTCACGCATTGACGTCGAATCCGTGTGCAGATAGCTGTACGAGAACGGAAACGACGTCTCGTTTACATGAAGTAGGATATTCGCCATGTCGCTGGACGACCATACCTGAAATATTTACGCCAATCTTTAACCGGACTTTGTTGGTTTCGTTTAATTGAATGGAGATTACTATTTTGCTTGGTATTTATGATTGCAATTAAACAATGCTTGGCATTGAACGGTTCACATACTTTATATACTTCGCTACCATTCTTGTCTCGAAACCGTTTTTCTTTTTGCAAAACTGGAATTGACGTTGACATGTGCTTTACCCTGTATCGAGACAGACATGACAGTTCACGGAAAGCCATTTATAGAAATGCTTTTAAATCAAAATGAACGACCGCTCTGTATATTACGGTATGATTCTTTTCGGCTACTTTGCAAAGACCTAATGTTTATAAGGTCTTTGTTTGCAGTTGTAGTATGCAATTGCTTTCGATATTGACCTGTTGCAAAATCGCAAAATACTTATTTGATAAGATGAAAACCATAATTAGTTTGTACTCTATTAGGCATTCAATCGATCACGAAGTTTACAGAGACGACGGAACTCATTCGGATATCTCTAAACATATCTTCAGCAATTTCTCATCCAAAATATTGCGATAGCAAAATACAAAAAAATTACACACTCACCTCCTGTAGGCAGACGACATCCGCCTGCAGATCCCGTAGAGCCGGCCCGATGGCCGCTCGTCGCTTTTGGTAGTTATCTACCCTGCTTGTAAGCCCTGTGTTATAACTCACGACGCTGAACGCTTCTGTATTTGCGCCGCCAACACAGAGACTAGCGATCACTAACGTTAAACAAGCGAGCATCCTAACTGGAAGGTATCTGCTCACGAGTAGGGTTGTATGCTCTTTGTGCGTTTTTTACGAATTGATAGAATGGAGAATGGACAATGGGTGTAGGTGTATTGTTTACTTTGTGAACTCATCTGACATTTAAATAGCTAGAGGCCCGGACAGGGTGGTTGGGATGTACTGTGCTGCTTTGTTTAACCCTTTTCCAAGCTCTAAATGTTCGACTGTCCCAAATTAAAAGAGTTCGCAGACGACATTTTAAAATGTGATTGAAACGTAATCTTCTGATAGGGCAGAACACATTTTGGGAAAGGGAGAAATTGCTCGTGACGAGCAATTTCTCCTTATCCAACAATGTTTTCAAGAGTCGTCTGCAACAAACTGGTCAAATGTCGTTATTGTTTGGCAATGGGTTTAAAAGAAAATAAGATCGTATTTAGACAGATTTCCAATGATGTCATGGTAACAGGCAACATATGTATGCTACTAGCAGCCAATCTAGACCTTACCGTCCAATTGGAATGTTTTGTTATGTTTGGAGTACTAAGGGGGATCTTTTGTTACCAATCCTTTGTATCCTTTGTATGACTCGAATCACTTCCATTATCATACAGATATTTCTCTTTTGTGAATTACGGCGAGATAATATATCTGGACTATTATTGACTTGGCTCCGTCGTAAAAGGTTTCAATCTAAAGCAGACGATCTTTAAATCGAATTTGGAATGGATGATATTGTAAAGGCGGACAAACAAGGACAAACGCTTTAAGAGCCTCGTAGAATTGTTTGAACTTTTGATACCGCATTTGCCCTTTCGGTTTGCGTAACATTTTTGCTTCTGTTTGTAAACATCCTTTTTCGTTTTGTATATATTTGTTCAAGGTCACCAAGAGTTATCCAACAATGATGTTACATCTGATGCAAATACTGACCTTTGGGATTACACGAGTAAGGGTTTTCCGAATGAGCCCGAATTATCTCGGTCGCCTAGATACGTTTGCGTCTTACATACAATACTAAACCCTTTGCCAAACGCCAAAGTTTCGACTGTCCCAAATTGAGTTTGCAGACGACATTTCAAATTGTGACAAAATTGGAAAGTTATCTTCTGATAGAGTAAAAAATCACTGTTAGCAAAGGAGAAATTGCTCGTCACGAGCAATTTCTCCTTTTCCCACATTGTTTTATTGAGCCATTTCCAACAAAGTAGCTAAATGTCGTTATTGTTTGGTAATAGGTTAAAGAAATAAAATGCAAAACTCATATTGAATGAGACACACTAAGTGCTATTATTTAGAACCCACAATGAAGACTTTAAACTCCGCTTGTTTTTCTTTAATGGTCATAATGGTTCCTAAGTCTTTACTCTGCTGACGTGTCAAACGAAGGCAGTGATTATTAGTGCCATGTCTAAATTGAATACAGTAGAATATCTGTACATGTATCTCGAACTTCCGGTTGTCGAACTCATCTACTTGTCGAAGGAAATACGGGTTCAAAATTGTTTGTTCGTTATTTCTATTTCCTTGTATTCCATACATCTATATGTCGAATTCACTCTATGTCGAACCTTATCATAAGGTCCTCTGAACTTCGAGATATAGAGATGCTATTGTATAAAGAACTACTCAAAACACCCCTTTATACAATCTCCGTGGTTCTTACTATCGAGTTAATACTGGCCTGTTTAGATTAGATTTTCTTATTTTGGATTCTATGATTGATACACATTATAAGCATCAGAAGAGGACAATACACAGGTGTCAAATGCACTGTACACATGTATACGATTTGACATGGGTAAAAACATCGGATGGCAACGGAAACTCGACTTACTAAATGACTACTCGTTTGCCTTTTCGATCGAGTACTCGGTTATTCTTTAAATAGAGAATTGTGGTGTTATTTGACCCAAGAACATTTCATGTCCTTGCTTTAGCTTTAAAAAACATCAAAGTCGAAATGAGTTTACTCCATACTCATGCATTGGAGATCTATAACTCGATTATGAGCAACCGCTCACTAGCCAAAATGTGTATTGGATTCTTGTCTCATATATATCATTACACATAATACATTAGATAAAATATACTTATATTCGATAAAATGACGTTTGCTCAGCTAAAAACAACTAGAAACCATTGTAATAAAGGGATCATCCAAGTCTCAATTTCTTCTTTAATCGTATTGGTTTCTTTTTCCCTATTGCAGCTGCTGTACCAAAATTAGCATATTTTAATGAAATGGTATCATTCAATCATAACGATTGAAGAGCATCCAAGTTTTTCAGTTTTTATTATACTATCATAGCTTGCATATGAGTATTATATGTAATAGTATACATGTATAGCGAACACGGCGTAGGAAAACCGAATTACTGAATCAGTGCTATATATTCCTTGTTCGACGTAAAACAATGCAGGTGGGATAAGTTCGTTAAGAGCAATTTCTCCTTTTCTCACAAAGGTTTTCCATAGTCGTCTGCAACTAACTGGTCAAATATCGTTTGTAAACCCATTATCAAACGCCAAATTACCAACTGTCCCAAATTGATAGAATTTGCAGACGATTTCAATATGTGATGAAACTGGAAAATTATATCATGATAGTGCAGAAAACATTGTGGGAAAAGGAATAATTGCTCGTCACTAGCAATTTCTCCTTTTACCACAAAGTTTTCCATAGTCGTCTGCAACAAACTTGACAAATATCGTTATTGTTTGGTAATGGGTTGAAGGACTTGAAATAGTTTGTATGGCGCAGAATCACTAAATGTAGTTTTCTTTTATCGATATATATTCGATCATTTTAATGACTCTATTTGAAAAAAACAAAGTGAGTAAAACCGGACTATATTCCTAGTTCCAAGACGGTATTAGTCCGCACAGTGAAGGCGGATGTTTAATGAGTAATTGGAGTCAGATCTCTGTTTGTGTATCGATAAACTACCGGCCCTCAAAAAGCGGTGTGTAAATTCAATGGACTAACTCTTAGTCCATAAATTGTCTTATCATTTGCCAGTATGATCGAGATGTTCTCTGACATGAATATGGCCTGATTGAACAGCTGCATTGTTTTGGCTTATCAATGTTTATGTTTAAATCAGATCCAGTAATTACGGAATTTCTAACATCGTTGATCATAGATATGTGAAATATATAAAACAATGGTACCGACAGAGAACATTTTCACAATTAAAAACAAAAAAAATCAGGTAACAAGATAACATGTGAACGAGCATAAAGTGAAAAACAACTCGCTCTTTCTAACAAAAGACAATCAAAAACAAAAATTAAACAAACTTTTGGTCCAAAAGTCCATACGTACGATCAAACACGACCATCATGTACTTTCTGAACCATTGATTGTATTTATCAGAGATAGTGAAAAATTAATGCACTTTGATGTTTTACTTAGCAATTCTTGTCTCTTGTACTTTACAATGTGGACAAAAAGCTTCTTTCAAATGAATATGTTAAAACATGCATTGAGCTATGGAGTCTTGACAAAAAGCCTGTGGAAAAAAATCTGCAACAAATCCAAACATATGCACATATCCTTCTTTCATAAATCCAATTGAAAAAAAAACAGTATCGTGGTTTCAATGCACAGAAAGAAAGCGCCTGACGCAATTCTATGCACTCACATACACAGGAACTGATTAGATAAAATGATTTCTAATACATTTGCATGTAAGGTGGTCCCACTTTAATTTGTGTGTACACGTAGGACTGCCTACTTCACTGCATGTGAAAGGGTGAGTAAAAACAGTCCCGGAATCACTACACATGCTCTACGCGATCGTATAACATACGTTGAAGTCAATGATCAATGTTCACCACGGAATTATATCGTTTCGTTTTCTGTTGTTGTAATGCTGCTTTCCGTTCGTTATGTCTTAGATGATCAACTACCATCAACTGTAGGTTAGCTGTTGAAACTCCGTCGATGACTTGAAAAACCAGCATGGGCCAAGAAGAAGGGTCTCCCAAGCTCAAGAACTACTCGGGTATTTCCGTGAGCTGAGAAACACACCTCGGATATAGTGTAGGGTTACAAAATTTCTGGCAAATCGTCTCCCGGTATATAACACATTCCTCTAAGCGTCCACGTTAAGCAGCTCAACGTATATGGAAATATTGGACATCCTTTTAAATCATTTTCTATCGGTAACTCATACAAATTGGTGAAATATTAAGATGTGATGTACAAAACTGTTTCCTTAATCAATTAAACGACTTATTAGATTTCACGTTTAAGATCAATATTTGGAAACGAAAGTTCAGTGACGTAAGTCTCGCGAGAAACAATATGGCGTCATTCCTATTATCTCAGATGTGTTTTCATTTGATAAACCCGATGTGTTCAGATTGGGTAGAGGTTGTGTTGCTTGTGCTGATGGTTCTAGATTTTCGGGTTCCAGACCTTTGCTTTTCTAACTTGGTCCGTGGTCCCTCAGGCATCTTGGTGGTGTAAAACAGCACTAAAATATCATTCTTTACCTGGTTCGATGTAAAACGTAGTCTCCCTTCAAGAGCCTTGTTCGATGATATACGTCTCAGCTTCAGACTGAGAGCACATACAGACACAATATCATCCAAAAAATAGCAAGTTTCACATTGCATTTCTATACCATGCGTAATTCTTTCGTCGCAAATGAATTCTTAACCCTTAAAGCGCTGGAACCGACTTCATGCTCATGCAAACAGGTTAGATCTAGGCCATTCGCCAGGTAAATTGGCGTCTGGCCTGTGATCTAATCTGATTGCTACTCTGAGTATCTTTCCCAAACAAAAATAAGCAAATATTTGAAGTTTGGGAAAGCAGGCGACACAGATATCTATTTTTCGAAAATTACCCAGCATTCGAAGGGTTAAGTCACCTACTGCATGTTGGTTAAAAGTGGTGTTTGTGCAACAAAGCACATGTATCAATTATGACGGCCAATCTTGCTCTCTTATATAGGCGTTTCCGAGATGATCAATTGTTCGTATCATTTTGGGTACATACTTAACATGATCAATTGTTCGTATCATTTTGAGTACATACTAAACATGATCAATTGTTACGTATCATTTTGGGTACATACTAAACATGATCAATTGTTACGTATCATTTTGGGTACATACTAAACATGATCAATTGTTACGTATCATTTTGGGTACATACTAAACATGATCAATTGTTACGTATCATTTTGGGTACATACTAAACATGATCAATTGTAACGTATCATTTTGGGTACATACTAAACATGATCAATTGTTACGTATCATTTTGAGTACATACTAAACATGATCAATTGTTACGTATCATTTTGGGTACATACTAAACATGATCAATTGTTACGTATCATTTTGGGTACATTCTAAACATGATCAATTGTTATGCAACATTTTGGGTACAAACTATCACACGAGATTAACCAACTGTAGAGACCAGCTGACTGAAAGTACGTCTCGTACGATCTCAAGGTGTCAAGCACAGAAAATGTCCCAATATGAGACTCTCCCACTTCCTCGCTGTCGGTGTTTTCTATTAATTTCAAATTAACCAATAACCAAACAATAACGACGTTATTACAGTTTGTTTCAGACGGCTCATAACGAGCAATTTCTTCTTTTCCCACAATGTTTCCTACCATGTCAGAAGTTTATTTTCCAATTGCATCACATTTTGCGATGTCGACTGCAAAATCTTTCAATTACGGACGGTCGAATTTGGTGTTTGGTAAAGGGTTATTGAAGGATATCGTCTGCCATCCTCGTTATTTACAACTATCGTCTGCTTTCAATTTTCAGAAGTTCTGCGAGTCACTAAATTTCACAAGAGGTATTCCGTGAATAATCAACCAGATTCTTCCGATCAATCAATTAACTCGAACGAAGAAGCGGATCAATATCGATACCACTTGGACGGTCAGTCTAGCATTCCCATGAGTATACCCACAATTCCTCCGACGATGACCAATATGATGACTAGAATAACGATCGTGATGCATCGCGTCTTCCGGTGATCGCTGTCCTGAAATATACAAACCGGAAACTGTGAAATATACAAACCGGAAACTGTGAAATATACAAACCGGAAACTGTGAAATATACAAACCGGAAACTGTGAAATATTCAAACCGGAAACTGTAAAATATACAAACCAGAAATTGTCGGCAAATATATTTTCATATCGCACCACCTCAACCGTATAGAAAACTCGTGTAAAAATGAATTGACAATAAAATAAAATGCTCATTCGCCGTTCCGAATTACACAACCGGAATTTTTAAACCGAGGCTTTGCTTAACAGCTTACAATTGGCTTCCGTAGCAGAAATCTACAGAAACTCCTCTGTTTTTTTTTAACAGAAACCACAAAGAAAATACTACGCTTCCTGAAATGATTTTGTTTTCAAAAGCTAGTTTTAATTGAATGTCAAATAGCAATACAAAAATAAATTGTTTCAACGACATTTCGACTCCCAACTTTCACTTCTGTGAACAAGCACCTTTAAGGGATGCGTCTTTATCAATTCCGAATTCCAATTACAGCCAGTAAGTCCAAAATTCTTATAATTGTGTGTGTGGAGGGGGGTAAGGTTGACACTTACCAGAGACGATGTATCATCGATCCCAGAAGACCTTGCATCTGCTTCGCTCTCTGAATAAGACAAACAAGTCTGCATAAGGATAGTTAACTTAATTACAGTTATGGGAGGTGCGTATAATTACAGTGTGTACATGCAGCTATAGTCATCAGTTATCTACCAAATGCTTTCTTGTGTTTGAAGTACTGAATCGCTTTTACTTTACATCATGTGATGTTTATGACAAACAATTCTCTGTCTGTCATAAAGGGATTTTGCCCTATATCACAATGCAATTGCTCGTGTTTATACTTTATGATTTATCTCTGCAGATGCTTTCAATATATACGCTTCATACAACATGGTGAGAAGGAATGGTTTGACACTTTCCACATCATTGCAAATTGCGAATGGTACAAATTGAAAGCAACGACAAAACAATATATGCTGTTATTCGGGTCTCTGTTAACCTATTACAAAACAATAACAATTTTACCACTTTGCTACAGACGACTCTTCAAAACATTGTGAGAAGAAAAGAAATTGCTGGTTACGAGCAAGTTCTCCCAATCCAACAATGTTTTCTACCCAATCAAAAGATCAATTTTCAATTTCATCACATTTTGAAATGTCGTCTGCAAACTTTTTTCAATTTGGGACAGACGCATAATAGGCGTTTAGTAAAGGGTTAAGGCATTCATTTCCATTGACACTCATTAGGGGGCTGCACCGCATTATCAAAGATCAATGATGGATATTCAATTAGACGATATTTTGTTCGATACGACTTCAGTGGATTCCATTGAGTAGGTCTTGAGGTCAGATTGTCCTATAAGTGAACACCGGTGCATAAATGTATGTCTCCATACGCCTGCGTAAAGACGAGTATCATTTTGTTTTGAAATGTCCACAATATATTTCTAAAAGAAAACAAAACATAAACGAGTTTCATTATAAAAGATCAAGAAGGCTTTAAAAATGTATACAACTATTAAAATCATGAGATAGAAATTTGGCAACATATCTCAAATTTGCTTTTTAAATAAAAAGCATCGTTTACGCACAATAAGACATAATTATGTATGTAGTTCATTCCCATTGAAATAGAAGTGATAGTTTAGATTGTATACAATTGAACTTTGATTATTTGCCAGTATAAATTGTATGTTTATATGAGTATATAAAAATGAGTATACACATATGTGGTGATCAAAAAAAGAAGATATCAATCTATCTAACGTAAAGTAACGCAAAAGGAAAACGATTGATGAATGGATTGATGAATGGCCGTGCTGATCTCAGACAACACTATTTATCACCGGAGCATTGCCCTTATAAGAAAGACTGGACTTGCTCTCATAAAGATAGACACAGACGTGAAAAATGATATTGCTTAAATTGTTGAGATAATACTTTTGGGCAATTAAATTATCTTCTGCCTCACAAATGCATTGTTGACACTAATACGTTATGCAACAAATGTTGATTCATTTGATTAAAGGTGTTTATTGTACATCATTTCTTGAAAGTGCATTCGACATAAAAAGACCAGCTTAACCAATTACCAAACAAGAACGGCATTTGACCAATTTGTTGCAGACGACTCTGGAAAACATTATGGGAAAAAAAGAAATTACTTTGCCGTTTCCCTAAAATGTGTTCTGCCCTACCAGAAGATTATTTTTCAATTTCATCACATTTTAAAATGTCGTCTGTAAACACTTTGAATTTGGGACAGTAGAAAGACTTTGGTAAAGGGTAATTCAAGACAATGGTAATTGTGGGATAACACTTAGCGCGCATTTCGAGTCATGATTAGTGTTCGTCGAATACAATTAGACAGAACATGGATCGTGCCTGTCTAAATCAAAAGAAAGTATCGAGAGTTTAATGCAAAACAATGCATGTTTATGAAGCACCTATTGAAGTCTTGCACTTCAACCTCGGTATATCTTTCATCTTAATGAAGGAGATGATGCCTTTTTGCTTGACAGCTACGTCAAAGCATCAAAGAAATAATTAAGCGGCCAACACTGATTAACCTAGTTACGTTTATCTTGTGTTAATTTGTTTCTAAGCGCTGAGCGCGTTCAAAGAACGGTGCACAATGGAGCGGACTGTCTCTGGTATCCTTAATAAACCTCAAGCAACAATACGGGTCAGGAAACCAGCAACAGACATTATGCGTGAACACAGGCTCTTAAACGTTATTCTTTCGGAAACTCTGGACCAATCGATGATGACGCCAGGCCACCGGAATTTACCGAAAAGTTCCGAATAGTCTTCGTTATCTTACCCATGTTTACAGTGATTTTCTCGGTCTCCTCTTCTGGGTCGACTTCCCAGGTCTGAATGGCGACCTTATGATTCAGAGAAAATACCAACTCGTGCATGTCGTTTAATTCCCTGGAGAAAAGATTCAAATGATGGTTATAGAAACAACTACAATGGCTAACCATACAACTTTAAACCTACGACGACAGTGTCAAATGTTCAGCTGAAACTGTATCTGATTGGCGACGGATCAGTCACTTTCATTGACGCCTTTCAGCGCTTAAGAGGTAGAAATTAGGCTCCTGGAAGTGTTTTAACCCTTACAGTGCTGGAACCGACTTTATGCTTATGCAAACAGGTTAGATCCAGGCCAACCGCCAAGTAAATTGGCGGCTGGCCTGTGGTCTAACCTGTTTGCTACTCCGAGTATCTTCCTTGGACAAAATTAAGCAGATATCTAAAATTTTGGAAAGCAGACGACACAAAAAAAGTATTTTTAGAAAATTACCCAGCATTCCTATGGCTTAGAAAATTTGCAGGGGAAGACTTAAAATTCAAAGTATTATTTCTCCAAATGTTTTTTGATATGTTTTGGATTCTAGTTATGGCTGTATATTTCCGAAACCTTTTCAACAACAAATGATTTTAAGTATATCAAAAGAACAACACCATAACTGAAAAAACAAATTACGGTTCATAAAGGGAAAGATGCATTTATAAGCGAGATTGAAGGGCCATTAAGGTAAGACCTTGAGAAAGGTCAGAATAACAAAATTAAAGATTTAACAGAACAAATGCCGTGCTAAAATCAAGTTTCATATCATGAGAATCTTTCCCGGATTGGAATTTATATTTACCAACTTCAAGTACTTGTATGAAATGAATTACAAAATTGTTAATATATTCATTTTGTAAATATAAATTCAAAACCAGACAAATTTTAAAAAATGGCTCAGTGAATGCCTTAGAGATGATAAAAACATCATGATTTCAATTACAACTTATTCTTTAACAAAAGCAATTGCCCTCTTTCCATTACCCAGGTCTTGCCTTAACATAAAAAAGATGCGGAAAACGACGACGTAAAACCCGAATGAGACAGTCAAGACAAACTCACTTCTGTTTGTTAATGGGCCATTAACATTAAACATTGTGACATTGCTAAAAGACGCGGAAATCGACGACGTAAAACCCAAATGAGACAGTCAAGACGAACTCACTTCTGTTCATTAATGGGCCATTAACATTTAACATTGTGACATTGCTAAAATACGTGGAAATCGACGACTTAAAACCCAAATGAGACAGTCAAGACGAACTCACTTCTGTTCATTAATGGACCATTAACATTAAACATTGTGACATTGCTAAAAGACGCGGAAATCGACGACTTAAAACCCGAATGAGACAGTCAAGACAAACTCACTTTTGTTCATTAATGGACCATTAACATTAAACATTGTGACATTGCTAAAAGACATGGAAAACGACGACGTAAAACCCGAATCTAACCATTAAGACGAACTCACTTTTGCAGGCCCCGTATATCGTCCGTGTCGTAATTCCTGAGGTCGCTGCTAACACTGCGGATAGACTGGACTTCCGTTGAGGCTTGCCGGTCCTTGTCCGGCCCTTTCTTCGGTAAAGAAGCTTCCGTTAGGCCCGTGTTGATGAGATTACACGAGTCTGTAAGGGAACGGAGTAACGTGAAAATGTCGCGTCATTAATTAATATTTGTATCTAATAATAAAGGGTTTTTCATTGCTTCAAAATTGCTTCTTTAGTTCAGTTTAAACTTATCTATTTTACATCAATTGTTTAACAAGTTCTTACAACTTAGATTAATCACTGTCGATTCTGCTTCCTGGATCATATTCATAACCAATACTCGCGCCGAATGTGGATTTACGAAAGGTCGCAAGGCAGATCCCGCTACTCGCAGGATACGAACCATTGATCCTCGTGCCGAAGCCGACGCTCTACCCCTGGACCTCCAAATTGCTTCTTTTATCTGATGGTAGGACGAAGTTACAAGGACCCTGCCGACATATATTAACTAGATCTATAAGGAACACTCACCCTGTTAACGTACGGTATGCTGATGGTTGTATAACTTTTTGTCAGCACTTTATTGAGTGTCTACTATGAGCCGGGCATCGTAGATAGGACCCCTATCATATATCTTTCTACACTAAACCAAACATACATTTTATCATCCTTTCAATTTGCCTTTGTAAACTTTACCAACCTTGCGCTAAACATTTCTACATATATAACCCTACAACATACCTTTCTACACTGTGTGAACCGTACGATATATCTTTTTTCACTAAACTTACCTTACACTATGCCTTTCTACACTAAACGAACCTTACACTAAACCAACCTTACACTAAACCAACCACAAACTATGTCTTTCAACACTGAATTAACCTTACACTAAACAAATCTTACACTAAACGTACCTTACACGTTGCCTTTCTACACTAAACCAACCGTACACAAAACCAACCTTACACTATGCCTTAGTACACTAAACCAACCTTACACTAAACAAACCTTACACTAAACGTACCTTACACGTTGCCTTTCTACACTAAACCAACCTTACACAAAACCAACCTTACACTATGCCTTAGTACACTAAACCAACCTTACACTAAACCAACCACACACTATGCCTTTCAACACTAAATTAACCTTACACTAAACCAACCTTACACAAAACCAACCTTACACAAAACCAACCTTACACTATGCCTTAGTACACTAAACCAACCTAACACTAAACCAACCACACACTATGTCTTTCAACACTAAATTAACCTTACACTAAACCAACCTTACACAAAACCAACCTTACACAAAACCAACCTTACACTATGCCTTAGTACACTAAACCAACCTTACACTAAACCAACCTTACACAAAACCAACCTTACACAAAACCAACCTTACACTATGCCTTAGTACACTAAACCAACCTTACACTAAACAAACCTTACACTAAACGTACCTTACACGTTGCCTTTCTACACTAAACCAACCTTACACTAAACCAACCTTACACTATGCCTTAGTACACTAAACCAACCTTACACTAAACCAACTTTACACTATGCATTTCTACACTAAATCAACCTTACATGATACCTTTTTACAGTGTACATGTACATACCCGCTTGCAGACAAAACTGAAGCTGTAAGGCTAGCGTCGTACGATAAAGCTCCTCGAGAAATTCGAGGCAAGCAGACAGGATTCGGAACATTCGGTCTAGATCCTCACATCCCTCCATCTTCATCTGTTTCCTGTCGATAAAGCAACACTGATTTACGTTTGATTTACGTATTGCTTTAACCCATATCTTTCTAGTTACCATTTATCATTCACTTTTTCTGTATCTAGTGTTGGTCATTATCATTCCGTGCATTGATTCGGGACATTCATGTATAATATGGCAAATTAATTAGTTTAGCCAAACTTCAAACTGAATTGACTCATTTGAGGACAATTGATAGGGTATAACACATTATTTAGTTTTTAATAGCATCAGCCAATTTTTGGTTTTCTTAACCCATTACCAAACAATAGCGACATTGGAACATCTTTCGCAGACGACTCTGGAAAACATTGTGGGAAAAGGAGAAATTGCTCTAAACGAGCGATTTCTCCTTTTCCCACAATGTTTTCTGCCCTATCAGATGATTATTTTTTCTAATTTCATCACATTTTGAAATGTCGTCTGCAAACTCTTTCTTTCAATTTGGGACAGTCGAAACTTTGGCGTTTAGTAAATTGTTAAACTATACGTCTAAAGAGATTATTATGCTATTCTGTAGCAAGTTTTGTTTCCTTCGAGTCTCTTGGATTTAGCGCCTACCCGGTGGAATTTACATGTTCGTTGAAGCATTTCATGAAATCGAAACATGTTGTTTGCGAGGAAAAATTACGAAATCTCAGCCAATTGCACGAGTTCAAAACTGAGACTATACCGATAGGCCGTTAGTTTCAATAAGGGTTGAATCATGTTTTTTGATTTTTGATTACCGGTCTTAAATTGCTTAAAAATAGCAAAAAAATACCCTTAAAGCGCTTAACGGGAAATTGCGCAACCGATTCGTCGTCAGCACCGCGGTGGTGCGGCAGAGCGTTCACCGGCCATGGTTATGCGCAGTGTATTTAAAGAAGGAAAATGCACGGGCGGGCCTGAGCTGGCCGCTGTTTAGAAACCGGCCGTTGTTCAGGTGTGACCGCTCCCTCAGATTTGACTGTACATGTATATTCTTTTCCTAAACGTTTCAAAGCATACGAATTAAAACGTTGCTTTTCGGGTTCGGAACTATATCTCTGTTACAATAAAGTATTGAAATGTTTGTAAAATTGCTATATACCATGTTATGTTTATGATGCAATGAATCTCATTATATAATAATTATTATGTTATGTTATGAATGCGTGTGATGTGTTTTGATATCATAAGGAATTCGCACGTACTGACAAATTCTCTACTGGACATCTTGCTCCAAAATCCAAATATCCGTCTGCTGTCAAAAATCGGAACCAGAACGTGTGTACTTGATGCATGTTATTTTTCTAACACTTAGAATGCTAGGTAATTTTCTGAAAAAAGATTTTTATGTCTTCCAAAATCTTAAATATCTGCTTTGTTGAAAAAAGATACTCAGAGTAGCAAACAGGTTTGATCACAGGCCAGCCGCCAATTTACTTGGCGGCTGGCCTGGATCTAACCTGTTTATATAAGCATGAAGTCGGTTCCAGCACTATAAGGATTAAAAGACAGATGTCATGCTTGTAGCTACATTCGTTATACATCAGATAAGGTAAATGACTGCGCCAGTTCATTTGTGTGGGGATATTGTCTATTAGCACGCAAGGAGTGAACGGTGTATGGCTTTATATCACGAATATCTCTATTAAAAGATGGTTGACCTTTTACCAGACAATTCTCAGATGAAGCCGTCTTTTGAAATACATTTATTGTTCAAAGAGAAAATAATTCACGTGAGCAATGTGTCCCTTTTTCAACAATGGTAACAATCCTCTTAATGGATGTTACAGCTCTTTATCGATTTTAATTGCTATAGGTAAACTCTTTAGATTTGATGGATGAGATAGAAAATATTGACATAAGGTTAACCCTTATAGTGCTGGAACCGACTTCGTGCTTATGCAAACAGGTAAGATCCAGACCAGCCGCCAAGTAAATTGACGGCTGGTCTGTGACCTTACCTGTTTTCTATTCTGAGTATCTTTCCTCAACAAAATTAAGCGGATATTTAAAGTTTTTGAAAGCAGGCGACGCAAAAAACTATTTCTAGAAAAATACCTAGCACTCTAAGGGTTTAAAGGTAAAGTCCTTATCGTTTACGTGGGTAGAAACCTTGCATATGCTAGTGAATCGTGCTTACATCATAATGTCTTCAAACGGATATCCGAGCTTCCGATACATTCCAAACATAAAAAATGTCCTATGGATTGATTAGAATAGAATAGAATAGAATATAATAGAATCGAATAGAATCAAATCGAATAGAATAGAATGGAATAGGATAGGATAGAATATAATAGAAAAGTTTATTTGTAGATAATACAATAAAGATACATGTATAATGATATACACGAGCTATTGAGTTGTTCAAAATTATAATCTAACAGCTAATCTTAACTGGCCGTCCATGAATAACATGGATAACCAACAAACAAACGGCTTCCAAAACAACGGACAATGAATATTCCGTAAAGATACAAGGCATGCGGAAGTGTACTGTTCTAAACATCATTTCGTAACACCTGCACAAGTAATCATAAACCGCGGGAAACCAAAGAAATAATTATTGCATCCTCCTATTGACAATGTCAATTTGCTGAGTTGACAATCTCATAAAATTGAACAGAACAGCAGCATGTGAAAACGTGCCGGTTTTGCATATACGACAAGTTCTTCCTCTTGTTTTTTGTGTGCTTATAACCGTAAATAACAAAAAAGAAAAGATCACTGCTAGTTAATTTAGTTCAGCCCTTTACCAAAACGCCAAATTCCGACTGTCCAAAATTGAAAGAGTTTGCAGACGACATTTCTAAATGTGATGAAATGGGAAAATGATTATCTGATAGGGCTGAAAACATTGTGGGAAAAGGAAAAATTGCTCGTCACGAGAAATTTCTTATTTTCCCACAATGTTTTCTAGAGTCGTCTGCAACACAGTGGTTAAAAAGCGTTATTGCTTGGTAATGGGTTAAACATGTTTTACTACCAACTGAAATTATGATACACACTATAACTATACAACTTCTAGACCTCTTTACAATTTTTGTGTGATTACTTTTCCAATTTTTACAGTTGGCAAAATATTCTGTACGAAGGAATGGGTACGCACAATTTCGTATAGATATTCTGTGAATTACTTCATATGAATCAACAAAAGAGGACGCTAAGAGGAAACTCTTTCAATTTTGGAAAGTCGAAAATTTGGCGTTTGGTAAAGGGTTTATAGTTTCTGATGGAAAGAATTAAAAGACAGGAGAAATTGTTCGACACGAATAATTTCTCCTTTTGTCGTAGTTTTTTTTTTCTTTTATCATCTGCTGCAAGCGCTTTATCACGAATATCTATATAACAAGAATTAATGATGCGGCAAATAAAAACAACAACAAACCCTTACTTGCGTATGAGCGGCAACAGTTTGTTTTTCGTGTCCAGTGCCCGCTCCCAGACACGTGACCTGGAGTATTTGAGCCGTTTTCGGAGAGCCTCGTTGTCGATCGTTGTCCCGAGTGCCGCTACGAGCGTCGCATAGCGGGCCGTCTCCACGTTAAGTTCTCGTAGCAACTGGTGGGAAAAAACAACAGAACCCGTTAAAAGCATACTAGCGCTCAGAAAAATATGCAAAATCAGGTCAAATAAGTTATAAATTATATTAAGTTATGTTGAAACATAGCGAAAAACCACAGGATCTTATCAATATAACGTCTGCACTTTTTATTATCTATTTTTCAAAATGCTATTTTCACATATTTGGTGCCCACCAATTTAACTTCATTATTTGAATTCGAGTAACATCTAAAATAGCAAGGAGCGCTCAGGTTAACGAGTGGCAATTACCTGGTTTGGAAAATCATGTGAAACACATAGAAATACTGTTATTTATCAAATATTAACAATGTGAACATTCAAAATGAATTATTTCTCGGGTTTTATTGGTTCGTGACATTTGTCGGCTGACCTTGTTTGATGGCTAATTTTAAGCAAACCTTATCGTATTCACTATTTTAAAAGCATCACGTGAACGTGTTACAGTCTCAATTTCTCTGTAAAATGGAATTAAAAGTAGTTTTAAGTTAATTTTCAATTATTTCAGAACTTTCACAATTAAAGTGTATATGAGCGCAAGCATGGCTTTAAACTGTTTTGGACAACGTGATGGTATTGTTTTGTATGAGAAAGGATAGAAAAGCGTTTATTTGGAATAGTTCAAAGTCGAAATGCTAAAATCGACAAAACATGATAGGCATGATACGACTGGCGGCTGGCCTGTGATCTAACCTGTCTGCTATTCTGCTATAATGAGTATCTTTCTTCATCAAAATTAAGCAGATGTTTAGTAAGGGTTTTAGACACGAGACGACACAAAAATCTAATTTTAGAAATTCCCAAGCATACGACGTCATGCTGTTTGGGAGCATTTCGCTGCGACATTACTATATTACTAAGCCAATCAAATGAAGAAAGAAAAAAATATTCGGCAATTAACCTTGTGAAAAAATGGCAACACCTTCGCACACAGTCTCATTGAGTTACATTGACCATTGCTTTTCTAACTGTCGATTTAACTAATGATGCGTTGAAATCGCGGTTTGACCAATAACAAAGCATGTTTAAACAAATATTCGCGCACACTTTCCTATTGCCATCATTTATCAATCGACAAAGTATATCCATTCAAACAAAACATGCCGTGGTGGGATTATTGAAAGCATGGACATATGAGGCGAATAACTATTGAAACCGCTATTCAACACAATGTAAGGTGAATAACTATTGAAATCGGTAATCAGCACAATACAAAACGTATCAAAACAAAACATACCTTTGCACAGTCATTTCTATGAGCACCAATGTTCGAGCCATCCCCAACCCCCGTAAAAGAGGTGAGCTGGGGCTCGGTGGAATGTGGGGTTACTTTAGATGTGTCAAATTTCACAGCCATTGTTCATGCGCGGGAACCGAGGGGGTTGCATGGTTATTTCTCGCGTCAATGTTCCGGTGTGAATAACTGGTATCTACATGCTACAGGTCATGTCTGGTTTCGGTGTAGTTCATGTGTTGTTGAGTGTTAATGATGTGAGACTCTCGGAAACTGAAATGGAGAACGTTTTTATCAAATTTCACAGCCATTGTTTGTACACGGAAACCAATGGGGTTGCATGGTCATTTCTCGCGTCAATGCTCCGGTGTGAATAACTGGTATCTACATGCTACAGGTCATGTCTGGTTTCGGTGTAGTTCATGTGTTGTTGAGGGTTAAGGATGTGAGACTCTCGGAAACTGAAATGGAGAACGTTTTTATCAAATTTCACAGCCATTGTTTGTACGCGGGAACCGAGAGGGTTGCATGGTCATTTCTCGCGTCAATGCTCCGGTGTGAATAACTGGTATCTACATGCTATAGGTCATGTCTGGTTTCGGTGTAGTTCATGTGTTGTTGAGTGTTAATGATGTGAGACTCTCGGAAACTGAAATGGAGAACGTTTTTATCAAATTTCACAGCCATTGTTTGTACACGGGAACCAATGGGGTTGCATGGTCATTTCTCGCGTCAATGCTCCGGTGTGAATAACTGGTATCTACATGCTACAGGTCATGTCTGGTTTCGGTGTAGTTCATGTGTTGTTGAGGGTTAATGATGTGAGACTCTCGGAAACTGAAATGGAGAACGTTTATATCAAATTTCACAGCCATTGTTTGTACGCGGGAACCGAGGGGGTTGCATGGTCATTTCTCGCGTCAATGCTGCGGTGTGAATAACTGGTATCTACATGCTACAGGTCATGTTTGGTTTCGGTGTAGTTCATATGTTGTTGAGATGTAAGGATGTGAGACTCTCGGAAAGTGAAATGGAGAACGTTTTTATCAAATTTCACAGCCATTGTTCGTGCGCGGGAACCGACGGGGTTGCATGGTCGTGTCTCACGTCAACACACTGGTGTGAAGAACTAGTATCTACATGCTTACAGGTCGTGGCTGGTTTCGGTGTAGTTCAAGTGTTGTTGAGGGGAAAGATGGGAGACTTCCGGAAACTGAAACGGAGGATGTGTTAACGTCGTGTGATACAGAAGTTCATCGTTCAAAAGTTTACTGGCCTATACAAAGGCCACTGGCCCACAATACATCATACAATGGATACGAACTATATCAACAATTAGTTACAAAAAAAGAAAAAAGAAGACAAACAAAAAGTAATGTTCCTAAAAAACAATTCACTTTTATGTAGATTGTAGTAAATTTCCTTTTATATGCATGATAACAGATACAAATTTTGCAACCTTACGTAATAGTTATGCCGAATGGTACATGATTACTATTTGCACGACGACAAAGTTATTCAAGGTGAGTAAATTAAATCATTCAGAAGGATATCAACGTATGCGTCGGAGTATAACGTCGTGGGTTCTCTGTAATCTGTTATTTTGTTTAACATATTTGAGTATATAACACTCAGTGCACAACATTAATTGGTAGTCATATCATATATAAATGTTGGAACCTGTTGATAACTGAGGGGCAGGGGAATCACTTGACCAATGTTTACGATCTTATGTCCGAACAAGATGGCCTAGAAGCATTTTACTTGGTGGTTGGCCTTGATATAACCTGTGCGCATAAGCATAAAGTCGGTTCCAACACTATAAGGGTGAACGCCAGGAACCTTGCTGTTACGAGTTTCATTCGTTCACCTGGATTGTAATCTTTGATATTATCTAAAATCCTATAGATTTCAAAAAGCTAATACCTTTACATTATAACGGGTAAACGTATGAAACAAGCTTCTCATAAATTCACAACAATACTTTAAGAGTGGTGTACTGAAGTTAACATTGAATGCAATTTTGTTCCATAACTCTTATTTCTACTCATGCCTTCTGGAATATTGATACTGTTATTGTGACACCTCCCCTCGTGGAAAACTTTGTGTATGGTCCAAATTCAAAGCACGCTGTAATTATAAAGTATCAAAGACGACAGCTTCTTGTTAATCTATATAAGAAATATTTTCGATACAAGGAGAAATTGCTCGTTTGAGCACTTTTTTATTTTGTTACAGCTGTTTCTCAATCATTTTACTCCGATTGCGTAATAACACGTAAGAAATAATGTAGACATGTTGTTTTCGTATGTTATGTATGTACAATAATGTAGACGTGTTGTTTTCGTATGTTATGTATGTACATGTTTGTAGAGGAAATACGATAGACGTGTTGTTTTCGTATGTTATGTATGTACATTTATGTAAAGGAAATAATTTAGACGTGTTGTTTTCGTATATTATGTATGTACATTTATGTAAAGGAAATGATTTAGACATGTTGATTTCGTATGTTATGTATGTACATTTATGTAAAGGAAATAATGTAGACATATTCTTTTCGTATGTTATGTATTTACAATTATGTATTAGGAAATAGACGTGTTGTTTTCGTACGTTACTTCCGTGACCTTCATCGGTACTTTATCACGACGTCATTAACGTCGTTTGTTGGGTAATGAGAAGAATCGGAAGTAATAAATATGTAATTAAAATCGCTACATCAAAGTGTGCTGTATCCATACTCTATCTGATGGGGCTATCATTATTTACACACAGGCAGCCTGTTTAGTTATCTAGATCATATATTTAGTTTTAAAGATAATGTTTTTTATCAGTGCTCCTTCTCCTACCTTTCGCAAATATTTCGATACCTCAATGTGAGACGTCAAATGGGCCAAAATACCGTAATTTCCCTTCCCTTAGTCTTTTAGTTGTCTAAATCACTTGTTCATTGTTGAGGATCTTATGGAAGAGTGTCAGTTTAGGTTCCCTCTTTAAATAAAGTATTTATTTATTATAATCATAGTTATTATTTCAATATTACTATAGCTAAGAATCTAGATATTCTACGTGGCCCCTGTGGATCACTTGCAAAGGTGTATCTCGAAAAGGGAGAAGTTGCTCTTACGAACCATTTCCAAACTCCAATTTTTCCAAGATGTTAATACTCATTAACAAACTGCTAGGTAATCCGAAATGAATCACCTATGTCTTGAGAACGGCGATAAATCCATTACCAAACAATAACAAAATTTGACCACTTTGTTGCCGACGACTATGGAAAACATTGTGGTAAAAGGAGAAATTGCTCTTTCCGAGCAATTTCTCATTTTCCCACAATGTTTTCTGCCCATTCAGAAAATAACTTTTCAATTTCATCACATTATGAAATGTCGTCTGCAAACTCTTTCAATTTGGGACAGTCGAAAAATTGACGTTTGGTAAAGGGTTAACAATATCCATGTTTTCAAACAGGGTCGCATTGCTATGAGAAGAGTACCGTACAGTTTTCTTTCTACATGTGGTACACTTCTAATATTAACGGTAGCGAGTCTCAAAGAGAACAATACTTGCTTCATCGTAATATAATAGGATATAATGTGTTTAATCCTTAGAATGCTGGGTAATTTTTCTAGAAATAGCTTTTTTTGTCTTTTCTGCCTTTCAAAACATTGAATATCTGCTCAATTCTGATGAGGAAAGATATTCAAAGTAACACACATGTTAGATTATAGACCCAGGTCTAACCTGTATACATAAGCATGAGATTGGTTCAAACACTATAAGGGTTAATCTTATTTCTTATTTTGGGTTAACAGTTGTCTATTTGAGACGAATATCTTTATTTCAACAAAATATACGTATGCCAAACTGTTGTCAATATATGTATATATATTATGAAAAAAACAACCGGTTAATACCGTTTTGGTGACCGGTTTTGAATTCGTCTGCTTCGAATTTGAAGGATAGCATTTTAATGTACGATATAAAGTATGATAGTGGGGAAACAATCCGCAAGGTTTATACATTATTCACTGCTAAATAAAAAAACTCTTCATTGGCAATACGTTTTTTTTTCTGTGCTCTAGTTTCCATGACGACTTGCGAAGAAATCACTTATATCAAATGATACAAAGTGTCGTCTGATAAAAGTCGCTGGAAACGTTGAATATATTTCAAAACTGATACTGAAAGTGGAGAAGTGGAGGAAAATAACATGTCGAGTTGATCATATCGTTTACGGCAAACCCACCAACTCTACAATGGCAGAACGGGTCTGTATTGTAGTAACCATGGCGACTAATATAACGAATTTCTACTAATATGAAGAATCACAATAATGATAACCCTGTGAGGTGTGTAACAGGAGAAAGTTCGAGAAGTGTAAAGCAGCACCCCCTCATATTGAATATTTGGACTGGTCTTAATTCAAAGCAAAAAACAGACGTTATTTAACAAAGAATGTACGCATAACGTGTCCTATTGTGCTATAGGATAGAAACCATTGTGGAAAAAGAAGAAATTGCTCAGATTGAGCAATTTCTTCTTTTGTCGCAAGGTTGCTTGTATCAGCTGAACAAACCGATTCTAAACAATATACACGTATTGAGAAACTTGTTAATCTATTTCCTTGGCAAACGCCATATATTAAACGCATGGATATATGCGTTTTGAAGGTGGCGAATTTCAAAGAAATGAGACGTTATGTTTTAAGACACTCTCTTGGTAAAATATAATTTTTTTACTGATGACATGTGACAATGTCATTAAGTGATAATATCCTATAATATTTTCATGAAAACAAAACTTTCTATAATAGTCTGACATGACCGTTTTCATATAACACTGGTACAATGATAAGGTACAAAGTCTGAAACCGTATAGACTTATCGTGTTTTAACCAATTACCAAACAATAACGACATTTTACCAGTTAATTGAAGACGACTCTGGAAAAAACTGTGGGAAAGGAAGAAATTGCTCGTGACAGCAATTTCTTCTTTCCCACAATATTTTCTACTCTATCAGATGATTCTTTTACAATTTCATCACATTTTGAAATGTCGTCTGCAATCTCTGTAAATTTGGGACAGTCGCAAATTTGGCGTTTGGTAAAGGGTTAAGCATGTGTTTTAAGCATAGGCTTATGTCTGTCTACAACGACTTAGACGTACTTAAATAGTTAATCGTCTCATAAGCGTCTATAACGCTATTGCGGAAGCCAAAACGAAAACGCATTTGTAAGATATCAAGAAAAACATCAAAGATGAAAAGGAAATAATACAATACAATATGTTTTATTCGTTAAATAAGCTTCTGGCCCAATATACATACAATTCACAATTTATGGCAGCATAAATCCAGTAATTGAGTTCATTTAACAATTATAAACCCTGTCGAAAAGATGTAGTTCACTACTAAACATAAACAGGTGAAAATAAAACTTGAAATTTGTTGAGACTTTGCTGTTGAGACATCTCGACTTTTCTTCCTGAATAATTAACCAGTACTCGTAACAAATATGGTTAATGAAATGTGTCGCTTTGCGGAGTCGAACCAACGACTTTAATCTTTAGATTATATCATGACATGTAGCAGACTTCAATGTGTCTCAATGCGACAATTAGTTTTTTTTATTTCTTTTACATCGATTTTGAAACACTTTCTTAGATTAATCTCTCTCGATTCCGTTTCCTCGATACATAACCAGTATTCACGCCGAATGTGGATTAATGAAAGATCGCAAGACAGATCCCGCTACTCACGGGATTTGAACCCACGACCCTCGTATCAAGAAGCCGACGCTCTACCCCTCGACTAATGTCCTCAAAAAGGATACAGTTAACACTATAAACAACCCATGTATCTCCCGTCTTTAGAATAGAATTATTTTGATAATATCTGACAAAAGCACAACACACATTAAAACTAATATACACAAGTGTATATCAAAGAAGACTTTATTTCAGAAAATAAATATCGGAGATATTAAGACAATATTCCTGGTAGCAATGTTTGTTTTCATAGTATTTACTGACCAAATTACTTCGGTGATATTGACTCCCCACTAAAAAGGAACGGACATAAAGTTCCAGCGGCCATTTGTATCTGGCTAGTCTCACCATTGGCACTAATTGGTCCTGCAACAAACTCATCTAACGAATAAATTGATCTCTCACACATCAGGACTATAAACAGTGTCCAATACGCATGACTGGCATTCATCGGTATTATTTGGATCAAAATGTATATCATCTGATGTGAACATAAAACAGAGATCTATAGCTCTAGAAGTAAATTTGGTATAACTTAAAAAATTTCTATCTAAGAGGGATATGAAGTTCATTTTATTTACTGAAATCTGCGAACCACAACTTTAGATAAGCTTTAACCCTTTACCAAACAATGACGAAATTTAACAACTTTGTCGCAGACGATTCTGGAAAACATTGTGGGAAAAGGAGAAATTGCTCGCTAAGAGCAATTTCTCCTTTTCCCGCAAGGTTTTCTGCTCTATCTGAAGAATACTTTTCAATTTCTTCACATTTTGAAATGTCGTCTGCAAACACTTTCAATTTGGGACAGTCGAAAATTCGTTGTTTGGGAGAGGGTTAAACAACTATTTCAATCAGTGCTGATGGTATCAAACTTAGCGCACATGTCCATAAGTGGACAATTTAGAATATTCCATGATAATGAATGATGGTTAAAGGCCATGCACGGCGCCCACACGTGAAACTGTTCTCTGATGTTGTGGGAAATACATCACTTATTTTCTTTCTTGAGTTCCGGTAAGAAACGGTTACTTTACTTTGTACCCTAGATAAAACAATGTCTTCAATTTGCAAGATTGTCTTCTTTACGTATTGTAGCATACAATTAATAAGATACAATATTAGAATAGATTCGTTGGGACTGATTCACCTACTTATAGAATTTACAAAGATATACAATGTGCATGCAGTTGTTTACGTTTTTCAATTCGTGTAAATGTTACATTAAAAAATTTGAATAAATAAGAGACTGTTCTCTGAAGTTGTGGGAAATTCATCATGTCTTCATTTTCTTAAATCCAGACACGGGGACAGTTCTCAAAAATGCAAGAGCTAAAAAACCCGACGAAGAGGGAAAGAGGCAGGTCACCACCAAGCTGCAACTGTGTCCCACAATTTTCCTACCCTGCCTCTCCTCTTCTCTTTCCCTTCTGCGTAATAGCATCCGAATTAGGGCATTAACGGCATAAACAGTGGCAACAAATTTCGGATTGCCGTCTTTGTCTTTTGTTAGACGCCTTTTATGAAATGTTCGCTAATTTTGAGCAAAGACATTATCTGAACTATGATCATTGGTTTGACATATCAAAGCTAACCCAAACAGTTGAAACGGAAATAAATCATGACAATGCGGGAAGTTGGATCGGCTGGGTAATTGATGTGTTACTATGCTTGGGAAAGGTTCCTTTAACAAGATCATCATGTGAAAAATTACCACCTTACACCACATATTGGCGTCTTGCAGCAGACGACTATCAAAGACATTGTGACAAAAGGAGAAATTTCTCTTTTTGCCACAATGCTTTTTTCAATCTATTCAAACATCACAACAGCAGATCTGAAAGGCTTTTGACATGTTTATCAAGCTTTTCTAAGGTCGTCTGCTTCAAGTAAAATAAAATTACCGCAGGTGGTAAAGATATAAGTATATATGACAAAACCAAAATGATGTTTATACTTTACAATGGACATCTATTTTAACTTTCAATCAATACAATCTATAAAAGTCCGTACGAGTTAGTGAGTAAATTCCTTACAACTTAGATTAATCTCTCTCGTTTCCGCTTCCTTGATACATAACCTATGATTGATTCTATCTAAATATGTTTGTATAGGAATCGATCTATTATACAGGCGCTACATTACGAATTAAACTCATCGTTTTGCGAATCTCGGAATAATGCTAACGGAGCCAAAGGCAGATTTTGATACGAGTTCATAATATCGGTGTAAATCGTGTTTATTAATCATTAATCATTGACAAGAGTGGATATTCCCCATTGTAAACAGTTTGCCTGCATTAACGATTGCTAATAGCATTTTATCCGCGGCGTGGAAACAAACTACCGTGTGCTTATTCGCGTTTTGATAGACCTCTTTTTGCCCAGTTGATACTTGCACAACGTAATGAGTGGGATGACACTTTTTGTTTATCCCTTTATCAAACTCCAAATGTTCGACTGTCCCAAATTGAAAGAGTTTGCAGATATTTTAAAATGTGATGAAATTAAAAAATAATATTCTGAAAACATTGTGGGAAAAGGACAAATTGCTCGTTGAGATTTAAGTAAATGGTTAAGCTTTCATGGCAAATACTCCTCCAACCAACTTTTATCTCACAAACTTCCAAAGTAAGAGAGGGCGCTACTGTCTGTTAAGGATAGATGGAAATGTTTTTTTGTTAACGTACTAATCAAATAAAGGATGAGTTTCATTTTCTACTAGATTTGTCCAGAATACACAATGCCAAAAATGCTTACGTTAATAACACTTTTGAATAACGATTGTTGAGAATCTTTAATCTGTCAAAATTATTTAACATCGTTTGAAGAACAAGTTCTTACAACTAATAGCATAACTCGCGGTTCTGCATACGTATATTCATTTGTTAAAATTCATAAAGAAAGTATTTACATTGAACGTTAGCAACATGCACATCGTTGGGGTTTCACCAATGTAGGCTACATATGTATGATATTTATCATGATGCTGAGTTTCTCTTCCAATAGCTACGTAAATAGTAATAAAACGGACTGGAATTTGTTTTATAGAAGTTTATATTCTTTATGTCATATATTCGTTTGTATACATTTTGTGACAAGACACTGTTTAGTTTACGTCTTGGATAAGATGCAGTCATTGACCATTCGGAACACCTCGGCCATTTCTTAAAATAACCTCGGAGGTAATGGGGAGCCATTTTTGAAAGTAGGTCAGCAACGAAGGGCCAATCGTATCTACTCGGCAATCCCCGTAACAAGCCGGGGATTGCCGAAAAGAGCCGATTGACAAAATATGAAACAAAGATGTGTTGATATGATCATCTTTAATGAAAAGGGTAAAAAGCCCATTCAATTGTGATATATAACCAATTTGTGTGCATTCAAATACATATTTAGTGCCTGTGTGCATTTTGCGTTATCCGCCGGAAACAAGGCGAATTACCCCAGGATTTCTGGTGTATTCATGTACTGCCTACGAGGTATATCTACCGACTTGTTACGGGGATTGCCGAGTAGATACGATTGGTCATTGACATGATTTAACTTCTAGGTCACGTGGGCCAAATGTAACCATCTTTCTTCAGAAATGTGTATGTCTTTATTTATATATTGCCATGGCGACCGTAGTAGAATCGTTACTGCGTGATTTACGAATAGATTTGGATATTTGAGAAGGATGAATGGTTCTATTATTTTATTTCATTTCAGGTTTTCATTTAACGCCCACGTGTTTGGTTACTTGAATATATATTGAGAGGACGATGACAAGATTGGATGCTCTAATTAGGTAATGGAAGATGAAATATGTAGTATTTATAAACACCGTACCCGGAAATAAATTGGGGTCTAATATAGTGCTGCTGTAGAGTTTTCCGGCTAAGTAACAGAATCCCTTTGTAGAGTTTTACCCGACCAAATGGATGTCGTATGAAAGTTTGCCTTTTTACCACCTCAAGACGACATTTTTTACTTAAAGCAGACGACTTTGAAAATGTTTTGTAAACATGTGAAAACTTTCAGTTCTCCTGTTGTGATATGTAAATAGATTGAAAAACCATTGTGGCAATAGGATTAATTGATTAATTAATTTTAAAATCATAATGAAAGCATTATGAATAAAAGTAAAATATTGAAATATGCCACGTTATTGGAAACGCCTAGGAGAGGCAATTTCAATTATGTATTTTGCAAAATTGATTGTGTGTTTCATTATTGAAATAAGGGGGAATGTTGTTTTGAACTAACGCAAGTTTTCAGCATAAGTTGTTTAGTAAAACGTTGTGCATCAACTAGGTTTCTGCATAATTGGCTGGGGAAATTTATAATTCAATCTGATTATGTAATTTTCTTGATTTGCATAATCTTACATCATTTCAACAATTATGTGATGTAATCATTTTCCTAATGCTGAGTATCTAATTGTTTGTGTTCTACTTGTAATCATTTATCGTCATTAACTAAGAGAATAAATGACATAACCTCATACCTATGTTGTCTGTTTTTTATTATTTTATGTGAGACATCAAGTTTATTCATTATGTCGAGGAGTTGTGCAGATAAAAGTTGTTTAGTAAAACGATACCCCGGGTCTTTATAAACGAGCGTATAAGAAGCAATGGGTAAACAACAAACGCAACTTTGTCATTATTACATACAATACGAACCTATCACGTGTTCTTGCACATATGCTCTTTCATACGGATGGATAATGGGTCAATGACAAAACCATTGGGTCGGTGCTAACGATGACTGAATCAGTCGATAATAGATAATAACGAGGACATACATGTATAGAAGTACAAGTTGTTGACCGCAGTGATGGGCCTAATTATTCCTTGACTACTTTCTGAACTCTTTACCACCCGCAGACGACATTTTCATAATTGAAGCAGACGGCTTTAGAAAAGCTTTTTAACTGTTGACCGCAGCAATGGGCCTAATAATTCTGTGGTTATCAATTTAAATCTTTGCATGTACTACCTGCAGACGACATTTCTTTTACTTGAAGCAGACGACTTTAGGAAAGTCTTTAACTGTTGATCTCAGAGACGGGCCTAATTATTCCTTGGTTATTTATTAAACTATTTTCATGTACCACCTGCAGACGACATTTTTTACTTGAAGCAGAAGACTTTAGAAAAGCGTTTTAACTGTTGACCGCAGCGATGGGCCTAATTATTCCTTGGCTTTGTATTGAACTCTTTACATGTACCAACTGCAGACGACAATTTCTTACTTGAAGCAGAAGACTTTAGAAAAGCTTTGTAAACATGTGAAAAACCTTTCTGTTCTTCTGTTGTGATATTGGATAGATTAGAAAAGCATTGTGGCAAAGGGAGAAATTGCTTGTGACAAGCAATTTATCAGCTGGTCACAATGCTTTTCTAAAGCCGTCTGCTGCAAGACGCAAAAATGTGGTGTTAGGTGGTAAAGTGATACTCGTTTCAAAACACAAGCAATCATAAAAGAATACAGAAACCATTGAGGAAAACGGAAGATGCCCTTTACGAGAGTTTTAATACGTTATTACGTTATTACATTGTTTGGTAAAACGTTTAATTCTGTTTTTCTTTTCTAATTTTCATTTTATTTTTGTATTATCCTCTACATTTTTCGTCTGCCGTTGCTTTGAATTTGGACCATTCATACATTGGTGTGGATGTGATAAACACTTATATTAATAGTTCATTTGTTCAGATAAATGGAAGAGATAACCTTTTCGCCAAATGATTTGTTGTCTTATCACCTCATATTGAAACAGTCCATCGACGATAATTGGAAACGTAATAGAAATACATGTAGAATGCTGATAGTGTGTGTCTACTGTTGATAAGATACCAATTGAATTGAATTGGATGAATATGCTTATTTCATACCAGTTTCTGTTATTATATTCTCCATACAGAGTTTGCCATACTTGCAGGCTGTGTTCCTTTGTGGAACATGTATGCTTAATCACGTTATGCATTCGAGTTAAACATAAGCAACATAAACAGAATGCTGTTTGTGTCTGTCGTTGATAAGATTCAAATTGAAATGGATGAAATTGTTCATTTCAAAAATTGCTTGTTTTCCATTCAAAACGGCAATATTTCGTCTACCACAGGGTTCCCGCCTGACTAATGAATTGTCGTCAGTTCACTAACCCATTACCAAACAATCACGACATTTGACAGGTTTGATACAGACGACACTGGAAAACATTGTGGAAAAAGATTTGAAATGTCGTCTGCATTTTTAATTTGGGACGGTTGAAATTTTGATGTTTGGTAAAGAGTTAAGCAGGGCCCATCCACAATGGCCTGTAAAGTTTGTCTAGACTTAAGACTATTCATGTGATATCTAAGTACGCAAAGATTTTATATGAAATTACTCAAGAGTAATGTCACGCTTTTAGATTAAATTACATGCTAATTCACTGTATACCCACTTTAAAAGAAATTGAAAACAATCTTATTTTGCTTCCAATGACCATTTTTCAGTGCATATCATATAACAGTCCAGTTGTTGTGCAGTTTAACAGTAATTAACACTTAACTTCCAAATTTCCTCACATCTTTGAACAATCACCTTGAAAAGTAGCAATAACTGAGAGTACTGTATATGAAACAGGAAGCATAATGGATAGTGATTTATCTAAGTTGTAAGAACTTGTTTCACAACCGACGTAAAATTAACAAGTTTAAACTAAACTAAACAACTGAGAATGAAGTGCTGTCGTATTACTCTTTTTATCCTACATATATTTGATCCTTAAAAGCCATATCCCAGTCAAAAGCTAGATTCTTATTAACACAAAAAAACGAAGCACATACAAAAACTCGGTTTTAATTCTTTAAAGTGTACACATGAAAGCAGTAAAATAACATGGATTTTAAGCCAAAATTGAGTTTTTGTCATCTATGAAAGAGCGCAAGTAAAGAAGATATCCCTTATAGTTCTGAATTCCACTTCATGCTTATGCAAACAGGTTAGATCCAGGCCAGCCGCCAAGTAAATTGTCGGCTGCCCTGTGATCTAACCGGTTTGTTACTCTGAGCATTTATTTAAGGTTTTGGAATGCAGACGAAACACAAATCAATTTTAGCAAATTACCCAGAATTCTAAGGGTTAAAACACGCCTCCATGAAGTAAAGAGGTAAAGGTTGATTATACTGATACGTATTATAGCCATTATCACAGATACAATGGGCTGCGCGGGTCTGAAAAATGTGACAATATTGATCCAACCTGTTTACTACTCTGAGTATCTCTCCTCAACAAAATCAAGCATATATTTAAGGTTTTGGAAAGCAGTCGACACACAAATCTATTTTTAGCAAATTACCCAGAATTCTAAGGGTTGAAACAAGCCTCCATGAAGTAAAGAGGTAAAGGTTGATTATACTGATACGTATTATAGCCATTATCACAGATACAATGGGCTGCGCGGGTCTGAAAAATGTGACAATATTGATCTAACCTGTTAACTACTCTGAGTATCTCTCCTCAACAAAATCAAGCAGATATTTAAGGTTTTGGAAAGCAGACGACACACAAATCTATTTCAAGAATAATACCCAGAATTCTAAGGGTTAAAACACGCCTCCATGAAGTTAAGAGGTAAAGGTTGATTATACTGATACGTATTATAGCCATTATCACAGATACAATGGGCTGCGCGGGTCTGAAAAATGTGACAATATTGATCTAACCTGTTAACTACTCTGAGTATCTCTCCTCAACAAAATCAAGCAGATATTTAAGGTTTTGGAAAGCAGACGACACACAAATCTATTTCAAGAATAATACCCAGAATTCTAAGGGTTAAAACACGCCTCCATGAAGTTAAGAGGTAAAGGTTGATTATACTGATACGTATTATAGCCATTATCACAGATACAATGGGCTGCGCGGGTCTGAAAAATGTGACAATATTGATCCAACCTGTTTACTACTCTGAGTATCTCTCCTCAACAAAATCAAGCATATATTTAAGGTTTTGGAAAGCAGACGACACACAAATCTATTTCAAGAATAATACCCAGAATTCTAAGGGTTAAAACACGCCTCCATGAAGTTAAGAGGTAAAGGTTGATTATACTGATACGTATTATAGCCATTATCACAGATACAATGGGCCGCGCGGGTCTGAAAAATGTGACAATATTGATCTAACCTGTTTACTACTCTGAGTATCTCTCCTCAACAAAATCAAGCATATATTTAAGGTTTTGGAAAGCAGACGACACACAAATCTATTTCAAGAATAATACCCAGAATTCTAAGGGTTAAAACACGCGTCCATGAAGTAAAGAGCTAGAGGTTGATTATACTGATACGTATTATAGCCATTATCACAGATACAATGGGCTGCGCGGGTCTGAAAAATGTGACAATATTGATTCGTTCTTTATTCACCTGCAGACAGCACTTTCGGTCTTGGTTCAGGCGAACTTGGGGGATTTCTTGAAAGTATAAAAAGAAGCAATTATGATGCGTATGGTATATTTATCTCGTAGAAAACAAAGTTAAAGGGATTCGCAACCAAAAGGATTCGCACCCACAAGGATTCGAACCCAGTAGGACTTGCTTATACTGAGCAACTGCCACTGTTTAAACTATCCTCTGAAATGTGCTATCTGACTGTAAAGTGTGTCATCTTCAAGTGACGAAGCGTCGCCTTTCATCTTTGTAATTAATATACCAGTGCTATTTTAGAAGTACGAAATTGCGTGCAACTGTTTTTATAGTGTCTGAAAATGAGCAACCGCGGGCGCATTATTCCTATAGAGGAAAAAAGACGCATTTAAAACGTTCTTAGACAATATTGATTCCACGGTGCTACATGAAAATGATTTGAAAATGTATCAAACCATATTCACTTGCCTCAAACGTGTTAAGCAAACAATAACGACATTTTACCACTTTGTTGCAGACGACCCTAGAAAACACTGTGGGAAAAAGACAAATTATCATACTCTTGATGTTAGATTATAGGTAACCTTTTCGATCACATACTCGTTTCCTTCAAACTTCTTCGCCAGTCCGGTAATGTACATCAAATATCATTAACCATTTCAATAAGTAAGCTGAATGTTTGGTGCTGGTCCCCTGACTGTGAGCTTTGCTAGGCTGTGTGACAGGAACCAGTAACCTAGCGTCCGAAAGCATCCTGCTTCTTGAACGAGATTTGGTTGTGTTTCCATACTAGATACATACTCTGAGTAATGTTAGGTTATGTGACAGGAATCAGCTAACGAGCGTTCGCTAGCAAGTTGTTTCTTGGACGACGCTTGTTTGTTTCCTCACATAATGTAGGGTTGATGGTGGGAGACCATTAAGGAATTACTTTCGGAGGTCGTTGTACAGTAAAAAGTCGTTCATGAAAATTTAGAAAATTACTTTGTGTATTAATTATATGCTTTTATGAGACAAGAGGGAGCCTTTTTGACTGTATTTGATGTTTTGTGGGTGTTGGCCATGCTTTAAACCTTTGTTGTTTTTCCCCAAAAACTACTTTCGCTGGAAACAAATTGATAAGGAAAATGCCTTTCAAAGGCCCCATCATTTTTGGATTGGATTTTTGAAGGTGGGGAAAAGAGATTACCGATAGCGAAAAAACCCCTGATTTTCGGCATATTTGTTTGTGAAAATCTGATAGGGTACGGAGTGTGCAATAGTGAAACACTGATGATTAATTCTGAATCTTGTCATGGAAGGAAATATGAAGGGGCCAAAATGGCTGTTTTATATAGAATAAAGAAAGGTTAAAAGTTACCGGTCTTCCACCTGATGTACTAAACGCTTCCAAAGGAACGTTTGACTGTGAAAGCTTACAAAAAGATGGGAACCTCCTCTCCCCTTATTGTTTTCGTGTTTTCTTTCGGCTGATATTGAATAGGCCCGTCGAATCTGACTGACAATGACTTGATAATGGCGTTATACTAGGATGACATTGCAGAATGACAAATGACACTATCATACGCACTTATGGGTTTAACACTGACTAGACTTATCAACATACGCACTTATGGGTTTAACACAGACTAGACTTATCAACATACGCAATTATGGGTTAAACACCGACTAGACTTATCAACATACGCAATTATGGGTTAAACACCGACTAGACTTATCAACATACGCAATTATGGGTTAAACAACGACCAGACTTATCAACATACGCACTTATGGGTTTAACACAGACTAGACTTATCAACATACGCAATTATGGGTTAAACACCGACTAGACTTATCAACATACGCAATTTGGGTTAAACACCGACTAGACTTATCAACATACGCAATTATGGGTTAAACACCGACTAGACTTATTAACATACGCAATTATGGGTTAAACACCGACCAGACTTATCAACATACGCACTTATGGGTTAAACACCGACTAGACTTATCAACATACGCAATTATGGGTTAAACACCGACTAGACTTATCAACATACGCAATTATGGGTTAAACACCGACTAGACTTATTAACATACGCAATTATGGGTTTAACACCGACCAGACTTATCAACATACGCACTTATGGGTTAAACACAGACTAGACTTATCAACATACGCACTTATGGGTTTAACACAGACTAGACTTATAAACATACGCAATTATGGGTTAAACACCGACTAGACTTATCAACATACGCAATTATGGGTTAAACACCGACTAGACTTATTAACATACGCAATTATGGGTTAAACACCGACCAGACTTATCAACATACGCACTTATGGGTTTAACACCGACTAGACTTATCAACATACGCAATTATGGGTTAAACACCGACTAGACTTATTAACATACGCAATTATGGGTTAAACACCGACCAGACTTATCAACATACGCACTTATGGGTTTAACACCGACTAGACTTATCAACATACGCAATTATGGGTTAAACACCGACTAGACTTATCAACATACGCAATTATGGGTTAAACACCGACTAGACTTATTAACATACGCAATTATGGGTTTAACACCGACCAGACTTATCAACATACGCACTTATGGGTTAAACACAGACTAGACTTATCAACATACGCACTTATGGGTTTAACACAGACTAGACTTATAAACATACGCAATTATGGGTTAAACACCGACTAGACTTATCAACATACGCAATTATGGGTTAAACACCGACTAGACTTATTAACATACGCAATTATTGGTTTAACACCGACCAGACTTATCAACATACGCACTTATGGGTTTAACACTGACTAGACTTATCAACATACGCACTTATGGGTTTAACACAGACTAGACTTATCAACATACGCACTTATGGGTTTAACACAGACTAGACTTATCAACATACGCAATTATGGGTTAAACACCGACTAGACTTATTAACATACGCAATTATGGGTTTAACACCGACCAGACTTATCAACATACGCAATTATTGGTTTAACACAGACTAGACTTATCAACATACGCAATCATGGGTTTAACACAGAAAAGACTTATCAACATTAAGAAAGACTGTTTTCGTATTTATCAAGATCCTGACAGATCAGAGTATTAATTGATGGTTAGCAAATGGTCGTCTTTCACCGATATTGAAATTGACGGACAGTGTGGCTATACGATCAGAGTACGCAAATGTACATCGATCTTGCAGCTTCGTTTTGGTATTTGTGTAAAGTGTTAATCGCCGTATCAACACGTTTTCAGTTATGTAACGGCTTTCCCGGATCAACCAGTACTAGGCTAGGCTGAAGTTACTTGCCAAAGGTAACCTCCACGAAACCTAAAATGGCAATGGGGATCGAACCCCGGACCCCCGAGTTACATGTCGCCAACTTTACAACTTGGCGATGTAGGACACTCATTGTGACAAATGACAAATAACTCATTCTCTCATACAGTGTATGTAGTTCTGTAAAAGATTTACGTTTAAGATGCAACCGAATACAAATTTGACAATTTTAACAAAACACATTTCGTTTTGATATTGGATAGCAAACATTTATTTTACGGAACGCCTTTTTTCACTCGGATTTTTTTTTTGAAACAGTGTGCTCATAAATTGTTTATTATCTTTGCACTGAAACGTAAAGATATGGTTCAAGTAGAACAAATGTGAAAAAAATCCTTATATGTAAATACCTTCAAGATAGCTTTAATGAACCGTAACACAAGCAAGGACATAGCTCTAATTAATTAATTAATTGATTAATCAAAATGGACAGTGTGACTTTTCTAATATCCGGATTCTCTGGTCTGAGCGTATACTTCCAATACAACATATAATTAGCTTGTTCAAACGACTACAAAATCAGTTTCTGGTTGACATGAAGCCATCGTCGATTTTCAATTACAATACCCAAAAAACGAGACAGGCCTTTCCCCTCTGACACATTTTGCTTGGATCGTTCGTCTAAATGCCAATTTTGACTCTACCTGCGAATTTTAAGCGAGTAAATTGTTTATTATAGTGACATGTGTTTAAGTAATATACAGTTTTAACAAAATCATTCTTATTACACCGGCCTCATAGGCCTATAAGTCACTAAATCAAATATCAATAGTCTATATACACAGAACAGTCATCTAACTATTGTATATATAAATATAATGGCGTCGATGTACAAATGTATATGCCGATTTTGACTTTACCTTCAAATTACATTATCTTGAATTGTTCATGTGGTGAGTATTTCTTCGATGCCTACCAGTGCAAGACTAGGTGTTTTTCTGTGCTGTTTAGGTCGGATTATACATGGGATATGAAACAATGGCGGCGAAATGATAGATCATTAATTAAGACGGTTACGATCTTTTATATCATTGTGGATATGGGTAGAATTACTTTGGTTTCATCGAAACCATGAAGCGCCTGCATTTAACATTAATAGTTTGCCTTTAACCAATTAACAAACATTAATGGCATTATGAAAAATTTGTTGCAGACGACTCTGAAAAGCAATGTGGGAAAAGGAGAAATTGCTCTTAACGAGCAAGTTCTCCTTTTCCAACAATGTTTTCTGCCATATCAGAAGATCATTTTTAAATTACATCGCATTTTGAAATGTCGTCTGCAAACTCTTTCAATTTGGGACAGTCGCAAATTTGGCGTTTGGTAAAGGGTTAAAGTGAGAAATGTGCATACTAGTAAAAAGCTTTTCAAAATTCGGGATCACAAACTTCGTCAGATGATATCCTCACACAGTATTGAACAGCGCTCTGCAGAAGACAGAATATGTGGTTCTAAAAGCACTTTTTATGAATATCGGGAGAAATTCCTTCTAGGGCATCGCATGGTTGATATGCTTCCCGAGTGATTGTCAATATTACAGAGAATTTCAACAAGTTTCAAGAGAAAAACTCGCTAAAAGAAATTACATTCACCCTTAACGGAAGTCGGGCCAAATGCTTTTAAAACAACGTTTTATACAATTTCATTCGTAGAGAATCTGTTGCGAACGCTTCTATCTTATATCTATTTATTTTCTGGAAATGTGTGACATGTTCAAATTGAAAAAGACAACATGTGACAGTTAAATAACATGAAAGAAATTCATTTTCTTTGGTGATGGATAGAAACTTCTGTGACAAAAGGACGAATTGCTCATCATGATTTCTCTACCGAGTGTTAGACGTAAGGCCATTATAAAACCTGGGTTATCATATACCACAGAACCGGAATGTTGACGGTCCACTCATGCTGGAGCACAATGTGACTGCCATTGGCAAAAATAAGTGAAAAAAAGCAAAAACACATTTTCCGCAATGGGCGGATATAACCATTATAGTGGAACCGACTTCACGCATATTCAAATAGGTTAGATCCAGGCCAGCCGCCAAATGAATTGGAAGAAGAGCTGTGATCTAACATGTTTGCTACTCTGAGTATCTTTCCTCATCAAAATTAAGCAGATATTTAAGGTTTGTGAAAGCAAGCGACACACAAATCTATCTTTAGCCTGTTTTAGCCTGTTATCAGTCTGTCCATGCAGTACATGCTGGTTCGGGGTCACCCCTACTTATATGACAAGAGAGGCATTTTCTCGTTGAGCCGGTGACATGAATGAAACATTGGAATCGAAATCGGATTAGAGGCGACGGCTAATTAAAAAGACAGATTGTTTACGCAAGGACTTGTACTGATATCACTGCAAAAGAACCATTTACACATTCTTGTTTGCCTTTTTTGCAGAAGAAATATCTGCATATTATACTTTTAGAAGTTTGTAAAATTATAAGAGCACATGTAATAAGAAAGAAAGTGTGATTTCATTAGTGTTATTTTTTCACCATATCCTTAATCAAACCCTTTGATTATGTACTGGTCAATACAGCGAATATACCTACAATAACATCCGTAATAGCCAAACGAAGGACATGTGTATTTGTCATGAACATCTAATGCAGTGTTTTTGAGATAACCGCAATGAAATCTCATTCGAATTGAGATGTTTAGTGCCATCATAACCCATATCGGCTTGATATTCATCGGAACGTTGCTGAGTATTATTATCCCGAAGCTGAGGGGAAATGATTGAAAAGAATGATGTAATATGAATGAGGGGAGAAACTGATAATGGTGAGAACATTCTTTTTCTTTTCTTTAGTTGTTTTTTTCAATATTCCTATCATAACATTCTTTGTATAATTACTTATTATGTAACACCGATACTACGAAAACTTTAATTCCTTTCGATACGTTTTCTACGAAGTTTTGCCCATTTAAAGTAAAATCTTTCTATTGACGTGTTTGTATTTACCTCATTGCCACCAATTAAACTTATTTGTCTTTATCGGTGATGACTTATGGTCTACAAATTGATTTTATACCTTTCTAAATTTGGATGGTCCATGTATCAATATATGTAAAAACCTTATGGATAATCCACATAAAGTAGAAGATATACAATATACAACCAATATTTTAGGCGACCATAGTAAAAGAAGACAAAACCGTGATAGATATGACAACTAATAGCTTTACCCATTACCAAACAATAACGATATTTTACCACTTTGTTGCAGACGAATCTGGAAAACATTGTGGGAAAGGAAGAAATTGCTCGTAATGTTTTTACCCTTTCATCTTTATTTTCCAATTTCATCACATTTTGAAATGACGTCTTAAAACTCCTTCAATTTGGGAAATATGACGTTTGGTAAAGGTTTAATGCGGACGCCAGACATTCATTAAGCTCCAGAACAATCGTTCAGAATAACCGGCGACCTGTATCAAAATAGCTTCAAACTAAATAACTTGTCATTCACTGTTTAAAACCGGTTGATTAACCCATTACCAAACGATAACGACATTTGACCAGTTAGTTGCAGACGACTCTGAAAAACCCTGTTGGATTTTAACGAGCAATTTCTCCTTTTCCCACAATGTGTTCTGCCCTATAAGGAGATTATTTTTTAATGTTATCACATTTTGAAATGTTGTCTGCAAATTCTTTCAATTTGGGACAGTCGAAACTTTAGAATTTGGCAAAGGGTTATAACAAAATTGACTGTACTCTGTTACTAAAGCAGGAAATTGCTTTTACATAAGACGTGATTTTTCACTTCATAATAGGGTCGTATGGTGCTATCTTAGATAAGGGACAATCACAAAATCCAAAAGAGAGATAGAGAGAGTTCAGTACAGGGGAGGGGCAAGTCACGAACACAGTTCTTTTGATTAGATATGGCTAATACAACACCACAGAACTGTTGTATCATGTATATCAAAACAAACACTCTCTAATATAATTCAATTAGAAATCATATATAAGTACTCCCATTTAAAAAAAGAAAATTTAAAGAAGAAAAACAGAAAACCTGATTGATACCGAAAAACCCCTCTTTGAAATTATAGTTCGATTTTTCACCGATTGTGAAACAAGTTGGTACAACTCAAATTAATCACTTTCGAGTCTGCTTCATGGACATACTGGCAACTAGTACTCGCGCCAAATGTGAATTAATGAAAGCTTCTCACGCGATTTGCAAAAAGTCACTTCATTAATAACTAGATAACAGAATATTACTCCTTTCCCATTTCGAATCTACTTGGTTGAAAGGATCAAATTAAGAAAGAAAACATGGAAAGGAAAGGCTTTTCGAGTGACGTCTCTACGTTAACAAAACCAGTTTGACACCCAATCGGATTTACTCGTTTGTTGGGCGACAACACCGTTCCGGTCTGTCTAAAATTGCTGAAGGGTTCCAATGGTACATGGCAAACTGTCGTATGCAATATATGTTTAAACAAATGAATGAATAGATATATACTAAATTTGTGTGCATCCAGCAATAATACACAAAATTCTACGAACTTTACGAACAACCCTCGTATAACTCAATCAAACAAGTTTAGAAGCAGGGTATCACGTTGCTTTTCGGGACCACACACATTTATGAAACTTTTTATACGTTTTATACGGGGCCATTGCAGCATCTGATTCGGCGTTTATTGGTCTGATCGAAACCAATTTGATTCATCTCGCTTTTAATCTCTGTGCTCTTTGAACATATTTTTCAATGCACCTGCCTCAGCATACCTAACCCTTAGAGTGCTGGGTAAATTTCTAAAATTAATCTTTTGCGTCGTCTGCTTTGGAAAACCTTAAATATATGCTTAATTTTGATGAGGAAAGATACTCAGAATGGCAAACAGGTAAATTCACAGGCCAGCCGCGAATTTACTTAACGGCTGTCCTGGATCCAACCTTTTTGCACAAACGAAGTCGGTTCAAGCAAAGCGGTCCTATCACATTTCGAACACCTCTACCATCTTCCAGTTTATCGTTGTGAGGCAAAGTAGCAGCAATAACAAGTCTTTCGTCTAACACCTAAATCAAAGCAGACTGTTAAGCATTGCAAAAACAATGTTTGGTTTATTAACCCTTATAGTGTTGGAATCGACTTCATGCTTATGAAAACAGGTTAGATCCAGGACGGTTGTCAGGTAAATTGGCAGCTGGCCTCTGACCGGAATAGATTGCTACTCTATGTATCTTTATTCATCAAAATTAAGCAGATATTAAAGGCGTTGGAAAGTAGACGACACACAAAATATTTTTAGCAAAATTACCCAGCGTTCTAATGGTTAATCCAACGTAATGCTACATCGACAATACAATAATACAATACAATACAAAATCTTTATTTCACTCAATTCCTTTTACAGAAGATATGAGGTTAAAATAACATGAAACATAATGTAAACGAGGCGTCTGCTTTGTAATTCTCACTGGTCTCTACCTCTCTATCTCTACCTCTCTATTTTTATCTCTCTATCTCTTCCTCTATATCATCTTTCATATATCACTATCTCCCTATATCACTATCTCTCTATTTGTCATTCCATTGAGAAAATACATATGCTAACGGTTTTAAAGAGAAAGTTTAAGGATAAACTTGAATCAAATGCGTGTTAAACGAATCACAAAACAATACTTTGAACTATGAGGTCGCTTAACACAATATATTCATAGATACATATCACTTGCATATATATATATACATACATATACATACATATACATACATATACACACATTAATACATATACACACATATACACATATACATACACACACACATATACATATACATAGTATTTTGTTAAAATATAGTAACTTTAGAATAGGTTCAAAATAGTTTTGACGAGACGATCATATCCATTATCCAGACAATTAGCGACCTATATCATTATATCATTAGTTATGTATTGAACTATGTCAATAAAACGTGTGTTATGGGTACACCCACGTTGTAAACAATGCGACATAAGGTATTCTGTCTATGCATGTCAGTTTCTCGCTTGTTATAATGTTTACAATTAGAGTGTCTATTGTAATGCCAAACATAGTCGAAGACATATGGAAAACGGGTAGAAACTGCCGTTCTTAATTCAACAAATACATCTATCAGGTTATAAAACCATACAACAACTGTAGTGTTGTTGTATGAAACACACTGGACAATAAAAATTGGAAGCATAATTCAAGTTTTAAAGGCCTAAATATAGTGTATTAATATGTGTTTAGATCCAATAGCGTTGCAGTGAGTTTGAAATATACCGCATATACACTGTAATTATTCAGATATATTGACGCTTTCTGAAATTTACTATGCTTTCATTAACTGTCTTCAATTGTA
This sequence comes from Cerastoderma edule, assembly GCA_947846245.1. Classification (NCBI taxonomy): domain Eukaryota; kingdom Metazoa; phylum Mollusca; class Bivalvia; order Cardiida; family Cardiidae; genus Cerastoderma; species Cerastoderma edule. The sequence goes on along the minus strand of OX401412.1, from coordinate 24,338,168 downwards.
TGTCACACAAAAATGCGTATTAGTTCAAAGAAATTCTATTTTCAATTCATTTTTTTATCAGTGAGCGAACAATTAACATTAACAATTAAAAAGGAAAATAGTTTTTTTTATGAATCCATCACTCGACACATACGGAACAGTCAAAACGGCAGACATGGCACATTGACGATGAGAGTAATTGCTCAATACGAGCAATGTTCCATTTTGTAATAACATTTTTAAAAAAAAATTGAATTGAAAAGTTGAATGAAGATTTGGTGTCAATTAACAAAATTTCTTACTCTGATGAATCTACACACTCAGTCCAAATTCAAATAGTTGGAATATATTATACAGAAACAGTGATATTATACAGAAACAGTACATCGTCCATTTACCATCTCTCTCTCTCTCTCTCTCTCTCTCTCTCTCTCTCTCTCTCTCTCTCTCTCTCTCTCTCTCTCTCTCTCTCTCTCTTCTCTCTCTCTCTCTCTCTCTCTCTCTCTCTCTCTCTCTCTCTCTCTCTCTCTCTCTCTCTCTCTCTCTCTCTCTCTCTCTCTCTCTCTCTCTCTCTCTCTCTCTCTCTCTCTCTCTCTCTCTCTCTCTCTCTCTCTCTTCTCTCTCTCTCTCTCTCTCTCGCCAACATAATATATCTCTCACTCTCTATCTCTCAATCTCTCTATCTCTCAACCCCAGTGTCTCTCTCTTCGTTCGCTCTCCTTTTCCTCCCTCTCATCTTCCTAACATACAAACAAAGTCTTATACATAAACTTGTACACAAACTCTTTCAAAATTACCTCATCACATAAAACATCTAAGCGTTACAACAGGTTACGTTCTTACCTGAGCACGAAGCGCTTCAAAGGGGGCGCGCTAGAATAATTATTATTAATCCCTACTCCACCACCACACGCTAGCACCTACTCCTCCTCCTGCGAGAGTGTGCTTGTTGGCGTTGCATCTATAATTCCATATAAACGTATCTCTGGTAGCATCATTCCGCCTGCCTTGTCCAGTGTTGTATAATCGATAGAAGCTGCCATTTCAACTACAGCATGATGAAGAGTTCTATTCCAGTTCCCTCAATCAGAAAGAATGTTGTTTCTCATTTTTTAACCCATTACCAAACAATGATGACATCTTACCAGTTTGTTGCACATTACTCCGGAAAACACTGTGGGAAAAGGAGAAATTGCTCTTAACCCATTATCAAACAAAAACGACATTTTACCACTTTGTTGCAGACGTCTCTGGAAAACATGGTTGGAAAAGAAGAAATTGCTCATAAGAAGCATTTTCCCACAATGTTTTCTGCACTATATGAAGATTATTTTCAATTTCATCGCATTTTGAAATCATTTTGAAATCGTCTGCAAGCTCTTTCAATTTGGGACAGTCGAAAATTTGGAAAGTGTGACTTAAAACAATATATTTTTTTCAAGCGATTTATTCTTTTCCCAATAACGTTTCATTTTCTATTTCTATAGATTTTTCTTTTTCAATTATTCATTCCTTTTCCCCTCGACGGAAAAGGGTTTAGTCCCTTACCAATTATTTGCCGCCAATAAATCATAGAATATATATATCCTACCAACGGAAATCAATTCAAGAATATACGAAATTCGTATCAATTACATCGCGCTACATTTCTCTTAAAAACGAATATTCAATACAAGTTTAACGTCATAACACATAAACTCTCAGGCTGAACCTATGACGCTTCGATCAATTCAGAGCTATCCAAAACTGACAATTCCGGGGGAAATTGGGGGTAGAAATCTGGCGCTACAGTTATCGAGTCGGGGAAATGGCAAGTTTAGAGATATTAATCCTATCATGTTAAGCATCGTGTTTCCTCTATTTTTCGATATTTGATACATTGACGTGCTACAAGTCTAGCAAACACACACACCAGGGGTCGCGACGCGGGAAAACCCGGTCCAGTTACTTGAATGGATAGAGTAAGAGTGTCCAACAGTGCGGACTCGTCGGAGGAAAGCACTTGGTTTGAAACTCCCCATCAACATATGCATAATACCAAAATTCAATGCTAACATTGCTCATCTCTATGGCATTGTGGTAGAGTTAAGAGTGCTCACCTAATGTATGGAAGGGGTGTGATGTGTAACCCAAAACGAATCATACCGAAGGCCGAAAGACAATCAATGGTAGAAATTCCTTCGCTCTATGTCATTCTGATAGAGTCAAAGTGTCCGACTGAAGTATGGAAGGTTCTTATTTTGATACCACAAACGAGTCTTAAAAACAGACCGAAGACAATGTAGAAAAAACACATCACTGATAGAATCTAATTGTCTGACAGATGTGTGGAAGGTACTTCGAATGTTACCCCACCGAGTCGTACAAAAATCCAAAAGACAATGAATGTAATTACTTGGCTCTATGACATTCTGATAGAGTTATAGTTTCTGACAGATGCATGGAAGATACTTGGTTCGGAACCCCGCTAAGTAACACAAAAGACCAAATGACAATGATATAAATTGCTTCGCTATATGACATTCTGATAGAGTTAAAATGTCCGACTGTTGTATCGAAGGTAAATAAGTCATACCGAAGGCAATGGTAGAAATTATGTCGCTCTATGACTTTCTGAGAGAGTTAGAGTACCCTAATGATGTTTAGAAGGAAGTTGGCGTTTAACCCTTGCCAAGTCTTACAAAAGACAAAAAGACGACGGTATGCTCAATGTCATTCTGGTGAGTTAAGAGGGCTCCCCAGGCGCATGGAAGGTATGATGTCTATTACCCAAAACGAATCATACCGAAGGCCAAAAGACCATGATAGCACTGACTTTGCTGTAAGGCTTTCTGATAGAGTTAGTGTCTGGCAGATGTATGGAAGGTACTTGGTTTGTAACCAGGCGTATTCATACCAAATACCAAACAACAATGTAGAGATTGCACCCTACTTGATATCCTGATAAGGTTAAAGTGTCCGAAATATGTATAAAAGGTTCTTAGTTTGTTACCGCAATGGAGTCGTACATAAGACAATGTAAAAATTGCTTCTCTTACAGATTTCCTGGTAGAGTTTGGATAACGGCCTGTTGTCTGGAAGGTGATTTGTTTGTTTCCCTCACAGAGTCGTACACAAGACAACGAAAGTGATCGTTTCTCTATATCACCCATTTAGATATCCTGATATGGTTAAAGTGTCCGACTGATGTTACCCCCAGCGAGTTATACAAAACACAAAAAGACAATGGTAGAAATTGCATTGCTCCACGACATTCTGGAAGAGTTAGAGTGTCCGACAAATGTATGAAAGGTACTTGGTTTGTAACCCCTCCCGAGTTATACAAAAGACAAAAAGACAATGGTAGAAATTGCATTGCTCCACGACATTCTGGAAGAGTTAGAGTGTCCGACATATGTATGGAAGGTACTTGGTTTGTAACCCCTCCCGAGTTATACAAAAGACTAAAAGACAATGGAAGAAATCGCATTGCTCCACGACATTATCGAAGAGTTAGAGTGTCCGACAAATGTATGAAAGGTACTTGGTTTGTAACCCCCAGCGAGTTATACAAAAGACAAAAAGACAATGGTAGAAATTGCATTGCTCTACGACATTATCGAAGAGTTAGAGTGTCCGACATATGTATGGAAGGTACTTGGTTTGTAACCCCCAGCGAGTTATACAAAAGACTAAAAGACAATGGTAGAAATTGCTTTGCTCTACGACATTATCGAAGAATTAGAGTGCCCGACATATGTATTGAAGGTACTTGGTTTGTAACCCCAGCGAGTTGTACAAAAGACAAAAAGACAATGGTAGAAATTGCTTTGCTCTACGACATTATTGAAGAGTTAGTGTGTCCGACAAATGTATGAAAGGTACTTGGTTTGTAACCCCCAGCGAGTTATACAAAAGACAAAAAGACAATGGTAGAAATTGCATTGCTCTACGACATTATCGAAGAGTTAGAGTGTCCGACATATGTATGGAAGGTACTTGGTTTGTAACCCCCAGCGAGTTATACAAAAGACTAAAAGACAATGGTAGAAATTGCATTGCTCTACGACATTATCGAAGAGTTAGCGTGTCCGACAAATGTATGAAAGGTACTTGGTTTGTAACCCCCAGCGAGTTATACAAAAGACTAAACGACAATGGTAGAAATTGTTTTGCTCCACGACATTATCGAAGAGTTAGAGTGTCCGACAAATGTATGAAAGGGACTTGGTTTGTAACCCCCAGCGAGTTATACAAAAGACAAAAAGACAATGGTAGAAATTGCTTTGCTCTACGACATTATCGAAGAGTTAGCGTGTCCGACAAATGTATGGAAGGTACTTGGTTTGTAACCCCCAGCGAGTTATACAAAAGACTAAAAGACAATGGTAGAAATTGCATTGCTCTACGACATTATCGAAGAGTTAGAGTGTCCGACAAATGTATGAAAGGTACTTGGTTTGTAACCCCTCCCGAGTTATACAAAAGACTAAAAGACAATGGTAGAAATTGCATTGCTCTACGACATTATCGAAGAGTTAGCGTGTCCGACAAATGTATGGAAAGTATTTGGTTTGTAACCCCTCCCGAGTTATACAAAAGACAAAAAGACAATGGTAGAAATTGCTTTGCTCCACGATATTATCGAAGAGTTAGCGTGTCCGACAAATGTATGAAAGGTACTTGGTTTGTAACCCCCAGCGAGTTATACAAAAGACAAAAAGACAATGGTAGAAATTGCATTGCTCCACGACATTATCGAAGAGTTAGCGTGTCCGACAAATGTATGAAAGGTACTTGGTTTGTAACCCCCAGCGAGTTATACAAAAGACAAAAAGACAATGGTAGAAATTGCATTGCTCCACGACATTATCGAAGAGTTAGCGTGTCCGACAAATGTATGAAAGACACTTGGTTTGTAACCCCAGCGAGTTATACAAAAGACAAAAAGACAATGGTAGAAATTGCTTTGCTCTACGACATTATCGAAGAGTTAGTGTGACCGACAAATGTATGAAAGGTACTTGGTTTGTAACCCCTCCCGAGTTATACAAAAGACTAAAAGACATTGGTAGAAATTGCTTTGCTCTACGACATCCTCGAAGAGTTAGAGTTTCCGACAAATGTATGAAAGGTACTTGGTTTGTAACCCCTCCCGCTGTGTCACACAATAGAACAAACGACAAAAGCACCATACGAAGTAAGTGTTAAAATCGCTACCAAACGAAACATTAGACGAATTGTAACATGTTTTAGAATAATACGAGAGAGGGTTCTGGATTCATCATGAATTGCTCTTTAAACACCATTTGCTGTTTGACGCAGTAGGGAAGGAAGCCTGTTTGTGATCTGGTCGATATCATAACATGGGTTGCGTATTACCTTTGTTCAATATCAATAACAGGTGTTTTAAAGATTTTAATATATTTTGCTTTTACGCACTGAAGATACCTGGGGAAGGGGAAAGTGGCGTATTAACCCTTTCCCAAACAATAACGACATTTAACCACTTTGTTGCAGACGACTTTAGAAAACATTGTGGGAAAAGGAGAAATTGCTCGTAACGTGCAATTACTCCTTTTCCCACAATATTTTCTGCCCTATCAGAAGATTATTTTTCAATATCATCACATTTTGAAATGTTGTCTGCAAACTATTTCAATTTGGGACAGTCGAAAATTTGTTGTTTGGGAAAGGGTTAAGTGCATTATGCTGTTCCGGGTACCTTTTTACTAAACGACTTAGGGAAGTCGCGTAAGTCGAAACATATATAAGTGGATAGGGTATGTAATATCGATGTTTAATCAGAATATTTATTATTTTCCTTTAATCGTACTTTTTGTAGTATTATAGGAAATGGAATGTTGAAACTCGAGCTTGAACTCAAATGGAAACACAATATTGTCGTATGACACGTCATTGGAAGCGTCTGTCTTGCCCAATAATGAAATAGGAGGGGTTTTGGTTTTGAACTTGATTTTGGTTTTGAACAAAATTTTAGAATAATATGTTAAGTAAAACAGTACCCTGGTGGGGAAGAAGGGATAATATGGTAGTTTCATTGACCACCGTAATAAAACTGAAGTACGGCTAAAATCGGATAAAATCCTAATGTTTTCGTTACTCATTAATTAAGAAATAAATTTGGGGTAAGCATTGCTGGTTAAAGAGGAATCGCAAGGTTTACGTATTGCAAAGGGAAGCATCTTTTCACATACGAACTGCAGAGTAAATAAATCTTGAATGATACAAATGTGTGTAAACAGCAAAGGTTATCAGATTTTCGCAAGTCATGGCTTTGTTATGTTTTACGCCCGGCGTATCGACTTTATTCTAGGGTTTCTTTGAACACCACACACACCTGTTATGGAAGCATGAGAAAGGGGACCCTATTACTGGGTGAATCAAGCATTTTGTACCGCGTTTTCAAGTTCGAACCTCCGGCTAGGTATATCTTATTTGTTGTAGTTTATCATATCGTCCGATAGGGGAACCGGGAGGTGTCCAAATTCAAAAAATATTGTAACAAAAGACGATGGCAAGAATTATTTATATCTACTATTAAAGATTCCTTAGATCAAATATGGTCCAACATATATTTGACCACATCGAGTGAGATTCTTTTAGCAGCTTTTGCAAGACACTGATCGTCTTCAGGATCGGAGGGTCCCGGGGTTCGTATCCCGGCCGGATCATCGGAACTTTCCAAAGCATGTGAGGGAATAAACCAATGTGCCGTGGCTGCTTTTGCACCCAGTGACCGGGAGGTAAATGTAAGAGTCACCTGAATATGTCTAGCATAAATATGAGACTATCTAACCTACCTTTACTATGTAAGTTAAGTACCCTGTGTTGAGCTCTTTAAATATAAAGAACACAATAAACATTGTTTAGAATTAGCCTAATTAAGCAAGATACATTGCTAGAACAAACCACTGGGTTGTTATTGAGGTTTTGATCTAATTGGTCTACCTTCCTACTTCAACAATAATCATCGAAATCAGTGGAGACTTTCCTAATAGTCTCGTAAAACCCATGAATCATACTCTAGCCACTGACATCCAATCTACAAATGTCAAAATACTCAATGTTGTTATCAAGCTTAATACAAAGCATGGACACAGGAAAATCAGAATCGAGAGTGATGAAAGTTGTCAGAACTTGTTTAAATATCGTTGTAAAATGAATTAGTTCAAACTATAGTAGGGAAATCAATCGGTAGAATGAATCTATAGTATGTTCTTTCCTATATACTTTATGATAGATTTTATATACATTGACTCATTGGAAAATGGTAGGGGTGGCTATTTCTTTCCCCTGTAAAGGTTTTCCTAAACATACTTTTGTACATTTTTTTAATGTAACCATCTCACTTTTGTTCTAGCGATAAATTGTTAATACCTGTATCCAATAGTTTTCCGGTTTGTTATATTACGACCAGTTCACACATTCATGATCTATATATCCGAAAAAAATGTACTATCCGCTTATCAACCCAAGGACCGTCTCACAGGAATTGGTCACTTGACTTCTAGGGTTACACAATCATCATATCCCTTAATCCATTACCAAACAATAACGACATTTTACCTGTTTGTTGCAGACGTTAGTGGAAATGGAGAAATTGCTCTTAACGAGCAATATCTCCTGTTCACACAAAGTGTTCGTCTCTATCAGAAGAGTAAATGATTTAGACACTTGTGTAACGAAACTGTTTATATAAACAAACAGGTGCGTTTAAAAGAGCGCCGCCAAAGAACACCTTTGCGTCAGAGAATGTATATTTTCTACGAGGGCGGAGCAGGGTTTTTACTTTTAAATCAGAGCAAAAAAAGCTGGCTCGAGCTGCCAATTCATTAGTGTGGAAAGCAGATAAGACGTTCGTCCGCTAATTAGTCTTTCCAATTAGTCCACGCAAGAAACTGACTTCAGACTACAGCTGCCATCTCCCCCATAGCAATTATTGAGAGCGATAGACGCCAAAAAACTTTGATTCAATAAAAGAGTCTTTGACAAAACTGTATACGTTGACTATAAAGTAACTCTTATTTCTACTATTCGAATCAAGTTATTCCAAGAAAAGGAGAAATTCGTAATCAAAGTTTTCTTACAAGAAGTAGTATAACGTCTGTTCCCCTCTCATTAAAATGTAAATTTTCAGATTTCTATATGCGTTTGGGGAATAGCGTTCAATTAATTAGTGAAAGTGGCTCGCACTTTCTCGTTTAATAGCATAAAAGGCTTGTCACGACGGAATTGGATTTCTGTGACGCTACTTAATTATAAGTCAAACTAAGATAGAGGTCAAAGCGTTTTAACTCTTTGGAATATGACATCGATTTACCCTGTTTTACTAATTCTCTGATTTGCAATGACGTCAGCAACGAGTCAGTGTGACAAACCGTATCAACGAAAACGGTATTTTTATCTAATTACTTTGAAAGCATTGCAAGTCAGCAAGGAAAATAGACTCATCACAAGAGTCGTTTTCCTTTTTCTGAATGTTTTCAAAACTTCTTTATTGCAAAAAAAAACGTAAGTTTGTTCATACTATCATAAAACATTTCTACCGCATTTAACTCAAAACTATTTTATCTTGACCCATCTCCGGCGGAGGGGTACAGCAACCACTGAGACAAAAATCCTTTTCGCATTGGTTTCTACCTATACACACGCACTAAATGTATTTCGTTTCATTCTATGTATTGTCTTATGCTGATTTTTTTAATTCAATTTGTGGACTTGATTTGACTCATACAGGTATAAAAATAGTAATGGGTATCCAAGAAGCCCTTTAAGTACACAGTGCCTATAACTTGATATTTTTGTATAAAGGAATGGCTTTTTTCCGAAATTATATTATTAACGTCTTATAACACACGATTTTTGTACCATCTACATGAAGTTTCATGCTGATCTATGTTGGGAAGGTGGCTTAACCCTTTCCCAAACAACAAGTTTTCAACTGTCCCAAATTGAAAAAGTTTGCAGACGACATTTCAAAATGTGATGCAATTGGAAAACAATCTTCTGATAGGGCAGAAAACATTGTGAGAAAAGGAAAAATTTCTCATTATGAGCAATTTCTCCTTTTCCCACAATGTTATTGAGAATTTTCTGCAACAAACTGGTCAAATGTCGTTATGGTTTGGTAATGGGTTAACTTACACTTAAAATATTTTGTTGGGCATTGGGTCCTACGATTAAATGTCGGAGTTTTCATCAATCCACAATCGGCACAAGTACTGGTTGTGTATTCAGAAAACAGAGAAGAACGTGGTTGATGTAAGTTTGCAAAAACTTTTTTTCTCAATCGTGGTAAAATGAATGATTTGGAATGTGTGGTCTTCATATAGAAAAAAAAGTTTCAGCCAAAGGTTGAAAATATAGCCTCGGGTCAGACTGTGTAGACGATACTATGTGGCTGCTCCGGGAACACCACGGTGTGGAAATATATCGAGACCGTTTGTCTTATACCAAGGATTAAATTAAAAACTTGATTTCTTTCAGAAATGGAAACACAAGAGTATCGATTAACGACATTTCTTACCAGTAGCTTTCAAACACAATGCTTCTTGGATATGGTTTTGGTAACTTCAACAACCTTGGTGTCACATTGGTTTCTAACAAGCACTACCCAATGGACTTACTCCTTCCAGAGAAATTTCAGTGTAAGCCATTTTATGCAATTATTTTCATTGCTTTGGTTTTTTAAATAATTTGCAGCATGTAAACTAAATCGAGTTTACTTATTACAGTTTTGAGAAACATGTCCAGAAATCGCCATGACTTCCCATTTGACGGCCCACAGTAGGAGTGGTGAAATTGAATGGAGAATTCGCAATGCGTGTGTGTCAGGTTACATATGAGAGCCAATGACGGTTCATACACAATATCATAAGCGCAAAGGTAGTAAACGATTCCCAGTAATATTTTTGGTAGTTAGAAAAGCCTCTATGATCGGAATATCAGTTCCGAATTGCAGACAAGAGTGTCTGTCGGATCAGGAGAGGACAGATATAAGAACTGTCGAGAAAACGGTACCCAATTTTAATCGGACAAACGCGGTATACTACATGAATACCAAACGAAACTATCCCAATCATTTCAACTGGAGAAAAAGTTGCACACCACATTCAAATATGAAGTAAAATTAGACGGAAGTATTTTATTAAAACGGACTATTAAGTTGGAATGGAGTGAAGTGAGAAATATCAAATGAAGACAATTTCTCATTTTTCGACGATAACCTTCAAAGTCAACTTCACCAGACGAAGGATTTTACGGGAAGCGGTTTGTCAATCCGTTATCTTCTTTCAAGCAAATGTCTGCAGTTCATTCCCTCAAAGATCAATATTCAATTACAATCGGAATGAACTTACGTAAGCCACGGTTTGAGGCTGTTCACCCAGTGTAGGTCACGTGATTAATTCCTTATTTAACACATCAAAAACGAAATGAAGTTGTAATTGAATTTTTTTTTTACATCGATCGTGAAACAAGTTCTTACAACTTAGATCAATCACTCTCGATTCGGCTCCCGGGTTCATAACCAGTACTCGCGCCTAATGAAGGGTTAAAAGGCAGATTCCGTTGCTCGGGGGATTCAAACAAAGACATTCATGCCTAGAGGCCGACGTTCTATCCCTGGACCACTCACCTCAAAAAAAGGGACGACTGGTTAAAATGAAAAGCAGAGCAAAATAACGGATATTGGCAACAACATTTATGATTTTCATTTTGGCATTAAGTTAAAAACTAATGTGACAAAAGCATAATCCTTAACACGAATAAACATAGAGGAAAAAGGAATAAACAGTTCTCACGACAATACATGGAATCGCTACAAACGAAACATTTTTCATTTTCAACAAAAAAAAAATAAGACTGTACTAAGTCATACTTAGACAAATCAACTATCAACTGAGAACATACTGCCTTATAATATATGGTAGTTGATGACTGATGCATAAACTGTAGGCCAACACGGATGTACGCACATTTATATGAGTTACTGATTGGTAACCATTCAATGAAACGTTAGACAAACTTTGATTTAATTCTACCGTTTAAGATGGGGGAAGGGAGGGGGTAATTCGAGTAACTGTTATTTGAGTAATCTGTATATATATGAGTTAGTCAAAGTAAATTAACCAACGTTCGTCTCATGTTTAACGACAATCGGAACTACTCGGATATTTTCGTGAGCTGAGAAGTACATTGCTTTCATTGGATAAACCCGTTTAGTTCAGATTGGTTTAACGATAGCTGTAAATAGTACACAATAAAGCGTTTCAGCTTCAGGTCAGACGATCTGATACGCGCTTCACGCAACAATTAAACAATTCCTTGTAAGAGACAACACCTAAACGTCAAAAAATGAATACAAAAAAGATAAACAAAAGATAAACAAACTCTTGTTTTGTTGTTGTAATGATATTTGAATAACTATCTACGATTTACTCGTTTAGTCTGCTTAGTTTTACCCAGTCAATGTAACTCTTTACCACCTTTTGACGGCATTGTTTTTTTCTTGATGGAGACGACGTAAGAAAGACTTTGTAACCATATGCAAACATTTCAGGTCTGCTATTGTGATGTGTGAATAAACTGAAAAAAAAAACCAACAAAAAAACATTGTGGCAAAAGGGGAAATTGCTTGTGACAAGCAATTCCTCCTTTTGCCACAATGCTTTTTGAGAGTCGTCTGTAGCAAGACGCAAACATATAGCATTAGATGGTAATGTGGGAAAGGGTAAACACGACACGCAATATCTTACACAGCACCCATCGTTGATTTCCTTACGTGATACGTATCTTTGTGTTACCTGATGACCTGTTTTGGTGCCATGAAGTAGATGACACCGTAAAAACATTGTCGCGAAATGGGAGATTAACAGACCATTTACAATTTATCCTTTGTATCACTATGTGTTCCTTAGAAACCAGATTATGATTTACAGACATCAACTATACACGTTTTGCAAGACGAGACAAACGAAGAGTAAGAGGTTCTGCCAAGTGTTGCAATGTATGGGAAAAACAAAACAACAACGATAGACATGACATCTTTTTATCACTCTTTTGGTAACAGAACATTGTCGCAAAATGAGGGATTAACATATTATTGACAAACAATTATTTGTATCACAATGTGTTCTTTAGCAACTTTGTAGGTATCAAATGTAGACATTTAACATAACCAAACAGACGCGAGGAGTTATAGGTTCTACCAATCATTTGCAATGTTAGGGAAAAACAAAAGAAGAACGATAGACATGGCATCTTTCCATCGCACTCTTGGAAATGAGGTAAACAAAAGAAGATGTAGCACTTCATGATAACTGCTGCTATTGTGGGTGTCTTGCCAATGTTTACCTGCATTAGGCACGGACCTGGCCTTAGACTAGACTGCTGCAACCATTTATCAGAGTCTTTGATGGAACGGCTTTAATCAAAAACCAAACATAGCAAACAGACGTTATATATTCCTAAAATCTAGAATCTGACATTTTTATATAGCTAGATACCAATACACGCTCATCGGTCATAAAAAACTATTGTTGTGCCGTGTGACGCCAGACCATGTCTGACTAAAATAGAACTGCGTATAAAATTTGCAAAACGTTGTCATGTTTATAGATGTTTGCGCCGTCTTAACCCTTAACAACAAATTTTCAACTGCCCCAAATTGAAAGAGTTTGCAGACAACATTGCAAAAGGTATAAGGGCAGAAAACATTGTGGGAAAAGGAATAATTGCTCTTTACGAGTAATGTCTCCTTTTCCCACAATCTTTTCTTAAGTCGCCTGCTTCAAAGTGGTCAAATGTCGTTATTGTTTGGGAAATGGTTAAAGTACAGAAGCCAGGGAATGAAGACGATTGGTTGTTAGACTTGTGGTTTCCCTCCATCGATTAAACGAGCCGAGAAATACGGTAGACAAGAAATAAAACACCCATCATGGAATTACTCTTAGAATGCTGGGTAATTTTCTAAAAAAAAAAGATGTTTTTGTGTCATCTGCTTTCCAAAACCTTAAAATAAATATCTGCTTAATTTTGAATAGTAAGTTATTTAGCGTAGCAAACAGGCTAGATCATAGGCCATCTGCCACTCAACTTGGCGGCTTGCCTGGATCTAACCTGTTTGCATAAGCATGAAGTCGATTCCAGCATTATAAGGGTTAAAACTTTACGTTCAGTATGACAACTGTTCGCATTTGTATTGCAGTCGTCAAAAGTCAAATCTCAACTTGACGATAATGTGATCAAGTAACTGTTAGCCTTGGGCCCGTACGTATATTCTGCACAAGGCTAATGCGGGTATGCATGGACCAGGACCCAAGCTAAAGGAACTGTCTGCTTGTAAAAGACCATCGCTTTCAATATGACCGATTAATAGCAGGTAGGGGAGTTCTAGTAGCACCACGGCCGTAGATCGGATGAAACACGGCCTTTATCGCTTACTGTACTTTGATCTAACGCGTTTAATTATCAGCGTAGTTTGCATACAAGAGAAGGTCCTAAAACTATACGACAAAGGCAAATAAAAAATATTTTAAATTACGTATTTCTGGCTTATAAACATTCCAATTATTGTGATTTCAACATAATTTGCTCGTCATTAGGAAGTCCTCGTTTTGGTTTAAGATATCTCAAACGTCGTCGACTGCAAATGGGAATTTGCCTCCACCAGGAGAAACGTTTAAACAGGCATTTGTCACGGATAGTCTCATCAAGTAATGCAAATGCCTTATACAACGTTAGTCCATGACACATTGCCGACCAAAACTAGCGTCTGATTTTTCAAAATCTTGGTCTTAGTTTCAGGTCATCGATACGGAATTACAATCAACCCTTTACCAAACAATAACGCCATTTGACCAGTTTGTTGCGGACGACACTGGAAACATGGTGGGAAAAGGAGAAATTGCTCGTAAAGAGCAATTTCTCTTTTTCCCACAATGTTTCTGCCCTATCAAAAGGTGATAATTTTTCAATTTCATCACATTTTGAGTCGTCTGCAAACTCTTTCAATTTGGTATTGTCGAAAATTTGGCGTTTGGTAGAAGGTTAAAGAGCAACTTGCTTGCTACACTTGCTATACAATGTATTTCCTTTTGTCGCACTAGTCTATAAAGTATTGTTAAGTAGATGACGCTAAGGGAGGTATCATGAAGTCAGGGGTAAGACATAATGAAGGCATTTGTCTTCTTTATGCTTCAGATCCCAAATGATTAAGTATGGCCATCATTATTTATAGGATCAGACTTTTATACGATTCTGTCACGAGATATAGAACGTATTTAAAGGAGAAAAATTTCCAAATGAACGAGTTTTGCATAGAATGTAATTTTCACGGAATATCAACATAACAATTAGAATTGGTCAAGAACCGGTATATATGCCCTCACATACTGAAGATTGTTTTTTTACAATTCAACATGGATATTTTTGAGGAACTTAACGCAGGGCGACGTCATTTGCTCACATTAAAAAAGAATCAATGTTACTTTAAGCTTGTAAAAATGTACACCACAAGCAATAAACATCTGTATTTGACAGTATGTTAGATGTTCATGTAAGTAATATCATGTTTGTTATGGTGGTGCGTTTGAGTTTAATGCAACATTCTGGACGCATGACAGTTCACAGTTTGAAAAGATCTTCGAATTATTTTCTTTATCAGATCCAGAATGTCGCCCAAAAACTGCAAAACTGGGGAAATAGAGACCCATAGTCTCAGTCAGTAGATTCTTGAAAAATGACTTGACCAGAAAGAGTTATTAATGGCGGAACCGGGAATTTGGTGGGCTTCCCACCCGCCGACCGCCATGATGTCCTCGGCTACCACGTGATCCGTTGTCAAGGATTTCCGGTATCAACAAGAGTCCCGCAATGAGAGCCAATATGGCGGCCAGTACTGTGAGTCCCATGGAGTAGGAGACGACGTAAGGGTCCGGAACATAAACCGCCCAGGTGATCATGCCGATGAAGGCGAAAAAGACTGAAATATATTTAAAAGAAGATAACGATATTAGTTAAAAAGGATGACAATTATGAAAAAAAAAGATAAAAAGGACGAGGACATAACGATATTAGATAAAAAAGAGAATAACAATAATGATAATGTTGGAAAGGAAGAATGGGAGATAACGATATAAGATAAAAAAGAATAAGAATAATGAAAACAAATTTGGAAAGGAGGAGAAAACAGAAAAAGTAAGGCAAGTGGGCGGCAAAGGCGAAAAGGACTGGAAATATTGAAATGACGATAACGATATTGGATAAAAGAAGAACAACAATGCAAACAAAATTGGAAAGGAGGAGGAAATAGAAACAGAATATTAGTGAGCAACAAAGGGGAAAGGACTGGAATACATTGAGAAAAGATAACGATATTATTGATGATGCTGATAAATGCTGCTATTGATACGATTGACTTGTGTTGTTGTTGTTGAAACGAAATAATGTTGTTGTTGATACTAATAAATGCTGTTGTTGTCTGATAGGGCAGAAAACATTGTGGGAAATGCAATTTCTCCTTTTCCCACATTGTTTTCCAGAAAAGTCTGCACCAAACTGATTAAATCCCATTATTGTTTGGTAATGGCTTCGAGTTAACCAAATCACGTGCGTTTTCAATAGACATCTATGAGATACATACTGTTTTTAAACGTCGTGACAGTTGCTTCAACGTTTTGTATAGCGTATCTTAAACTAACATTTAGAATCATACCTTCGATGATAAATATCATTCGCATTGAATCGTCAATAGGAATAAAAGAAGAGATACGTAAAAGAGGGTAAGTTAAGCTTCTTAATCCTAAGACAACTTAAAGATCGAAAAAGGGAAGTTTAGAACAGAAACAGAACAGACGGAACTGCTAGTAGACCCGACGTTAGTTTATTCAAAAATGTTCTAATAATTTTAGATATCGTCTAGACCAGTGCGTTTTTTTATTCTTGGTGAATGTTTTTTTAAATGTCTCGCCTAAATAATCATTTGAACGGATAAATAAAGTGTCAAGCTGTCTAACGGTAACTGAATGAATGCGGTTATAGAGATCCAAATGACTTCTTTTAACCCGAGTCGGTTTGTTTATTCCTATGATCGATCAAAATAAAAATTTGAATACTGTATTGATAATTTATCAATGGCAAATGTACTTAAGGTGGAGATCGATAAAAGCGCAATACATAAAATCCTGTTTGAATTTCCCTTTCTTTGACTTGCAGACGAAATCCACATATTTTAATGTGATATCTGAAGAAACTGTTTCGAATTAGACAAAATACTGAAATGCTTATTGTAAGGCTCTTCTTTTCTTAGCTATGATCTGTATTTTCAAATTGAAAGTCTTTCGAAAATAGTTTCATATATTTCTTTTAACGTTAGCTTTTAACGTTAGCAAATTACTTTAGTTTAGGACAACAAACGTTATTATTTGAAACATTGTCAACATTTTTTTTACACAAAGGATTTGGTTATATTTTAAAAAAGATAAAACAGTAAGTTTGAAGTTAAGAATACATTTTCTATTTTATGGCAGACACCAATAAGACATTATCAATTTCTCCTTCTATCTCATTTATTTCTCAAATCCTCTTCTGCAAATGCGTTTAAATATATTCAATCTCTTTATTATCTCCTATGTTGTGAATAGATAAAAACGTTTTATCGCAAAAAGAGAAATTGCTTGTCACAACAGCAGAACTGAAAGACTTTTCACATGTTTACATGGCTTTTTTTAAAGTCGTCTGCTTCAAGTAAAAAAAATGTCGTCTGCATGTGATAAATAGTTAATACATACATGCTGCGAAGCATAGTGACATGGCTGTGATGGCCATACAGGGACCTCTGGCGGCGGGTGCGAACACGTATACACCAACAGCGACTGTGGCCGCTAAAAACAGGACAAATGCCAAGATTTCAAAGGCTTGGGTGGCTACGAACTCGTCTGAAATGAACGAAAAAGAAACATAAACAGATGGCACTATTTTGATTATAATATGGTGTGCGCTTTCTTAAATGAACAAAAAAGGAAACATAACCAAAAGACACTAATTTGTATATGATACTGTGAACGCTGCCTGAAATGAACGAAAAGGACACATAAACAGGAGACACTATTTTGTACATTATACTTTATGCGCTGTTGGAATCAATTTATAAAATACGCTATGCAGTTTTTAAATTCCTCAATTACACTGTGCAAGGTATTGTTGAATTATCAGGTTTATCATGACAAAAGTATATCAAGTCTTTAAGAGCGATCACAAAACCATTGTATTTCTCAATAACAATACGAATGTACATGAACTGCTCTTAAGACTTTACCAATAACACGTACTATAAGAGACTACTTATTCAATAAGGAAATTCAGTCAGTGGCTTGGGAGAAATATGGTTAAAGTACTGTTGACGATATGCTAGGAACATGAACATAAACGCGATAGTGGTTCAGAGGTAGAGCGTCAGCATCTGTTACAGAGGTTCGAATTCCCGCGAGGCGAGGTAAAAATTGCCGGGATTAACCCACAGCTCGGCGCGAGTACTGGTTTAGAATCCAGGAAGCAGTCATCGAGAGTGACTTTGAACAGGCTTTAAGCTTCCTTCACAATCAGCTTCCTTCACAATCGATGTAAAACAAAAAGGTAAATGAATACTAGTAAGAGGTATTCTTACCACCATACAATTTAAACACGATTGAAACCGGCGGTAAAGCACAATTGGAAAAGACTATTCAGCCCCTCTCCCCTATCCCCCTAATAGTAATGGTCACAACTCACCGGTTTGAAGGGCACTGGACACGGAATCCTCCTGACATGAGGTTCCCACACAGACCTTCATGCGCCAGAGACCGACTCGAACACTGGTCGTATCCGTCTGATAAACCATCCATGACGCCGTCGCGAATCCGACAATGTCCAGAATCAGCCCGATACAGATGACACCAAAGGCGATCTTGGCCAACATGGAAGCGTTTCCACACATGGTTGTTTCGTTTTATAGAATATTCAACCGAGAAAAGTTTTAATTTCCATTTAGTTTTCTTTAAGTCGAAGCTTTTAGACTACTCTAAGTTTATGGTGTTCTATTTCTATAGATAGCACATACGTTTTAAACGGATGTTTTGTTTTAGGTTTCGTATTTTTGATATCAAATAGCTTTTACTCTTTTGTGAATATTTGATCTAAAGCAAGTAAATGCTACAGTATATGTAAAGTTTAAAAGAAATCAATGTCCAAAGCCAAATTTGCGAAATAATCCGAAAAAGTCCAAATAAGCGCTCACTAAAAATGTCACATTGACACATTGACTTTAATTGCCTGGTAATAAACTTCAAATTAAGTTTGAATTCACAATACCAAGATTCCTTTCCTATCTTTCCTTTTACACTTTGAAGTCGACATAACAATAACATCAATGCACCATCACAATGTGTCAAACACCTCAACACGATTGTCTCTTGTTACATAACGCATGCAAATATGGTTTAAAAGTCACTGTAAAGGTTCAATTTAGACATTGTACGGTTGTAATATGCTTAAAGTTAAACACCTACTAAAATAACAAGACGGATATAAAAAGACAATTTTTCTTTCTTCGATTCAGACGCTATCGACGGGCGTATCGATTTTATAGTCGATCTCTTCAATAGATCGACGCCTGATTCTATTGATGAATGTAGTATTTCTTAACCCTTTCCCAAATGATAACGGAATTTGACCACTTTGTTGCAGATTGATTTTGAAAACACCGAGGGAAAAGAAGAAATTGCTCGTAACGAGCAATTTTTCCTTTTCCCACAATGTTTTCTACCCTATTAGAATATTCTTTCCCAATGTCATCACATTTTGAAATGTCGTCTGCAAACTCTTTCAATTTGGGACAGTCGAAAATGAGTTGTTTGGGAAAGGGTTTTATACATGTTGATCTATAACACCGCATCACAACGATCTTGATCAGATTGTATATCCATGCAGAGTAATCCGGTGCGCCTACTGTTATGAGCTATCAATTGAGATAACAACTAAAAAAAGGTGTTTCTCTCTTTACTTTATAGAAACTCGATTGAACAAAATTACCCTAATATGTCTAAAAAAATTAATTACGATATGTTTTATGTATCGTTATATGGATTTTGCATCACGTCAACATTATTTCAGTTATGTTCAGATGTCCGTCTCTTCATGATGGTGGGAGACCCACAAACTCGTCCATAATGGCTGATCAAGCCAGGTAGAATCATCGAGCATTCCGTAAATAAGCCGAGAAACTACCTCTCATAAAACTTCAAATGCCTTCACCGGAATTAAAACAAACTCGGAGAGGGGCCATATGATTTCAAGTTGTGCGGTACCGTTTTACTATCGGTTTACGCTTAAGATTTGCGTAAGTCTAAAACAACAATTCCTCTTATTTCAATATTGGACGAAGCAATATTGCAAAGTAACACATCATTGGAAGCGTCTCTCCGAGACGCTTCCAATGACGTGTCACATTGCAATATTGTACTTTCGTTGAAAATACTATCCATGTGTATCAGTTATAACTTACGCAATGAATTTCCGTAAGTTGTTTAGTAAAACGGTACCCTATAGTCTACCCACTAGGCAACGGTCGCCTCCTATCCTTGCGATTAAAAAGATACAAATAATATGAGTTTTGAGGTTATTTGAAAAATCATCGGGTTCATAAATCAAGGGAAAGCAGACCTAGATTTGAAACTTAATCTTCAAGCGGAATTATGTCTCTCTCAACTACTTCGACGTTTTTGTAGGAAGGAAATGATATTTATTTTGACGACGTCTTGTTGTGTTTTCCCATGACCGTGTTTACATGTTTACCGCAAAGATCATGATTTAATGGGGAATAAAAAGAGGATTTTATTATTTCGATTTATATATTCAGCGCTTCGTCATCATTGAATGGCTCGACTTCGAAGTTTATCTCCTTTCTCTAATTCAAAAAAGTCAGACAGTTAGTTCGAGGGTTTAGTCGGGAAAACTATAATAAATGCTGAGTTTGTGAATTACTTACTATAGTTTTTCAGCAAACTTTCTTCGAGTTGCTTTAATAGCATTGTGAGTAACGAGAGAGGACATTTTGTAACATCAATGATAAATCTTTTTATTAGTTATTTTTATATTTTATCTTTTTAAAATATCTAAAGGGTGCGTTTCTTGCAAGCAATGACAGTTTGTGAAGCATTGAAAGCTTATCATCGAAAACTGAAACCATTAAGTATAGACGGCGAATTCTTATTCAACGTGATTCAAAAGAAATATTTAAATTGTACACCGTCTTAATAAATTAATTTATAAACTAAAACCGCTGTATAGTCGCTCTTGTGCCGAGGGTTCTTGTTTCGAATCCCCGTAAGGCGTGGTGAAAATTGCCGGGACTAACCCACAAATCGGCGCGAGTACAGACCGGTTTAGTATCCAGGAAACAGTCATCGAGAATGAATTTCTTAAGCTTTAAGCTTCCGTCACAATCGAGGTAAAAATAAATAAGTTTAAATTAAAATTGCTAAAAATGGATTCCACCCCCTTCTGATATAGCGCTTCTGCCAAATGTACCTCTCCTCCAAGTTTCATAACGGTACATTCAATTTTGATTTAATCCAATTTACTTATTTACTACTTCTCAATAAACGTTTTATTAGAGAGTTCAAAGGGCTGTTTATATGATCTGCGTTTTTGCGAAATGTGCGTCACATGCCATTCCCACTTCATGTAAATTTTAAATCGGCTCTATCAAATCGCGAACTAGCAGCTGAAGTCTATAAGGGAAACTATTTTGAAAGTCCTAGTATCGAAAACATTTTCGTACCGAGCAATTTATCGTTTTTGTCATAATGTTTTTAAACCAATTGATGTAGATGTATCAAAGTCATAATCAATGAAGTCGTGATGAAGACACATGTTCAGTAAGTGAATACATGTAACGATCAGCGGAATAATTTTGGGATTTCGGAGATACTGTTACATATATCATCCGTTTACGATACTAATATATGATCTATCATATGAGATATACGATATACGTTTTACGTTCACCATACGATTCGATACGATGCGCGAATTTAGTGTGTTACAATTCGATGCGATAGTATACAATACGATTCCATTTGGGATCAGATACGTTGCGTTACGATACGAACGATATACGCTGTTTTCGGGAACTCATACAATAGCACTGCTATAGTTGTCCATTGTAAACTTGATCGACTAAAGATAATCTGGGGCGGAGACTTCAATGAAGATGAGTCCCCTTGCTCCGTTATACCTCACTTTGTCGCACCTGTTACCGAACCCTAAGAAAACACTCAAACGCCGAGAGATCTAGCCATTATGTCACAATGGATACTTCCCAACTTCATAGAAAAATTGTATATTTGCTTGCTATTTATGTTTTTCACATGTTGTTTCTTTCAGTATGGACCGAGTTACAAATTCTCACTTGAAATAAGGATTTGATATAGGATTCGTGACACAGGAATTCCCATGAAATCTAACAGACCGACTTCGATCGATACTTGCACATATAGTCTGTATAAGCTGGTTTGAATCGAATCCGTGTCAAATTATTATTCTTATTTACGTTTGACAGAATGCGGTTAATGTGGGATATATTGGTTAAAGGGCATTTAAATTTCGTTGAAGCCAGCTTCATTTTATTAACCTTTTACATTTTTTTTAAACATTGTTAACTTTTAAGACGCATACAGTGAATCCGTAGAAAATATATCTCTCTACAATCATCTCTCTAAGTACACGTGTACTTTAAGATATCCGTTAAGCTTACCTCTCTCAATACATGTTCCCTTTTATCCTTACGTCCCCTTGCAAATGAGTTGGATTTCAAACGGATTGATCACAAAAGGACCCATGAGTGAGAGTGCGTCAGAGGACGTATAAAAATATTGATATGAAATTATGTTTAGAAGGCTGACTTGCAAAACAGAACTGTTTGATATCTACATGTATATTCAAGCCAGAACCAGAATATCCGGTTGTTTTTTTCTTTAGTCTTAGAATTCTGCGTAATTTTCTAAAAAGAGATTTTTGTGTCGTCTGCTTTCCAAAACCTTTAATATCTGCTTAATTTTGTTTGGATAAGATACTCAGAGAAGCAAACACGTTAGATCACAGGCCAGCCGCTAATTTACTTGGCGGCTGACCTTGATCACACTTGTTAGCATAAGCATGAAGTAGGTTCTATCACTATAACGGTTAAAGTGTTAGGCAGAAAGAAATCTTACTTCACAAAAGTTTCTGCTGTTAAAAATACGCCACCTTTCAAAGAAACTAGTAATCAACAAATTCAACAGCTGGTTGCATTTTGACACTTTCGAATACAGTCGACCCGCGATAGTCCGAACGTCGTTTATCCGGAATATTCACCATCCGAACAGAATTTTGAGGGAACGGTCCTTACCTTCATCAATTGTCTCTGGCAAAAGAGTAGGGTTGTATGCGTTGGAAAATCCACTCATACTTGGTGTCCATAGAACCTGATTAACTATTACCTTCAAATAAACGCATTTTTGTACATATGCAGCAGACTAAATCAAACAAATGTTTCGTCAAATGTAGAAGACGCGAAGATATTCTTATTCGTGCTCTTCTGTTATTGTATGTTATTGCTTTCAATAAGCCATAAAACATGATCTTTGTTAACGACTTAATCTTCAACCCCTTTGTGTTAAATGTTTTGAAATAATTATATGAATGTATGTTAATGCACGGTTTTTACTTGTCCCATTCTTCCTCGTTTACTGTATATCACTTTCTAATCTAACGCACTTTAAAAGGGGCGAAGAAGTCTATTAATAAAGCCACGTTTATATTCATGGTTATCAACCTTTAATTATCATAACGTACCTGCGTAATGGCACGTAGAGCAAAGGTAAATTAAACTGAATCAATAACCAATTACTCCGTAATCTTATACAAAGGATGTTCTTTATTCTTTACTCTTAGACAAACAAAGAACTGAGCTTAGGAATAATGTGAACGGCAATATGCTCACATGGTAAGCAGAAATAAGATGATAGCGCGGTGAGAAATAACATAAGTCACTTGGATACAGAAATAAAAACAATTTATTATTCAAATCCACACGATGATGAGATAACACAAGATATTCGTTTCATTAATGATATACCTCTGCACTTTAATGACACACACACAACACACACTCACAGCAAAAATATGTACAACGTCTATTGGAATTATCTCTGCTCTAGTCATATTTCTCTGAAAGAGCTGCGTGCAATATTAATTTTAGAAAACTAAAAACATAAGAATGGATGGAAATTTCATGTATCAAACAGCGCCATTTCTATTAAATGGGCTTAAGGTAGAAAACCCATGATCCGCCATTTTGAAGAACTTTCTTTCGTCGGATAACTTCGTTCGTTCTAGTTATACAGCGGTCGATGCCGGAACCATTCGCTTTTCACCGAATA
This sequence comes from Cerastoderma edule, assembly GCA_947846245.1. Lineage (NCBI taxonomy): Eukaryota > Metazoa > Mollusca > Bivalvia > Cardiida > Cardiidae > Cerastoderma > Cerastoderma edule. Next base: position 24,314,727 of record OX401412.1, on the reverse strand, counting down.
GTTTCGACCACGACCGTTGTATACCGAGAACGACCGATTTAATCCCACGAAAGAATTATTGTCTAAAATGGCAGAGTAAGGGTACCCGACTTAAACTCTCACAATGGATTTTTGACCGATCCATGAAAAGTGACAAGACGATAATTCTTACAAGAATCACCTTACGCATGTATAAAAACAAAGTGCTTGTAGTTATAACTACAATGTAACAAACAAAGCATCATACATGTACCAAAATTATTGTTATATGAGTCTTTAGTCAGGTAGCTTTAATATTTAAAACATGGTCGAACAGTCAATTGATTCTAACAAGTCTGACACGGTTTGAGGGGCCTTTGATTAAAGATCCTGGACGTCATACACTAAATATATATATAGGTAAAAAGTAGAATTTGCGTTTGGTATTCAGCTATGCTTCTAACAGATATTCATTAAAAAATCGCCGAAATCGCGGTATTAATGAAGATATTGTCGGAAACCCCCCACGGCCTCGACTTTTGTATGTTACTACAGCTATATGGTAATTAGTTACGTCACGTGGGCTGTCGAGTGCCTGTCACGTGACGATGTACACCTAACTTAGAAAATACTAGCATCAGCGTCAATTTTTGTTTTCAATTTTGCCCAAGTTAAAATGATTTTGAGTCCAAATGCAATATAAAAATAAATCTACAACATACTAGGCGCATAGGGGAGACTATTAGAAGATGACGGGCTTGAACTTGGGCATCCAATGTCTGGAACTAGCTTTTAAGTAGGTGTGTCTATGCGCCATTTTATGACTATTTTATGAAATAAAAAGCTATGAAATACATTGCTCACATAAATGATTACATTTCAAGGATCAAACTATTCTCCATAAGTGTATACCCGATTTCATTTCAATCAAAATGTGACACAACTTATTAAACTAAATATACATGTACCTACAACATATGGAGGGTCTCACGGTAAAGGGATTTGCCATCCAATTTTACGAAAGGGTGTACGTACGTAAGCCCAGCTACATGCCTGTATACATAGAGAGGTGATGTTACAACTACAGGTGGTAACTCCAATCGTATCTACTCGGCAATCCCCGTAACAAGTCGGTAGATATATCTCTTAGGTAGTTCATGAATACACCAGAAATCCTAGGGTTATTCGCCTTATTTCCGGCGGATAACTCACATGATTACAACATGCACACAGGCACTAAATATGTATTTAATAACACACACACATTGGTTATATATCACAATTGAATGATGCTTTTTTTACTCTTTTCATTAAAGATTATCATATCGACACATCTTTGTTTCATATTTTGTCAATCGTATCTTTTCGGCAATCCCCGGCTTGTGCAAGCCGGGGATTTCCGAGTAAATACGATTGCAAACGGACCTGCCCTTCGTTGCTGGCCTACTTTCAAAATGGCTCCCCATTACCTCCGAGGTTATTTTAAGAAATGGCCGAGGTGTTCCTAATGGTGGTAACTCATGATCAAGCCAACGACAGATAAAGATGGCCTGAATCAAAACACTAGGGTGAAGTAAAGGAGAAACTTAAAGCAAATTTTCAATTTCAAAAAGTATACACCAATCAGTGAGTCCACATATACTTTAGCCTATGAGTTAAAACCGCGGTTCTATTAGATATGTTGGAAATTAGAAAGTGTCTTCAGATTGACAAACTTCATGTCAAACAGTTCTTCAAACACTTATAAGCATTATAAGCCCGGGGTCCTCCCCCATTAGTTATAGAAACGCCCATCTCAAACATTATGAAATACTGCATGCCACGATAAAAATCTAAGAACAAGGATCGGTGCTAAAATTTAAATACAGGAGAAAAAACAGAACATCAACCCATCCTACGTTTGCCAGACAAAGGGAGATCAATTAAACCTAGACAATTTTTAGCCTGCTGCGGGTATTCCGTGGGTTCTGGCCCGTGCGTCTATCCTGCATCTAGTGCAAATAAAAGGTAGGGGTTTATTTATTTATTTTTTATATGGGTTTTACATCACATCAACATTATTTCAGTTATGTAGCGATGCCCGACTCTTAATGATGGAGGAAGACCCCATACTCAACTGCCCATAAGGGCTGGTCAAGGCGGGTAGAACCATCGGCATTCCGTAAGTCAGTCGGGAGACTGCCTCTCATGAAAATCCATATCCCTCTCAGGATTTGAACCCACGCGGAGAGGGGCCTTGTGATTTCAAGTTCTGTACTCTAACCACTAGGCCACGGAGGCCGTAGGGGTTTATAGTCTCATATCTATGCTAGGCATATTCAGGCGACTCTTACAATTTACCTCCCCGAACACGATATAAGGGCGATAAACCGACCGTTTACATTTGGCGCAAATGCAGCCACGGCACGTTGGTTTATTCTCTTACAGGTTGGTTCCCATTTATACACCTGGGTGGAGAGGAGCAACGTGGGATGCATTTTTTGCACAGGAATATTACGATGATCCGGCCAGGATACGAACCCGGGACCATCCAATCACGAAGCCGACGCCCAACCACTGGACCACGGTTCCCACCATGCATGTAAAGATATCGTAAGCTTCCTGACCCGCAAACTTGCAAAGGTTAAGCGTAACAAGAATCTAATGCAACCCTATAAATTGCACTAGCAAAAAACCAGCAACAATACTGGTAAATAAGGCATTCCTTTGAAATGATTTTTAAGACGATTTGGATAGGATTTTAACACATTATCAACAGAAGTTCTTATACACATGTGTAACAAATGTTGTCTATCAATGCTCCTTGTATTTCTTTGTCTCTACTTCACAGCCGGGGTTAGGTGATTGTAAGACATCCATTTTAAAAACCAAGTTGAATAAGTGTACAAACTATGCAGTATTGCATAACATTGTTTAAAACCTGTTTTGACCCAAAACAGAGCATTGCAGATAGCTTGCCGGTGATACGGGGAATGAAAAGAATGAAACAATTTTAACTTAAAGACTAAAATTGTTTAACCCTTTATCAAACACCAAATTTTCGACTGTCCCAAATTGAAAGAGTTTGTTTGCAGATGACATTTCAAAATATGATTAAATTAGAAAATAGTCTGATAGGGCAGAACACATTGTGGGAAAAGGAAAAAATGCTCATTATGAGCAATTTCTCCTTTTCCCACAATGTTTTCCAGTCATCTGCACCAAACTGGTTAAATGTCGTTATTGCTTGGCAATGGATTAAAGGAGCATAAGATGGTTAAATGTCGTTCTTGTTTGGTAATGGGTTAAAGGAGCATAATGCACTATAAATGGCATCTGTTGTCGAGTTGTTAGAGTACAGAACTTGAAATCACAAGAGGCCTAGTGGTTAGGGTAAAGACGCTGAAGTCACGTGGACCATCTCTGTCTTAGTTCACATCCTAGTGAGGTCACTTTGACTTTTAAGAGTTTTGTCACCTGGCCGACTTGCAGAATGGCGATGGATATACCTGGCTTGACCAGCCCTCAAAGGCAGTTTAGTTTTGGAATTTTTTTCCATCATTATGTTCATCATTATTGGACATCGCAATATATCAGTAACTTAAATAATTTTGACACATAGTTATATGCACATAAATAAGAAATAGCACATTGCAGTTTGTCATTAACAAGACATTCTTTATAGCCTTGGTGCAGGTCTTTGGTTAGTCTTTGTATTTCATAATACTTTTTTTATATGGGTTTTACATCACATCAACGTTATTTGAGTTACGTAGTGATGCCCGACTCTTAATGATGGAGGAAGACCCCATACTCAACTGTCCATAAGGGCTGATCAAGGCGGGTAGAACCATCGGCATTCCGTAAGTCAGTCGGGAGACTGCCTCTCATGAAAATCCATATCCCTTTTGGGATTTGAACCCTTTACAATACTTAACTTGGACATAGCAGTCATAAAATTAAGCTTGATAAGCCTTCTTTCTGTTTATCTCCAGCAAAAAAAAACCAATTGTAAAAGTAATATTTCAGTATAACACAATTTTATTATCATCTAGAAACAACAAAAACTTATACACTTTTTAAACAAAACATGTTTACATATTATATTTCATATCATAATACATATTTAAACAATAACTCTCTAAACAAACAATGGCACAGGTTTTAAACCAGTGCTGAACCAAACATGGTGGCATTTCCGTCGAAGAACACGGAAGGCCAAAGCAGAATGCAACAGTGAACTCTGTCAGTGAAAACTTGACACCTTCGAGAAATAGAATTGCAAAAGTGTTTGAAAATTCACTCATAAATGTAGAAGCAACTACGAATCTTAACCTTAAGAATGCTGGGTAATTTTCAAAAAATATATTTTTGTGTTGTCTGCTTTCCAAAACATTAGAAATGTTTGATCAATCTTGATGAGGAAAGATACTCAGAGTAGCAAACAGGTTAGATCAGAGGCCAGCTGCCAATTAACTTGGCGGCTGGCCTGGATCAAACATGTTTGCTTAAGCATGAAGTCAATTCCAGCACTATACGGGTTAATAGTATTGACTGCTTCGCATGCATATTGTGGCCCTATACAAAATACAAAAGCAGAAACTTTCCAGAAATATTTCGTTTTTTAAAATATATGCTCTACATAAATTTTAAGACAATTTCGTAACTTTTCAATTTGTTTAAGATAATTTCATAACTTTTCAATTTGTTTCTTCCTATAAAAGATAATACATTGTGGCAAAAGATGTGACATTGATATAAAAATGATTTCATATTACCTCTTTTTGCGACATCTTCTGTAGAAGACTTCAGAAATGTCTGTGACAAAAGCATAAACTTCTCATAATTAGCAGTAAATTAATCCTTTGTTAGTATGGTGTTTAATGCCATATCAACATTTTTTCTTCAATTATGTAACAGCTTTCCTGGATCCATCAGTTCTAGGTTAGGGCTCTGAAGTGACTTGCCAAATGTCACTCCTGCAACCCAGAGGAGTCAATGGGGCTCAAACCGGGACCCCCAAGTTCTAAGTCCGCAACCGTAACCACTGGGCCCCACAGGACCCTAGACTTTTCCTAAAAATCATTTGGCATGAGTATATATACATTAGAGTACATATTGTTGGGCAAATATTAAACTGATGCCCAATAATGCCCAATAATGTCTTATATACATATGTCCTTGCCAATTGGACAGTTTGTAGAACTGGAGTAATTTGAACCAGCCTATGAAAGCATTCATTTTGCTCTAATTTCATCTAATTCCTTATGAGAGTCTGTCATGATCTCAACAAAGTGCAAAACACCACAAAGAATAAAGTATGTTTAGGGACAATACCCATATAGCAGTATATACTAACCCATTACCAAACAATATCAACATTTGATCAGTTTGTTGCAGACGACTCTGGAAAACATTGTGGGAAAAGGATAAATTGCTCTTAATGAGCATTTCCTCCTTTTCCCACAATGTTTGTTGCCCTATCAAAAGATTGCTTTTCAATTCAATCACATTTATAAATGTCATCTGCAAACTCTTTCAATTTGGAACAGTTGAAAATTTAACATTTGGTAAAGGGTTAAATGACCAAATGGTGTTGTAAAGACTGAAACAAGTCTAACTCTCTATATTTCTTTAAAATCCGAAATTCAAAGGGCTACCCAATGACATACAAATGTGAAGATAATTCTGTGTTATTACACAATTATAAAGAAGTAATGTGCTTAAATGAGCAAATTCTCATTTCTAAAAATATCTTTAAATGTCTCCAACCAACCTCTTCCATCCCAGAGTTGTGTGACAAAGATTAAAGCATATGAATTTCGAAAGCATAGATACAAAAATAAGGCATTATAAAAATATTTGGCTTAATCATGAATATTGTTTGCAAATTCCTTATAATGTCCAAAGGATTTCACATCTTTGTCTGCAGGTACAACTTCTACAGGACTGCAGTGGTGCAAGGATCTATGAAAAATATTCCGTATACATGTATCTAGAAACTTCATTTTAAAGCATCTCCTACAAAATTAATCAAAATCATTGTTTCAAAAGGATAATGGCTTCTTACAACAATTTATTCTCTCTTATCACATTTTTTCTACCAAATATCATTTTAAATGAATTTTGAGCTGTTTTAGTTGGAACTGTTGTTTCAATGTGAAACACTTTTAAATTTCCCCTATACAGAAAGAGTTTAATTCACAATAGATTCCTGAAGTGTTTTGAATTACAGGTATTCATGATGCACACTTTCCATTTTGACATACATGTACATACAATTTTTTTTTAACTCAATGTCCCAAATAAAATGCAGTTTTATAGACTATAATTGTTGCCTGTTTTGGCTTTGGAATTCAACCAGTCATAAAGTCAATCAGAGGGGTGGGATAAATAAATGATCAAATGATGAATTAAAAGATGTTTTCATCATTTAAAACATCAAAACTTCAGCACAATTCTATCATAAATGCTAAAAATTTGACAATGCCTTAACTAAAGTCTTGTGTTGAACCCACAACGGAAAATCTCATATAACATCATGTTTATGAATGACGACTTCCAATCAAAGAGCAAGCCTGAGTAAATGCAATGTAAATTATGGTTTAATGGGATATAAAACTACTTAAATATCATAAAGTACTTTTCAGCAGCAACTGTGTAATCCAGCAGTTAAGTAGTATCACACACTGAAGTAAAAATATGCAAATTTTCTTTTATTCTTTCTATAATCAAAAGTTCTGAAGGAAAAAATATAATGAATTGACAAAATATATTTGAGGCAATTATCCGTACATTTTGTCATAAAAACCTCATTTTGTAAAATCTTCTGCCAACTATAGAAACCAATGTGACAAAGGATTGAATTGATTTTAATTAAATAATCCATCCTTTCGTCAAAATGGTTTATAACAGACATTATAATGTATATGTTTTTTTCCCTTACTGTTAGAGTCATCTTCTGTGGCATACAGAATTTCTGAAAGTTGGCAATGTGTTGACCATTTGTCCAATATTCAATGAACAGACAGTTAACTTCTGGTTGTCCCAAATCCAGAATTAGAATTTAGCCCTTTATTTCGTAATACAACATTTTGTTACACCAGCAGCAAGACTTCAGAATCCATTGTGACTAAATACATACTTCTTTCATACATTTTTTGGTTGGCCCAGCTTTGTTTCTCTAACTTTGAAACCTACTTTAATCATACATTTCCCTTTATCCTACTCTCACAGCCAAACTGATGATTTATCAGTGTTTTTTTTAACCCATTTCCAAACAATAACGGCATTTGACCAGCTTGTCGAAGATGAATCTGGAAAACATTGTGGGAAAAGGAGAAAGTGCTCTTTATGAGCAATTTCTCCTTAACCCACAATGTTTTCTGCCCTATCAGAAATTATTTTTTTAATTTCATCACATTTTGAAATGTTGTCTGCAAACTCTTCCAATTTGGGTCAGTACAATATTTTGCGTTTGATAAACCTGGGACAACCAAAATACCCTGTTCAATCACACATGGAGGCAGAAAATAGAGCATAAATGGGTTGCACTATTATGTTAAGAGCTACAAGAACTTAAACATTTGATGATCGATTATAAATATATATAATTCATAATTGTGTGATTCCATAAGCAGTTTATTACGTATTTCCTGAACACTATTGGTTCAAGCACAAGATATTTCATCATATCTAAATCAAATACTATTCTTTATGTGCAGTCTTAATACAGTCTAACTTGTGTTAAGCAGCCACCCTTTTAAGCAGACAACCTGCCTTAAACAGCCACTACAGAAAGTCCCATTGTTAGATTTATAGTGTAAATCAATTTGTGTTAAGCAGCCAACCTGTCTTAAACAGCCAATTTACTCTGTCCCATAGGCTGGCCTCTTAACACAAGTTTGACTGTATATTCATTCAATTTCTTTTCTTGTGTCAACAACACTTCCAGGATCAGCTCTTTGAAAATACTGTAACAATACATACGTTTTCTTACATTGCATCGCTTTGTTTTCACTCAAAGAAAGACAATCACTCTTAAGGTTATGTAATGTTCCATTTTAGAAATTTGAATCAACATAGTTGTGAAGGATTTCCATTATTCTATTGCAACAATTCTTTTTTCCATGTCTTTTTTTTGTATTTTATATTGTTTTTGCATCACATCAACATTATTTTAGTTATGTTACAATGCCCAACTGTTAATGATGGAGGTAGACTCAAATACAAAACTGCCCATAAGGGCCGGTCAAACCGGATAGAACCATAAGCGTTCTGTAAGTCAGTCAAGAGACCGCCTCTCATGAAAATCTAAATGCTCTACTGGGATTTGAACCCATGGGGAGAGGGGTCATATCTAGGTTCTGTTCTCTAACCACAAGGCCACAGAGGCCCTCTTCATTACACTTGCATGAAGACAACCAACTCTGAATAAAAGCCAGCACAGGCCAACCTCATTGCAGCAGTTATTATCGAGATCTTCATGATAACTTACACATATCTGTGAAAATAAATGAGGGCATATCGGTCCACAGTGTTAACTCTAAAAAACAGCATTTAAAACACTGCCAGAAGATGACTTAAGAAACCATTGTAATAAAAAGAAAATTGCTCATAAAAAGCAACTTTGGCTTTTTTTTGACATACTATTTTGCATTTGATTCCAAAGAAATCTGCAAAATATAAAAATCTACTAATATAGTCTGCTACTACATTAAATTTTAATATGATACACAATTAAGAATAGAGTAATAGGTAAATAAGTTTTTCTTTATCAACATAGAAACAATAGGAGAAAGGAAGCGTGTCAGTCATACTAAAAAGGCTTGATCTCATACATTTAAATGGGAAAAACAGCCATTTAGATTGGCAGTGGTGACTTATTCACCGTTATTCACTTCTTCCTTTCTCAAAATAAAGTATACAAAGTAATCAATCTTCTTAACAAACAAAAGCACTTCTCTCATGGAAAGTTCTAGATCTTGGCTCACTTCATTCCAAAGTTGTATGCCACCACATTAGCCATGAATACGTCACATGACCAACCATGTGATCATCAAGCTCCAACAAGTACTCATTGACCTCCATTGTCACATGACCATCAGGGCCATTTTGATGTATAAAAACAAAGTGCTTGTAGTTATAACTACAATGTAACAAACAAAGCATCATATCTGTACCAAAATTATTGTTATATGAGTCTTTAGTCAGGTAGCTTTAATATTTAAAACATGGTCGAACAGTCAATTGATTCTAACAAGTCTGACACGGTTTGAGGGGCCTTTGATTAAAGATCCTGGACGTCATACACTAAATATATATATAGGTAAAAAGTAGAATTTGCGTATGGTATTCAGCTATGCTTCTAAAAGTTATTCATTAAAAAAATCGCCGAAATCGCGGTATAAATGAAGATATTGACGGAAAACCCCCACGGCCTAGACTTTTGTATGTTACTACAGCTATATGGTAATTAGTTACGTCACGTGGGCTGTCAAGTGTCTGTCACGTGACGATTTACACCTAACTTAGAAGATACTAACATCAGCGTCCATTTTTGTTTTCAGCGTGTAATCTTAGTATCACGTGAGCTTCACGTGACCGGTTGTTCATGGATTGACGCTATATTTAGATTTTGTCGGATTTCCCTCGGACTTTCATAAAATGAAAAATGTCAAAATTCATCTTATATGCTATTGGTTTCTCTGCTGAAATAATAAATCAATCAATATTCCTTTATTTTCGAAAGTTTAAAAAAAATCCTATGACGCACAGAAACTTTAACATGTCATTATCCTTATTTCCAATTTTGCCCATGTTAAAATGATTTTGAGTCCAAATGCAATGTTAAAATAAATCTACAACATACTAGGCGCATAGGGGAGACTATGAGAAGATGACGGACTTGAACTGGGGCATCCGATGTCTGGAAGTAGCTTTTGTGTAGGTGTGTCTTTGCGCCATTTTATGACTATTTTATGAAATAAAAAGCTATGAAATACATTGCTCACATAAATGATTACATTTCAAGGATCAAACTATTCTCCATAAGTGTATACCCGATTTCATTTCAATCAAAATGTGACACAACTTATTAAACTAAATATACATGTAACTTACAACATATGGAGGGTCTCACGGTAAAGGGATTTGCCAAATAATTTTACGAAAGGGTGTACGTACGTAAGCCCAGTTACATGCCTGTATACCTAGAGAGGTGATGTTACAACTACAGGTGGTAACTCCAATCGTATCTACTCGGCAAGCCCCATCACAAGTCGGTAGATATACTCGTAGGTAGTTCATGAATTCACTAGAAATCCTGGGGTAATTCGCCTTCTTTCCGGCGGATAACTCTCACATGATTACAACATGCACTAAATATGTATTTAATTACACACACACATTGGTTATATATCACAATTGAATTATGCTTTTCTTACTCTTTTCATTAAAGATTATCATATCAACACATCTTTGTTTCATATTTTGTCAATCGTATCATTTCGGCAATCCCCGGCTTGTGTAAGCCGGGGATTTCCGAGTAAATACGATTGCAAACGGACATGCCCTTCGTTGCTGGCCTACTTTCAAAATGGCTCCCCATTACCTCCGAGGTTATTTTAAGAAATGGCCGAGGTGTTCCTAATGGTGGTAACTCATGATCAAGCCAACGAAAGATAAAGAAGGCCTTTATCAAAACACTAGGGTGAAGTAGAGGCGAAACTTAAAGCAAATTTTCAATTTCAAAAAGTAGACATCAATCAGTGAGTCCACATATACTTTAGCTTATGAGTTAAAACCGCGGTACTATTAGATTTGTTGGAAATTCAGAAGTGTCTTCAGATTGACTAACTTTATGTCAAACAGTTCTTCAAACACTTACTCGTATAAGCATTTTAAGCCGGGGGTCCTCCCCCATTAGTTATAGAAACGCCCATCTCAAACATTCCGAAATACTGCATGCCACGATAAAAATCTAAGAACAAGGATCGGTGCTAAAATTTAAATGCAGAAGAAAAAACAGTACATCAACCCATCCTACGTTTGCCAGATAAAGGGGGATCAATCAAACCTAGACAATGGTTAGCCTGCTGCGGGTATGCCGTGGGTTCTGGCCCGTGCGTCTACCCTGCATCTAGTGCAAATAAAAGGTAAACGTAGGGGTTTATAGTCTCATATCTATGCTAGGTATATTCAGGCGACTCTTACAATTACCTTCCCGATCACAGGGCGATAAACCGGCCGTTTACATTTGGCGCAAATGAAGCATTGGTGTAATCTCTCACAGGTACCCATTTATACACCTGGGTGGAGAGAAATAACATGGGAAGCATTTTTTGCTCAGGAAACTTCCGATGATCCGGCCAGGATACGAACCCGGGACCCTCCGAAGCCGACGCCCAACCACTGAACCACGGTTCCCACCATGCATGTCAAGATATCGTAAGCTTCCTGACCCGCAAACTTGCAAAGGATAAGCGTAACAAGAATCTAATGCAACCCTATAAATTGCACTAGCAAAAAAACAGCAACAATACTGGTAACTAAGGCATTCCTTTGAAATGATTTTTAAGACGATTTGGATAGGATTTTAACACATTATCAACAGAAGTTCTTATACACATGTGTAACAAATGTTGTCTATCAATGCTCCTTGTATTACTTTGTCTGTACTTCACAGCCGAGGTATGGTGATTGTAAGACATTTTAAAACCAAGTTGAATAAGTGTACAAACTATGCAGTATGGCAACAAAAATTGTTTAAAACCTGTTTTAACCCAAAACAGAGCATTGAAGCTAGCTTGCTGGTGATACGGGAATGAAAAGAAGTAAACAATTTTAACTTAAAGACTAACAAGATGTTTTTATTGTTTAACCCTTTATCAAACGCCAAATTGTCGACTGACCCAAATTGAAAGAGTTTGTTTGCAGATGACATTTCAAAATGTGATTAAACTAGAAAATAGTCTGATAGGGCAGAACACATTGTGGAAAAACGAAAAAATTGCTCATTATGAGCAATTTCTTCTTTTCCCACAATGTTTTCTAGAGTCATCTGCACCAAAGTGATTAAATGTCGTTGTTGTTTGGTAATGGGTGAAAGGAGCATAATGCACTATAAATTGCATCTGTTGTCCGAGTTGTTAGAGTACAGAACTTGAAATCACAAGAGGCCCAGTGGTTAGGGTGAAGACGTTGAAATCACGTGGACCATCTCTGTCTTAGTTCACATCCTAGTGAGGTCACTTTGACTTTTAAGAGTTTTTTCACCTGGCCGACTTGCAGAATGGCGATGGATATACCTGGCTTGACCAGCCCTTAAAGGCAATTTAGTTTAGGAATTTTTTTCCATCATTATGTTCATCGGTATTGGACATCGCAATATATCAGTAACTTGAATAATTTTAACACATAGTTATATGCACATAAATAACAAATAGCACATTGCAGTTCGTCATTAACAATACATCCTTTATAGCCTTGGTGGAAGTCTTTGGATAGTCTTTGTATTTTATAATACTTTTTTATATGGTTTTACATCACATCAACATTATTTCAGTTATGTAGCGATGCCCGACTATTAATGATGGAGGAAGACCCCATACTCAACTGCCCATAAGGGCTCGTCAAGGCGGGTAGAACCATCGGCATTCCGTAAGTCAGTCGGGAGACTGCCTCTTTATGAAAATCCATATCCCTCTCAGAATTTGAACCCTTTATAATACTTAACTTGGACATAGCAGTCATAAAATTTAGCTTGATAAGCCTTTTTTCTGTTTATATCCAGCAAAAAAAAAAACAATTGTAAAAGTAATATTTCAGTATAACACAATTTTATTATCATCTAGAAACAACAAAAACTTATACACTTTTTAAACAAAACATGTTTACATATTATATTTCATATCATAATACATATTTAAACAATAACTCTCTAAACAAACAATGGCACAGGTTTTAAACCAGTGCTGAACCAAACATGGTGGCATTTCCGTCGAAGAACACGGAAGGCCAAAGCAAAATGCAACAGTGAACTCTGTCAGTGAAAACTTGACACCATCCAGAAATAGAATTGCAAAAGTGTTTGAAGATTCACTCATAAATGTAGAAGCAACTACGAACGTTAACCTTAAGAATGCTGGGTAATTTTCAAAAAATATATTTTTGTGTTGTCTGCTTTCCAAAACATTAGAAATGTTTGATCAATCTTGATGAGGAAAGATACTCAGAGTAGCAAACAGGTTAGATCAGAGGCCAGCTGCCAATTAACTTGGCGGCTGGCCTGGATCAAACATGTTTGCTTAAGCATGAAGTCAATTCCAGCACTATACGGGTTAATAGTTTTGACTGCTTCGCATGCATATTGTTGCCCTATACAAAATACAAAAGCAGAAACTTTCCAGAAATATTTCGTTTTTTAAAATATATGCTCTACATAAATTTTAAGACAATTTCGTAACTTTTCAATTTGTTTAAGATAATTTCATAACTTTTCAATTTGTATCTTCCTATAAAAGATAATACATTGTGGCAAAAGATGTGACATTGATATAAAAATGATTTCATATAACCTCTTTTTGCGACATCTTCTGTAGAAGACTTCAGAAATGTCTGTGACAAAAGCATAAACTTCTCGTAATTAGCAGTAAATTAATCCTTTGTTAGTATGGTGTTTAATGCCATATCAACAATTTTTCTTCAATTATGTAACAGCTTTCCTGGATCCATCAGTTCTAGGTTAGGGCTCTGAAGTGACATGCCAAATGTCACTCCTGCAACCCAGAGGAGTCAGTAGGGCTCAAATCTGGGACACCCAAGTTCTAAGTCCGCAACCGTAACCACTGGGCCACACAGGACCCTAGACTTTTCCTAAAAATCATTTGGCATGAGTATATATACATTAGAGTACATATTGTAGGGCAAATATTAAACTGATGCCCAATAATGCCCAATAATGTCTTATATACATATGTCCTTGCCAATTGAAACAGTTTGTAGAACTGGAGTAATTTGAACCAGCCTATGAAAGCATTCATTTTGCTGTAATTTCATCTAATTCCTTATGAGAGTTTGTCATGATCTCAACAAAGTGCAAAACACCACAAAGAATAAAGTATGTTTAGGGACAATACCCATATAGCAGTATATACTAACCCATTATCAACATTTGATCAGTTTGTTGCAGACGACTCTGGAAAACATTGTGGGAAAAGGATAAATTGCTCTTAATGAGCATTTCCTCCTTTTCCCACAATGTTTGTTGCCCTATCAAAAGATTGCTTTTCAATTCAATCACATTTATAAATGTCATCTGCAAACTCTTTCAATTTGGAACAGTTGAAAATTTAACGTTTGGTAAAGGGTTAAATGACCAAATGGTGTTATAAAGACTGAAACAAGTCTAACTCTCTATATTTCTTTAAAATCCGAAATTCAAAGGGCTACCCAATGACATACGAATGGGAAGATAATTCTGTGTTATTACACAATTATAAAGAAGTAATGTGCTTAAATGAGCAAATTCTCATTTCTAAAAATATCTTTAAATGTCTCCAACCAACCTCTTCCATCCCAGAGTTGTGTGACAAAGATTAAAGCATATGAATTTCGAAAGCATAGATACAAAAATAAGGCATTATAAAAATATTTGGCTTAATCATGAATATTGTTTGCAAATTTCTTATAATGTCCGAAGGATTTCACATCTTTGTCTGCAGGTACAACTTCTACAGGAATGCAGTGGTGCAAGGATCTATGAAAATTATTCCGTATACATGTATCTACAAACTTCATTTTAAAGCATCTCCTACAAAATTAATCAAAATCATTGTTTCAAAAGGATAATGGCTTCTTACAACAATTTATTCTCTCTTATCACATTTTTTCTACCAAATATCATTTTAAATGAATTTTTGAGCTGTTTTAGTTGGAACTGTTGTTTCAATGTGAAACACTTTTAAATTTCCCCTATACAGAAAGAGTTTAATTCACAATAGATTCCTGAAGTGTTTTGAATTACAGGTATTCATGATGCACACTTTCCATTTTGACATACATGTACATACAAATAATTTTAACTCAATGTCCCAAATAAAATGCAGTTTTATAGACAATAATTGTTGCCTGTTTTTGCTTTGGAATTCAACCAGTCATAAAGTCAATCAGAGGTATGGGATAAATAAATGATCAAATGATGAATTAAAAGATGTTTTCATCATTTAAAACATCAAAACTTCAGCACAATTCTATCATAAATGCTAAACATTTGTCAATGCCTTAACTAAAGTCTTGTGTTGAACCCACAACGGAAAATCTCATATAACATAGTGTTTATGAATGACGACTTCCAATCAAAGAGCAAGCCTGAGTAAATGCAATGTAAATTATGGTTTAATGGGATATAAAACTACTTAAATATCATAAAGTATTTTTCAGCAGCAACTGTGTAATCCAGCAGTTAAGTAGTATCACACACTGAAGTAAAAATATGCAAATTTTCTTTTATTCTTTCTATAATCAAAATTTCTGAAGGAAAAAATATAATGAATTGACAAAATATCTTTGAGGCAATTATCCGTACATTTTGTCATAAAAACCTCATTTTGTAAAATCTTCTGCCAACTATAGAAACCAATGTGACAAAAGATTGAATTGATTTTAATTAAATAATCCATCCTTTCGTCAAAATGGTTTATAACAGACATTATAATGTAAATGGTTTTTTCCCTTACTGTTAGAGTCATCTTCTGTGGCATACAGAATTTCTGAAAGTTGGCAAAGTGTTGACCATTTGTCCAATATTCAATGAACAGACAGTTAACTTCTGGTTGTCACAAATCCAGAATTAGAATTTAGCCCTTTATTTCGTAATACAACATTTTGTTACACCAGCAGCAAGACTTCAGAATCCATTGTAACTAAAGGAGAAATTGCTTGGGACAAGCAATGTCTCCTTTAGTCACAATGGTTTTTTACATTATATCGTAATACATACTTCTTTCATACATTTTTTGGTTGGCCCAGCTTTGCTTCTCTAACTTTGAAACCTACTTTAATCATACATATCTCTTTATCCTACTCTCACAGCCAAACTGATGATTTATCAGTGTTCTTTTTAACCCATTTCCAAACAATAACAACATTTGACCAGCTTGTTAAAGATGAATCTGGAAAACATTGTGGGAAAAGGAGAAAGTGCTCTTTATGAGCAATTTCTCCTTAACCCACAATGTTTTCTGCCCTATCAGAAATTATTTTTTTAATTTCATCACATTTTGAAATGTTGTCTGCAAACTCTTCCAATTTGGGTCAGTCCAATATTTTGCGTTTGATAAACCTGGGACAACCAAAATACCCTGTTCAATCACACATGGAGGCAGAAAATAGAGCATAAATGGGTTGCACTTTTATGTTAAGAGCTACTAGAACTTAAACATTTGATGATCGATTATAAATATATATAATTCATAATTGTGTGATTCCATAAGCAGTTTATTACGTATTTCCTGAACACTATTGGTTCAAGCACAAGATATTTCATCATATCTAAATCAAATACTATTCTTTATGTGCAGTATTTATACAGTCTAACTTGTGTTAAGCAGCTACCCTTTTAAGCAGCCAACCTGCCTTAAACAGCCACTACAGAAAGTCCCATTGTTAGATTTATAGTGTAAATCAATTTGTGTTAAGAGCCAACCTGTCTTAAACAGCCAATTTACTCTGTCCCATAGGCTGGCCTCTTAACACAAGTTTGACTGTATGTTCATTCAATTTCTTTTCTTGTGTCAACAACACTTCCAGGATCAGCTCTTTGAAAATACTGTAACAATACATACGTTTTCTTACATTGCATCGCTTTGTTTTCACTCAAAGAAAGACAATCACTCTAAAGGTTATGTAATGTTCCATTTTAGAAATTTGAATCAACATAGTTGTGAAGGATTTCCATTATTCTATTGCAACAATTCTTTTTTCCAAGTCTTTTTTTGTATCTTATATGGGCTTTGCATCACATCAACATTATTTTAGTCATGTAACAATGCCCAACTGTTAATGATGGAGGTAGACTCAAATACAAAACTGCCCATAAGGGCCGGTCAAACCGGATAGAACCATAAGCGTTCTGTAAGTCAGTCTAGAGACCGCCTCTCATGAAAATCTAAATGCTCCACTGGGATTTGAACCCATGGGGAGAGGGGTCATATCTAGGTTCTGTTCTCTAACCACAAGGCCATGGAGGCCCTCTTCATTACACTTGCATGAAGACAACCAACTCTGAATAAAAGCCAGCACAGGCCAACCTCATTGCAGCAGTTATTATCGAGATCTTCATGATAACTTACACAAATCTGTGAAAATAAATGAGAGCATATAAGTTCACAGTGTTAACTCTAAAAAACAGCATTCAAAACACTGCCAGCAGATGACTTAAGAAACCATTGTAATAAAAAGAAAATTGCTCATAAAAAGCAACTTTGGCTTTTTTTTGACATACTATTTTGCATTTGATTCCAAAGAAATCTGCAAAATATAAAAATCTACTAATATAGTCTGCTACTACATTAAATTTGAATATGATACACAATTAAGAATAGAGTAATAGGTAAATGAGTTTTTCTTTATCAACATAGAAACAATAGGAGAAAGGAAGCATATCTGTCATACTAAAAAGGCTTGATCTCATTCATTTAAATGGGAAAAACAGCCATTTAGATTGACAGTGGTGACTTATTCACCGTTATTCACTTCTTCCTTTCTCATAATAAAGTATACAAGGTAATCAATCTTCTTAACAAGCAAAAGCACTTCTCTCATGGAAAGTTCTAGATCTCTTCATTCCAAAGCTGTATGCCACCACAACAGCCATGAATATGTCACATGACCAACCATGTGATCATCAAGCTCCAACAAGTACTCATTGACCTCCACTGTCACATGACCATCAGGGCCATTTTGATTGGTTCATTTCTGTATGTATCCCACACTGCACCCTGAGACAAAGAAGCACTGCCACATGATCCAGACGCTTTTGCATTATAAAGTCTACACTAGAATCAAATGTCAAGGGTCAATTACCACCAGAAACAACAAAGAAATGCGTAACTATAACAACCAAACTAATAGTTGTTAGTTTCAACAGGCAGACCACCTTTCACTACGTATCTAATCAGCAAGGAGATCACATGACCAAAAGTTTGTTATCACATGACACCATGTAGGAAGTCATGAAGGGTAACAGTTTTCCTCTAGAAACTACACCTCTCAAGTTTTCTCCGTGGCTGATTTTGTTTCTTGACTGTCCGTTGTAGAGACATCAGAAGTGTTCTTAGCACTCTTTGTTTGTTGACCTTGTAGGGAAAGGTCATAGTTGGACGTTGGATTCTCTTCCTCATCTTTCCAGAAGCGGTAGTTGTTCTGTAACTGTTCAATTAGGTCTGGGATATCACAGAAATCTGGAATGAAAGGTGAGAACTCAGTTACATATGTTATCATCATGCTATAATTCATTCAGTGCCTTTTACTCATACTGATGACTTATTCTGTAACCAATCAGCCATTAAATTTAAACACATTACTCAATCATCCTTTACTTTGAGCAAAGAGGTTGAAGACAAACTGGATAGATGTCCCTAAAGCATAGAGTTGCAGCTTAGGTTAATGTTGGATTCGACATTAACATACCCTTAGTCCAATATGAATATAATTTCAAAGACATTAAAGACAAAACATCTACTATGATACCTTTTGCCAGACAAAAACTATCATGTTTCATGTGTTACAAAAATGTGTGCAAGCATGCACCATAAATGTAACATCTTTGTGAGACAATAACAAACTGTTAACATAAAGTTCAAATCTTTGTAAGACAAAATAAACATAAGGTAACATATTTGTGAGACAAAAATAACTTGTTAACACAAAGTTAATTTCTTTGTAAGAAAAAAGAAACATAAGGTAACATCTTTTTAAGACAAATTTAAATAAAGTTACATTCCTTTTGAGACAAAAATAACATAAAGTAACAATTTTTGTGCAACAAAAATTCAATTCAGTTAAAATGTTTGAAGTTCAAATCTGAATGAGATAAAAATAAACAAATTCTAAATATCTTTGTGTGACAAAAATTACATAAAGGACACTTCTTTGTGAGACAAAAACAAACTCTTAAAGTTTCTGTGTGTCTTAGGATTATTTTTGGGACTTTCGAAAATAAATGTATAAGATTAATTTAACATTTCAGCAGAGAAACCAATAGCATATAAGATGAATTTTGACATTTTACATTTTATAAAAATCTGAGGGAAATTCGACATAATCTAAATATAGCGTCAAGCTATGAACAACCGGTCACATGACGCTCACGTGACACTAAGACTACACGCTGAAAACAAAAATGGTCGCTGACACTAGTATCTTCTAAGTTAGGTGTACATCGTCATGTGACAGGCACTTGACAGCCCACGTGACGTAATTAATTACCATATAGCTGTAGTAACATACAAAAGTCGAGGCCGTGGGGGTTTTCCGTCAATATCTTCATTTATACCGTGATTTCGGCAATTTTTTTTAATGAATATTTGTAAGAAGCATAGCTGAATACCATACGCAAATTGTACTTTTTACCTATATCTATTTAGTGTATGACGTCCAGGATCTTTAAAATAAAGTTCAAATCTTTGTTAGACAAAATACAAATTAAACTTCAAATCTTTATAAGTTACTCACAGTCCCATGCATCGAACATGTCATTGATGAAGAAGTCTATGAAGCTTGTTTGAGATTTTGGTAGGCTACACGTCTTTCTGTCAAACACTGGCATCACAACAGGCAAGCCCAGCCGCTTTTCCTCATCAGTCTGAAAATAGTAAATTAAGAGTTTATACTAACTACCCTTTTAACACATTACCAAACAATAACTACATTTGCTCAATCTGCTGCAGGCGACATCAGAAAACACTGTGGGAAAAGGAGAAATTGCTCTTAATGAGCAATTTCTCCTTTTCCCACAATGTTCTCTGCCCAATCAGAAGATTATTTTTCAATTTCATCACATTTTAAAATGTTGTCTGCAAACTCGTTTAATTTAGGACAGTTGAAAAGTTGGCATTTGGAAAAGGGTTAAAGATAAACATTTCTTGAATTTCATACCAGTTACTTCCCTTCCTATCTTGGAAAAAATATTTCTGCATATCATTTCTAAAATTGAAAGAGAAATAGATAATATTCAGTTGAGAACTACCTTTATCCCAATTATCTTTACTCAAGTCATGAATTCCAAGAGGAAAATGTACTTTTTGTTATTGATGTTGGCCTTGTGTTGAATCAATCACTTGCTTGATTTCAAAAGGGAATTTAGTTTCCAAAAGAAATGAATTTTGAAGATATCTAATTCATCTGACGCATACATGCCGTTTACTGTTAATGCAAGTATTGATATAATTATCATTATTGTTTTAACAACAAAATTAAAAATAAAATAAAAATAGTCTCAACCTGTTGACAGTATTCTTCAGCGATTCTTCGCGCCCATTCCATGCACAGGTTGACCGGTCGACAGGGATTCGAAACATCGGCACATTTTATCAGCATACGTCGTATCAAGGTTTTGTTCTCCGTCGTCGCCAGTTGACTCAAAATAGACGCACTGTCAGGTGATCCTGTGCCACTCTGGAATTAAAAACAAAATTATGAAATTATTTATTTGTCTTAATGATTAATCGATACCCGATAATAGCATGCATTGTGTGGACCCTGAATTTATTGTTTTATTGAGTTGTTTGTGCACCATATTTATCTATGCATCTATCTTTAAACACTGTGATAACTCTGATCATTGATTAATTTATAGATTCATTCATGCAAAATACTTACTTCTATACATGTTTCATATAAGTTAAGATTATAGTAGTATTTAATTAAGACTACTGCTAAATAGCTATGATTCCTAAGAAATTTAAGGTACAAGACATTGAAATCACAGCATGTGAAATGTTATTCAAAAGCTCTATTCTGAAATGGAATTTGAATCAATAATATCTTTGCAATTATTGAAAATATTTGGATTATTCCAATAATTGCATTTGATGTTTGAAATGGTGAGACAAGGAAATGTTGCTCATACGAGCAATTATGCTTCTGCTTGTCATTCTTCAATTTTTTCTATACAAATCCTAGATCGGTTTCAAATGAAATTGGCAACCACTTCCATTTCATAAATATCAAAACCTTTTTGTTTGGTATGTATATAATTCCAACTAATCCATCCCAATATCAAGGGTTCAGTGCAATACTTTAGTAAGTGCTTCCTTCATATTAATATAAAGAAAAGTATCTTATCTAAGTGAATAATGTAGATTCCTACCAGACAAGAAGTTTCCTCAGCTTTTTGGGTTAACTTGTTGATTCTATTAATAAATTTATTGAGGTGTTTGCAAGGATAAGTATACATATAAAGAAAAGTAGTTCATCTGTTTGAAAGGATAAGTATATATATAAAGAAGGGTATCTTATCTAAGTGAAATATGCATATTCCTACCAGAGAAGAAGTTTCCTCAGCCTTTTGGGTCAACTTGTTGATTCCATTGATAAACTTATTGAGATGTTCGAAATGTTTCATCATCTCAGTAGCAAGCACCATATCAATAATGGCCTGGCGTAATACGCGAAATGTTTCCCTGCAAAAACAACAACAAATATTTGTATATGTACAAAAATGCGTCATTCATATTGTACCTTTAGCAGAATACTACAGGAATCATTGTGGCAATTTGAAAAAAGAATTCTTTAAAATAAAATAAAAAATCATTGCCAGTTTGAAGTATTTCCCTGGAAATAAAAAACAAAGCGAGTAAATCCGGACTACATTCCTAGTTCAAAGAAGGTATTAGTCCGCACAGTGA
Source organism: Cerastoderma edule (assembly GCA_947846245.1). NCBI lineage: Eukaryota > Metazoa > Mollusca > Bivalvia > Cardiida > Cardiidae > Cerastoderma > Cerastoderma edule. The sequence continues at coordinate 24,292,882 of OX401412.1, read as the reverse complement.
AGGCGGATGTTTAATGAGTAATTGGGGTCAGACCGCTGTTTGTGTATTGATAAAGTACCGTCCATCAAAAAGTTGTATGTAAATTCATTGGACATTCCATATTTTTGGACTAAGCACCTTAGTCCAAGAATACATAATTTGTCACTAACCATTTTAAGAAGGTGTGGTAGGTGTGATAAAATGATTAGTGGAGAAATAATGTTTCATTTCAGTTCATCTGTTTTAGAGATCTATTTTAATATAGGAAGGCTATTAGCAACTTTTTGGTGAATTCCTTCAATAGCATTCTTTAAAAACATTTTACATATCAACCTATTTAAGTAGGCTCCGTAAAATAATCAATTTGTTTTTCCAACAACAGAGAGATCACAAAAGAAAAAAAAAATTCCATACCTAAATCTCTGAATAAAATGATTGGTTTGCAAAGCTTTCTGCTTCAATATCTCTGAACAAGACAATATCAACCCTTATAGCGCTGGAACCAACTTCATGCTATTGCAAACAGGTTAGATCCAGGACAGCAGCAAAAGAAGTTGGTGGCTTGCCTGTGATTTAATCTGTTTGCTTCTCTGAGTATCTTTCCACAAAAAAAATAAGCAGGTATTCAAAGTTTTAGAAAGCAGACAAGACATACAAAAATCTAATTTTAGAAAATTACCCAGCATTCTAAGGGTTCATACAGTTGTTCTTTATTACTCACCTGTCTAGATTTTTGAAGATATTCAAGTTGGGGTCTTTTCTCGTTAATTTGAAGGTTAAGGCTGCATGGTGACTTTCAAGTATCGCTCTGAAAAACAAATACAAACAGAATACATGTATAACAATATATTGGCAATGGCATTGGCAGTGTTTTGTGCATAGAAGCCGTATAAATGAGGCAGTGAAATAAATACAGGTCCACATATGGGCAAATTGTGGTAATTTCCCATCTATTTGACTTTGGCTCATTGTTAAACATCCTTGGAAAATCTCCAAACCTAGTATCATCACATTCCACACAGTAAGATTGGTCTGTTCAAAATTAAACTCAAGAGTAGGCAATCATAAGAAACCCAACCAAAAAGAATAAGGAAATTCATACGCTAATAGTATTGGGTCAAAAATATGCCAAAGGGATAAATTGCTCATCAGGGACTTTTTAACCCATTACCATCAATAACGGCATTTAACCACTCTGACTCTTGAAAACATTGTAGGAAAAGGAAAAACTGCTCATGACGAGCAATTTTTCCTTTTTCCACAATGTTTTCTGCCCAATCAGAAGATTATTTTCCGATTTCATCACATTTTGAAATGGCGTCTGCTGACTCTTTCAATTTGGGACAGTTGAAAATTTGTCATTTGGGAAAAGATTAAGTATTCTGTACCAGGTAAGACAACATGAGGGATACAGAGTAGAACATTCATGAACCTGTGTTGTACCATAAACAAACAGGAGGTACTGGTGACAAAAATTATGCTCGGATCGATCTATCAATCACATGTCATTTCATTACTACTTACATGTCATTATATTAAAAGTAACATGTTATTTTATTAAAACTTACATGCTATTATATCTAAACTTACATGTCATTACATTACAGCTCAATTGTCATTACATTACAACTTACATGTCATTACATTTCAACTAACATGTCATTACATTACAATTAAAATGCTATTTCATTACAACTTTCATGTTATTCAATTCCAATTCACTTGCTCAATATTGAAAAATAGAAAGAAATTGCATTACAATTAACATGTCATTACATTTCAACTAACATGTTATTACATAACAATTAAAATGCTATTTCATTACAACTTTCATGTTATTCAATTCCAATTCACTTGCTCAATATTGAAAAATAGAAAGAAATTGCATTACAATTAACATGTCATTACATTTCAACTAACATGTTATTACATAACAATTAAAATGCTATTTCATTACAACTTTCATGTTATTCAATTCCAATTCACTTGCTCAATATTGAAAAATAGAAAGAAATTGCATTACAATTAACATGTCATTACATTATAACTTACATGTCATTATAGAGGACTGCCAGTTCACTCTGGGCATTGATAAGGAAAGCATTGCTCTGTCCTGGATGATCAACATCATGCACTGCTGCAGCAATAAGGGCAGCCACTTCATCTATCGGGTCAAATATTTGCTGGAATAACATAAAGATGAAGTGATGTAATCATCTCAAAAATGGGTTTAAAAATTTGCTAATTATCTTAAAAATAATTATGTAAAAATAAAATAAAATAGCTTAAAAGCATACTGGCGCTCAGAAAAACTATAAAACTGGGTAAAATGAGTTATAAATCATGATAGAATATGTTGATTATAGTGAAAAACCACAGGATCATGACAATATAATGCCGGCTATATTTTTTTTCGACTTTCCAAAGTGCTATTTTCACAAATTAGGTGCCCACCAATTTAACTTCATTGTTTACATTCGAGTAACATCTAAAACGGCAATGAGTTAGAAAAATCACATTAAACACATAGAGATACTGTCATTTATCCAATATTAACAACGTGATCATTCAAATTGGAGATTTTCTTGGGTTTTATTGGTTCCCAACGTTTCATGGGTGACCTAGTTTTATCGCTAATTGTAAACAAACCTTATAGTATTCATTCTTTTAAAAGCATCATGTGAACGTGTAACAGTCTCAATTCCTCTGTAAAAAGGAATTTAAGGTACTTTAAAGTTAATTTTCAACTATTCTAGAACTTTCACAATCTAAGTGTAAATGAGCGCAAGTATGGCTTTAATCTTAATCAATTTCCTAAGTGTGTGTGTATAGAGTCAATTACTTCCCTTTGAATGTATTTGATGGAAAACTTTCACAGATGTTTCAAAGTGGTACAATTTGCTTTAACAATAACAACCTGTATAAAGTTTCAATTCATTCCACTTAGAAAGTTAATGATAAAAACAACTTGCACACCAAAACCTATGCAGTAATTTCAAACTGCAAAAGAATAATAACCCATAGATCATGTGTGAAATTTCAATCCATCCACTCAGCAGTTAATGAGATACAAACTAAAAAACAGTAATTCATCCAAAGAGTGAGGCTACTGACTGCATAAGAAGATATGATAAAAGGTACTTGTTCACACATAAGACAATTTGAAAGTCAAGATAAAGTGTCATTGAAACAATTCAGTTTTGATATTGTGGTAGACTATCTAAAGAAAAATAGCTACTGATTGACAAAATGGTTAAAAAATTGTCAATACCCGGTATATATCAGAAAGTTTAGAGGCTATGCAATGGATTTTTCAACCATTTCAATGCTTTTGGATCTGAATACACATTCATCATCTTAAGGGTTCAATGCAAGACTATAGCAAGTGCTTCACAAACATGAAGCACATACTACAGTCTTGCACTGAACACTTGATCTGTTAGAGGCTATAAATTCTTGAATACAAACTTGCTTGACTTCAAATGGCTATTCCCCAGTAGGGCATTGTCTCATACAACAGTAGAGCTGCTATATAGACTTTAAGAAATAAAATATCAATGTCCAAGTTTCCTCACATCTTTGAATAAGCAGCTTTTTTTTTACATGGGTTTTTACATCACATCAACATTATTTCACTTATGTAGCTATGCCTGACTCTTAATGATGGAGGAAGACCCCATAATCACTGCCCATAAGGGCTGGTCAGGGCAGGTAGAACCATCGGCATTCCGTAAGTCAGTCGGGAGACGAATAAGCAGCTTTAAATTGTTGTAAATAACAATAAACTATACACAAACCTTGCACTTCTCTTGCTGTAGGAAATAGGCAGTACTGTTGAGAACATCTGCTGCATGCGTGGAGTTATGGTAGGTGTTTGTGCTGTGATAATTCCGCTCGATCATCGACAACCAATTACACAACATCGACTCGGGTATGTTGAGGAACCCACACACATCAAACCTCGCCATGGTTTTCAAACCAAGGTATACAAGAGGACTACAAACATAAATGGTTATTTTTTTTTTATGGGTTTTACATCACATCAACATTATTTCAGTTATGTAGCAATGCCCGACTCTTAATGAATGAGGAAGAACCTGTACTCATCTACCCATAAGGGCTGGTCAAGGCGGGTAGAACCATCCGCATTCCGTAAGTCAGTCGGGAGACTGCTTCTCATGAAAATCCATATCCCTCTCAGGATTTGAACCCACATGGAGAGGGTTATAAATGGTTATTAGCCCTTAGAATACTAATTTATTTTCTAAAGCAAGTACAAGAGGACTACAAATGTAAATGGTTATTAGACTTACCAAACACCAAATTTCAGACTCCCAAATTGAAAGAGTTTGCAGACGACATAAAAATGTGATGAAATTGAATGACAGTCTTCTGATAGGGCAGAAAACATTGTGGAAAATGAAGAAATTGCTTGTTAAGAGCAATTTCTCCATTTCCCACGATGTTTTTTCACAGTCGTCTGCAACAAACTGGTTAAATGTCATTATTTTTTGGTAAATGGTTATAAATAGAGCAACATATTCAGACATATAATCACCTCTACCATCAGGCTGTTGAAGCTTATAAAAGAAAATACTGTCCTCACAAAATAGCCTTGGTGCAAGCTTATAGGTCATACAGTGAATTAAAAGCCTCAATTTAGTCAGCAAAAAGGCATCATCATAGGAAAGTTTCAAAAGTTAAGCCCGAAGAAGTGTTAATCTTTAACCTAGCTTCTCAATTATTCAAGTATTCTACCCAGACAAACATATAAATCACTCCTTGTAAGCAATTCACTTCTATTTTAAGATGGCATCTATCAAATGTTACAAATAAAAGGTATTTCTTTTACATGCCACACTTTGACATCTACCCCTTGCTTTAAAATAGGACAAGAACCAAAAAATCAAAGGCCAGAATGGCCTGAACTGCGTCGCAGTATGGTCTAAGAGGTTTGTGCGTATGAATGGGTTTGAAAGAAAGCTAAGAGATTTTTGAGGACAAGCCAAACATTTCTGTTGTATAGCAGAAATCAAAATAGAAGTCGAAATAGACATTTCCCAGTACTCCATTGGTAATCAAACACAATGCTCTATCAAATGAAAGTCTTATTCCAGTTATCAACAAAATAGATCTTGTAGACGAAAACAAGCCTTTTCATTTTAGTTACCAATCTACCAGGGGCCACAGTCATAAGTTATTTAAGAAACACTGCAGCACCAATATACGTTAATACAGCTTCAGTCAGAGATCATAGATTTATGGAGCAGTTTGACAGGGGAAGGAATTTTATACAATAGTGTGAAAAGTGTTCAAAATGCATTAAATATATGTTGGGTTAAATGCCATATCAAAGGCATGCCCGAGTGTTATGAACAGGAACCGGAATACAAGAAACGGGTAAGTCATAAAGGATCGGAGAGATGTAAGTCTAAAAATTGATCTCAACAACAAAGTAAACAAACATTCATTCTAGTCTGGGTGATTTTTTCATCTACTCAACAAAACCTTCATTCAGTGTTTCTTCCAGGATTTGAAACAATAGAGATAATAGAGTGATAATAGATCTTCTTTTTCCTTTTGCCGTTATAAAAATTAAAATGCACATGTACATTTCAAAGTCAGTAATGGTAACGAAAAAAACATGGTGTTTTTCCCGGCTTTTGAAGAAACATCAGGCAATATTTCTTTTTCTTTCTAAAAATGAAAAAATGACGATTTTTTGTTTAGTATGAACCGTCCTGTTCAATTATAAAATCAATTCCAATTTAAAAGTAACTGCTTAAATATTATAATTAATGTCTTTTATCATTTCATAACTGCAAGGAATGGGGAGCCGTATTTTGAACTTCACACTAAGCAGACTGGTTCCCAACCTTTTGGTAACCAAGTAAACAAATCCGAAACCTATTACTAAAATTGGGTCATGGGTTTATGAAACAAAATAAAATCGCTGATAACTACCAGTTCTCCTTCATGAATGTTTCCATGCCGTTTCTGGCACAAGGCCTGTTGTTGAAAGAATTTTGCAAATGATTTTAAGAAGGGACTTTGTCCTGCACTGAGTAAAAATAAATACTGGGGATTCCTTAAGAGATGGGGAAAATCCTACGGCCTAGATACGGGTGCTGCGGGAACATGTCAAAACAGCCCCATGTCAAAACGGCCCGGAGATCGATCAGAACGGCCCTGGAATGGTCATAATGGCCCAATTATTGATTTTTCAATCAGTCAAACGGCCCAAATAGAGGTTTATACTGTTTTAATACTTTGAACTGATAATTTGGCCTACTTGACTTATTCAGGGCCTTTTTGACCATCGGATATTTTAACATCGGGCCGTTTTGACTGTTATCCGGTGCCGCTAGATACCTTCTACTAGAAGTTCTAGGATGTTGGGAAATTAACGCGGATTGATTGCATTACCTTTGATCACCATCCTGCTCATCGCAGACGCATCCAAAACAAACCAAGGAAGAATAATTTATTTAAAAAAATGACAATTTAATTTGATAAGAATTCACAAAGTTATAGATGGATAACAATCACCATAGAAGTTGGAACTACTTGCTTTTTCTCGGCGGTGATTATGCCCCTATAGGTGAAGAAGGATTCCGAGGTAAAGAAAGATCCCGATCGATCGCTATATACGCTTTCCACGCATGCAGGCGCGACGCGTATAAAAATCATAAAACTTTTAAATGTTTTGGTTGAAGTTCTCACCGATTCTTTGTGACTCTTTCCACTTCAAAAATGTCGAAATCCCAGTCCGCTTCTTTGACAAGGACTTTGGCGATACTATCTGGAATCTGGGTGAATACCGTCGAGGTGTGAGAGATCGGGTGGTGACCTGATAGACAATTAAATGTTTAGCCCATTACCCATAATACCTCCAATTGTCCATGCGCTGCAGCAGAAGACTTAAGAAACCATTGTGATAAAAGGAGAAATTGCTCATTATGAGCAATTTCTCCTTTTGTTACAGTGGTTTCTGCCCAATACCATTAAGAAACATTTTCATTTTTTTATATTTGATAATTGTTTTCTTGAAGCAAAACGACTTGAATTTAGAGCAGTCACTAATTCTCTAAATGGGGTAACCAACTCTTTAAAACAAAGGTTGGCATTTAATAGCTACCAAATTGAACAAATCGTCATTCAAAAAGATTTGTTAACACAAATTTCTACGTAAGCCGACTCACAATGGCATACCTGCAGAGGATTATTTCTGAGACCTTTATGGCCACTCATACCCCGTGATTTCCCCTTTTGTCCCAATGATTTCTAACCATAAATTGATATGTTACTTTCTATACTTTTTAAATTTTCATTGCTTTTACTCTTACTTTCATCTAGTGAAGAAATCCAAGAAAAGGGACTCTCTTGACCTTTTTACATGTTTAGTTATTCAAGTCAGGTTCAAAGAAAGTAACAGCAAACAATAGAAATGGCATGAATAAAAAGTTATTTTGTCTGGAAAGATTTTTTTTTTTTTTAAATTTGTTTCTAAAGAGCAGTTGTGTCAAATTCGGTAATTCAGCGTAATGCAAAAGAGCTATAATAGATTTGATTATATTCAGTGGAATATTGGGATTTTCTTTTATCAAAAATGACCAATATGCTGGCACAATTCTGTAGAAAGCAGTGCGCCATATTTAAAAGTTGTGGGTCAATGTAGGAGGCTTGCCTGCAGTACATCTGAAAACCTGTTTAGGTAAATTGTTATATCATCTAAATCCTGACATATTTTTCTTATATCATCTAAATCCTGACAGTTTAATACCATAAAAAATGTAACAGATTTTTAAATAATCTAAATCCTGACATATTTTTCTTATATCATCTAAATCCTGACATATTTTTCTTATATCATCTAAATCCTGATAGGTTTTCGTATCATCTTAAATCCTGACTGGTTTGTATATCATCTAAATCCTGATAGGTTTTCGTATCATCTTAAATCCTGACTGGTTTGTATATCATCTAAATCCTGGCAGATTTTTTTATATCATCTAAGTCCAATCTTTTCATACCTGATGCTGAGATCACAGACTTGTAAGAGTCTCCCTCCTTGATCTGTCTCTTTACGTCTTGCTGAAAATAGCGTAAACAATACCAGTTATAAACTTTCCCTTCATCTACCATCATCTAAATCATCTGCAGTCAACAAGTGTAGAAAACATTCATGACAAAATAATAGAAACTGCTTGAAAAAGAAATATCTGCTTACAAAGGTTTCAATCATAATTTCCCCAAAGAAATGTTGTATTTTGTAGTTACTGGACATATTCTTTTCTATTTATGTCATTCTAGGTATTTTAGGGAAAGCTATCAATTTCTCTATCAAAAGCTTTTTGAACCATTTTAATTTGCATTTGATTCTGCCTTATTATTCTCTTCATGAGCATGTCTCCTTATTGACGAAAAACAATAAAGATGTGTGATTGGTTCAATTGCCAGAATATTTCAAGATGAGTTTTTCAGCATATTAAAAGGCAACAACAAAATCTAATTTGATAGAATACGAGGGGTATCAACTCAAATACATATAATATTAAAAGGACTTTCTAAGGGATGAAATAAGCTACAAAATATTATCATAAGTGGACAAAACAAAGCTATTTTTTGTTATTTATGTTCTCTGTACAATGACTTTAAGCAGCTAAAAAGTAAAACCATTATCAGCATAATTGTAAGGAAATATATCTTGAGATAAGTAATATTTCCTTTAATCATATAAGATCCATCTCTCTATCAAATGTTTTCTTAACTTTTTTGTTGGTGTTTTGGTCCTATCATGTTGCTTTGCATTGAGGCGATTCAAAATGTCCTATATCAATTGATTAGTGCAAAACTAAGCTCTATCCCTCATAGAGATTTTTACATCACATTAAATTCAAACAAATGAACAAATCATCATCAGTCAAAGGTGTTTGAGAAAAAATAGGAGACCTTACGAAACATGCCATAGAACCAATGGCATTGCAATTTATATCCTCTAAATCTTGTCAACATAGAGATCATCTTTCATAAAAAATCAAAACCTACCCATCCAAGATTTAACCAATGAGGACATTGGACGTATGAATTCAAGTTCAGAGAACTCTTATTACCTTTTTACTAACACGGCCAAATTCTTATGTCATCTGTCATTACTTGCAACACTACCCAAACATCAAGTCCCATATGGAAGGTTCAGTGTTTATGAAGGACTTATTACATCATTGCATTGATCCTTTGATGTGTAAGAAAGGGAACAATCCAATTGACTGATTTCAGGATTAAAGCTGTTTTCAACAGTATTTCAGTCATCTCGTTGCTGTCAACACACTTATCTATTTTCCTGGTATTCCCTCACCAATACTGAACATCAAGTAAAGCTGTTTTCAACAGTATTTTAGTCATCTCGTTGCTGTCAACACACTTATCTATTTTCCTGGTATTCCCTCACCAATACTGAACATCAAGTAAAGCTGTTTTCAACAGTATTTCAGTCATCTCGTTGCTGTCAACACACTTATCTATTCTCCTGGTATTCCCTCACCAATACTGAACATCAAGTAAAGCTGTTTTCAACAGTATTTTAGTCATCTCTTTGCTGTCAACACACTTATCTATTCTCCTGGTATTCCCTCACCAATACTGAACATCAAGTAAAGCTGTTTTCAACAGTATTTCAGTCATCTCTTTGCTGTCAACACACTTATCTATTCTCCTGGTATTCCCTCACCAATACTGAACATCAAGTAAAGCTGTTTTCAACAGTATTTCAGTCATCTCTTTGCTGTCAACACACTTATCTATTCTCCTGGTATTCCCTCACCAATACTGAACATCAAGTAAAGCTGTTTCCAACAGTATTTCAGTCATCTCTTTGCTGTCAACACACTTATCTATTCTCCTGGTATTCCCTCACCAATACTGAACATCAAGTAAAGCTGTTTTCAACAATATTTTAGTCATCTTGCTGCTGTCAACACACTTATCTATTTCTCCTGGTATTCCCACACCAATACTGCACATCATACTTTCAAAGCTATTAACTGATTTCTGGTTCCTTGATACATAGCCAGTACTCAAGCGTAATATGGATTAATGAAAGGTTGCAAGGTTGATGCCGCGGATTTAAACCAACATCCCTTGTATCCAGAAGCCAACGCTCTACCCATGGACCACTGTCCTCCACTGTCCTGCTGGGTCTCAACCCTGATATTCCAAGGTGGACATGCTACCAACTGAGCTAATGAGCGAATGAGCCTCGACTTACAAGCCTCGGTTAACGAAGCGCAGTTAACAAGGCTCGACAAATTTATATGAAAAAAGATGTTTTATGCTTACTGAGACCAGCCCTCCAAGATAGTCGCTCGTCATCGGATCATTGTCCTTCATCTCTTGTGCGAAAAACGGTGAATAAAGCTCACTAGTGCGCAAAATCTCTAAGACTTTGTCTAAAGCTTGAACTACGGTTATTGGGCAGTTCTCCTGGGCCGTGTTAATAATGTTTATTACCTAAGGGGGAAAGAAAGAAGATAAAGGTGAGAAAAAAAAGGGTTCTTTGTCTACAGTTATACCTTGTTTAACCCTTTACCAAACGCCAAATTTAATTTTTGACTGTCCCAAATTGGAAGAGTTTGCAGACGACATTTCAACTTGTGATGAAATTGAAAAATTAGTCTTCTGATAGGGCAGAAAATTTTGTGGGAAAAGGAGGAATTGCTCATAAAGAGCAATTCCTCCTTTTTTCACAAAGTCTTCCAGAGATGGTTGTCTGCAACAAACTGGTCAAATGTAGTCATTGTTTGGTAATGGGTTAATTAAATAGATGCAGAGCTCTAGACAGAAGGAATTCTTATTTTAAGATTTTTGTACGGTTTAAGTACGGCAGATGCTTATTTCTTAAGTTTATTATTGATAATCCTTTTCTGACAGAATAAATAACCTAACCCTTTGAACCATTCTTACTCACAAACTGTTATATCTAACCTTTTTCCTAATACTAATGAGTGTTAAGTTTAGTTTAAACTTATTTGTTTTACATACATTATGAAATAAGTTCACCCAACTTAGACTAATCACTCTTGTTTCTTTTTTTTTATATGGGATTTACATCACATCAACATTTTTTCAGTTATGTAGCGATGCCTGACACTTAATGATGGAGGAAGACCCCATTCTCAACTGCCCATAAGGGCTGGTTAAGGCGGGTAGAACCATCGGCATTCCGTAAGTCAGACGGGAGACTGCCTCTCATGAAAATCCACCTCCCTCTCAGGATTTGAACCCACGCGGAGAGGGGCCATGTGATTTCAAGTTCTGTACTCTAACCACCAGGCCCCCACTCTTGTTTCAGCTTCCTGGATAGATAACCAGTACTCGCGCCGAATGTAGGTAAATGGAAGAACCGAAGGACAATTTCACTAATCTCGAGAGTCAAACCTAGGACCCTTGTGTCCTGAGGCCTGTATGATCTACCCCTGGACCACTGTCCTCAACAAGTTTCTATGCACAGGTAGTAGAAAACTTAAATTGATTTAAATTACTTTGGCAAAAAATGAAAGTGCACAAAGATAATTCCCCTATTGGCACACATTTTCTAACCCAAACTTCAAACTGAATGTTACAAATATCATTCACATTTGATAACTGTCATCTGGTACGGTGTTGCTTTCACAGCAGTTCAGTTCCAAATCAAATATGTGGAAAGAAGACTTTTATCCATTATAACATGTTGACAAAATTGATTTACCCCATTTCTTGTGTAGAGCTCTGCCAAATGTACAGTTATTAAAATACAGGTTAAAAAAAAATCTCTACACTCAAATTTGTGAAAAGCAACCGACCTAAGGTTATCTATATACAGATGTCAAACATAGTATGATATTAAATTTGGATGCAAGTTGTGCATAAAGCTCTAAAGAGAGCTTAAAGCATAACTGGCATTCTGTAATAAACATTTACCTATTTCTCCAAAATACATCACTTTCTTGAATCGGCTGCAGAAGATTATAGAAACCATCGTGACAAAAAGGATAAATTGCTCCTAATGAGCAATTTATCATTTTTGTTACAATGGCTTCTACCTTCTTATATAAAGAATCTTTATTTCTCTTCATTTCTTGTTGTCTGCTTTTGGTTTAAATTTGGACCAGTCACTTATTGCCATACTATGGAATGGATTATAATAATAAGCCATCTAAAACATTGTGTTCCTAACATTTCAAATATGGTTGCTTTAAACAAGATTGACTGTATTATGGTACTAAAGTCAAATTTAGGTGGATACAACAACTACTTTACTTATTATTCATCCTATACTGTTGGTATATATTCAGAAGAATTGTATCAATGAGTCAATTATTATATTTCTACCAAAAAATACTAGGTTTCATAAACATGATGGTAATGGTGATGCTACATCATTTACTAGATTTCATACTGAGTGTTCAATGCAAGACTTTAACGAGTCCTTCACATAAATGGAATAGTTGCCACAAAGAGAGAGACCAGTGTAACAACCGGATTTGCAATATAAACCAGCTTTGCAATAATAATTGAAAAAATGGTTGTTATTGCAATTCTTGTTGGCATATTCAACAAGTTTTGCAACAACCAGAATTGCAATAGAGTTTTAAGCTTGACCTTATGCTTATGTATCATCCTAGGAAGATGTGTTGTTGTTTCCAGGTCATCTATAAGGCCAAACCTCAAAATTTTATTGCAATTCTGGTTATTGCAAAAGTGGTTGAAAATGTCAACCAGAATTGCATAAAAAGAGTTTTGCAACAAATATTGCAAAACTAGTTTTTATTACAATTCCAGTTGATACAGACCAGTAAAGCTGAACAAAAATGCAATACATGTATGTTATACCTTAGAAACCATTGTGAGACACAGATCAATTTCTTCCTTATCCTTTGGTCAGATTGGTTTCTTCTGTATAGATGCATGACATATGTTTAACCCTTAAAGTGCTGGAATCGACTTCATGATTATGCAAAGAGGTTAGATCCAGGCCAGCCGCCAATTTACTTAGCAGTTGGCCTGTGATCTAACCTGTTTGCCACTCTGAGTATCTATTTTTAGAAAATTACCCTGTATTCTAAGGGTAAAGAGTAAGGGTTTAAACAAAGTGTCATCTGAGCATTGTAACATTAGTCAAGAGAAGCAGAGAATAAACAACTTATTGATGATGCCTTATGCCACAATTTGTACTTTGGCATCACACAGACATTTTTATTAGCAATATATTCCATTGAAACGACAGACAATCAAAAGTTAGTTTTTCGCTGTTCATATCTAACACTTTATCAGATCTTATGCTGACCATGTTGAAGTTATTGCTGAGAAAAAATAACAACATTTAACCACTTCTTTGCAGATGACTCTGGAAAACATTGTGGAAAAAGGAGAAATTGCTTATAACAAGCAATTTTTCCTTTTCTCACAATGTTTTCTGTATTATCAGGAGAATATTTTTCAATTCCATTACATTTTGAAATGTCGTCTGCAAACTCTTTCAATTTGGAGAAGTCGAAAATTAGGTGTTTGGTAAAGGGTCACGGTAACCAAATTTACCTGCTGAAAAAGGTAAAAGACAAATAGTTGAAAACTAAGGAATGACTAGTATGAGAATACATGTACAATGTAAAAGTCAGTTTACATGGGATTAAATGTTATATCGTAAATACTTGCCAGACCCATTCACACTTTTTTGTAAGATTTTGTGGCTTGTTCAAAATGAAAGTAGCAGTAGACAACAAAAATTTATCTGATAAAAAACTATATTTCTTATAGAAATTTGGGTAGAAACTAGTACAATAAACGGAGAAATTGCTCAAAATTGCCTATCACTTCTTCTGAAAACTATTGCTGTCAAATTTTGATATTAATATTACAAATGTATGCAAAAAATATTGCTGTAAAATATTAATGTATGTAACAGCCGGGATTGAATTAACAATTTTACTTTTCTAAATGACCATTTCTCATTTCCTTACAAATTTAGGGTTTGATGCAAGACTATAGTTAGTGCATCATAACATGAAGTACTTACTATAATATTGTACTGAACTCTAAAAAATGCTCTTTCCCTATATTATGAAAAATATGATACTCATTAATTATTCATTCATTAATTCTTCTTCTGCTGTTTCAAGAAGGACAAGTCACAATCTTCAAAATACAGTCCAACTTGTGTTAAGACGCCTATGGGACAGAGTAAATTGGCTGTTTAAGACAGGTTGGCTGCTTAACACAAATTGATGTACACTATAAATTTAAAAATGGGACTTTCTGTAGTGGTTGTTTAAGGCAGGTTGGCTGCTTAAAAGGGTGGTTGCTTAACACAAGTTAGACTGTAAGAGAAGAATGGGTCACAGCAAGTATTTACAGAAATGAGTTCTTACTTTAGTAATAGGCGCCTCAATTGTCATAGAGTGGATTCTGGCAAACGATTCTCGTCTTCGTGGTATTCCATGGATTCCGCCTGTAAAACATAAATCAAAACCATTTCACTTATTTCGTTTATTACTTTATGTTAAAAGTTTCATTTCAACATTCAAGCAGAAATCATTTTTTATGAAATGAATTTCATTTTATGTACAAGAATGCCAGACATGTAATCATTATGAAACACACAGAGTTACGTCTTTAAAGAAAGACTGTATTAAATTAAGAAGTTGCTTTTTTTGTGACAATCAATTGCATCTTTTGTCAACTATGATTATTTCCTGCATTGTAGAAAAGTATTTTTTGTTTTTGTAAATAATGAAGTCAAAACGTGTGCCACACAATTTGTGAAAATAGCACATTGAAACAGTAATAATAATTGGTGCAGGACTTATATTGACACGATTATGACTGAGGTGTCTTGCTATGTTTAAACATGTTGTTTCAAAATCTACAACTTATTCTTTAGAGTTTTGCAAATTTTTTTAGCACGCGAACGCTTTTAACATGCTATGTTCTTCTAATTTCAATTTGGATCAGTTAACCCTTTACCAAATGCCAAATTTTAGACTGTCCCAAATTGAAAGAGTTTGCAGAAGACTTTTCAAAATGTGATGAAATTCAAAAATAATCTTCTGATAGGGCAGATTTCTACTTTTTCCGAAAAAAAATCTAGAGTCGTCTGCAACAGCCGGTAAAATATCATTATTGTTTGGTAATGAGCCAATAGAACACTGACCCTGGATGACCTTCCTCTGACCTAGTCATGGCATGTTCTATTTTTGTCGCAAATTTCTAATGCTGTCTGCGCAACAGTGTTATAAGATTAATCCCGTATAATTGCTTTATGAATCTATAACATTGCCAATCTATTTCCAGTATCACTTCCTCAAGACGTCAAGCTTAAATCCTCGTCCTTTACCGAGGGTTCGATGCAAGACAAAAGCAATACTATCATGAAAGTGAAGAGCTTGCTATAGTCTAGAATTGAACTTTTAATATACAGTCAAACTTGTGTTAAGAGGCCGGCCTATGGGACAGAGTAAATTGGCTGTTTAAGACAGGTTGGCTGCTAAACACAAATTGATGTACACTATAAATCTAAAAATGTGACTTTCTGTAGTCGTTGTTTAAGGCAGGTTGGCTGCTTAAAAGGGTGGTTGCTTATAACAAGTTTGACTGTACATACACTTTCTAACACAGCAGGCAACAAACGAAATAGTTGTAAGAAAAGGAGAACTTGCTTTGTATGAGCATTGAGCAGAGCCTCAAAAAGTAGCATTGGCCTCTCCACAATACATTGTGTATTATTTGTGTGATTTCTGACTTTTAAATTGATTTCTGATTGTAATATGATTTCTCATTTTTACATGATTTCATAGAGAGCTGTTTTATGTTTCATGAATGTTTATGCTTTTTTTACATGTTTCAGCTTTCTGTTAGAACATTGAAACACTTCAATTGCTCAACCCATCTTTAACACAAGACTTTGTGACAAGAGTACAATTTGAAAGTAACACTTGATTACATGTATCATTGCAAAGTAAGAAAAATAATATTTCCTTAGCAATAACAGGAAAAAAGATACCATGCAATTAATTTTTTCTTTTTTCATGAAGTTATTTCAATATGAATTTATATAAGGAAAAATGTCAACACCGTTTCTAAAGTGCAGCTGTCCTCTGAGCAAAAGTTTGGGAGAACTCGAAAAAATGATAGCCTAGTCTGTGTTGATTGTTCCTGAACTGTTAACGGGTGCGGTACATGATTAAGGCAAACTAGGCTATTCACTGCTATGGAATCACTTTACCATAGCCAGACAATTATTCATGTCTCAGCTTCCAGAAGTTGCCGATTTGTACCAATGACGTCAAACCAAACAAATTTGCAAAGCTAATCAGCCAGGGTAAAGCCCCAAGGGATAATTTTCATCCGTACATGTTCTAATAACCCTTGTCTGCTTACAAATGATCTACTACAATGTAGCACAGAGCTCCTCCGTATAGCATACAGGAAGGATGCCTTGTTGCCTGATCTCTTCCTTCCTTCATTATGTACATATATCTATATATATGCATCAACAGTATTTTCGTTTTGTTGTCATGCCAGACTCTTAACCCTTAGAACACTGGGTAATTTTCTAAATATAGATTTTTGTGTCGTCTGCTTTCCAAAACCTTAAATATCTGCTTAATTTTGATGAGGAAAGATAATAAGAGTAGCAAACAGGTCAGATCTAAGGCAAGCCGCCACTTTACTTGGCGGCTGGCCTGTATGTAACCTGTTTGCATAAGCGTTAAGTTGGTTCCAGCACTATAAGGGTTAATAATGGAGGAAGATCCCATTCTCAACAGCCCTTATTAGGGCTGGTCAAGCCTGGTGGAAGCATCTATGTTCCATAAGGCAGTAAGGAGACTACCTCTTGTCAAAATCCAATTGCCTTTGCCAAGATTTGAACCCTTCCATAAAGGGGCCATGTAATGCCAGGTTCTGCACTCTTATCACAAGACCACCGCCATGTCATTACAAGTTTTGTACTTTTATTACTAGCCTACGGAGGCCTCCTTCATTTCTTAACTAAAACCATACCACCAAAATAGGAATTAGTTATGAACCCAAATTTAAAGAAACGGCAAAAAATGTATTTTTATTTTTCTAGAATATCTTCATACAAAAAGTATATTGAAATGAAATATTGATGAAAGAGCTATCTGGGCTATCTGGATTTCTTGTCATATTTTCTCGAAACATTTTATCGATTGAGCTACAGAAGGATGTTGATATCATCTTATCATGAAGTTTTTAATGTCGTCTGCAACCAAATGTCAAAAGTTGTCTGTCAGTCATTAGAAGTTATAGCAGTAATCTATCAATATATCTTTTCCAGAAATCTACCCAATCTACATGTTAACCCATTACTAAACAATAAGGACATCTGACCAGTTTGTGGCAGACGGCTCTGGAAAACATTGTGGGAAAAGAGAAATTGCCCTTTTTGAGCAACTTCTCCTTTTCCCACAATGTTTTCCTGTCTATCGAAAGGTTACTTTTCAAGTTCATCACATATTGAAATGTCGTCTGCAAACTCTTTCAACTTGGGACAGTTGAAGATTTGGAATTTAGTTAGGGTTAAGCTATTTTTCCGGAGGATATTCTGGACTGATCAAAACTGAAGGTTACAGCAGATGACTTATATAAACTTTGAGCTACTCTATTTGCCCTATGATATTAAGTAGAAACCAAAGGTTAAAATTCATTATTTGGAATTTTTCCTTAAGATAGAAAGCCCAAAAGAGACCATTTTAAAACTGATTTTTCACCGGACTACTTTGGTCGTTCTCTGTTTACATCGGTCATGGCCGGAACTATTTTTGGACTAAGGGTGTGCCAGCACCTTAGTCCATTGAATTTACATACCACTTTTTGAGGGACGGTACTTTATCAGTACTTTATCGATACACAAACAGTGGTCTGACCCCAATTACTCATTAACCATCCGCCTTCACTGTGCGGACTTATACCTTTTTGTTAATGTAAAGTGATTTTGATTTGTTCTGGCACTGACCAATTTATACAGAGAGCAATAGAAGTAATATGATGAAAGAAAGAGTTTCAAAATGGCGGATCATGGGTATTCTACCTTTACCAAACGCCAAATTTTCGACTGTCCAAAATTGAAAGAGTTTGCAGACGACCTTTCAAAATATGATGAAATTGAAAAAAAATCTTCTGATAGGGCAGACTTTAAAACATTGCAGGAAAAGGAAAATTTGCTCATTAGAGCAATTTCTCCTTTTCCTACAACGTTTTTGAGAGTCATCTGCAACAAACTGGTCAGATGTCGTTATTGTTTGGTAATTGGTTGAGTGAAAGTGGTTCTTTTAAAAAGCCTTAAGCCTCATGTGTGTAAAAGTGAGATGTTATGAAGCAGGGAGTTAATGATGCTGTCTCTAATCTGTCTGCTTGAAAACATATTGAAATTGCCAATGAACCAACTGATTCACGAAATTAAACGAGTTTTTTCCAGACAAATCTTTGAATTATTTGTGGAAAGGAGACCTTATGTTTATCCCTCAAATATGACCAAAAGATACTTTTATCACAATGATTTCAGAGCTTACCGAGTACTAATAAGTGATCAAGTTTTTCATGGATATTTTTGTCACTTAATTAACCAATTACCAAACAATAATGATATTTGACACGTTTGTTGTAGACGACTCTAGAAAACATTGTGGGAAAGGGAGAAATTGCTCATTTAGAGCAATTTTTCCATTTCCTACAATGTTTTCTGTCCTAACAGAAGACTATTTTTCAATTTCATCATATTTTGAAATGTCGTCTGCAAATTCTTTCAAATTCGAAAACTTAGTTATGGGTTAAATATACTATTGAAATGTCTTTGGCAACATAATTAAAACATGGGAAGAGTTACTGATAAAGACGATGAAGTATTAACACTTCATTTAGTTGTAATCAATCCCAGACAAAAAGACACCTATTCTCAATGGCAATTGTCATCAGCTAATGCAATCAAAGATTAATCCATCATCATAAACATTTTGTCATTGAACTTTTTCCTTAACCCGTAACGGAACAATATCAACATTTGACCAGTTTGTTAAAGACTACTCTGGAAAACATTGTGGGAAAAGGAGAAATTGCTCTTAACAAGCAATTACTCCTTTTCAAACAATATTTTCTGCCCTATCAGAAGATTATTTTTCAATTCAATCATATTTTGTAATGATGTCTGCAAACTATTTCAATCCTGGCCAGTTGTTTGGTAAAGGGTTAATAACGGCTTTTTGTGATTGGTTCAAATTTGTAAGCCACACTATACAAAAAAGTAACAAAACAAAACATGTTCTTTATGAAATTAGCTGAAACAATTGTAGCAAACAAATAAGTTGCTCATTAACCCTTGTAGTGCTGGAACCAACTACATGCTTATGCAATCAGGTTAGATCCAGGCCAGCCTCCAAGTAACTTGGCAGCTGGCCAGTGATCTAACCTGTTTGCTACTCTGAGTATCTTTTCTCATCAAAGTTAAGCAGATATTTAAGATTTTGGATAGCAGATGACACAAAAAAAATTCTTAGAAAATTACCCAGCATTCTAAGGATTAGTAGCGATTTATCCTAAAATCACATTATGTAAGTCAAATAAATATTGAGATTTCATGGAGTAAGGAGTTATTAGACAAATTTCTACAAACATTTCAGCTGTAATAGTTTTTTTTAACCCTTTACCAAGCACCAAATTTTCGACTGTCCCAAATTGCAAGAGTTTGTAGACGACATTTCAAAATGTGATGAAATTGAAAAACATTCTTCTGATAGGGCAGAAAACATTGTGGGAAAAGGAGAAATTGCTTGTAAGAGTTGTATGCAAAACAATGGTCAAATTTCACTTTTATTTGGTAATGGGTTAATTCATTTCAATTCCTTCACAGTTATATGTCTATTGTAGACTGATTTTATTCAGACACATAAAAAATGACACATTTCTTAACTTGGTAGGATATATAAATCAATAAGCAATTTTCTAAAAGCTTCCACTCCCAAAAAAAATAAGGAACCTTCTCTTTCCTAATAGGGTGTTATGCCGACTGGTCGACTAGTCGAGATTCAAAATACTAGTCAATAATTCACAAGATAAAGGAGCAGAAGGGGAAAATAAAAAAACATTCAAATCTAAAATTTTGTTGGACAAGGCACCACTTGGGATTTCACAAATGAAATTATTTGCATCCAAAAAGTCAATCTTGTCATAGAATGTGTTTATCTAGCTTTTCAAACTTTTCATTTCTCTTTCTAGTATTTGCAGAGATAGAAACGAATTGCCAGCCAAGTGTTTCTACGACTTTTAATTGGTTCAAATTACCAGGAATCAATTTTTTTTCATAAGCCATTTTTTTTTCTTTTATATGGGTTTTACATCACATCCACATTATTTCAGTTATTTAGTGATTCCCGACTCTTAATGATGGAGGTAGACCCCATACTCATCTGCCTATAAGGGCTGGTCAAGGCGGGTAGAACCATCGGCATTCCGTAAGTCGGTCGGGAGACTGCCTCTCGTGAAAATCCATATCCATCTCAGGATTTGAACCAACGTGGAGAGGGGCCTTGTGATTTCAAGTTCTGTACTCTAACCACTAGGCACGGAGGCCCCCAGCCATTTCGTTGTTTTGAATAAGGTGTGTGAAAATGGTGCAGTGCTAGAGTATCTGTCTCTTGTACTGCTGGTTCCTGGTTCAATCCAGATAGCTGCCACTTGAAAATGCCAGGAGTAACCCCCAAATTTTGCCCAAGTTCTGTACAGGTTATGTAATCAGGAATCAGGACACTTAATCTAAGTGGTGGTAAGATTTTGTTTCACAATCGATGTAAAATGAATAAATCTGGACTTAACTAAACTAATGATTTGAAAAAAGAAAAGTATTGAAGCCAACTATGAAAGTGGTGAAATATATCGATGAAAAGAACAGTTATCTTATTGTCATAGATAAAATAATTTGCTAATAATGAGATAATTCTACATCATTTTGTAACATTGTTTTAATAGAAAGTGGTCAGCTTCAAGTATTAAAAATGTTGTCTGCAGGTGGTAAAGAGCTAATAGCTTTGAAAGTATGATGTGCAGTACTGTAACAGTTGAGGAGATACCAGGATATTAGATAGGTGCACTGACTGTTGAAATATTACTGAAGTACTGTTGAAAATACCATTAAACTTAATCCTAATCGAATAACTAATTGTTGTCTGCAAACACTTTCAGTACCAGCCTCTGTTGAGAGTTAGCTGGAAGTAAATCCTGGTTCCTCTTTGAGATTAAAGGTACTTGTTCACAGTTGTGGGGAAATTTGGATGTTAAAAATTTATTTCTTCAAAACTGCACAACAGCTGTATTGTTATATAATGCACTCTGAAGAATAGTAATCGGAAGCAAAATTAGATTGCTTTTAATTCTTTAAAGTGTTTCCAGAGTGAATGTATATGTATTTTAATATAAAAGAGTTTGTTTTTGAGAGCTACCATATATAAACTGTACATACTTTCATAACTTGACAATGCCTGAATTAGTTATTCTTTCAAAAGCTTTTTTTAATTGTATATCAAACAACAATACAGAAACTGTATTTGTTTCATAGACATTTTAATTTGACTTCCAAATTTTATCTCATGTGAACAAGCACCTTTAAAGTAAAGGCCTAATTAGCATTCTGGTCACAATCTCTTCACCCAAGAAGCTAAGATTGGCATTTTATTACTATGTTAGGGAATTGACAATTTCGTCTGAAGATAAACGCAATATGTATTTCCTAGTCCTTCGCAATCAAATTGGGAATTGATGAATCGCGGAAGCCGTGACATGCATAAATAAACATGACAGGGACAACAACTACATGCTTGCCATCAGTCTTATTTGTGAAGCCGCTGACATAGGCATGTAATGAGCTTGCGTGGTGAGCCCTTACAAGACATCTTTACATGCCTTTGCTTCAAACTACATACAAAATCATTGTGACATATGAGAGAATTTGCTTATTGTGAGCGATTTATCCCTTTTGTTACAATGATTTCTTTGTGAATCACTAAACAATTCAATTTTAATCTATTTAATATTAATGAGTTTTTACATCGTATCTATTTTAGATATATTAAAAAATATTTAACGATCCATAAGCATAATTGTTGAACTAGGTGCATCCATTTGACCTTCTGCAAATCTGCCGCCAAATTTCTTTTCTCGATCAAATGCCCCATTCTATATATGGGCCAGAGATCCCAGCATTGACTTGTTCTTCTGTATAATCATTTTATGGACAATACTTGTCTCCAAAATTGGATAGCATCTTGGTTTATTCATTCTTTGTTTAAAATACACTTTTCTTCTGCCTTTGCTAAGCCTCTCTATGGTTAATGATGATTTACTCCTTGTGTTTGAAACTACAGTAAAACCTGTCTTTAGCAGCCAACAAAAATGCCATCAGATCTGTTTTTTGAGACTGTTGACAGCTTAATACAGCAGGCAAAATATGAAGAAAGCTCCTGCAGGAGCTTTCTGCATGTCTTGCCTGCTGCATTGAGCTTCAATGCTGCTATGCAGTCATATGTATTCTATGTTTAAGAGTGGCTGCTGTAGACAAGTTTGACTGTACTTGTTATAAACTGCTTACACAAACATACACCACTTTGCTATATAAGCATCAGATGACAAAAGGATTATGTTTCCCCAAATGAGCAATTTGTTCTTTTTTTTTTTTAAATAACTTTTACCGAATTTCATGACAAACACACCTTTATTCACTATTCTTTGCTGGAAGCTTATCAAATTCTCAATCTATGAGAGCGTCCTGGATACTAAAAGGGTACTTGCATCAATTTGTGGGCCAGTCTCGGCAATTTCACCCAACCTTGCTAGAATGGTGGTCATGAACAGATATTCAAGAAATTCATGCACATGTTGAAGGACATCTTTGGTGTTAGTGAAGAGACTTTTTTGTTCATTTGAAAACAGTTCTTGGACCCTTCACAGGGGCATGCAGAGGGACATATCATTTGGAGTGCTCTGATCTCTAGGCCACAGGGGTCCCTTAGAATATGAAGGACGTCCTGAAACTATTTTCTTTAACACTAACTAAAGTAATGTGTTTACTAATGTATTTCCAGTGATGTTATTCAAAGAATTATATCCTCAAATGGTAGCCTTGCGTTAATAATAGCCTCGATTAAAGACAGATTCAAACATCTGAAATATGATGTGTTTACTAGTGTATTTCCAGTGATATATTTGAAAGATCTATAACCTCAAATGGTAGCCTTGAGTTAATGATAGCCTTGATTTGAAAATGTTTAACACTAAAAATATTGAACGTCATATTTAGCATGAAGAGATTTATTTCAAAAATGTAAATTTGCCATAGGTTATAACCTGTTTTGTTAAGTTGCTTTTACATTCAATTTTTTTTTTAAACCCAATATTTAAGCATCCAACAAGATTGCCCATGGACACTACCATGAGATATCCCGGCGCTGCTGGTTAGATTTGAACCAATGACCCCGTGTCACAAGTTCTACACCTTAACCACTGAGCCACACAGGACCTCTTTTAATAATATCTAATAAGCCAAAGTGAATGTTTGATAGAAAGATAAGCCGGGCTGCTGATGTGAAATATTTCCGTACTCACCATTTGCTACCTGGGTGAAGTAATCTGGGTCTTTCAGCTTGTCAAAGTATATTGAGGTATCTAGATGGGAAGTCCTAACACTCACATAATGAGATATTTTCCTAAAATAAACAAGAAACAATAATAAACAATCTCTTTCTCATAACAATACCAGAAATGGTTATAGTTTTTGAATCTAAAACAATGTAACACAGTCTAACTTGTGTTAAGCAACCACCCTTTCAAGCAGCCAACCTGCCTTAAACAACCACTACAGAAAGTCCCATTTTTAGATTTATAGTGTACATCAATTTGTGTTAAGCAGCCAACCTGTCTTAAAAAGCCAATTTACTCTGTCCCATAGGCTGGCCTCTTAACACAAGTTTGACTGTATATTGATACTTTCTGGTAAAACATATTAGCTTTCAGCTTTTCTCAGCCTCTTTTTTGTCAACCCTTCCCTCGACTTGTATGAGCTTGCCCTCCATCTTTCAAATGTCTCGGAACATCAACACATTCATCCAATTATTCCAGGCTATACAAACGTCCACTATCCTAAGACACACATAAGTTAATTAACCCAAGACTTTATATACAATGTATATATGGCTTTTCAATTGTTTCAAATTGAAAGCAACTATAACAGCAGACAATAAAAAAATGCAAGAAAAAAAACAGTCTCCTTATGATGTTGGCTAGAATTCATTGCGATAAAAAAAGTTAAAAAAAAATGTCTTAATCAAAAATAGTTTAACCTTTGTTGCAGTGGTTATAAAAGTCTTCATCAGCAGACACATCAAAATGAGGCATTATGGGGGAATGGACAAATGACCAATCCCACTGTATCAATAAACACATGAATGACCAATGGTCAGGCTATGACACTGTCATGTCCAAGAACTAAAACACTTTGTTTATAGTGGACACTCCATTGGAAAAGAAGGCATGTTTAAACACTGATGCAAGTGAATGTGAGACCAAGGCATCAGATATCATTTATAACAGGGAAAGGAACATCTCATAGTGCTGGAACAGACTTCATGCTTACGTAAACAGGTTAGATCCAGGCCAGCCACCAAGTAAATTGACAGTTGGCCTGTGATCTACCCTGTTTGCAACTCTGAGTATCTTTCCTCAACAAAATAAGCAGTTTTTTAAGGTTTTGGAAAGCAGATGACATAAAAATCTATCTTTAGAAAATAACCCAGATTCTAAGGGTTACAGAAGTTAACAAAGATCCTTTTATAGGAGTTTATTATTGGTTCATATTTAAGGCAGCATATTTATTACTCACAAAAATAAAGTAGGAAATGTAACACTTCATTTGTGACATGGGGAAGAAACATTTTAACAAAAAGAATTAATTGCTCAGGAGGCCTTGCTGATGCCAAGCAATCAAATACCCACAATGCCTTCAACTTACTACCTCAAACAAAAAGCTATTTTTATATTAGATAATTAGTGCCTGCTGTTGGTATCAATTTAAACCATTCCAAATGTTGTATGAGGGATCATTTTTATATATGGGTTTTACATTGATTCAACATTATTTCAGTTGTGTTGCAATGCCTGACACTTAATGATGGAGGAAGACTCCATACTTAACTGCCGGAAAGGGCTGATCAAGCCAGGTAGAACCATCAGCATTCCATAAGTCAGTTGAGAGACTGTAGCTTAGGAAAATCTAAATGGCGGCACCAGGATTTAAACCCAGCCAGGGAGGGGCCATGTGAGTTCTAGTTCTGTTTTTCACTAGGCCACAGAGGCCGTCATATGAAGGAATAATTGTATGACTGGTTCAAATGCATAAATACAAAATTGGGCATTGATAAAGTGTGATAAGTGTATTTCTTACGTGATATTTGAAAAAAATGTTTGGGACAAAATAAGAGGAAATGCTTTTTATGAGCAATTCCTCCTTTTATAACAGTCCAATTTATGATTTCCCTCTGGAATGTTTCGACTACCAGAGATGAATCACATGGTGACCTTCCTGTACTTCCTGTACTGCTGTAGATAGAGACACTTGACCAGTTTGACCTTTACGAATTACTACCTGCACAATAATTATATTGCTGGACGCATTTATTTGTTTATTGCGCTAACCATATTGACTAAAGCAACTTGTCCTTTCTTTCCTGCCCAGTATCATATTCAAAATTCTATTTGACTTCTTTCAATATTTCTTGTTGCCTGCTGTTTCTCTCAAATTGTGAAGGGGAAATTAAAATGGCTTGGAATAAAGTTCCAGGAAACAGAACACCACAGGTTCAATGCCCTGCAAGAATCAAATAATTTCCTGCAGGGTTTCTTAAAGCAAATTACTTTTCATAACAGTGAACTGTGAACTGATTTATCCGTGGAGCAACGAATAACTGAAACATTGTTCTTAAACAGTACTGACTTCCAGCAAAAAGCAGTTTGAACCAGCCTTTTAAGAAAACATATAAGAAAATGGGTTATTTAGAATTATCTGTAATGTTGATGTAAATGTTTACAAAAGATTATGAACTTTCATTAAATGATTGGGTTTGATGTGACAGTGCCTATAGAAGAAACTGCTCTTTTTCAACAGCTTTTTCTCGTATCACATTTCAAATTGTCTTTTGTTTATTATGATGACTCAAATGTTAAATTAAAGACACACCGGCAACTCATGTAAAATCCTAAATAAATTGCATTGAATTTTCCTTCTCATCTGGATTTATCCCCATTTCAACAACTTTAAAGTTGCACTTTGTTCAAGCTGTCTGGGTTATTTACCAGTACTATGCTAGGGATGTGGTGTCTTGCCACTTGACATTTTGCCCTGGACACTAAGAAAAAAAACCTGCTATCAGGGATTGAACCTGTGATGATCAGTGTCGAGTGCCATACACTAACCACTACACCAAGAATCCCTATCATACTGTAATAAAACGAAACATATCGGCCAAAGTTGGTCACTTACCAGCGATCTCTTCTTTAATTTTGGGAAATAGTATCATACAAAAAGGAATAAATTCGCTACTTTTTCTAAGAAAAATTGGGAATTTTTCAGGAATAACTTAAAACCCTTTATCAAACGGCAAACTTTTGACTGTCCCAAATTGAAAGAGTTTACAGACGACATTTCAAAATGAGGTCAAATTGAAAAATAATCTTTTGATAGGGCAGAAAACATTGTGGGAAAAGGAAATATTGCTCATAATGAGCAATTTCTTCTTTTCCCTCAATGGTTTCAAGAGTCGTCTGCAACAAAGTGGTTAAATGTCATTATTGTTTGGTAATGGGTTAAGTACCAAATACTTAAGGACAAAAATCACTGCTTACCCCCCTGGTCCCGCAACTGGGCATATTTTACAATATTGAGGCATAGCATCACCACTTTTCCTTCTCGTATAGTAGGTACCCTCCCATTTCTGAAATTGAAAACCAAAGCATAAACCTATAACAAGTACATTAGCACAAACAGGCCATTAATTAATCATCTGGGACCAATGTTTAACAGATGTCTACTGGTTTGGGTTCTGAAAAGCTGACATTTCTGGAACAAATGCAGGTTTTCAATATGATAATTTGTTGAGAAACTAAGTTTAAAGATGATCTGAATTTTAAGAATTGACAAATATAGTTTTCTTTATATCAAGCACTCATGAAATATTAATGTTCTTTAGCATACATACATAACTATTTCAGTTCAGACAACAATTTCAAAAGTCACAGGATTTTCAAAGGCTGCTCAACATGTCTCTTGAAATAATTGTTTGAACTGAAATAATTTGTTGAACAGGATATGTGACCAATTTTCATTCCACCAATAATTTCTATTGTTTCAGAGGAAACTTTTCCAATTTCTTACTCCTATTAATGATAAAGAAACCTGACATTTGGTAGAATTAATTTGAAAACGGCAGATCAATCAATGTTTAATAAAAATCTCCCAGACAACCAATGTGATGTAACCCTATGACAGAGACTTGAGTGTCTGGCTTATGTGATAATTTTAGCAAGTTCTATTCCAGTAACTCGGAAATACCACAGACACAAGATACAATCAAAGAAATGGCTCTCCCCTAAGGAAATCCGGGTAATGGGTATGGGGTCAAGATTTGCTTAATTGGGTTTAACATTGTGTCAACAGTATCTTAGTTGTTATGGTGTGATGCCCAGCATAATTATTGAAGAAGACCATAAGCTTAATATGGTCATCATGATTTGAAACAACACTGAGAGCAGACACATGATTTCATGTTCTGTACCCTAACCACTGGGCCACAGAGGCCTTCTAATATTTAAATCTTATAATGCTGGAACCAACTTCATATTTATGCGGGTTAGATCCTGACCCGGCACCAAGAAAATTGGCAGCTGGCCTGTGATCTGACCTGTTTGCTACTCTAAGTATCTTTCCTCACCAAAACTAAGGATTTATTTAAGCTTTTGGAAAGCAGAGGACACAAAAATCTATTTTTATAAAATTACCTAGTATTCTAAGGGTTAAATGGTATAAATGTACCAGGCTTTCTTTGTTATACACTACCTTTCAATTATATGGGCCGCGTCACGCGAAAAGGGGCACTCGGACATATAAAAAAAGCGCTGACTCAGCTCTATCTTAGCGCTATTATTCCAGCATATAGTCCTGAAAGTCGTCATTTGTATTTATTTAAAGGTATAACTGGATGTCCTCTAAGATGGCAAACAGTGTAGCCCCAGACCAGCCGCCACGTCAGTGACGTGGCGGCTGGTCTGGGGCTACACTGCTTGCTATGTCCGAGTGCCCCTTTTCGCGTGACGTGGCCCATATGGGATATTATGCAACTTATTGGCGTGGAAATTGTGTAGTACTGTTATGACGGAATCCTGGTAGCATGTATACATATCCCGAGCCCCCCCCCCCCTTACAGCATGACAAGGCTTTTGATTGGCTGTATTCATAAAAAAAACCATATTTTCATAGCTATTCCTGACACCTACATTGCCACGTTTTATTTGTCCATTTATACTGTCTTGTATATCGGGTTTATTTCTTTCGCTCCTTAATTCCCGTGAGTCCTTCCCAACCACCTCCTCCATTGAGTAGCCCGTTAAACGCTCATACGCTGGATTCACAAACTGAAAAACACATCAAATAAAAAAATATTTATACATGTACTGTGATGTTAGACATACATTGTATAATGATAAGTATGTACATGTCTTTATATGGGGGGGTTTATGCTGCTTTCAATATAACTTTAAGCATTTTACATATTTATGATCCTGATATTTCTTAACCCTTCCAAGCCATTGACTTACTTCTAACATAAACATAAGTGCCCAAAAGTAAGGCACAAATGGTGGCGTTACAAACAGATACTAATTCTTACTTTTATTGACATATTCATAATCTTGATAAATATATCTCATGCTATATATAATGCTGTTGTAACTGTTGTTTGAATTGTCACCAGTACAAAGTTTACTTACACATGTTCTTTACTGTTTGTTTATATGGGGTTTTACACTGTATCAACATTAGTTATGTTACGTTGTGATGCCAGACTTTTAATTATGGAGGAAGACCCAATACGGTCAAACTTGTGTTAAGAGGCCAGCCTATGGGACAGAGTAAATTGGCTTTTAAAGACAGGTTGGCTGCTTAACACACTATAAATCTATCATTGGGACTTTCTGTAGTGGTTGTTTAAGGCAGGTTGGCTGCTTAAAAGGTTGGTTGCTTAACACAAGGTAGACTGTACTCATCTACCAATAAAGGCTGGTCAACCCGGGTAGAATCCTTGGCATTCCGTAAGTCAGTGGGAAGACTACCTCTCATGAAAGTCCAAATGCTGTCACCGGGATTTGAACCCACACAAGGAGGGTCATGTTAACATGCATCATATAGACAGTCTAAATCCTCATACATGATGGGTAACAGACAAATACCAAACTGGAAAAATATTCCCTTGCCTAAGGACACCTTTCAATAATCAATGGCTGCAAAATGAATTGATCTTGAAGAAACAATAAAAAACCTCTCTGTTGCAATGTTTTCTACATGATTTAAATGTAACTGGTACATGTATATCATTATGTTATATGTATGGAGTTGGCCTTGTGACATTAATGTTTCAAAGACTCTTTTTTCGTGGATGGTATTGGATTTTAAATCTGTCTGAATTTAATTTCCTGTATGACTACAAATTGAATTTTGACATTTTAGAGGTCTGCAAAACATCAACATAATTTGATGAAATGGCAGGAAAATATTTGACATCCCAATGTGATGTTGTTATTCTGAGCCAAGTATACAAGTTTGTTTTATTTTCACTCAAAATTGAAGAGGCTTGCAAACATTCAAAGAAACGGTCAATACTTGTAGAGAAAAAGTACAAATTACTTTAGCCATATATATGGGTTTTTCATAAATAGGTTTATATCGCATTAATATTATTTCCGTTATGTTGTAATGCCCAACTCATAATGATGGAGGAAGACCCCATACCTCATACTGCTCATAAAGGCTGATCAAGCCATGAAGAACCATTCGCATTCTGTAAGTCAGTCAGAAGACTGCTTCTCATCAAAATCCTTATTCCCTCAACAGGATTTGTATCCATTCGGTAACCACTAAGTCACCACTAAGTCACGCCCATACTTTAACCACAACTGTTTCAAAAATCAAACAACCATTAAATGTCAAATACAATAATTTCCCAAGATGAATACCATTATATGTACACCTCAAACTAACCAACAATAAATTATTCAAATAAATAACCTTAAGATTTCAAAACTTACAACTATCTCATGATCTTCGTTTGATATTTCCACGGAATCGGAGACACTATCCAGCGCACTGAAGAGGGCGTTACAGGACCGCAATTTGACTCTCGATTGTACTTCACCATACTCTAATTGCAGTAGCTCATTCTGACACACCCCGACGTTGGTATTTTCGATAAATCTCTGCAATGAAGAAGACATCATTAGATCAGGGTTTTCTTTAAGGATTGGAGTAGAAGGCCAGAAGACCCCTTTAGGAGGCAAAGGTGTCTGGGAACCATCGAAATTTAATTTTACCTATTTTCAGGTACTAATAATATATTTTTTTAACCATTTGACAAATTTGAGCTGGTCAGAAAATCTAAGGATTTGAGACGGTCAAATCTCCCTGCAGCCGCCTCTTATGGAAAACCCTGTTAGATCTGTTGTTATCTCATTTCTTTAAGATCTGTAGGAATCAAAGTTTTTTTTAGCTACCATATAACTCATTTCAAGGGATTAGGTATCTTTGACTAGTCTGATATAAAACCAGCAGCCATTGACATTCATCTGTAAGTGCACCAGCATAATTTGTTAAGAAGAACGGGATTAACCCATTACCAAACAACAGCGTCATCTGACCAGTTTGTTGCAGACGATTCTGAAAAACATTGTTGGAAAAGGAGAAATTGCTCTGTATGAGCAATTTCTCCTTTCCCTACAATGTTTTCTGCCCTATCAGAAGATTATTTTTTCAATTTCGTCACTTTTTGAAATGTTGTCTGCAAACTCTTTCAATTATGGACAGTCAAAAATTTTGGGTTTGGTAAAGGGTTAAAGGTTTATTAATTTTGCACAGATGAATTTAGGCAATAGCAAATTTGTCCCCTGAACTCATCTGTTATTCATTTTATTTGGGATATTCATTTTATTTGGGATGGGGAGGGGGGGAAAGGGGGAATTTGTCATCTGCTACTGCTTTCAATTTAGACCAGTTATAAAAAACACATAGGGTTATCATTTTAATCTAACTCTGTAATAATCCCCGTTATGTATTTGTAGCAGAGGAATTTAGAAATCATTGTGACAAACATTAAAAGGCAACATTGTGACAATTGCACATATAATCATTTAATAACAATGGTTTTCACCTCATACCATATTTTTTTTTTAATGTTATTATTCTGTGAGTCTCCTGTTGTTTTCTAGGTGGCCCTATTGAAAACATTTAAAACTGTGAAAACTATACATTGCATTGATTCACAAAAGAACTCACATGAAGCATGTTTTCAATTTGGAATAATTCCACTCACTGCAGGTCTTGTGTTTGATGTAATACTTTAGCAAGTCCATCAATCATGTAGAACACTTACTGCAGTATTGCACTGAACGCTAGACTGGACAAAATTAATTTCATCAAAATTCAGTTCATTATTCGCTCATCCATAGTAGTTCACTGGTCCAGAAATAGCTTATAAGATTATCTCTTAATGATCTATGAATAATAATTTCCACAAATCTCTCAGGATTATATGATGTGAAACACTCCTAAAATAGACAAATACAAAACGAGCCTTTGAGTTAAGCCTTCCTGAAAAAAAAAAGCCTTCCTGAAAAACACTAAAAGGCGATGGAACCATATTAAGCATTGAGCCCTTTTATATGCATTCAAACCATTTCCTTAAACAAAAAACTATCAAATCTTTTTCCAATTGGAACTACTTGGGTATATCCGGTATTTCCGTGAGCTAAGAAATACACCTCAGATATAAGTGTAGGGTTACAATTTTTCGAGTAAACATTTCCTGTTAGCGTCTTCTTTAAGTAGTTCAATGTTTATGGAAGTGTTGAACATCATTTTAAATCATTTTTAATCGGTAACTGGGCAGACATGAGCAATAGAGAAAATAAAGTTGTGACATATATAACTGTTTCCTTGATCAAATTAAAGGACTATACAGATTTCACATTTAAGATCTATACAGTATTTGGAAAACAAAAGTAAAATCAGGTAAGTCTCACAAGAAACAATATGGCGGCTTACTTATTTTTTCAGAGGCGTTTTCATTGGATAACCCGATGAGTTTAGATTGATCTTTTGCAGTAGACAATATTTGACAACATAAGGGAAATAGGTTAAAATCAGGGTCTCAATAATAAAGTGGTTTGAGTCTAGAGTTTCATGAAAAATGAGCTTAATGATTTAAGTTTTGATATGAAGAGATTGATTTAAAGAGATGGTCTTTATCATTAGGTGGGTCCAATTCAAGGATTTTACTGTACAAAGTTCTGATTTTAAAGTCAACTAGTTTCATTATAAATGCTTTTTAACAGAAGAGAAAATTTGAAAGTAAAATAAAATGTTGCGGAACAAATACAGAACTTGTATAGTATTATGAACAAGGGAATAATTATTATAGCATTTATAATGGTCATTTTCCTGATTTTCATTTTTCGTTCAAGCACATGGATTTTCAGACTATCCATCCTGATTGTAAGGTTTCCAGAAAGAAGGGGTACAGATTATCAAGCCTTCATTGTAAATAGATCTAATAAGATGATTTTTCTTCAGAAATTTTCATTTAATTGTGTAATATGTCTGCAAATTTTCTGTTATTTTGCAGTCCCCTTCTCATCATGGATAGAGAAGGGCCCTTTTCTTAAATCTAAGAATGCTGGGTAATTTTCTAAAATCTAAAGATTTTTCTGTCGTCTGCTTTCCAAAACCTTAAATATCTGCATAATTTTGATGAGGAGAGATACTCAGAGCAGAGAAGGCAACAGGTTAGACCACAGGCCAGTCGCCAATTTACTTGGCGGCTGGTCTGTGATCTAACCTGTTTGCATGAGCATGAAGGTGATTCCAGCACTTTAATGTTTAACTGCTCATAACAGCAGGTTTTGATGTTTAAAATAATTTTTAGGCTACCTCTCATGAAATTTAAAATCTTTCACCACCATGAAATTAGGGGTTCAGTGCAATAAGACTACTGTTAGTTAGCCCTTCACATCCATGGGGTCGTCAAACTACAGTCAAACTTGTGTTTAAGAGGCCAGCCTATGGTAAAGAGTAAATTGGCTGTTTAAGACAGGTTGGCTGCTTAACACAAAATGATTTACCCCCAAAAAAATCTAACAATGGGACTTTCTGTAGTGGCTGTTTAAGGCAGGTTGGCTGCTTAAAAGGGTGGCTACTTAACACAAGTTAGACGGTAATATGACACAAATTTGGGAATTACTGAGAATTTTTTGCACTGGGCAAATAACTCCCATCATCAATCAATGAAAGGCAGTCTTCAAATGAAATTATTTTGACTAATACATTGGGTACCAACTATCAAGCTGAACCCTTATAATTCTTTTTTTTTTTTTTTTTTTTTCAGATCCTATCTAGAGGGTCCCATTTATTTCCTTTAATCGATGCATAGTATTATAGTTACACATATTTTACATCATTTAAGAAGGAATAAGATTTTTGTCTATCTCAAACACAACATATAAGTAAGTTATATTTAAGTGAGTTATATAGTAAACGTATCAGCATGGTAACGACCTTCAACAAAGAAAAAAAATCATTGTTTCATTATTCCCATTTTCCAAGTCATAATGGTGTTTATGAACCACGTTGACTTGATCTGAATTTTTTTAATCAGCCTGCACATAAAAATTATACTGAAAAAAACTTATACTATGCTTCATAATTCCATGTTCATTGTCACAAAGTGAGATTAAACATGAAGTATAGGGGTATTGGAAAGGGGCAGTCTTGGAAAAAAAAAATTCCAATAGTCCATTGTGACATTCACTCTCTGTTTTATACCTCATTTCCTCATCTCATTTCCATACCTAATTAGTAGCAATATGTACTGCTTTGGATCTCATTGAAATGTCTATTTCAAGACAAGCTTGCGCAGCAAAATACCTATAGTAGACTGACCAACTTGAGACAAAAAGGAGCAGGTCATTAATGTTAACTCTTTCAAACATTCACTCATTTGTAATTTTTACCCAATCAAAATCAAAAGCAGATGACATGTTGAAACCTTGGAAATTAACATTCTCTTTTATACATTTTGAAGAAACCATTTTCACAAAAAAAATCAGTCATAGTGCAGTAGTAATTGGAACTATCCATGAGCCTTGTGGTTCATAAGCCATACTGTAGTCACAGTTCTCCCTAGCCACTGGCTGCTTTCCCAAATGAACTATAATTGATCCGGAGTGTGAAACTAACCAATGAGTTTATTTTATGTGTTCTAAGCCTCGTCTCTAAAATAATGTCACAATTTGATATAGCAAAGGATTTTAACCTTTTAAAAAAACAGGTTTCAGAAAACCAATGTGGTCAATCATTTAGAGATAAGTATGGTTTAACTCAGCTTTCAAAGGTACATAGAACACAATTTGTGAGATAGTCCTTTAAAAAAAAAAGCGATAAAAAAAACACAAAGCAGCTTTCGTTTTTTTTCACCATACTAACACCTCTATTATTATGCTGGTCCAGATCTTATGCCTCGCTTAATACCATTCAGTCCATTTCACACGGATAAATTTGCAGATCTAATTTCTGTCACAAATCGAATCCCAAGAAAAAAATATCTATTTCAGGAATAAATTGGATGTTCACGCCAGCAGCAGTGTGTTTATACGCTAATTACTTTCCCCTTGGGGCCATTCATTCCAAGAGGCTTGTGAACTTTGTGAAGAAGAGAAAAAATGTTTGGTGGACTTTTATGATACTGTAATTTAACACTTGATTTCATATCTAGTGTCATTATTAAATTAATGTGGGAATATTGTAGCAAAAAGTTCTATACCATAGGATATAATAAACTGTTATAACAATAGAGGAAAAGGCTTGTTCAGAGCAGTTCTGCTTATATAAGAATGTTTTTAATCAGTCATTCAAAGGAAATAACATTTTCAGACATATTTATTCTTACATGCTGAGGCTTTAAATTGAACCTGACATATGTTCTGTTTAACCGTTAACCAAATGCCAAATTTTCGTCCAAAGGCCTGTATGCACAAGTGAATTTCTACTAAAATTTACAATATAAAAGCAAATCTACTCTTATTTACAATATGATTGCAGAAAAAGATTAGGCATTTACAGACGAGAAAATCAAACTCTGATTTCTCCTCCCCTTGAAACCATCATGGGCATTTTCAACCGTTGATGCAATCTACCAATCAACACACAGAAAATGATGTTTCTTCATACTTTACACCTGTCTGCAGAAAGATCCTTTCGATTTAGGTTTGTCGGAAATCCTTTAGAATACAAAGGACAACCAAATTCACATAAAATGAATATCATGACTGGTCCAAATTGAAAGTAAGAGCAAATAACAAAAGCAAAGTGAAAAAAAGATGTTCTATGGTACTGGGTAGAAACAATTGTAACAAAAGGATAAATTGCTTATTTTGAACAATTTATACTTTTGTCACAAAGATTTTTGAAATCATCTCCAGCAGGCATTGTTATTAGGAGGATTATGCCATGAAATGTTGTTTACACGGTATGTGGTCAAGTGAGGTAATGACATTGTTGAAGTGATGTGTTTAGAAGTAAAATGAGGTTTGATGATGTAAATTATGGTAATTTGTGGTAATTTTAGTAAGATTGTAAAGTGATGCACAATACAAAAAGACTTATATGATAAAATGAGATTTAAATTAGAGACTGTAGCTCTATGTGCTAAATTGGGAAATTATGTGGTACCTTGAGGTATTATTCAGAAAAGTAAGGCATCATGCCGTGAAGTGAGGTAAATTTAGGTAGAACCGGTTACTATTCTTTACAGAGAGGCATTCTGAAGCAAAGTGAGTTATTTGGTGGTGAAGTAAGGTTTCAAGAAGTAAAGTGAGATCTGTTTTTGGTAAAGTGAGATAAAACATGGTAAAGTGAGATCTTTTTGGTAAAGTGAGATCTTTTTGGTAAAGCAAGATATTATGTGATAAAGTGAGTTATTGTGCAGTAAAGTGAGATATTAGGTGGTAAAGTGATATATTCTGTGGTAAAGTGAAATATCATTTGGTATTGTGAGATATTAAGTGGTAAAGTGAGATAATCTGCAGTAAAGTGAGATATTCTGTAGTAAAGTGAGATTTCATGTGGTAAAGTAAGACATTATGTCTTAAAGTGAGATATCATGTAGTAAAATGAGATAGTATTTGGTAAAGGAGGGACCTTATGTGGTAAAATGAGATAGTATGATTGTTGGAAAGTGAGATATCATGTGGTAAACTGAGATATCATGTGATAAAGTGAGATATTATGTGATAAAGGGAGATAATATGTGGTTAAATTAAACATTATGTGATAAAATGGATATCATGCCTTAAAGTACAGTAATACTTAGTAAATAGCGGTAGTATTGTTAGAAGTGGGGTTTAAGAATATCATTTACCTTATTAAAGCCCGTTTTCAGCAGAGGTAGAAGGGAGGCCTCCTCTTTGTCAGGTTGATTACTGAAAAGACAATTAGTACAATAGAATGGACGAAGTATATATGGGACTTTATATGCTATCCTGCAAAATATCATCATTTCAGTGTAAAATATCTGTATATCTCACAGCAGCAAAATGATGACATAAATATAAATAGTATGATATTGAAGTTGGAGTGCGTCTGATATGGAAATCGAAGGCGCCGAAAAGGCCAATTGCATTCAAAGAAATATTAAATTTTCACTTATGCATTAAAGCAAAATGTTGGAAAGCAGATGACACAAAACTCTATGTTTAGGAAATAACCCAGCATTCTAAGGGTTAGGTATTTCATTTTTAAGTACTCTAACCTCTTTTACCACATACGCTTTCACTGTTTTTGATGAACCAGATTACGATTTCAACCCTTCACCAAACACCAAATTTTCAACTAGCCCGAATTGAAAGAGTTTGCAGACAATATTTCAAAATGTGATGAAATTGGGAATTAATCTTCTAAAAGGGCAGAAAACATTGTGGGCTGAGGAAAAATTGCCTGTAACAAGCAATTTCTCCTTTTCCCACAATGTTTTCCAAAGTCGTCTGCAACAAAGTGTTTTTCGTTTTTTTTATATGGGTTTTACATCACATCAACATTATTTCAGTTATGTAGCGATGCCCGACTCTTAATGATGGACTCATTAGGGCTGGTCAAGTCGGGTAGAACCATCGGCATTCCGTAAGTCAGTCGGGAGACTGCCTCTCATGAAAATCTATATCCCTCTCAGGATTTGAACCCATGCGGAGAGGGCCCATGTGATTTCAAGTTCTGTACTCTAACCCCTAGGCCACGGAGGCCCCAACAAAGTGGCTAAATGTCGTAATTGTCTGGGAAAGGTATAAGGCGAAGGGGAAAGAGCCCCATTATAATCTGATAAATGATCCTAATAACCTCTCTGGCATGAGTACTTTTGTCTTTCTTGTAGGCTTCGATGTCACTTAATAAGCATAATCAGGGTAAAAACAAAATCCATAACAAGGTTTATAGTGACACATAACCTTAATCAAGGGAATTAGTATCCAACCTTTTACTTCATATTCTATAAGTACTAATTTGGTGTAACGGTGCATATTCACCGGAGAGAGAAAATTTGAAAATCAATATAAAATGTCGTTGAAACAATACAATTTTAGTGGTGTCCTTTGGTATACAATTAAAAATAGCTTTTGAAAACTTAATTGATTTTGGAAGCGTCAATTTATCTAAGTATTTACAGTTAATAGGCAGTAGATCTCAGAAGTGATGTCACGCTTTTGATGCATGTAAATTGACTCTATACACAATGTAAAGAACAAAAATTTACTTGGCAGCTGGCCTGGATCTAACCTGTTTGCATAACCATGAAGTCGGTTCCTGCACTATAAGGGTTAAATGGAGTTGATCATTGATGTTTTATATGGAACATGTATGGCATGATTTTGTAAGCATATGATATCATGAATAGATTTCATAAAAATAGTGGGATTCCAAATGCTAGCATTAAATTAATACATGTACAAAACAACGACCTTCATGGTGTAAGCTTCTGTTCAAGCAACCTAAGACAGGGTTTATCTATGCTCATTAATTTCAAAAGAATGTGATCATCATCATCTAAAAGAGGATTCAGAGCTATACTGTAACGTTTGTGAAGGACTTACTTAACCCTTCACCAAACGTTATATTTTGGACTCACAAATTGAATGCATTTGCAGACATTTCAAAATTTGATGAAATTGAAAAATAATCTTCAGATAGGGCAGAAAACATTGTGGGAAAAGGAGAAATTGCTCTTAACAAGCAATGTTTTCCAGAGTTGTCTGCAACAAACTGGTTAAATGATGTTATTGTTTGGGTTAAGTATTTTGCAGAGCACTCAAAATCTTCTCAAATCACCTACTTGCTAAATACACCATATTTTTTACATGATACAAGAATTGGACGTAAAATGCATTTCCTTGTAAGGTTTAAGCTTTTAAGACCACAATAAAAATTGGGAGATAAAAACGTTGTTTCAGGCCACTTTGTTTGATTTCTTCATATCTTTTAATCATAATATAGCATGTTCGATAGTTTTATTTGTAAGGAACCCTTGTGTAACAATGCTTTTAAGTTTAATTTATGTCATGTTGAAATTTCTAAACCCTACTAATGTTAAACCCTACACTCACAATTGATTGATACACTTTGATGCCATTGCAGCAAAAGGATTAAATCTTAAATTTCCTGATGAACAAGCAAACCATGGGTTCAATGCAAGACTATAGTAAGTGCTTCATTAACATGAAGCACTTACTATAGTATTGCACTGAACCCTCGAAATTCTTCATTTGTCACACCTTTATACCTGCAAAATGTGATTTTGCAAATGGAATTGCTCATGTCTATAGACTTGTCGTCTGTTGTTACTTTCATTTTGAACCTAAGCGTTTACCAGCTCCTCTACTGTATGCATTATTTAACTGCATCTGATACAGAAGATTTTAGATAACCATTTCCAATCGGAACTACTCGGGTATTTCCCTGAGCTGAGAAATACACCTCGGATATAAGTGTAGCGTTACAATATTTCGAGTAAATCGTGCCCGGCATATAACACATTTTCTAAGTGTCCATGTTAAGTAGTCCAATGTATATGGAAATGTTGGACATTCTTTGAAAGCATCTTTTTAATCGGTAACTCATATGAAATGGTGAAATTATAAGTTGTAACATATATGATTGTTTCCTTAATCAAATTAAACGACTTTTTAGATTTCACATTTAAGATCTAATCTTGAAATGAAAGTAAAGTGATGTCAGTCTCGATAGAAAAAATATGGCGGCATCCGTATTATATGAGAGGTGTTTTCAATGGATAAACCCGATGTGTTCAGATTGAACCATTCCATAACTAATCCACAAATTGGAGCAATTACCAGTCATGTATTGTCAGTAAGCAGTCATTCCGACTGGACTAAATAAGCATCAAGCTTTCATAACAACTGATGTAAAATAAATATGTTTTAACTTAAACATCCCATCTTGACAGATTATTTGAAACTTGGATAATACTTAGTGTCTCAGCATTAAACCCTACTATCATTCTCTACTCATGCATTGAATTTGGACTTGTCAAAATATCCGTTTTACAGAAATGGGTTGAGTTTTGTATGAAAGCATTTCTTTCAAAACAGCCTTAATGCTCTCTGACAAGATTTCTTTGTATGGTTTCATTACATCACTGAAAAGTATAATGCATTACAGATCAAAATGGTCTGTACATCAAGGACAATATAATGAGCTTTATATTCATCCATCATAAGTTTTTTATACATTTTTTTATTTTATATGGGTTTAACATCACATCAACATTATTTCAGTTATGTAGCGATGCCCGACTCTTAATGATGGAGGAAGACCCCATACTCAACTATCCATAAGGGCTGGCCAAGGGGCGTAGAACCATCGGAATTCTGCAAGTCAGTCTGGAAACTTTTTATACATTGTACTCACTTTAAACCACATTTGAACATATTTCACAAAAGACCCCATTACCATGATTTTTTGTAAAAGAAATTGCTACTTATATCAGGTGAAAAGTAAAGGCAAATAGTGATTTAGAGTTGAGTGCAGTTTCTACACAAAATTAACCATTATGGTGTTGTGAACATATAACTATGATTAATTGGATATGAGCTTTTAAAGGATGTTTTTTACATAATGACAAAAGAGGAAGTTGCTAAAAGCATATTTCTTTTGTAACAGTGAATGCTTTCCAAAGTCTACTGGAATAGTCGTTAAGTAATGCAATAGATAGATATACATGTATAGCGTTTCTCTGTCAATTTTGTTATTAAGGTTGTAACTTCAATTAACCCAAAAATCCCTGGAATTTAGGGGTTTGCAGCAGGTAGATGTTCAGTTAAGGCTCTTGTTCATAGATGTGAGAAAATAAGGCAATTAAAAATTGATTTCTTTAAAGTGCACATCAGCTGTACTGTTTTATGCTACACACTAGAGAATAGTGGTTGGAAGCAAAATTAGATCATTTTCAAATAAGTAAATTAACATGCATTTTAATCCAAAAGCATAACATCTTATTTGAATCTACTGGATATAAACTAGTATACATACACGAATATATGAAAATAATTAATTATTTAATTCTGTCCGCGTTTTTTAATAATTACGGTACATACATGAATTGACACTTCCAGAATTAATCAGACTTCCAATACCTACTTTGAATTGAATATCAAACAACAATACAAAAGCTGTAATTATTCGATAACAACTCATTTTGACTTTTGAAATTTTCTCTTCTGAGAACAAGCACCTTTAAATAATGGGATATTTATTTCCCCCAAATTAATTGACTTACTGTTTTTTGGTAACTGCTACTATCACAGTATGTTCACTGGCTTTTGTGGCTCGTATTGATCTGAAATCATAATATAAAGGGTCTCGTTAAAATTAACATAAAAGCGTTTACATGTAAAAACATAATCACTTCTGAAATCTAAAAAAATCTGCATACCTTTTTGACAACTTTGCAACATGAAACATTTGATTTAGAGTAACAGCATAAATTTGAAAAAAAAAAAAAAAAACACGTAAGGGATACAATGCTCAAAATAATCAACCCTTTCCCAAACAACAAATTTTCGACTGTTCCAAATTGAAAGAGTTTGCAGACGACATTTAAAAATATGACGAATTTGGAAAATAATCTTCTGATAGGACAGAAAGCATTGTGGGAAAAGGAAAAATTGCTCGTTACGAGCATTTCTCCTTTTCCAACAATGTTTTCTAAAGTCGTCTGCAACAAAGTGGTCAAATGTTGTTATTGTTTGGAAAAGGGTTAAATTCTTTAGTATGTCCCAATTAAAGACTTAATTTTTTATTTTTCAACTATCAAGTTTTTTTTAAAGTTTTTAATAGAGAACTTTCTATATGCCTATTCGAGTTAGTAATTATCAAAAACTTGCCTGATTTAACCAGACTTAAATGAAAAAAGTAACAAAAGTCAATGAAGAAAACTGGTGATATTGTGGCAAAATTGCAGAAACCATTGTGACAAAAGCAAACATTACTTAGTGACAGTGCAGTTTCTTCTTTTATCAAAATTTTGTTGCTTTGCAAATATCTCTTTTTGTACAAACATGAAAAAGCATACAATTATGAAGTTAAGGGGACTTATGTCAATGACTTCACGTTTTTCGGAACAGGAAAAAAAATATTGACCTCTTAATCCATTAAATCTCTCTTTGAAACATCTAAAGCAAAAGTCTGCAGAAAAAAAATGTGATAAATTGTTTCTAATGACTTTCACAATGGCTTCTAGCCAATATTATAGAAAAAGGTAT
Organism: Cerastoderma edule; assembly: GCA_947846245.1. NCBI lineage: Eukaryota > Metazoa > Mollusca > Bivalvia > Cardiida > Cardiidae > Cerastoderma > Cerastoderma edule. The sequence continues at coordinate 24,250,729 of OX401412.1, read as the reverse complement.
CTTTGCAGATTATTTGTTATCCGTCTGTTTGATGCTTTCAATTTGGATCCAGTTACGCAAGAAGAAACTGATGAAACCTTATAGTGCTAAAACCAACTTCATGCTGATGCAAACAGGTTAGATCCAGGCCAGCTAGCCTCCAAGTAAATTGGCAGCTGGCCTGGGATCTAACCTGTTTGCTACTCTGAGTATTTTTTAAAAAAAAAATCCGCAGATATTTAAGGTTTTGGAAAGCAGAGGATACAAAAATCTATTATTAAAAAATAACCCAGCATTCTAAGGTTTTAGCTGATTCTCTTGCATTCACCACAAGGCTGATGTCACTATTCAAGCATACATATGCCACAGGACAAGATGCAATTAGTCTAGCATATTGCTTTTCCCTCCCTGCGTAACTAAGTATCCCTAATGGATGCTGGGAAATGAGTGGGTGGAGCGTCGTCGGGCCCTACAGTAAATGTCGATATCTGATTACATTACATGTTGAATCCGCTATCCCCAACTCTTCAGCTTTTATGACATGGTTCTTGTGGTGTTTATCACAAGACACATTTCTGGCATAGCTCTGGTGGTCTTTAAAAAACACAAATTTCTGGCACATTTCTTGTGTTGTTTAACACAACACAAATTTCTGCCATAGTTCTGATGGTGTTTAACATAACACAAATTCCTGGCATAGTTCTGGTGGTGTTAAAGAAAACGCAACTTTCTGGCATAGTTCTGGTGGTGTTTAATACAACACAACTTTCTGGCATAGTTCTGGTGGTGTTTAACACCATACAACTTTCTGGCATAGTTCTGGTGGTGTTTAACACAACACAACTTTCTGGCATAGTTCTGGTGGTGTTTAACATAACACAACTTTCTGGCATAGTTCTGGTGGTGTTTAACACAACACAAATTTCTGGCATAGTTCTTGTGGTGGATAACACAACACAAATTTTTGGTAGTGTTTAACCCAACCCACGCTTCTGGCATAGTGCTGGTAGTGTTTAACACAAAGTACTTTGTGAGGCATAGTTCTGATGGTGTTAAACACAACACAAGTTTCTGGCATAGTACTGGTAGTGTTTAACACAACAGACATTTTTTGCATAGTTCTGGTGTGTTTATAATTACACAACACATGCTTCTAGCATAGTTCTGGTGGTGTATTAAACAGTACATGTTTCTAACATAATTCTAGTGGTGTTTAACAAGAGACAAGATTTTGACATATTTCTGGTAGTGTTAAGGACAATCAAGCTTTGTGACATAGTTCTGTTAGTGTTGAACACAGTCTAGGTTTCTGACATAGCTCTGAGCTGGGGTGTTAAAAACAACACACATTTCAAAAATATCTCTGGTGGTGATAAGTTCAATTCAGATTTCTAACATAGATTATTCTTAGGATTTTTACCCAAATTCAATTATTTTTTCAGTTACATTCGGGTTACCAAATGTAACAAAAAATAAAAGTCTTTCTCCACGCTGTCTTTTATCATCTGCTCTTGTTTTCAATTTAGACCAGTTACAATCTCCAATATTGGGGAACAGAGTTAGAGAAGTCTAATGTCTATTCCTTGAAAGAACATTAGGGACAAGATTATTATGACAAATTATCAGAGAATTAATCAATCTGAATGAGAAAGAGAAGCCATAGTGGGTTTCTGTATTTTTAACCCATTAACATCCATTACAAATCCACAGCTGACACCAAAAACAGCTTTCAAAGAATTGTAGATAATCTTTATATAGTGCTTTTCAACCTTTTCTCAGTTCTGGCTAATTGTGCGTTTAAGTGCACAAAAACTGTTTGTTCACAGATGTGAGAAAATTTAATATTTAGTTCAAATTGAATACAAATTCAATATCTTTAAAGCTGGGGAAAAGCTGTACTGTTCTAACAACTAACTGAAGAATAGACCATAGGAAGCAAAGTTACCAGTAGTTTGTAACATTGTACAGTGAAGCCTCGTTTATACGGACCCCGATTATCTGGATGTCTCGCAATCCGAACCAAATTGTAAGGGAACGGAATTTTTTGACCAGTTTGTTGCAGACGACTTTTGAAAACATTGTGGGTAAAGAAGAAATTGCTCATGATGAGCAATTTCTCCTTTTCCCACAACGTTTTCTGCCATATCAGAAGATTATCTTTGAATTTCATCATGTTTTGATATGTCATCTGCAAACTCTTTCAATTTGGGACGGTCGACAATTTGGCGTTTGCTAAAGGGTTATAAGTATACACATGCATACAAACCGTTTATGTCTTAATGTGTATAAGAACATGCTCTGCTTCATTAGTCTGGATTATTCTGTAAACCGGACATTTTGTTGGGAACGGACATGTTCGGATTTACGAGACATCACTGTACATCTTTCCTGGATTCACTATTACTAGGCTATGACTTTAAAGAGTGTTCAAGGACTGTCAAAGAACACCCAACACAACCAGGGGTACTGGTGGGGCTCAACCCTGGGACCACATGAGTTCTAAGAAAGCCATGTCAACCACTGGATCATGCAGGTCCCATCGAGGAATTGTGACTGTTATCATTTCTTATTACAGATTACTTCAAGGAAGTTCACTCTTTCCAGGCCTGTTACTGGAACATAGATACCGTAGAAGTGCCAAACAACTTATCAGCAGATGCAATTCAACAAAAATAATTTTCGTAAAATGGTCTCTAATAACCCTAATCAAAATATAACGTTTTGGTTTAACGCTTTACCAAACGCAAAATTTTTCAACTGTTCAAAATTGAAAAAGTTGGCAGACGACATTTCAAAATGTTTTGAAATTGCAAAATAATATTTTGAAAGGGCAGCAAACATTGTGGGAAAAGGAGAAATTGCTCATTAAGAGCAATTTTTCCTTTTCCTGCAATGTTATCAAAAGCTGTCTGCAATAAACAGGTCATATGACGTTATTATTTGGTAATGGGTTAATAGACAACTGGATATAATCAGTCCATTGTAATTGGCCCCCAATAAGCCATGAAAGGCTGTATAAGGAAATGGGTATGATACAACAATTCAGCCTGGAGATCAATATTCATCCAAACGCAGTGTGGGTGCATTATATTCATACCCTTTACATTATAAATATATCAATTAACTTTTTTCATAAACAGAAAGTAAGGGCCCCTGTGGCCCAGTGGTTTGAGTATAGAACTTAATACAGTAAAATCTCTTTAATCCGAACACGTCCAGTCCCAACAAAATTTACGGATTAACAAATAATCCGGACTAATGAAGCAGGGCCTGGTCTTAAACATATTTAGACATAAACGGTGTATATGCACGTGTATACTTATAAACCTTTACCAAACGCTAAATTTTTGTCCCAAATTGAAATTCAAAATTAATCTTCTGATACGGCAGAAAACATTGTAGGTCAAGGAGAAATTGCTAATGTATTGCAGACCATTTAAACGGGTTCATTTCATAAACAACAAGCTTAACTAAGAATAAGAGGCGCTAATTACAAATACGTTTGTCACATGTGTCTTCTGAAATCTTTAACCGCTCTTGTCATGTGATGTTAGCAAGGTGCACAAGATCAATTTCTGTGTTTATATAGAAACCGGCTTTCCCATAGAAGCCCTGACATACAAAGACGTTCACTTCACATTATTCAACAAAATTACATGATTTCAACAATTTAGAAGTAAAGGAACTGAAAATGATCGTGAATTTGGTTAAGTGACAATGATTGTTAATATAAAATTTTTAACGTTTACAACTCCGACAAAACAAATCTCTGAGTAAGGCCCTTTAAAATCATAATCTAACCCCTATCTATATGTGGGTTCAAACTTGTAACCCAGCATTTGAATTTTCATGAGAGGTGGTTTCACGGATTGTATTACAAAATGCCAATTGTTCTACCAGCGTGACCAGACCTCAAGGGCAGTATTAACCCTTATAATGCTGGGTAATTTTCAAAAAATAGATTTTTGTGTCATCTGCTTTCCAAAATCCTAGATATCTGCTTACTTTTGATGAAGACAGGTACTCAGTGTAGCAAACAGGTTAGATCCAGGCCAGCCGCCAATTTACTTGGCAGCTGGCCTGGATCTACCCTGTTTGCATAAGCATGAAGTCGGTTTCAGCACTATAAAGGTTAACATGGGGTCTTCCTTTATAGATTATTGGTCCGCCATTGCAATATAAAATCTTTAAAGAACTATTTAACAGATTGAGATTTTAATCATTTTAAAATAAATCCTCCCCTATGGATAAAATGACATCATAAATGCTACATAAAATGTGGTAAGTGATGCACTTTCCACACTATTACATAATTGTTCAAAATTTTAATTACCCATAGGAGAGCGCTGGTTGTTAAAGATACAAGCATCACATTGGTCTCGCATTATTTGATTGTGCAAAGTAAATATCATTTCCATCATCCACATTGACCTTAATGGTATAGGCATATACAATCAAAGTACCGAAAGGCACGTAAAGTTGTGTAATTTTTTCAATGTTTTCAGAGTTTTTTGCCTAACATATTAGTTAATCACACTTTTTCCATTTATAGAACAGCCAACTTGAAAACTATTCTGAGTGGATGACAAGTTGTTGAGATCTGTTAAAGTAATAATGGTCATTTCCAAGTCATATTGTAAATAATAACTTTAGTTTAGGTCACAATAACTTTTAAGCCATTTGCTGCATGTGCAATGTGAATCCAGGTGTTCAATAAGGGAGAGAAATGGGGTCAATAATCCCTACATAATTGGCTATAAGGGGGTTTCTTTATGATATAAATGAACAGTTCTGATGCAAAATCACACATCAATGCCTCTTTCTAATAAATAATTAACACACATTTGCATATTTCTTGTGCAAAAATTAATTCTCTCAAGTTGAAAAAAAAAAAAATCCAAGCCAATAACCTAAAAATTGCCCCCTGCTTCAAATTATGTTGGATCCACTTGCATGCTCCTATAAATTATGGTGATTAAAATGATGGTAAAAATGGCTTTCCTCTATGGCACTCTGGGTAACCAAGATTTGACATTATGAATTGAAAAGCAAGTTGGAGGTCAAAAAGGGAAGCCATGGCATAAACCACGGGATTGTTGAGTTTAAACTTATTTATTTTACATAGATTGTGATGGAAGCCTGAAGCTTATGAGATTCACTCTTGATGACTGCTTCCTGGATACACAAGCAGTATATGCGCAGATTTGAGCGCTTGTCTTAGTCATTTTCACCTCGTCTAAAGGGGATCGAACAAAGAAAACTCCATACAAGAGGCGGACACTCTATCTGTACACCACTGATGCCCAGGGAAAGGTTGCAATACACCGTGAGTGAGACAACAGTGTGAATATAAGGAACAAAGTCTGTATAAGACAATTTTAAGATCATTTCCATTTTTCAAATGTGTTTTCTTATTTAATATCATCTCAAAACCAACCACCTCCCATTACCTTCAACACTTCATCATCAGTTCTCACGCTTCGTTTCAGTGTTTAAGAGTCATGACTGCCAGCAGCTTGCCGATACACAACCAATAATCTCTTTTTTCCCTAAGCCCCTATTATCACAGAAAACGGATTGCCATAGCAACAGGAAATATTGCTGTCATGGTCACCATTGATATTGAATTGAACAGGCTGACATCTCCGAATTAGGAGCTAGGCCTCAACCAATTCCGTCATATATGATTTAGTGACGGGTCAAAATTGAAAGGAACAGCAGTCAACATTGATAAAGAATGAAAAACAACCTGTTATTGCTGAAATTGAGTAGAAACCAGTGTGAGAAACCAGTGTGAGAAAAGGAGGAATTATCATGTCAAAAACCATTTTTTCCTTTAGTCACAGTTGTTTTTGAAGTCTTACGCTGCAGACCCATTGATTCAAGTCTTATTATGGCGTTTATTTGTTTACTGACTCAAAGGTTTGTCCTGCATTTGTTAATACATTTTTCTAAAAACATTGAGAAAAAAATAATCAGAAATTGCTCATTTATGCAGGTTCTTTCTTACTCAAACAAGGTTTTTACCCTTCTGAATAGTGTTTGTGTGTAGGCTCTCTTTTTAGTGTGAAAGATATCATTTGGCAGTTTGTTTAGACATAAACCAGTCCATTTGTCAACACCACACAAACAGCAAACAATGAATGAACAATGAATGCTTTCCAGGAAGTGATTGATTGGTATGCTTCCAAACATCGTTCCATTAGTAGCCTAACAGTTCAGTGCAAGATATTAGTAAATCCTTCACAAGTGGGAATTATTTACTATAACCTTGCATTTAACACTTGTTTTTTGTAATTTTGTGAGTGTCCAGTTCAACCCTTACAGTGCTGGAACCGACTTCATGCTCATCCAAACAGGTAAGATCCAGGCAAGCCACCAAGTAAATTGGCGGCTGGCCTGTGATCTAACCTGTTTGCTACCATGAGTGTCTTTCCTCATCAAAATTAAGCAGATATTCAAGGTTCGGGAAAGCAGACGACACAACAATCTATTTATAGAAAATTACCCAGAATTGTAAGGGTTAACATATATCATAGATGGAGAAAAAGCTTCAGTCCTAAACTATTTGTTAAGGACCGAATCATAAAGCATCAAGAATCAATGAAAGAAGTTCTTTCAGTCAAGGAGAAGGCTTTCCATTACCTTACCCATACCTTCTTAACAAACTTCATGACAGATCCATGAAGAAAACAAAAGCTGACAACAGAAGAGGGATAAGAAATATTTCCCTTAATTGGTAGAGACCACTTAGACGAATTTATGAAAAGATTGCTGGTGTTTTAGCAGACAACTATATCATTTATCTACAATATTCTAATAACCAAAATCAGGTAGAAAACTATATCTATATTCTTCTTCTTAACCCTTGTAGTGCTGGAACCGACTATAAACTTATGCAAACAGGTTAGATCCAGGCCATCCGCCAAGTAAACTGGCCGCTGGCCTGGATCTAAGCTCTTTGCAACTCTGAAAATCTTTCCTCATCAAAATAAAGTAAATATTTAAGGTTTTGGAAAGCAGATGACAAAAAAATCTATTATTAGAGAATTATTCAGCACTATAAGGGTTAAGCTGCACAAATGTAAGGAAACTTAGACATACTCAGATGTACTATTGTAACAAATCTATTGGAGAACAGCCACTAGAAGTCAAATAAGCTTGTAATTAGAGCCAGTATACAATGACTTTATATGTTTTCGTATCCAAAAGCATTCCAACTGTTTTGAAATCCATCAAAAAACGTCTATTCATACTTATAGATATATAGATCCAATCTGAATCAATTTTGCCTTCAATTGCTATTTTCCATCAAATATTATACCTCAATACATAGCTGTATTGTTTCACGACGTTTTACTTTGACACGCAAATTGTCTCATGTGTTCGCACCCGCCTTTACAGTCTACTGATGCTTAAAATACTCTGGACTTTTTACAAAATACCAAATGGAGGAATATTTTCAATGGATTTAACCCTAAGAATGCTAGGTAATTTTCTAAAAATAGGTTTTTTGTCCTTTACTTACCATTTTGATGAGAAAAGATACTAAGAGTAGCAAACAGGTTATATCACAAGCCAACCGCCAATTTACTTGTCGGCTGGTCATTGATCTAACCTATTTGCATAAACATGAAGTTGGTACAAGCTGTATAAGGGTTAAATCAGTAATCCCCATTTTAAATCAGAGTCTTGTCAAATTGAATGCCCGCCTCTATCTGCCTGTGGAACTTTTTATAATTGAAGTCTCTGGTTTCGGAAGAACAAAAAACCTTGGCCACAATGCTCCATTGTAAATCATTTGACAACATTGCCTAATATGGGATTTTGTGACAGGTCCAAATTGAACGCAACAGGACTCAATTTATCATCAAAGTTCATCAAAGGATTTCTTATTGGTATTTCTTGGAAGAAACCTATGATAAAAAAAGAATGATTGGCAATTTCAACCAATATCTTCTTGTTTTCAGAATTGTTTTGAGTTGCACGCTATTATATATCTTTAATTGTTTTATTCATCTAAACTAAAAGCAGCAATGGAAACATAATACATTTTCTTTATGGCATTGCATAGAAAACACTGTGTCAAAAGCTTTAGTATTTCTTTAAAGTATAATTTATCTTTTCGTTACACTGGTTTTAAAAGGCTTAATTCTGCAGAAGATTTTTCAAAGTGAGGTTTGATCAACTAAGTGATTAAAACCTGTACATATATGGAGAAAGGTTCAATATCTCTGGTTTCAACATATCTGAGAACCAATTCTCCATTATAATTTACGTCAACAGAGTTGTCAAGAAGTATGAAAGACAGTAGAAGTATATTGACAATGGCAAATTATTATCAACTTATTCAAGTCAAATCAATTAGGAGACAGACCCTTATGAAACTCCAAATGCTGTCAACAGGATTTGAATGCATGCAGAAGGGGGGAAGGCAAAATATTTCAATTTCTGTCCTCTTACCACTAGGCAACTGAGATCCAACCAACTGTTGCATGACATGCACTGAAACAAGTATATTGTTGATGGCCTTGAAAATAAAACTGCTGTCTTACCTGCAAAGTGCCTCTGCATCAAACGATTTGTTATTTCTGTGGTCGATGATCACAACATCCTGGTGTTTAGCCTGGAAACAATCCAGAGCACTCTCTGAAGTTTTGGACAAGTTACATTTGTAGCCTGCCCGATCTGCAGCAGTCCAAAACGCATCGCTCTGGCTGTCTTCTTTCCCAAACACAAGCAGAATCTGAATGAAGAAATTTAAAAACTCAATTTGTTTATTCAAAACAATTTATTTTTGTATGGTATTAAAAGCCATATCAACAATTTTTATGTTATATTACAGCTTTCCTGGATCCACCAGTACTAAGCTTGGGCTCTGAAGTGATTAGCCTATGGTAACTCCCATGAAACCAGAGGTGATAGTTGGACTTGAACCCCCGCATTTATTCAAAAACATATACTTAAAATTAGGCTTAATTATGAAAAAGAATGAAATAACACTGGCTTTATTTGATTTCTATTTCAAGAAGATTGTTGTTGACTCATTAAGCTCTTGAAAGGACATGTCCATTTAAGCTGACTATTTGAAAGAGTTTGTAATTTAGCATCAATTGAAATTGGCTTAGAATTGCTGGCTCAATGCAAAGTTATAGTTAGACGGTTTCTTTAAGGACCTATTTTACTCTTGCAACGATCAGTTCTTGTATAAGTCTGAGAGGATAGATTTTAATCTGGGAAAAAAAAGAAATAATCTCAAAGGTCATCTACACCACACTTGTAGAACCCCTGGACAGCTTGATCACAGTAAAGATTAAACTTGAAAATCTGTGAAAAAAATTGCTCACATACATTAAAGGCACTTAAAACGATATGAGGACAAATAAATTACTGAAAAAGTATATGGAGTTCTTTTAAAATGTTCATTAAAGCCATGCAAGTAAATTAATTTATGAATGCTGTGAGACCCTATTTAATAAACTCCTTTAACATAAGTATTTTTTGTTTGAAATATGGTTGTCTTCAATTCAATCATGTTAATCAACAATCTGTTTACATATTTCCAAAAATAAATTTTGATTGGTCGGTTAAAAAAAGTGTGTATCACGTGACCAAGTCAGGTGAAGAATCAAGCAATCTGAATTATTAAACTGGCTGATCTGGGTTATTTCTTGTTTGCTTTCATGTTTAAAACGTGTTTAAGGTTTAATATTAATGGGGGGAGGGGGGGGAATCAAAAGAATGTGACCAATGTTTAGGATCTTATGTATTTAAACAAGATGGCAATGCCCATCACGGAACATGTATTTTTCCTTTTTTCACCTACTTTAGCTAATGACAGCCACATTGTGTACTTTGCATGGGTTGACCATAGACTTTCTGGTTCTGTTGGTATATGATAACCCATGCTTTATAATATTGTTACATCTAACATTCCGCAGATAAATCAAAGTCAAAATCCGCATGTTTCGGACATGCACGTCCAATGTACACCAGCAATGGATTCAAGAACTGGTTCATGAATTCATGAACACTCATAAACACAAAGCTGTTCATGAACTGTTTATGAATTTCAAGAACATTTACAACATGAACATAAAGAACATTTTCATGAACAACAAGAACTGGTTTAGGAACCACTTCTTGGTGCTCATGAACATGCTCTTAAAATCAATGAACAGGATGCTGTTCATGAAAGTTCATTTGTCAGTCATTTCTGTTCCTGTATTTCATGAACCACTTCTTGAACCCTTGGCAGGGGTAACTAAGGTATGAACACTAGGTTAACATCCATTTCAAAATAACTGAGAATTGCAGAAACTTTGTAAAACCCCACTTGATAAGAAGTACTCACAGTCATGGGTCTTTGGTTAATCTTCATGGGGCCCAGTGTCACTTTGTTGTCTGTACTCTGAAAACATAAAGGAACAAAATTATGTTTTTGATACAAGATTATTTATCAAAGTCACTACTCTATTCTTATTCACTCATCTTTCAAGGATTTTCAAGATACAGTGCAAGATAGTAGTTAAGCCCTCAGTTTAAAGTTTGCTTGAATATTTTTCACATAAATAAACCCTATTTGTACTTAATATGGAAGGATAACAGACAGCAAGTGTTTAATAACATTATATGTGATTGAATTTCAGTCTTGTGCAAATTAACCATAAACTATTGCATAACCAAAGGATAGTGCAATATATATAGTATACACATCTTTTACCATGATGTTTACCAATATCATAACAATTAACCTATTATTCTATAGATATAACTTTAAATCTTTTCTTGAATAGCAACATAAACTCTTTGAAATGCATCGACAGCTTAAGGCTGCAGATACAAATGTGATAAATAGAGGAATTGCAAATGGCGACACATTGATGTTTCCTAAAAGAATCTAAGATGATCACTTCAACACAGTAAATCTTGTTTTAACCCATTATCAAACAATAACGACATATGAGCAGTTTGTTGCAGACGATTCTGGAAAACATTGTGGGAAAAGGATCAATTTCTGCTTTTCCCACAATCTTTTCTAGACTATCAGAAGATAAATTTCTAATTTCATCATATTTTGAAACGCTCTCTGCAAACTCTTTCTATTTGGGACAGTCGAAAACTTGGCGTTTGGTAAAGGGTCAACAGACCATTACAGAAAAGTGCAATAAGACAGAATTCTACAGGACAACTCAAAACCTTAAATATCTGCTTAATGTTGATGAGGAAAGATACTCAGAGTAGCAAATAGGTCACAGGCCATCCGCCAATTTACTTGGCAGCTGGGTACTGTTTTACTAAACAGTTTATGCTTAAGATTTGCGTAAGTCTAAAACAACAATTCATCCTATTTTAATATTGGGCGAAGCAATATTGCAAAGTAACACATCATTGGAATCGTCTCTCCGAGACGCTTCCAATGATGTGTCACATTGTAATATTGTGCTTTCATAGAAGATACTATCCATGTTTATCAATTATGACTTACGCAAACATTTTCCGTAAGTTGTTTAGTAAAACGGGCCCCTGGTCTGGATCTAACCCGTTTGCATAAGAATAAAATCTTTTTCAACACTTCAAGGGTTAAGGTATTACGGTATATACTTAACATAAAGGTTCCTATTTTGACATTGAATTTTATATTGTTGATACTACCAGTGTGAAGTTTATATCCTTAAACTTTCTCTTTAAAACCGTTATCATATGTATTTTCTCAATGGAATGACAAATAGAGAAATAGTGATATAGGGAGATAGTGATATATGAAAGATGATATAGAGGAAGAGATAGAGAGGTAGAAATAGAGAGGTAGATATAGAGAGGTAGAGACCAGTAAGAATTACAAAGCAGACGCCTCGTTTACATTATGTTTCATGTTATTTTAACCTCATGTCTTCTGTAAAAGGAATTGAGTGAAATAAATATTTTGTATTGTATTGTATTGTATTGTCGAAATGAAATATTGATAATTCCTTATTTCCCATTTTTTCACAATAATTTCAAAAAGATCTCATGTCTGGTTTGCAGTACACAACGCTATCATCCAAGCTATAACAATACTTTTGAATTCAATCTTCATTAAAGGCACATGAAAGGATATGAGTACAAATAAATTGAAAAATTGTATAAAGTTCTTTTATTATGTTCATAAAAGCCATGGAAATTAATGAATGAATGCTGTGAGACACATATTGATAAATTATTTAAACATAAGTTATTTTGTGCTTGAAATATAGTGGTATACAATTTAATCAATTTTATCAACAATCTGTTGGTTCATTTGTTTAAAATAACAATACTGATTGTTCAGGTAAAAACATTGTGTATCACATGACCAGGTCAGAGGGGAAGAATCAGGCAATCCGAATTATTCAACTTGCTAATCTGGGTTATATCTCGTTAGCTTTCACATTAAAGTCATGTTGACAAGTTTTTTTGATGATAACTATTTTAATCTGACCAAAACGTTCTCTGAATAAGTTTGATATAGCAGTTATTAATCCCCTTTCATAAGCCTTTAAAAGTTCAATGCAAAGGGTTCTGTGTTTGTAATAAGCAACAAATAGTGTGATTATTTCTAGTCAATACCCCATTTACATAACATTATTGATCTATCTAATAACTCAGCCTAATGTTACATAACAATTTATGCACAGAATTGCATAAAGCCAGGACATTCAACCCTTTTCCCGTACAAATCCCTAGATTTTATTGGTCTGCAGCTAATGACTTTTGCATAACTATTAGAAAAGTAGTTAGAATGTTCCAACATTTCACTGACCATGCGTTGGAGCGCAGCAAAGACAGGATGTATAGCATCACATTAATTCTATTTTCTTGGTTTTTCTTTTTAGCAATTTCTTTTTAATGAATCAAAACATTGCCAGAGAATGCATATCTTATCCAAGCATTGACATGATATCAGAACAAAATGATCACATATTCAAACTTTATCAGCTGTTTCATGTAGGAATTGATGATAAGTCCAAGGCAAGGAAACAACATGGTAAAATAAGGATTTCTTTAAGACATAGGGTAGAAACTGTTGTTACAAAAGCATAACTTGCTCATTGAAATATATTTGCCAGAGAAGACTCGAAATGAGGCACTATTCGGTCAAGTATCCCTAAATTTCTGATATCTTCAAATACGCTGGAGCATAAAAATCTGATATAGGAGATATTGTGACAAAAGGACAAGTTGCTTATAATGTGCAAAGTCACTGTTTGTCACAGTTCTTCAATGGTTATAGATTTATTAATCAGGCTTAAATGTTTCTTTCTTTTGGCATGTTGATTGACAGTATAAATGCGTTCAATCTAGAAGTAGCACTACATTGTTATAATGAGCATTATGTTTTTAACTCTAATAAGGGCGTACAAAATCTGGATTTCAAAAGCACAAATTCTCTCATCAACAGTCTTTCCAAATCAAATGATAATTTACCCCCTATCATATGAACATATTTACTGTATACATGTATCACACCTAAAACCTTTTTCAACAACCTTTAAGTTTCATTATGACAACAGTTCACCAATGCATGAGTCCAGCTGGTTCTCATTAAATACTACCCTAATCTTTTACCACAAACAGAACTTCTGGTTTGAAAAGCTAACCCTTATAATCCTAAGTTTGTTTAACTTCGTTTCATTGGGTTTATAAATTGTGTCAACATTCTTAATAAGTTATAATATTGCAATGCAAGGCTCAACATTCATGGATTAAATATCAAGACCTTTTATCCAAAAAGTGTCTAACACAATGGGCAGAAGCATTCGCGTTCTATCATTTAGCATGACAACAACTCATGGAAATTCAAATCTACCAATACCATTATCAAAGTGAACCGAAGTGGGCTTTGCAATTACAAGTTCATTGGCCTGTCTTACAAAGATTCATAACCATACATTTACCAATACAAAAATGTTATAAGCCTTGAATCTTAGCAGAAGCTTTGTTTTTGTAAAGGAAAAGTAGACATGTGTTTAAAAGCATTATAAAGATTGCACAGATAAGATTTGCATTCTGTTCACGTCCATGTTAAAATCTTTCTGTGGAACTCTTTTCCTCTTTATATTTATACATTTACATGGAAATGTATAATCCAATTTTCCTTCTTGAGACAGACCCCCAGCACTTTCACCCTTATAGTGCTGGAACCGACTTCATGCTTATCCAAAAAGGTTAATTGTAAATTGGTGGCTGGCCTAGATCTAACCTCTTTGTTACTCTGGGTATCTTACCTCACCAAAATTAAGCAGATATATTTTGTATTTAAGGTTTTGGAAAGCAGACGACACAAAAATCTATTTCTAGAAAATTACCCAGCATTCTAAGGGCTAAGGAGGTCCCTCATTATTCTAAAAGCTATTATTTATTACAGCCCATGTTCATCAGTATGGTCGCCAGACACAGTCACTTTTGCCTTTTCCAACTTAATCTTCATTTCAACAATTACAATGAAACTCTCAATAATGTGCATGGAAGAGTATTAAAAGCTTGCTTCTGTGCTTTCAATGCCTGTTTCAGTGTTTTAAGCATAAGTTCATCGTTTCTAATGTTTGCCAATTAGAGAAAATACTCATTATTTCAATCTTTTACTGCAATCAATCATGAAACCTAAATGATTTTGGCAAAAGAACATGTAACTGTCGAAGATAAAAAAAGGCAATTTCTTCACAGGCAACGGTATTTATTTTCCGTGCAATTTTCTCAGATTTTATAATAACTTCACTTACCATTTCAAATTCAGACTGCCTTATTTCATAAAAGAATTATCAAACCAATTATTGCAAAAGCAAAGGGGTTCAAATCAATAAAACCATATTGTTAAACTGTATATTGATAGCATAACATAAACCTTTCCAATCATAATGAAAATCAAAACATATCTATGAATCCAGAACACCACACAGAAGTAGTCACAGTATCCGTCATGTAAACAGTCGGATCACTTTATGTAATTGAAATGTGCCAGTAACATTACTCGAGTTCAACACCATCATAGCCTTAACCCTTTACCAAACGCCAACTTGTCGACTGTTCCAAACTGAAAGAGTCTGTAGACGACATTTCAAAATGTGATGAAATTGTAAATCGATCTTCTGACAGGGCAGAAAACATTGTAGGAAAAGGAGAAATTTCTTGTTACGAGCAATTTCTCCTTTTCCCACTTTGTTTTCCAGATGTCCAAATGTCGTTGTTGTTGGTAAAGGGATAATAATAGTTTGCTGGTACCCATTCAACTCAATGCACTTTAACCCTTAGAATGCTGGGTAACTTTCTAAAAATATATTCTTGTGGCGTCTGCTTTCCCAAACGTTAAATATCTGCTTAATTTTGATGAAAGGAATACTCAGAATAGCAAACAGGTTAGATCACAGACCAGTCGCCAATTTACTTGATGGCTGGCCTGTGATCCAACCTGTTTGCATAGGCATGCAGTCGTTTCCAGCACCATAAGGGTTAACCAAGCCAGGCTTCGGGTAAGAGGAGAAATACATTTCTAATTCAAGCTGCTTCTATTATCCGACATTTCCAAGACTATGAGTGGATAGACACAAGAATCGTCGCATCAAGTGACTACCAACAACAAAGTGAAATCTGTTATAATAACCAACAGTCAGAACAATGCAAGCATTCTTGAAAAAAAAAAAAAAAAGTTTTTATATTTCCATCCAATTTTATCAAGAGCATCTTTGTAAAAACTTGGTGAAGGACATCTATGCTGCTGGAACTGCGACTCAATGTCACCTCGCTGTTGTGACAATTGCCTGATAATTGGAATCTTAATGAAATGCCAACAGCCTTTGTATGGAGACTAAGGTTTTGCCTAGCCCCAATATGAAGGTGGTAATGATGTGTTAACCATGGCCTTATTATCGTTACAATGCATCCTTTTCAGCAAACGAAATTAACATCCATCAAGTACATTTTGGCTTAATTGCCAACAAAACGTGATGGTCATCAGATGCAATTTGTCATGAAGAGATGCTAAAAATTCAATTTGTAAACAATAGTATAAGATTCAGGATAGAATAAAAAAGGGTTTTATTAATTCTCCAATTCAAAGCCAATAATTTCATTTGTGCATTGAGTAACCTGAATGGTTCAAGAAATTGATTGACAATTAATTAAGAATGATTAATACAGATCAAATATAATGCAATCAGCTAATACACTTCTGTTAAAGATGTCAACCTGCTTGCCTGTCTACTGCATGTCTCCTTATATAATATATATGTCCTCTTTTGTTTAAAATTTCAAACAAGCAGAAAGGTATGATCAAACAAAATATTTAATAAGATGCAGCTACCCTAATAATTAGCAACTTTTAACTCTTTCATCAGCAAATTTATGTTACACTATTTGCACCAAGCCCATGAGGTCAAAATGTAAGAACTTAAGGCCAAAAAATATTGAGTCTTAATCATCTGAGGATTCTGCTATGGTACATTCAAAACTCATCATAACAAATGTCTGTTTTTGTCACAAATGTTTCTTCATCCATTACCAAACAATAGCCACTTTCGACCACTTTCTGTAGATGACTCTGGAAAACAATATGGGAAAGGACGAAATTGCTCTTTACGAGCAATTTCTCCTTTTCCCACAATGTTTTCCACCCTGTCAGAAGGTTATTTTCAAATTTCATCACATTTTGAAATGTCATCTGAAAACTCTTTCAATTTGGGACAGTCAACAATTTGGCTTTTGGTAAAGGGTTAACCCACTATTCCACAATACAGTATTTTAACACATCTGCTTCAGAAGTATTTCGAAACCATGTTGACAAATGCACAGCTTTTGCATTTAACGAGCAATTTCTCCTTTTCCAGCAAAATTTGCTACTTTATCAAAAGATTACTTTCCAATTTCATTACATTTTGAAAGAGCATCTGCAAACTCTGTCAATTTGGGTCAGTCTAAAGTTTAGCGTTTGGTAAAGGGTTAAATGAAACCATCTGATGCAGCTGCCATTCATGAACATCTGCATAATGCGATATTGTATCCATGCTTATGTACAAAGTTTTGGATGTAAAACTTAAAACTGCTTGTTCACAGATGTGAGGGAATTTAGAGTTGAAACTTAACTTCTTTAAAATTGTACTACAGCTGTACAATTGTATGATACACAATGGAGGATATAGTCATTGGAATAAAATTTAGTATGAAGATAAGTTTCAGAGCCAGTGTACAATGAATTAGTATGCACACATTTTTAACTGAAGCAATGGTTTCTAAAACCTTATCCATACAGACTTCACATACAAAGATAAAAAGGTGACTCCAGAATTAATTATGTTTTCAATAGCTACTTTTAATTGTATTCCATATAACGATACCAAAGCAGTCTCAGTTCAACAACATATTTTTTAATTTCAAATTTTACTAAATGTGAACAAGCAGCTTTAAAATAACAAATGTTAAAAAAAACAACAACAAGGGACATTCACCTTCGCTGGTACATCTTCCGTTGACGCTGTTTTCGAGCAGTTGCAGATCCCCATGGTTACAACGTTTATTAATATTTCAACCACTCATTTAATACTGTAACAATGGCTAACCAAGCACTATATACGGAGCAATGTGCAGGTGAACAGGTTCTGTTTGATAGGTTATTTTCACAGCTCCATTTTTGCGCACAAATCACATTGTATTCAGTTGAGCTGATGTAAAACACAATACTGAGGAATGTCCTTGACACATTGTTGAATGTTCTTAACACATTGTTGAGCTGATGAAAAACAAAACTGATAAATGTCCTTAGCACATTGTTGAGCTGATGCAAAACACAATACTGATGAATTTCCTTAACACATTGTTAAGCTGATTTTGAACAATACTGTTGAATGTTCTTAACACATTGTCGAGTTGATATAAAACACAATACTGATAAATGTCCTTAGCACATTGTTGAGCTGATGCAAAACACAATACTGATGAATGCCCTTAACACATTTTTATGCTGATATAAAACAAAGCTGATGAATGTCCTTAACACATTGTTAAGCTTATGTAAAACACAATACTGATAAATGTCCTTAGCACATTGTTAAGCTGATGCAAAAAGGACAATACTGAGGAATTTCCTTAACACATTGTTGAGCAGATGGAAATGATTTCCCCCTGCAACAAACCCTTCTTCTATGCCAAGAAATTTGCTGTGGACGACATATGCACCATGAATCGAAATATGAAAAATTGATTTACAGTAGACGTGTGATTGGTCAAACAGTTATGGAATCTATTGCAATAAAAAGGGGAATTTGCAGATCTATGACTTACTTATATTAAGGTCATTGCTGCAGATGACATGAAAAACATTGTAGCAAAAAAGAATTTGCTTGAAATCTTAAATACAGAAATGCAACAAAATCAATGGCATTTCAAACATTATGACGACATGTATTTACCCATAATGAGCAATTACCACTTTTAGTCATAATGTTTTCAAATTTCTCATGATGTATAGACATTTATAAGTAAATCATACAGGTAGGTCAGCAAAGGTACAGTATTTCATTTGATAATTCTTTAATAAATTCTCTTGAACCTGCATTGTTGATATGGGTACTTGCATAAGAATCATCTTGTTGAGGTGATAGTCTCATATCTCCCTCAAAATATGTTTAACCCTTATAGTGCTGGAACCCACTTCATGCTTATGCAAACAGGTAAGATCCAGGCCAGCCGCCAAGTAAATTGGCGGCTGGCCTGTGATCTAACCTGTTTGCTACTGTAAGTGTCCAAAAAATACCTCACGAAAATTAAGCAATATATTTAAGGTTTTGAACAGCAGACGTCACACAGATCTATTTATAGAAAATTACCCAGCATTCTAAGGGTTAACTAATGAATTCATAAACTAGTGCTCAGACATGCAAGCTTGTTTAGAGCTGTTAGTCTGTATTGGGGGAACCGTTTGATCAATAAATGTCAATATGTATTGTCACATCACACTGTCACTCTCGTCTAATTAATATTGATATGTCCACAAGAAATGCACACCTTTATTCTAATTAACACCCAACACAATGTCAATACCCGCCATGATTTTGTTTGTCATTTGTGACATAGGAAACCAGTGTCACAAAAAGGGTACTTGGTCTCATATGAGCAATGTCTCCTATTTCTTCAATGTTTTATACACAATATCTTTTCTTATATGCGATATTAAAAGATTTTGTTTAACAAATACTGCTTGCTGATTGGCTGAAAAGTATATTCATGAAATGTTACTATATGTAGACAGCAACAACTTGTAATTTGATTTTTCAACCAACAAAGGAGCATTATAAAAAACAAAATAATGTGACATTTTGCATCTCTGGTGAGGTAAAATTGTTTCATTCTACAGTGTTTAACCCTTACAGTACTAGAACCAACTTCATTATTATGCATCAAGGTTAGATCCAGGCCAGCTGCCAAGTACATTGGTGGCCTGCCTGTGATCTAACCTGTTTGCTACTCTGAGAACCTTTCCTCAAAAAAATTAATCAGATATCTAAGGTTTTGGAAAGCAAGTGACACAAAACTCTATTTCTAGAAGAACTAAAACCCCAGCATTCTAAGGGGTAATACCCTTTTTAAATACTTTTATTGCTATATAACAGATGTCCTGGGATTCATCAGGCTAAGGGCTCTAAAAAGCTATTACCAACAGACACATCAACAACTCCAACAGGTATAATAGGGCTCAAACCTGGAACTGCCAAATAATGCCCAGTAATCCCCTATCTCAACGCTAGGTCACCCATGAACAGGAGGACCAAATTGAAAGGAACAACAAAAACACATCAATTTTACACGAAAAATACATTTTACTTATGGCACAGCTCATCAAAAGAAATTCTATCATTCATCCACTCAGGTAGTTTCATGAATAACTAGATGCCTTGATCGAGTTTAAAAAATGTACTTGGTTAGTTAATTGGAATGTTAATTGTTATGAAATCTTTAATTGAGCCGTGGTAATCAAAATGGGTCCATTAATCATACAAATACAAGAAAAAGAGAATAGATGGTTGGTGTCTTGAATGGGAAATATTATAGGGCAAGGCATAGGAATATCAAGTGAGCCAAATATGAACTCTTTCAATGAATTCTTTTAACACTCAAATTATTTGTATGGTGTTAAACACTCTTTCAACAATTTTTCACTTTCATTATGGATTTCCGTGATCTACAGGTACTAAGCTAGGGCTCTGAAGTGACTTGCCATAGAAAGGACCCTCCCACGAAACCAGAGGTGTCACTGGGGCTCAAACTTGGGACCACTGAGTTTTAAGTCTGCCACCTTAACCACTGGGCCATTAAGGACCCCAGCACTCAAATAAAATCGGAGATATAAATATATTATATTAAATGAGACAAAACCCATCCCCAAACAAACTACTTTTCCTTCACACAACACCAGAAACATGTGAAATAACACTTTATATGAGAAACCAGGGTGTTGTTTAACCCATTACTTAAAGCAATAGGCCTTTTCAGAAAGTGTTGTTATCTGCCCTTGAATACTCTTATTCGGAGATACGAAATTTTCGGCAGTTTCCGGTTTAAGACTTCCGGGTATTAAATAATAACAGCTGACATTGAAAAACATAGATAAACTGCTGCGTGTATTTGAACAATGCCGTCGAATATCATGTTAGTACAAACTACATTCGAAAAATTGTTGAGGAGGGGAAATATCAAAGTATATCCTTACTTTGTGTTTACTATCTTGCGGACATTTTACCCCGTTTCCCGAGATAAAACAGTGTATACCCACGCGGTTACAACGTTGCGATTCATTTTAAGTGAGAAGAGTCGATCCTCTGTTTAAACATGAACTAAACTATAGAATACATTGTAGATCTGTTGGATGATTGCCTCAACTTATGATGACATTATTAAAAATCCATTTTTATTTTCAAATGATCTTAATTGTAGCATGTTAATGCAAACACAACGATCAGATGATATGATGCAAGCTGATCAAATCTACTCAATAAATGTTCAACATATTAATGGGACGTTCCATCAAATTATGTCCCATAAGTGTGACAAACAAAAGTTAATTTATAAGAGATTATGGAATTGATTTTATTCATGTTTAATGGTCGGACTTCAACAATAATAACACATACCGAGTCAATGTTAGATTCCTCTGATTTAAAACATATCCCTACCATTCACTCTACTCTAATTGTTTCCGAGACTCTTCAAGTAGACCAATTTATCCTAAGCTGACTTTGCTATGCCAATCAAAATACGATTCCGTCATTATAAAGCAACCAATGGCATGCCTCGAAGCCATAAAACACACAGCTATGTGTCAACACAACATGATGTGATGCGCGCCTGTGTATTTCGGCAAGCTTCAAAACGATACATATCTTTCACGTCGAGGGTTTTATTGCTTCTTTTATTGGTCAACTGCATAACGTAGGAAATAACATATACGATCTTTTTGATACCATCTTTATCCGACCAAATGCACACCAACCCTTTATTAGGTTAATTCCATATGTTACCAAGTGTCAGGTCGTATTGTTATGTACAAGGTTTATTCCCATTTTGTCTACAGTCTATTTTATCAATTTTCACACCATGTCAGACAGAAGTTCCATCTCACCTGCACGTGTAAATTGAGTTGTTTTTGACACTAATTGAGGTGAAAATCAATCCAACCTATAATCACTTTTTCTATGGAGGGTTGTTGGGAAAGAAAAATATGTATAATGTGTAGATCCAGATAAGAAAAAGACAAATAAAATGCAAAAATAGATTATGTATATGGATGAGATATAAATAATGATTATATATATACAAATTATGCAGAACCAGAATTATCTTAATCTTTTTAAGGTATTTTAATCAATAGAAAATGAAATGAAAATATTTCTTTAAACTGCAGACCTTTTGGGAAATTCAATCTATAGACATAAAGGGTTGTAGACGAAATGGGAATTTGACTTATAGACGAAATGGGTGTAGACGCAATGGGAAGTCCTTATGTAGAAATTTCATTTGCCTACGTCCTACGTTTCATATTTGTTGAACCTATATGTCTTGATCTGCCGACATGTATGTTAAGTTCGTTTTGTATTGTTTGACATTGCTCTATATGAAACAAAATCCCTATCGATGCAATTAAATTAAAGGGAAAGCAAATTAAACACATTTCTTTTATTTGCCATTGCAAAAACAACGGAATATAATGACCTGACAACTATTAGATTCGAAACTTTATACTGCAACATATCCTTTTACAAGAATGGTTTCAATTTTGATTTTACCTTTAGCGTCTATATTTCGAATTATTCAAATCATAGACCTCATCTCGGGGTAAAAAAGGTTTTAATGTAGTTGGTCGCGTAGAAATGTTTTGATTAAATCATAATCATTCAACAATGTCTTGAGTTTTTTTTATAATTATATATCATTAAAATGATTATCTACTCGTTTGTAATCTCTTTTGAATTCAATGGATTGTTGCCAGTTTTCCTATTTAATTACATTAAAAGGGTCAATTAACAAACTTTGGCTGTCAAAAGGATTAAGGGTCTTGATGCAAATTAACACCAATCTGCCACATTTGCACAATATGATCTAGTCACACCCTTTATTGTTTAGCCGATCGAGAGATAGTGTAATTAACCATTGGCTATCCGAGGTCAATATTTTAACATATCAAAGATCTCCACAACCCTGTGTCCCTTATAATCAGAGAGTGTTATTTGAATGAAGTTTCAGGTGAAAAAAAAACGGACTAGGACTTTCATAGCCCTTCATATTTGGATACGATATATCATCAAAGGTAGGCTGACAAAGAACCTTATATAACAACTTATTCTCTTTTTAGGTACTTATTATATATGACGAATTTCAATTTAAAGAAAAGAGAATACATACTTATTGGAGGAACATAACCTCTACACATTATTGACATATGTGTTGATGTTTGTTCTATCTTATTTAAAATCCGTAAATCGAATTTAATGCAAATTTGTAATAACATTCTGGAAATATGTTCCATTCATTCTTACCTTACACCAACCAGCCGATCAACACATTTTTTTTTATCTGTCAAAGGATTTAATTCAGACAAAAACACATACTTATTTGCCTTTTTCACATGGAATGTCATGTTTTGACTGAACTGCGGTGCGCTATTCGGGTCTCATTTAATCCAATTTAATCTAATTTCTTTTTATAACGAGGCTTGGCAACAATCAACAAAAAATTATTCTGTTAATGTTTTCGTATGTAAATCTTTAAGTTTGGCACATGAAACTTATAAATTTGAAAAAAAACGGATCGATAGCGATCGTTTTCTTTGCCTTTGTCCATATTGGCGTCCATATTCTTTGTTCGAGATTACTACCCGGAAGTTGAGGTATTCCGAATGTGGCCCGATTTTACAAAGGGAGACAAACCACGTTTCTGAAAAGGCCTATACTTGCGCTCATTTACACTTGAATTGTGAAAGTTCTAGAATTATTAAGAATTAACTTAAAAGTACTTAAAATTTCCGTTTACAGAGGATTTGCGACTGTAACACATTCTCATGATGCTTTAAAAGAGTGAATACTATAAGATTTGTTTACAATTAGCGATAAAACAAGGTCAGTCGAGAAACATCGGGAACCAATATAACTTGAAAAATTCTCCATTTTGAATGTTCACATTGTTAATATTGAGTAAATGACAGTATTTTTATGTGTTTCCCATAATTTTTCTAACCATGTGATCGCCACTCGTTAATCCGAACCCTTTATGCTATTTTATATGTTACTCAAATGTAAACAATGAAATTAAATAGGTGGGCACCAAGATTGTGAAAATAGTACTTTGAAAAATAGATGATAGATCGTACAGGCATTATATTGTCATGATTGTGTGGATTTTCACTATGTTTCAATATATTCTATCATAACTGCTTACTCATTTTACCGAGTTTTGAAGTTTTTCTGAGCGCAAGTATGCTTTTAACAAAGACGACATTTCACCACTTTTTTAAGACGACTCTGGAAAACACAATGTTTTCTATTATATCAGAAGATAACTTCCCAATTTCATCATGTTTCGAAATGTCGTCTGCAAACACTTTCAATTTGGGACAGTCGAAAATTTGGCATTTGGTAAAGGGTTCATAAAAGCAGATGAAAGGATTAACCCTTTGGAAGATGGCTATTAAAACCACAACCAAATAATGAGCTTCGTGCATGTTGCAAATTGAAAATCTGGAGAGTGAATATGAAATATACCATGACAAAAGCCTTATAGTGCTGGAACCAACTTCATGCCCATGCAAACAGGTAAATATGTGACTGGCCTGTGATCTAACCTGTTTACTACTCTGAGTATCTTTCCTCAACAAACAGGTAGATATGCGGCTGGCCTGTGATCTAACCTGTTTGCTACTCTGAATTTCTTTCCTCATCAAAATTAAGCAGATATTAAATGTTTTGGAAAGCAGACAACACAAAAATCTGTTTTCAGAAAATTACCCAGCATTCTAAGAGTGACCATAGAGAGAAAAGTAATGCCTCTGAGAGTCCTGTAATATCTTTTTTATAAATATTTTTTTCTAATTTTATCTAATCCTTTAGAAAAGGCTTAAGGGAGAAAGTAATTACTAAAAATTCAGCAATAATACGATATTAATCGATTAAACCAGGTTTTCAATTCAATTTTCATTTCATTATATGAACCATTCCCATGAAAGAATACTGGTAAAACCCCTTATCCCATATTACTTTACTTTGATTCATCTTCAGCAGAAATCAAGTTAGCAAGAAACAACTGTGACAAAAGGATATACAGTCAAACTTGTGTTAAGAGGTCAGACTATTGGACAGAGTAAATTGGCTGTTTAAGACAGGTTGGCTGCTTATCACAAATTGATGTAAGCTATCAATCTAACAATGGGACTTTCTGTGGTGGTTGTTTAAGGCAGGTTGGCTGCTTAAAAGGGTGGTAGCTTAACACAAGTTATATTGTAGCAACCTATCATTTGATTGCAATGATGGTGTCTAAGCAAAACTATAAAGATTTCATTCCATATTCTTTTAAATTGTTTGTTCTTGGTATAAATTTGTGACTATGAGATTGTGACTATATGATATTGTGACTATATGAGATTGTGACTGTATAGGATTGTGACTATATGAGACTGTGACTATGAGATTGTAACTATGAGATTGTGACTATGAGATTGTGACTATGAGATTGTGACTATGAGATTGTGACTATGAGATTGTGACTATATAATATTGTGACTATATGAAATTGTGACTATATGAGATTGTGACTATATGAGATTGTGACTGTATGGGATTGTGGCTATGAGAATGTGACTATAAGAGATTATGACTGTATGGGATTGTGACTATATGAGATTGTGACTGTATGGGATTGTGACTAAAAGAGATTGTGACTATATGGGATTGTGACTATGAGAATGTGACTTTATGAGATTGTGACTATATGAGATTGTGACTATATGAGATTGTGACTATGGGATTGTGACTAAAAGAGATTGTGACTGTATGGGATTGTGACTATGAGAATGTGACTTTATGAGATTGTGACTATATGAGATTGTGACTTTATGAGATTGTGACTGTATAGGATTGTGACTATATGAGATTGCGATTGTATGGGATTGTAACTATATGAGAATGCAGCTATTGCATTGCAATATTGCTTATATAACTTTGAGATTGTGACTATATGAGATTGTGACTATATGAGATTGTGCCTGTATGGGATTGTGACTAAAAGAGATTGTGACTGTATGGGATTGTGACTATGAGAATGTGACTTTATGAGATTGTGACTATATGAGATTGTGACTATATGAGATTGTGACTATATGAGATTGTGACTTTATAATATTGTGACTATATGAGATTGTGCCTTTATGAGATTGTGACAATATGAGATTGTGACTATATGAGATTGTGACTTTATGAGATTGTGACTGTATAGGATTGTGACTATATGAGATTGTGATTGTATGGGATTGTAACTATATGAGATTGTGACTATATGAGATTGCAATATTGCTTATATAACTTTGAGATTGTGACTATATGAGATTGTGACTATATGAGATTGTGACAGTATGGGATTGTAACTATATGAGATTGCAGCTATTGGATTGCAGCTATAGCATTGCAATATTGCTTATATGACTTTGAGATTGTGACTATATGAGATTGTGACTAAATGAGATTGTGACATTGAGTACATTACTTTGAGCATAATATTGAGACAACAAGAATAAGAATGTGATAATACAGATATATATATATACATTGTATATATATATTAGTGAAGACAAGATTTTCTTCAAAATACATTTCTAGTCTTAATAAAAGTGAAACTGTTCAAGATAAATAAATTCAAATGTTTTCAATGTTTTTCTTATTCAATTCAATCATGCATTTTTTTCATTGATATTTCTTGTAAATTAAATACTCCAGTAATATTAAGGTCAATAAAAAATATTTGTGCCAAATCACTTACAACACAGGAAAGTGTAAAGTCGAACAAAACTGATTTATGACATTCAGCTCAATCAGTTCAACGAGGCTTATAAATATTTTGACAAGAAATCAACCTTTACTCCATAGGATGGATCCTAATGGAAAGGTACAGCAGAAAACATTATAGAGTATGAAACCAAGGATCTCTATTTATTTGCTTTTGTGGATTTTACATTGCATCAACATCATTTTAGTTTTGTTGCAATACCATACTCATTATGATTGAGGAAGCTTGCCTGACTACTTGATTGGGCCATCAGGGTTTTCATTAAGAACCGATTGCCGATGCAAACCATCGGTTAAAATTTCTTGTGAATCGGTTACTTCATGCCCAGTAATAAAGTCTGATAAAAGAGGGTTGCCTGGCTGAATCAGCTAGATCTCAACCTGACTCTATTACTTCAAATCTTAACCCTTAGAATGCTGGGTAACTTTCTAAAAATAGATTTATGTGTTGTCTGCTTTCCAAAATCTTAAATATCAGCTTAGTTTTGTTGAGGAAAGATTATAACTCAGGGTAGCAAACAGGTAAGATCACAGGCCAGTCGCCAATTTACTTGGCAGCTGGCCGGGATCTAACCTATTTGCATAATCATGAAGTTGGTTTCAGCACTTTAAGGGTTTATGAAAAACCCTGGCCTAAAGGAAAAAAAAAGGTACAAGCAGTGTCTTGTTCTGTAATAATGGTTTTACAGTCACGATACAAAAAGCTAATGTTACTATACAAAAGAAAGCCATTTAGAGTGAAGATTAAAAAAACAGTGCAAATTTAATCATGCAGGAAATGTCTCCTTTTACAGAGTAATTCTAATTTTTTTTAATAACAATTCAATCCGAAATCCCCATTGGACCAAATGAGTACCAATCTTTTATTTTAGTCATACCCACTTTTGACTATCTACCTTACAAGCTCCAAATAGCAAGAAATGAAAAGGGTTGCTAAATACGATGGCAAAACTTTAGCTTAAGTTTGCATGCAAAATTGGATTTAAATGTTTTCACAACTTTACATTTATCATTTGGAAAAGAAGTCAGTGGCATAGAACAAAAAAAGTGTTGGAAATAGTTGAGGAAATGGGAAAGCAGCCAGCAGCATATGATCATAATATTAATTATTGTGCAGTGTGGATGAGGAAATAACAAAGCATGGATAGGTATACACTGACTGGATTAAATATTTCAAATATCATTGAAAAAAGCTAAAAACCTAAAATCCAATCAAAGATCCACAAAGACCAACAAAGACAAAGACGATCCTTTATTTCACCCTGGGGTGTCTATGGGCAAGACACATTTCCTAGCCTAACACTAGTTGAGGTCCTCCAGGAAACATATACTATAAAACTAATAAATGAGTGCTGTACATTGATAGGAAAAAGAAGACCCATTTTTATGCTGTATAATAAAGATACCATAGACTCTCAGCTCTCCAGCAGAAAAAAATAATCACGATATTGTGATATGAACTTCAACAGTTAACCTGAAGTTTACACACACACATCAACAGCACAGCATAAACATAACACCAAATTCTCGAAAAACCTCTAAATACTCAGCCAGTTAACCTTGCTAACGCATCTTTAATTGCTAATTGATACAACATACACCTTTGTGTGAAATTCACCTGCTCCCCCATTTCCTTAAAGCTTGATTGTTCTTGGAACTCATCAACCCATTACCAAACAATAACGTCATTTGACCAGTTTGTTGCAGACGGCTCTGGAAAACATTGTGGGAAAAGAAGAAATTGTTTGTTATGAGCAATTTCTCCTTTTCCCACAATGTTTTCTTCCCTATCAGGAGATTATTTTCCAACTTCATCAAATTTTGAAATGTCGTCTGCAAACTCTTTCAATTTAGACCAGGCGAAAACTTGCCATTTGGTAAGGGGTTAAATCATATCTCCCAACAACATAGTAGTTTGAAGTCGTTAAGAAAACTGCAGATTGAATTTTTGAAAAGCTGCATACTGTACCCAATCGAGACTCCTGATATGTTAACAAGCATAAACAGTGGCATCATAGTATTGATACATTCCTATGAAATAAAACAGGTAATTGTTAGATATTGCAGAATTTTTCTTATATCCTTCAATCACATTTCACACAATCATTCTTCAATCACACATCATCAACAGAAACACGATTCTCTTAATTGATAATAAGTTCATAGCACATACACAAAAGAAACCTTTAACACCCAGTCGCGAATCCAAAAGTTCATACACTAAGAAGAAAATTTACGTAGATAAAGCACTGGAAAAAAACTGAGTATATACAGCACAAGAATTCCTGCGGATTTTTGTTCCATTTAGCCTCATAGTCGACATACACAGTGTGGTTGGCAGTAGAGGTTATCCTATTCTATAAATGCTGTAGGACGAATCGAAGCCTTTTTTCCCCCTCTCTTTCTTTTCCCCCCCCCTACATATACAGAGGATATAATCTATTGGATTTTCTTTCCCAACCTGATATTCCATCGTAAATTAACGTTTCACATTATCATTCTGGTTTGATCCTTTTCCAAGTTGCTTAATCCATTTTCCCATTGTGAAATTTGTGACTGGTTCAAATTGAAAGCAGGAGAAGCTGTGAGATCAGACAACTTAAAAGGCGTTAACCCTTTACCAAATGCCAAATTTTCAACTGTCCCAAATCGAAAGAGTTTGCAGTCGCCATTTCAAAATGTGGTTAAATTGAAAAATAATCTTCTGATAGGGCAGAAAACATTGTGGTAAAAGGTGAAAATGCTCTTAACAAGCAATTTCTCCTTTTCCCACATTATTTTCAAGAGCTGTCTGCAACAAATTGGTCTAATGTCCGTGTTGTTTGGTA
Source organism: Cerastoderma edule (assembly GCA_947846245.1). NCBI lineage: Eukaryota > Metazoa > Mollusca > Bivalvia > Cardiida > Cardiidae > Cerastoderma > Cerastoderma edule. The sequence continues at coordinate 24,221,370 of OX401412.1, read as the reverse complement.
ATGGGTTAATCTATTATCCCATTGTGAAATTCGTGACTGGTTCAAATTGAAAGCGGGAAAAGCTGTGTGTCCTTAGCCAAAGAAAATAGCATAAACGACGCAAATTCTGTCGTTGGAAGCAGTTTATCTTTACGTCTTAGTGGTTTTCATAACTTCTTCACCAGATTGGTTATTATGAGGAATAAAGGAGTAAGGGGTTAATTGTGAAAGCAGAAGAGCTACTTGTTGTTTGTGAGTGAGCATTAAAAAATAAGCAGTAGAAAACTCTATATAACAGCCATTGTTATAATTACCACACCTTTAGACCCTCTGGTTAGTCGCCCAATTTTAAATTATTTTGACAGATGAGATGCCAATTTAAAATAAAAGAAAAAACACAAATTTAAGTCTCAATGATCATTCTTTTCAAATATCCTGAAAACATCAAAAAGGGATTTTTTTTTTACAAGCAGTTCACACTTTTTCTACATTCATCTTAACCCTTTACCAAACGCCAAATTTTAGACTGTCCCAAATTGAAAAAGTTTGCAGACAACATTTTAAAATGTGATGAAGTTGGGCAGTATTCTTATGATGGAGTAGGAAACATTGTGGGAAAACGAGAAATGGCTTGTGAAAAGTAATTTCTCCTATTCCCACAGTGTTTTCCTGGATCCACCAATCAACTTTTGTTATAAATGTGGTTTTGATGCCATTTCCAACCATTTAAGTTGTGTCATGATGACAGTTAATCTGATCTCGAGGATTCAACACAAGACTATAGCAACTCCTTTAACATAAGTGAACAATTTCTTTAGGTGACACTTCCATTTTGGTTCCTATATGCACACAGTCATGTGACATTTGTCGTGGCATTGATCAATTTCATAAAGGGAGACGAGTGTGATGAGTTGGGGTCTGTCCATAGAAAACTGCCTGATTGATTCCGTCCGACAGTGGACCAATTTCAAACACACTGATTGGCTGTCAAAGCAAAGCACCAATACGATGATTGATTTATCATGATTCGGCCAATCAATATAATAAAGCTTAGTGCATAACTAAGCTAAGTCCTTCACTAACATGAATGACTAAGCTTAGTATTGTACTTAGTCACTGTAATAAATAACTGATAGAGCGTCAGCAGGAGATTCAAGCAAGATTTTCCCGATGCAAACAACTGTTTAATATGTAATATCTATAAATAATTGCTTTTTAATATAGCGTGTTAATATCAATATCAAACCATGTTATTGACTTTGTTACACTTTTCTCTTTCCATGAAACAGATTAGCAAAGTATAGAACACTAATATCATTTAGATAAAATGGGGCATTTGATCATTATTAGGTTTTTTTTTTCAGATAAGCAGTATGAAATTTCAAAAAGCAGATGCCAATTGTAAATTAGAAAAAAAAAGGGGAGATGGAAAGAGTCACAACAAAGTGAAATAATTCATTTGACTTCAACACTTAAACTAAGTTTCTATTCTAAAGATGAGACTAACATAAAGCCAGAAAGATTTCATCATCAATTCAATTCAATTCTTTATTGGCAATCATCGACAAAATTTGTCTATGGCCATTTACAATAACATAGAATATGCCTCAGACAAAAAAAAAAAAGATGATCAACAAACATTGAGCACAATATACAAAAAAATGAAATTTCAAGAATGGTGATACTATAAGATCAATACTTTATTATGCTTTATTAGGGAGCATGGAATTCATCAATCAACATCAGACCTTGTGACTTCTGTACTTATGTGGCTCATCAATATAACACCCAATGTTATTAAAAAATTTCCCAAACAATAGCAACATTTGACCACTTTGTTGCAGACGACTTAAGAAAACCTTGTGGGAAAAGGAGAAATTGCCATCCCACAATGTTTTCTGCCCTATCAGAAGATTATTATACAATTTCATCATGTTTAGAAATGCCGACTGCAAACTCTTTCAATTTGGGACAGTCGAAAATTTGGTGTTTGGTAAAGGGTTATATGTCTGTCTGCTCAAATTCAGATCTAATGATTTCTATCATTTAGGGGCTGACCATATGTTTCATGAAAAGGGTAACAGACGAATACCATTATTAAAGGCACATAAAAAGGAGATTAATGCTATATAAAACTATATTAATTGGTAAACGTTTGGTCAGATTCAAATAGTTATCACCAAAAAAACTCATCAGCACAACTTAAACATGAAAGCCAACAAGAATTAACCCAGATTAACCAGTTTAATTGTGTGATTCTTTACCCCTGACATTGACAGTTGATACACAAATGTTTGAACCGACCAATCAGAATTCGTTATTTTGAATATGTAAACAAACGGGTTGTTGATAGACATGAATGAATTGGAGACAACTACATTTCAAGCACAACATAACTTATGTTAAAGGAGTCTATTTAATAGGATCTCAATGCATTCGTAAATTAATTGTCATGACTTTTATGAAAATAATAAAAGAACTCCATATACATTTTTAGTAATTTATTTCTACTTATCTCCTTTTATGTGCCTTTAAGTATCAAAACTTTATTTGTATACATTTAATCTAAACTTATTAATTCATTTTACATCCATTGTGAAGCACTTTCCTACAACTTAGATTTATCACTCTCAATTCTGCTGCCTGGTTACATAACCCGTACTCAGGCTGAATGTGGATTAATGAAAGATCGCAAGGCAGACTTTGCTTTTCACAGCTTGTGTTCCCCAGCCTTAACGCTCTATTCCTGGACCACCTTATAATGTTGATGTGATGTAAGAGAATTTTTGAAATTGCTTTTTATCAGTAATTCCTTCCTCAATCAGAACTACTCGTGTATTTCCGTGAGCTGTGAAATACACCTCGGATATAAGTGTATGGTTACAATTTTCGGGTAAATCGGCCTCCGGCGTATAACACATTTTCTAAGCGTGTACGTTAAGTAGCTCAATGTGTATGGAAGTGTTGGACATCCTTTTAAAATCATTTTTTTATCAGTTACTCATACGAAATGGCGAAATTGTTGTTGTGACATGTATAGTTGTATCCTCAATCAGATTTAACGTCTTTTTAGATTTCACATTTAAGATCTATTTTTTTAAAAAGAAAGAAAAGTGACGTCATTCTCGCGGGAAACAATATAGCATCATCCCTATTATTTCAGAGATGTTGTCATTGGATAAACCCGATGTGTTCAGATTGGGTAGATGTTGTGTTGCTTGTGCTGATAGGTCTCCTCAATCTTCTTCTACAGATGCCACAAAGTTAGATATTCTAAAGTAAGAAGTAAATCTTTTTTAAAATACAGCAAAATTCCTTGAAACATCAAGACCTCTGTTAGGATGTAAGTTCAAACCCTGATTTTGATAACGTTCTTTGCCAAATGTCAATATAATGTAATTCATTCATCTCTCACTAACAAACAAATGCATTCATGTGGGAGAGCAGTCTGAGTGGCTTGGAGAGAATATTGATTTGTCTCAAACAGGTTACGTCTCCCTTACCCTTGGAATGCTGGGTAGTTTTCTTAAAATAGATTTTCATGTCGTCTGCTTTCCAGAACTTTATATTTCTGCTTAATTTTGTTGAGGAAAGTTACCGGGTACTCAGAGTAGCAAACAGGTTAGATCACAGGCCAGTTGCCAATTTACTTGGCGACTGGCCTCGATCTAACCTGTTTGCATTAGCATGAAGAATTCTATAACTTAACCATTTACGCACTCCTCCTTAGGCCATAGGCAGTATTGACAACATGAATGGGTGCATTGACTATCAGGAAACCACATGCAAATTAATTAACATGGTATACATTACTCCAAATTCAACCAATTCTTATATAGGGTCCTGTATGGCTCGGTGGTACAAGTGGTGGACTTAAAACTTCAGGGTCCCGGGTTCAAGCAGCACTGACATCTCTGGCTTCGTGAGAGTGGCCTTTGGCAAGTCACTTCAGAGCCCTAGCCTAGTACTGGTAGATCCGGGCAAGCTTTATAAGTCACAGGCTTAGGCCTCTATCCTGTACCAAACAGTAAACGTTTCATACTTATTGAGTATTTAATTTGGATCTGTGTTTATAATTGCTTTTCATGGTACTTTTAGTCTGATCAAAGTACCCGGTAGTAGTTGTTTTTTCTTGGTTTATCAAAACCTGATCTATCAAAACCAGATCCTTAACCCCTTTGCCAAACAATAAGGACATTGCACCAGTTTGTTGCAGACAACTCTGGAAAACACTGTGGGAAAGGAAGAAATTACTCATGAGAAGCAATTTCTCCTTTTCCCACTGTTTTCTACCCTATCAGAAGCTTATTTTCCAATTCCATCACATTTTGAAATGCGTATGCAAACTCTTTCAATTTGGGACAGTTGAAAATTTGGTGTTTGGTAAAGGGTTAAATGATCGATACGTGACATTCTCATGCAAGTATTTGCAGTTCTTATTTCTGAACTTTAGTTCATACGAGAAAAGGACAATGTTTACATTAAACATATTGTAAATAAAGATTACACAGACCACATTCATGGAGTTTACGAGTAGTTTCTTGAACTTCACAATAATCAATAACTAAACTTTGGTAAGAGGCTTTTTAAATAGCACGCTATTTTAACATGCTGTACGTTTGGTAAAGTTGTCTGCCACAAGAAACACAAACATTCAGTTGTGTGCCTGTGATAGGCAATAAATGTAGGTTAGCAGGACATGTTGGCCGCATGTCACAAAGAGCTGCATTCCTTTATTTACAGCTGTTTACATGACCTGTGTTTGACTCGTCAATAAATAACTTCATTGACACAAGCTGCTGAACTGAGAAACTGTAAACCTCTTACTTCATATATAAATACTTCACTTATAACATCATAAAAGCATAAGGTTTAAAAAGTGAATGTGACAAAAGGAGAAATTACGCTGCTCTAAGGGAGAAATTTCCTTTTATACCAGAACAATTTCTTCTAAATAATACACAAATTTTGACATGTTTGTCACTATTTATATGTTGTCTGCTATTAACATTGTTATTGTTTGCTTTTATGAGGTGTGTTTATGAGGAAAATAATGAATTCATTGAGACAATGCAAAGCTCCCTGACAGGTAAAGAGTGAACATTTTCATACAATGCAAAATATGCTTGAATGAGGAAAAAGTAAGGGCCTTTCAATAAATAAAGGTAAAACTTGTATTTGTCAACACAGTGATGTGAGGTTTTCACAAGTTTACATTGCCTTAGCCATTAGAGAGCTTACTCACCCATGTTTCATTTAAGGTAGAATACCCATAATCCACCATTTTGAATTTCTTTCCTTTGTCAGATTACCTCGGTTGTTCCAGGTATACAATGGTCAAGGCCAGAACTTTTCTGTTTAAGGTGAATACTGAATAGTTCTGGCCCCAACCGATGTATACCCAGAACTATCTAAGTAATTAGACAATTGAATGAGTTTAAAAATGGGAGATTATGGGTTTCCTACCTTAATTTCCCTTTCCATACTTTTTGTCTCACTCAAACAAAGTTGCAGCACATAATTTCTATCGAAAATCATTACATCAAAATCAATTGGCGCTCATCAAAAGAATTCTTCACCAGAAAAATATGCTGCCTTTAAGACAACCATCTCGTTTCTTTCCATTTTTTATTTTTCCTGAAATGAAGTAGAATCAAACTCTCAGTGTAAAAGTATAGGGAAACAATGTCCTAAAGGTAAGCAAGTAAATAATAATAAATGTCTGTGTTAAAGCATGCTCTATACAGTATCGATTTTCTGCCATTTAAACAATCTTAAGTCTGTCACCGCCCATACCACTACACATACATCACAAATGTTGTCAACTGTTTCAAATAGTGTTGTTATCGTTTAATGCCTAGACAACAACATTTCATTTGATTAAAAAAAAAAGCTTTGTGGAAATATGTCTTTTCAAATTCTGAGATATGCTTAATAGGAAAATTAACAAAACTCACTAGACTTCCATTATTAACAACAAGGGCACTAAATAAGGTAAACAGAAAGAAATGTCAATTATATCTATGATACCAATAAGAAGCACAAATCTAACCACAAAATAATCTCAAAATTCACCATGTTCTGCCATGAACAGAGATATTTTTTCCCTTCAAGGGAGGTAACTCATATAAATCAAAGTCACAAAGACATTATCCAGTTAATGTTCTTGAACAAAATGTGACGGTTCTATCTCGACCCAATCCCCCATGAGGCACCTGTGAATCCCACATCCTAAATGGAAAGCTGAAAACTAAAAGCAGGGAAACTTTACATTCTATTAAAGGTGGCATTTAAAACCACTATGGTAGAAGTAAAAACTGCTCCATTGAAGAAATTTTGTTCTTCTGCTATTATGGTTTTTACTTGATATCATAAAGAAAATGTCATTTTTTTTCTCATCTCAATCTGCTTAAAAATTGGCTCATTTGCAACTACCCACATGTTTGAATTATGCTAAGTCCATTAAACCATCATATAACTAATAAACTTTCCATAAGGTACAGTTGGGGATAACAATTTCAAAAAGCAAAATGGGAAAATGAAGATAAAGTGCTTACGACGTGACAATTACAAGTCCTTGACACATTAAAATTGTCCTGGTTCAAAACTTGGACAAACCTACGCTATGTGGTTATGTTTTCACCCTACTTATCATGAGATATCTAAATTTTTGTATACAGTATGTCTTACAGTTGTTTATGTTAATGAGACTTTATTTACCTGTTATTAAATTTTATTATTGTTCTGGGAACCATTTAGTTTTTGTCTCTCCTGTAAAATTTTGTAAAACCAAGTTACAACCCTTTCGCGCTGAGCCATCGATTTAATCTCTAAGTGGAATATTTTATTACACACCTATCAGAGAGTGAAAATGCTAATTAATATACAGCTAAGGATATGAAGTATATCCGTTACAACACAACTAAATGATATGGATCATGTTTTTCTCTGGTGTCATTAACCCTTAGAAAGCTGGGGATTTTCTTTTAAAAATATACATTTATGTCGTCTGCTGTCCCAAACCCTAAATATCTGCTTAATTTTGATGAGAGAACTAAATGATATGGATCATGTCTTAACCCTGTCATTAACCCTTAGAATGCCGGGGATTTTTTTTTTAAATATACATTTGTGTCGTCTGCTGTCCAAAACCCTAAATATCTGCTCAAGTTTGATGAGAGAAGATACAAAGATACTCAGAGTAGCAAATAGGTTAGATTACAGGCCAGTCGCCAATTTACTTGGTGGCCAGCCTGGATCTAATGTTTGCATAAGCATGAAGTTGGTTCCTGCACTATAAGGGTCAAACCCTAACTCTGTAATAGCCCCTGTGCATGGTTTAAAAACTGTGTTCATGAACTTTGTGAAAAGACATGAACAACAAATGGTTGTTTATGAACATAAAGCTATTCTTGAATTTCAAGAACGTATTAATGAACAAGCTGTTGATGTTCATGTAAATATTAATGAAATTCATGAATAGTTCAAGAACAGTGTTGTGTTCAGGTATGGCCATTTGCTATTTGTATTTGTTCATGAGTTAAATTTCAAAAACAAATATCTTAAATCGTCTGCAGGGGAGTTCATTGCTGTTGATTGTTCCATTAACCCTTTACCAAACACCCAATTTTGACTGTCCCAAATTGAAAGAATTTGCAGACAACATTTCAAAATGTGATGAAATTGGAAAATAATCTTCTGATAGGGCAGACAACATTGTGGGAAGGAGAAATTGCTCGTTACGAGTAATTTCTCCTTTTCCCACAATGTTTTCCAGAGTCGTCTGCAACAAAGTGGTCAAATGTCGTTTTTGTTTGGGAAAGGGTTACACATCCCTTGCTATAAACTTCACTTTAACTAAATTGTTGCTTCCATTCATTATATGCTTATCTTACCTTTTTGTTCTCTGTTGTTTTATTTAGTTTGGATCGGTCATGAAATGCATGTAATTGCTTAAATTTACCTGCAGCTGAATACTTTACCATTTTAACATAAGGAAAAACATGATATATAGTTCAAAATTCAAAGTGTCAGCATGTTAGCAGATGACAATTTAATAATGTATTAAAACATTTTCTGTGTGAATCTAAAAAAAATCCATTGCAAGAAATACGTATGCTATAAAAATAGGCTTGTGATCTGGATTTCTCTGCTCAAAGTGTTATAGCAAGAAGCAATTATTAAGTTTAAATTACATATATCCTTGCCAAAGTCTTAAACTAGCAACCCAAAATCCACATATGTCTAACTTATGTAAAGCAACCACCCTTTTAAGCAGATAACCTGTCTTAAACAACCACTACAGAAAGTCCCATTGTTAGATTTATAGTGTACATCAATTTGTATTAAGCAGCCAACCTGGCTTAAACAGCCAATTTACTCTGTCCTATAGGCTGGCCTCTTAACACAAGTTTGACTGTATATATATCAGGTCCAAAACCAACCCAGATCAATAGTAATCAAGGGCTACAGTGCCAGCCTCTGGACACAAGGGTCGTGGGTTCAAAATATGTGATAAGCAGGCTCAACCTTGTAACCTTTCATAAATCCATATTTTGTGGGAGTATTTGATATGTATCTAGGCAGGTGAGAATTTTACCAAAGTTAATCAAGAGTTTATCGTTTTAAGTCCAAAAGGTTGATTTTCCATGGTTCATGGCCTTTAAGTATACAAAGGTTAATACACTAGTTTTGCCATAGTTAATCGTGAGTTTATCGTTTAAGTCCAAAAGGTTGTTTTTCCATGCTTCATGGCCTTTAACCCTTTCCCAAACAACAATTTTGGACTGTCCCAAATTGAAAGAGTTTGCAGACGACATTTCAAAATGTGATGAAATTGAAAAATATTCTTCAGATAGGGCAGAAAACATTGTGGGAAAAGGAGAAATTGCTCGTTACGAGCAATTTCTCCTTTTCTCACAATGTTTTCTAAAGTCATCTGCAACAAAGTGGTCAAATGTTGTTATTGTTTAGGAAAGGGTAAATAATGTATACCAAGGTTATTACACTGCGTTGACCTGCATATCACCAGTCAATCAACCCTTCACATACTCAACTAATTAACAATTCATTTCCTTTTTTTACTTTTTGTAAATCTAAAAAAACGCACTTTTCAGACCGCCATGGAAATGGCTGTTTGAGTTGTACTTATATTGATTACATTTGATATGTGTAATGATTGGTTCATGTACTGTTTTGTTATGACATAGCTTTATATTTTGATACATAGAATGGAAGAAAAAGAAAAGAAATAATCATTTCCGAGCCAGGGAGAAAGACATTGATTTCTAATGTAGGGAATCATAAAAGAAATGAAAAAATGTTCACAATATTTAAAAAAATAAAAATAAAAAACTACCAGTACTATCAAATAATGTCCTGAACCTGAACTGTCATGACAATTAATTATGTTCTCATTTTCCAACAGCAATCCAATAGTGGCTAAGAAATGTCTGGTTGTACAATTTACTCATAGCATTCTTTAAATATATTTAAAAAAAAAAAGCAGCAAAAGATTGAAAAAAGCAATGTGACAAATGGAAAAAATACTTTTTCAGCAACTATGAGGCATTCTGCTGCAGATATTACATGATTGTCTGCTGCAGATATAACATCAATTTGATATGATTGTCTCCTGCAGAAATTGCACTCTCAAACAAGACTGGGTCTGTCCAAACCGTTGCAAACAACGCAATTACTCCCTCATTGACCCCGTGTAGCATGTCGACTGCACAAAAGATGGCGCCTCAAGTATTGTTTACTTATTCATCACGACAGTCACATCAAAGTCAGTGGGTCAGTGGGCTTTGAAAAAGGTTACCTGCATTTTGATCTATAACGTTTATATCCTTTTTCATCATTTTATACTCGTATTGACTACACCTCTGCAGCCAAACCAAAGGACGGCTAGTCTATTTGTACAACAGGTCGAGGGTTCAGTGCAATACTGTGTAGTAAGTGCTTCATGTTTTTGAAGCACTTACTATAGTCTTGCACTGAACCTTCAAAGAGTTATTTGCTTGAGACTCTGATGTCCGTCTTTTTTTCATGCATTAAAAGTTATATTGATGCGGCTGCAGCACTCATATCTCAACTAAATGACAATAATGGAATTACAGTCAAACTTGTGTTAAGAGACCAGCCTATGGGACTGAGTAAATTGGCTGTTTAAGACAGGTTGACTGCTTAACACAGATTGATGTACACTATATATCCAACAATGGGACATTCTGTAGTGGTTGTTTAAGGCAGGTTGGCTGCTTAAAAGGGTGGTAGCTTAACACAAGTTAGACTGTAGTTGAGATAAGATATTTTTCCCACTTTCACTTCTCATAAGGACACAATGAGAATACTAAAGATCTTTCCTACCAGTAATGATACAACACAAAATATTAGGAAAAAAACAAAAATTCTCTGGGTTCAGAACCTTTAAATTTTAAACAGGATGTTTCAAAAACTATCTTGAATTATGTTTGTAGGTATTTGTAAGAATTGTCTAGATAAGCGAATTCTAATGGGTACCAACAAAATATAGTTATAAGGAATAAAGATATTTGCAAAGGAAATACAGTGAAGCCTCATTTAGCCGGACCCCGATAATCCGGATGTCTCGCAATCCGAACGAAATGGTAAGGAAACGGAATTATTTTACCAGTTTGTTGCAGATTACCTTTGAAAACATTGTGGGTAAAGGAGAAATTGCTTGTGACGGTCGACAATTTGGCGTGTGCTAAAGGGTTATAAGTATACACGTGCTTACAGACTGTTTATGTCTTAATGTGTATAAGAACATGGTCTGCTTCATAAGTCTGGATGATTCGGTCATCCGGAAATTTTGTTGGGAACGGGCATGTTTGGATTAACGAGACATCACTGTAAACCCCTTATCTGAAGCCCTATTATACGATTTGTACCATTGATATGCATTCAATCTTAATTTAAGCTACTATAGTGGAAGGAAACAGAATCATAGCATAAAAGACAACTAATGGCTTGAATGGCTATTCATCAAACCTTAGAATGCTGGGTAATTTTCTAAAAGTAGGTTTTTGTGTTGTCAGTTTTCAAAAACCTTAAATATCTGCTTAATTTTGATGAAAAAAGATACTCAGAGTAGCAAACAGGTTAGATCACAGGCCAGCCTCCAATTTACTTGGTGGCTTGTCTGGATCCAATCTGTTTGCATAAGCATGAAGTTGTCTCAGAACTATAAGGGTTAAGAATGCTCCAATAGAAGCTTTCTGAAAGACTTAAGTATCGTTTATTTAGTAACAGACTGAATAACCTATTTAACCCAACAATATATAACAACACTTAACCCCTTTATTGCGGATGACTCTGGAAAATATTGTGGGAAAAGGACAAATTGCTCTTGATGAGCAATTTTAACTTTTCCCTTAATCTTTTCTGCCCTATCAGAATGTTTATTTTCAATTTCATCACATTTTGAAAAGTGGTCTGCAAACTCTTCAAATTTGGGACAGTTGAAAACTTGGATTTTGGTACAGGATTAAGAGAGTGGTCACTTTAAATCAGATTGTATGCACTGTAATTCCAGAAGTTAGACTGCTGAACTAATTGTACTGTCAAAAAATCATTCACATGTACTAATTAGCTTGCTTCATCCTTCACCAAACAACAAAATTTTCGACTGCCCCAAATCGAAAGAGTTTGCAGACGTCATTTCAAAATGTGATGGAATTGAAAAATATGCTTCAGATAGAGCAGAAAACCTTGTGGGAAAAGGAGAAATTGCTCTTGGTGAGCAATTTCTCCTTTTACAACAATGTTTTCCAGAGTCGTCTACAACAAAGTGGTTAAATGTCGTTATTGTTTGGGAATGGATTAAGAGTACAATCTACGATTGTTACCAGAGATCAACAACATTTACATCACAGCTGTAATCTGATATTTAACCGAGATATATAATTACTTCATCTAATATTCATAATTAACCTACTTTTGAAATGACAATAACAGGATAGTATGACCAAAGTTGACTGAATACTAGATATACTCTGCAAAACGTTGTTATAATCAAGCAACAACTGTTAACCTGGTTTGGACTTTTATTCTCAAAATGTCATTACCACAGAAATAGAGAATAATAGGTTAGTGACATAAATGGGTTAAGTTTTTTGGGTAAGGCGTAGGAATTTATTTAGTGAGCCGAAGGCGAACCCAATAAATACCTAAACCAAGCCCAAAAAACTTAACCCATTAACATCACTAACCTATCATTCTGTTTATCCCGTTACATACCTTTGAACACCAAATTACAACGAAACAACAGAGAAAACAGTTTTTATAAAACGCAAATGAGTATGCATGAATAAACATGAATAGTAGTCACGAGACAAATTGTGATGTCATCGTGTTATGTCACACAATGAAATATGATGTCAAATGGTATTCTCTGTCTAAGTGGATAAATCTTGATAAGGCATATAGATAGGGGTGATCAAAAAGGTATGGTGGTGTATATGATATATATATAATGTACTGAGAGTGTTAATTGTGGAGGATATGACATGTGTTTATTTTGTGTAAAAAAGTAAAGAAACCGGAGATTTGTCTCTGAGACGTATATTTCCCTAAATATAAATTGTTCTTAAGTTCCGAGTAATACCTTTGATTTCTTCAAATATAGTAATCATCCAATGATGATTTGTAACTTGAAACATTAGATGGACCAAATAGTATCGCTTCACTTCATAGATTTTAACTAAAATGAGCCAGTTTATGCGTCGCTTGACCATATGCAAATGAAGAAGGTCACATGTCAACTAACTGTGAATCACTTTGTTTTCACGGCACACCTTTTCACGTCACCTTTTGCACCATGTAACGGGATAAATTGTGTTTTGTAAACTTTGTGACCATATTCCTCTGCTGCAGCTTTAAAGGGACTTGCATAGAGATTTTTGCTCTGGGAGTAATAAATGTTAAAAATTTGATTTGTTTAATCATTGTCACTTAACCAAATACCATTTCCAATTTCTTTGCTTCTAACTTGCTAAACCAATGTGAAGTGAGCCTCTGGGCCTGGCACAGCTATTCCTATAAAGAGCAATTTCTCCTCATGCTAAAGAAATATCTCTAAAGTATTTTCTTTAAAAGTTGAATTAAAATAAGAATAAATAAAATGAGTTGGAAATGATAAAATAGATTCATTTCATTAAGTAGTGTTGGTCCGAGAGGGAAAGACTAGATTTCAAGTTTGTAGCTTGAAAGCATACCTCCCCTTCCCATACCATTATAGGCATTTTCTCCTTTTTTCACCTCAATCATTTCCATTTCATATCTACAGTCTGTTTTAAAGAATACATATTCTATGTTAACCCATCAAGGCCTTAGAATGCTGGGTCATTTTGTGTCGTCTGCTTTCCAAAACCTTAAAGTGTCTGCTTAATTGAGAACAGATACCTAGTGTAGCAAACAGGTAAGATCATAGAGTATATTGGTGGCTGGCCTGGATCTAACCTGTTTAATTGCATAAGAATGAAGTTGGTTCCAGCCCTAAAAGGGTTGATACATTGAAAAGGACCCCCCTTCATTAGCATGATAAATGTTGACTGCACTCATTTATCTTTTGGTTTGCCTGGAGTTTATTTCCTTCTCTCTAACAAGATGTGACATACATCATTTTGACAGTGTTGACTGTAAGAATTATCTCTCAGCGCTGTTTTTCATGTCATATGTATGTGCATTTTAACACACATTTCACTCACTTCTCTAGTAGCTATAGAAGAAACTATTTGAAATTAGCACTTGCTCATTTAATCACAGGTCTTATTACCTTACATCATAAAAGAAGTGTTACATGGTATAATTTCCATTCCATTTTGGACCAGTCACATATTCAAATATGGGGGAGAGTTGTCTACATGTATCCAGAATCTAGACCATTCAAAAGGACATCTAAGAGATTGGGATTTTACCCTCTTAATTTCAAAATGTGCTGAAATTGGAAAATAATCTTCTGAGCAATTTCTCCATTTCCCACTATTTTTTCTAAAGTCGTCTGCAACAAAGTGGTCAAATGTCCTTATTGTTTGGGAAAGGGTTAAACTAACTTGTCTTCTGTGACAACATAGATTTCTAATGTTACAAATAAAACTAGATTATTTACAGCTTCCCAAACGCTGTTTATAATCGTGCAGAAAATATACAGATCTTTTGAATCACAGATATTGCGAACCATTTAAAGTGACATACCAAAGGTCATTCCCATGAAACCAGATGTATCGGTGGAACTTGAACCTGTGACCCAAGGGGTTTTAATACTTCTTCTTAAAGTCTTTACTCATCCCCCCCCACATTGGATTGGTTTGTTGTTGTCGTTAAAGATATTGTTTATAAACCGAAGTCCTTTTAGCATCATGATTTTCCCCAAATCTCTCAAAGAAAATGCTTTTAAATACATCCCCTACAAAGGGTTCAAGAACTGTGTTAATGAACTTCACAAACAGACAAATGACAAATATCGATTCATTATTACATAGCTGTTCATGAACTTGCTCATGAATTTCAAGAATATGTTCATGAACATCAAGACCAGATTTGTGAGACATTCATAAACATTTTGTTGAAATATATGAACAAGTTCAAGAACAACTTTCTGTTCATGAACAGTCATTTACCTTTCATGTCCGTGCATGGTGTTCATAAACAAATTTCTTGGTTCCTTCACAGGTAATATATTTCTCATTTGTAGTTGTTATTAACTATAGGACCAGTCCCAAGAATAATTATGAGGCTACAAGTTTAAGTGGTCTATTAGAGTGTAACTTAGTGAATGTAAGAAGAGATTAACAATAAATGTTGTTGCAGATCGGTCAAATACTCGATTAGGTTCAGGCCATTAAACTGACTAAATCCTTTGATCTGCTATAATACTCATGAAGTACGATAATCTGGCAATTGGAAACAAGGCTATGAAGTTCTATGCGTCAAATGACCATTAACCCTTATAGTGCTGGAACCGAATTCATGCTAAAGCAAACAGGTTAGATCTAGGCCACAGGCGCCAAGTAAATTGGCAGCTTGCCTGTGATCTATCCTATTTGCTACCCTGAGTATCTTTCCTCAACAAAATTAAGGCAATATTTAAGGTTTTGGAAAAGAGACCACACAAAAATCTACTGCTAGAAAATTACCCAGCATTCTAATGGTATATTCAAGTTTCATCAACAAGGACCTGTAAATTTAGTGGCTTCATCAATGCAAAGCAAGTCAACTCTCTTCCCCAATAGCAATCAAAATAATTATCATTCATAATTTCAACTTTTATTACAACTTTTTGTCTTGAGTTCTCTATTACATGTATATGAGGTACCTGTATAGCCCAGTGGTTAAGATATTGTATTTACAGTCAAACTTGTGTTAAGAGGCCAGCCTATGGGACAGAGTAAATTGGCTGTTAAAGACAGGTTGGCTGCTTAACACAAATTGATTTGCACTATAAATCTAACAATGGGACTTTCTGTAGTGGTTGTTTAAGACAGGTTGGTGCTTAAAAGGGTTGTTGCTTAACACAAGTTAGCCTGTATAACCCAAGAGTGCCAGGTTCAAGCTCTACAGAAACCACTGATTTAAAGGGGGAATCCTTTAATGAGATATTTCATAGCCCTAGCCAATAATTCATGAATCCCAGGAAAGCCATAATATCTAATGATATAACATTACTGTTGACCTGTTGTCAAATCAGACATAAAAAAGACAAAACATACAAAATGAAAGAAATTAGGACTTAAAGGTCTGTGGAGAAGTTCATCACAGGTAATTATCCATGATATTTACACATACTAACAATTATCTAAACAGCTTATTAATTACCTCTGAGAATTCCATGTTGGCATTTAAGACACAGCTTGACGAAAACACACAAATCAAAAGAGTGTTGACTTGCACCATGAATAACTCATGCAATGTCACTCACAAATTCCACAATGTCAATGTTACACTGTAAGGAATTCAAAAGGAATTCTCCCAAGAATTCTACAGAATAAGACTGCAGGGTATATTTCTATCATGATAGTGTCATTCTTCATTTATTGTATTGATAAACAGGCAAACCTGACAGGATAACTCAGGAACTAGGAAATAAAGACAAAATTGTATAATGTTTGAAGGATTTCAACAATTTTTCAGTCATAAAACAGGGTCCTGCGCTGCCCAGTGGTAACGGTAAGCTGGCAGACATAAAAATTGGCGATACCGGGCTCAAAGCCCACCACCACCTCTAGTTTCATGGGAGTGACCTTTCGCAAGTCACTTCAGAGTCCTAGCCTAGTACTGGTGAATCCAGGAAAGCCGTAACATAATTGAAAGTTGTTGTTTCATTGTTGAACACCATAAAAAGTAATATCCCAGTAAAAATTCCATAGCTGTGCTTCCTGGATTCAAAACGATACTAAGATATTTTTTATCTGTAATTTGAGTAAAAGTTGTAAATTTTACCAGTTCTAACAAGAACCACTAAAAACAACAGGAGTAATTGCATATGGACAACCATTGCTGGAAAGGTCACTTTGAAAATTAAAACTGGTGTGAATTAAAAGTCGAACAACACATGACAAAAAAGTCTGATGACGCAAGTTTCTTTAATGAATTGGATAGAGACCAACATTTTCTCAGTAGGAGCAATTTATCCTTTTTCACAATGGTTTATTAGGTCTTCTACAATAGGCACATGAAAGTGAGGTTTTATGTAGTAAGGTTTTAAACAAACAAAAATAAAGGGGAAAAAGTCTGAATTACTAATTAATTTCTATGGATGCATCGAATGCTTATTACCAACATAAAGTCCTTCACATACAATTGTCAACTCATGTATGTGTTAATATACTTAAGACCAGATGCAAAGATTAAAATAATTTTCCATTTTCGTAAAGAATCTAATATTCTTAATTTAGTTATATCTACCATATACAATCTTATATTTTTTCCATTTTTACCAAATTAAACATTTAAACAATCTTAATCATGTGTTTCAATTTTCTAATCAAACAAATCTAACTTACCATGTTAATTAAAACCTTCAATACAACAGTAATGTCACTTTCTCAACCCAATCTACCAGTCTCACAATTCTACCAATACTGTAGAATATAATAGCAATTCACAAATTAATATTGAAGTTCACATAAATATGGCCATCAATAAATCAATAATAATCGTTATAAAAGACCATGACATTAATCGTTATAAAAGTGAACACCAATACTACAACCTCTTAAAACATTTAACTCAAATATATATACTGGTAAATATGTATTAGCTTTATTCAGCCTATTACTTCATATAATACTATATTTCTTTAAGCCTTGGTTTTTAATACCTACATCACTTTGATGCATCATTACCAAAGAAAACAGTCACAATAATTTCATGCCAACTCTAATAAAGGCAAATTCGCTAACACTTTAATATGTTCATTCCACTAAATTTTCTTTACTCTCATTCAACTTATCCTTGTCCTGCGATGTTTTTTCTTATAGTGGGAGAAAAAATAATGTCTGTGCAGGGATTCAAACCCACAGTACAGCCTTCTGCCTCCTCCCTTTCCTTTCCCTTTCCTTTCCCCCTTCCCCCCACACAGGCAGTCCACTTTCCCCCAGTGGTTAAGGGATTGCACTGGTAACTCTAGGGTCCCAAGTTCAAACCCAAGACCGTGGAATACAGGCCCTACCCTAGTATTGATGAATCTCAAGAGAACCATAATATAAAGGAAAAATCATTCAAACAGGGTTAAGTCCCATACAAAACATAAGAAAAGAAATATATAGTCAGTCCAAGCATACTCAGTAAGATCTCTTACGATTTGAATCATTGCTGGAGATAAATTGCTGATGAAATATCAATTATATGTCTTAACCCTTAGGGCTGGAACCGTTTCCATGCTTATGCAAACAGGTTGTATCTAGGCCAGCCTGTGATCTAACCTGTTTGCTAATCTGAATGTCTTTCCTCATCAAAAGTAAGCAGATATTTAAGATTTTGGAAAGCAGACAACACAAAAATCTATCTTTAGGAAATTACCCAGCATTCTAAGGGCTAATCAAATAAACTTCCCTTTGAATCATGTGCCATCTATTTCGAAAGTTCTTTCTGCAATATTTTAAGAATGAAAAAGGGTTTACAACAATATCTGTGCATCAATAAAAATGAATGGGTATTCAAAGTCAACACATTATGAATAAACTTTTCATACTGTATAATAAAGAAATTGTGCAGAAACTCCTCTACAATAGAAACTTGTAAATCAACCAACGCACTTCAACTTTGAATAGCTGAGTTGCTCTTAAGATTCCATATAATATGCATGCTCATGAACTGCATGGGCGGGCATGAACAAAAAATGGCCATTCATGAACAAAAAGTTTTAATTCTTTAACATGCCAAGAACATGTTCATGGACATAAAGAACATGTTCATGAACCTCATGCTCATATCAATGAACATATTCACAGGCATCACCATGTACATGAAAATTTTCATGAAAATGTTCTTCAAATTCATGAACATGTTTGCGAATAAGTTGTGTTAATTAATCCTTCCGTTCACATTTGTTCACGTAGTTCATGAACACATTGATCACATTTCCTCTATCCTTTGCAAGGGAAGTTAGAAGTGGCCCTTTCTCATTAAATGAAAACCATAAGACCTTGATTCTGCAATCTTCAAATGTTCATGTACGTGTACTGATGAAAATAAGGGATATCTAAAACTCTCATCTCACTTTACCTACGACAAAAGCTAATTGAAAAGTCTGGTAAAAGGTCAAACTTTAATCTCGCTCATCTTATAACAATTCTTAGACCTATAAGATTCTTAAAACTTCAGAGAGACATACATGTATCTCATTGAATCTTTTGTCAAGTCACTTGGTCAAAGGTCAAAACTAGCCTTACTCATGAAATGGAAACAAATCAACTAAGCTTCTTGAAACTTCATAAAGTCTCATGTATATGAATGTTACCAGTTTACCCATGCATTCTTAAGGCACACTGTCAAAGATCAATGCTTGGTCAATCAGAATTCAAACATCACCAACTCATAAACAAGCTACACAAACTCAGACAAAAGCAATTAATTAGAATATTACTATGATAATAGTATTATCGAAGCTTATTTATTATAATCTAAAAACAACATATCATCGAGACCATGACCTTCATAAAGCTAGCAAACAAGCAGAAAAATCAAAGCTAACCATTTTAAAGTACATGCAAGACTAAACGACCTTTACCTTGTAAGGGAGCAACCAATCAGAATACACCAATAGTCACCATCCACAATCCTAACCCTTATAGTGCTGGAACCAACATCATGCTTATACAAACTCAGGTTAGATCCTGGCCAGCCCTGAAGTAAATTGGCCGCTAGCCTGTGATCTAACCTGATTGCTACTCTGAGTATCTTTCCTCAACAAAACTAAGCAGATATATAGGGTTTTGAAAAGCAGAGGACACAAAAATCTATCTCCTGAAATTTCCCCAGCATTCTGGGTTAAATGTACATGAACTCAAACAAATCAAGAGGCTGTGATGTTCACCATAATATCATCATAATCATGTAAACTCAAACAGAAACAACCAACCAGAATGCAAAGATCTAACCATCTCAAATCAAAGAACTTAAAATATGTTATCCAAAAATACCATATACAAATGCATGTTTCTTCACATCTCAACAAAGGAACTGGTACTAGCAGAAATAAGTAAGATTTAAACTACTGAATCAGTGCTATGGATAAACAGGGCTGGGAATCACGTGATCAGAAAGAATAGAGACTGCAAAATTAAATGTTGACTGTCGTCGCTTTGACTTCTTAAAACCAGTGAGTATCCTTTCATAAAGCGATTTTGTGCACGAAATGTAGCGCAAAGTACCCGCCTTTCATTCCGATTTTCTCCGCTGCTTGGTGTTATGGTGCCAGATAATCGGTTTTTTCAAACACTCGACAACAGTGTTTGAACCTCGCCAATCGCAGTTGGATATGTTCTAACAACAACTGTTGTTGAGTGTTTGAAGAAACCGCTTATCTGGCACCATAACACCAAGCAGCGGAGAAAATCGGAATGAAAGGCGGGTACTTTGCGCTACATTTCGTGCACGAAATCACTATATAAAAGAATACTCACTTGTTTTAAGAAGTCGAAGCGACGACAGTCACCATTTTACTTCGCGGTCTCTATCCTTTCTGATCACGTGATTCCCAGCCCTGATAAATAAGGATGGCAATATTTGACAGAATTTGACTTTGACTTCATTATTCATGTTTTTGTCAACCTAGTGACACTGTTTCCTGGATATGTCACCCAAAGGCCAATGCCCTCCTGACCAGGGTTTCAAAAAGCAGTTAATACAGCAAATAAAGAGTCAGGTCAACACCGTCTTCACCAAACAATAACGACATTTATCAACTTTGATGCAGACGACTCTGGATAACATAGTGGGAAAAGGAGAAATTGCTTGTCACATTTCTCCTTCTCCCACTATGATTTCTGCCCTATCAGAAGATTATTTTCTAAATACATCACATTTTGAAATGTTGTCTGCAAACTCTTTCGATTTGGAACAGTCAAAAACAAATTGGTGTTTGGGAAAGGGTTAATTAACACATTTTCTCATTGAGGGACCTTAAGAGAAAAGATTGTCCATGTAGAAAACGGAAGCAGACAGCAATCTCAAAATATGTATGAATACATTTTCCTTATGGGGTTTGTTAGGAAAAGTCTGTGACAATGCAAGAAATTCCTTGTTCAATAAATTTTTTATTTTGTTACCAATATTTTTCCAAGGCATCTTTGGAAACAGAATAAGTTAATGTGAGTATTTTTGAGAAGGTTTTCATCAAACAACAAGTTTTTATTCTCCAAAATGGAAAATGGTTCATAACAGCAGGCATTATGACAAAACTGTACCTTGTAAAGTATTCAATTACTGCGTTCATGAAATTCATGAACAGACAAAAACGAAAAATGCCAATTCATGAATACAATCAAAGGTTGTTCATGAAATTCAAGAACATGTGTATGAACAGCCAGAACAGGTTCATAAAAACATTCATAATCCTGTTCTTGATGTTCATTAACAGTTTTCTTGAAATTCATTAACAAGTTCAAGAAAAGTTTGTGTTCATAAACAGCTTTATGCTGTACAAATCCATTCAAGAAGAAATCCCTAATGAATCCTTTGTAGGGGAACTGCTCTTTATGGGTTGTTATTCACGAAGAAAGCCCTAATGAATCCTTTGTAGGGGAACTGCTCTTTATGGGTTGTTATTCACGAAGAAAGCCCTAATGAATCCTTTGTAGGGGAACTGCTCTTTATGGGTTGTTATTCACGAAGAAAGCCCTAATGAATCCTTTGTAGGGGAACTGCTCTTTATGGGTTGCTATTCCTCTTTTGTCAGAACTATTTCTGCATCTAAATAACACCTCAAAAGTTTTCTATCTTAAAGAAACTGTTTTGAAACGGTTTATTAATAAAAAAAAGTCAAATTTTAGGTCAGAATTTTTCCATTTACTAAATGTTATAAAATGTTTAGACTTCAACTTTATAGAAATATCCATTAAGAATGATTTATGAAAGTTATTAACTGTTAATGAGAGTCGCTTCCACATACATCCCCAGGCAGACACGCGAGGCATAATAAAAGCGCAGTTAGCTTACATCAGAACTATTCAGATCTTATCGCTATATTGAACTCTTTGATAATTGCATTCAGATAAGAATGAGCATCAAATTGTCTTTTTCATGCACCATCTAGAAATAAAATGTTAACCCTTAGAATGCTGGATAATTTTCTTTGATCATATTTTTGTGTCGCCTGCTTTCCAAAACCTTAGATATCTGCTTAATTTTGATGAGGAAAGATACTCATAATAGCAAACAGGTTAGATCACAGGCAAGCCGCCAATTTACTTGGCGACTGGCCTGAATCTAACCCGTTTGCATAAGCATGAAGTTGGTTTCAGCACTACAAGGGTAAATCTATTTCATTGGAACTCATTAGAATAATAGTCTCTATACGATTCAGTTTTTAATGAGTACCAACAAAATACATTCAAACTCTTCTTCTTATCTAGACCCTATTTGATCAACTTAGCATAATAAACGCTAAGGAACATAACCTAATTTGAAATTTTATGTCTAGTCCCAAATAAAAGCATCAGCAAATGGCATTTAGGAATTGCATTAGTCAAATTGCACTCTTTTCTATTTCTAAATTTTCAATAGATGCAGATTGTAGACATTACATTTGCTTATGTCACCTGTTAGCCTTGTGTTGTTATGAACCACCATAAAGAAACCAGTTAACCTATAAAAACCAGACTCCATTAACCTTTGTAGTACTGGAACAGTCTCATGTTTTATGCAAACAGGCTAGATCCAGGTAATCCGCCAAGTAAATTAGCAGCTGGCCTGTGTTCTAACCTATTTCCTACTCTGAGTATCTTTACTCAACAAAATTAGGCAGATATTTAAGGTTTTGGAAAGCAGACAAGAACAACCTATTTTTAGTAAATTGTCAAGTATTCTAGGGGTTAAAGTCTGTTTGTTAAGGTTTCATGAAACGTTCATGTAAAACTCATTGTTATAAATTCATTTTATCGAAATGAAAATGTGCCAATCTGACTTGATGACAGATATTTGTTCAAAGGTAAGTTCATATATTTTTCTAAAAGATTTTGCAACATGAGATTCAAACTTTGGTCCAATTTGGAAGAATGCACAGCAAATGATATGTGCATATAATGAAAAAATAAAAGTAATTTTCATCTGAAACACATATGACAAAATAACAAAATTGGTAAGGATAAAGTACCATTACTGGCAAGTTTTGTCACAATAGTCACTTATTACATGTGCAGTATTACATTGATAAGATTACATATGAAGAATGAGGCGACATTGTGGGCGACATTGATGCAGGGGTAGAGTGTCGGGCTCTTGTACTGAGGGTCCTGGGTTCGAATCTCCGTTAGGCGGGGTGAAAATTTGCGGGACTAACCCACAAACCAGCGCATTTACTGGTTTAGTATCTAGGAAGCACTGTCATCGAGAGTGGCTTTAAACAAGCTTTAAGCTTCCTTCACAACCGATGTAAAACATAAACATATTCGGTGAATAAGGGGTTTAGATAATAATATTGAAATATCTCCCAAACTGTTAACAGAAAATTGACTTTGCCTCCTCAATGCATCAATTAGAATATTTATGAGGATCTTTAGAAAAGAGTCAACATTTATTTAGCCTGATTGGAAGGTAAAGATTTACTTTGATTTAACCCGAAGAATGCTGGGTAATTTTCTAAAAACAGATTTTTGTGCCGTCTGCTTTCCAAAACTTTAAATAACAGCTTAATTTTTTTGAGGAAGGATACTCAGAGACGCAAAACAGGTTAGATCACACGCCAGCGCTTACTTACTTGGCGACTGGCTTGGATCTAGCATGTTTGCATAAGCGTGAAGTTGGTTCCAGCACTACAAGGGTTAACCCATTACTTTTTTTTCTTTACATATTCTTCAATTTTAAAACAACTACAGAATATCATCAAAGAAGTTTACGATAATGATTTCATTGAGTTTAGCATATATAGTACTTGTGAATTCTAGGAAAGCTATAATCAAAACTGAAAAATTGTTGACGCTGAGTTTGAACCTAAACATACTTTCTATCAGAAAAATTCATTCACCAATTTTACATTTTTTAATGCAGTTTTTTATAAAATGTTTTGTGGAAAATTGCATGTTATGTCACCTGTTTCAAGTGACTTAAAAAGAGAAATTTTTCAGCTACTTGTGATTTTGTGTCATTGCTTAATTTCAAGCATCATCAAAAAATATTTATAAAGGAATACATTCAATGTCTTATTTTGGCCGAGTTCTGTAATAGAACTTCTGCTTCATGACAGCAAAAGATGTATGTGCCTATAGTTCAATGCAAGACTAAAGGAACTCTGATCACAAAGGTGATGGACATGCTGAAATTTTGCATCAAACCCTCTTAGTAAGAATAATTGATCAAGCAAGACTTTAAGGATCAATTGATGACGCAAGTGAAATAAATACAGATATTGGTTTTAAAATGATATAGTCATAATAAGAAAGGAGAGGTATTTATGAGTCTTTAATGTCCATTTATAGGTGTTATTCTTAAAGAAAAAAGAGATTAGCAATTTCCTTCTCAATCATTACTCAGAAAAACACATTTGCCCTGCTACCCCATAAAGTAAAATTTCATATAGAAATTTGTAGCAGAGGAAAGAAAAATCTATCAAGAACAACGCTCATTTCATGATATTGCATAACAAAAACATTGTGACAAAAGACCTGTTCTTAATGTTCAATAAATTATTGAATATGTTCTTCAAGTTTATTAAAAAGTTAAGAAGAGCTTTTTGTTCATGAATGGCCATTTAATGTTCATGAATGTTCATGAAGTTCATGAATAAGTTCTTGAATCTTTCACAGGGGCAGTTTCTGAAAGTGCAGACATGTCAAACCACGCATTATTCTTTATTCTCTTGTCTACACCTCAGGCTCAATGGCCTAGATTATATGAAAAAGCATTTTAAATTGTTCATAAAAGTGGTAATCATTTAATTCTCATTACTCAAATCTTTTTTTCTTTTTACAAGTTGTCTCTTTTTGAACTGGCAGCATACTTTTATTCGTCTCCAGCATTAAATAAACATGAAAAAACATTAATCATATTGGTTCCTCCCTTTTCTCAATATGCATCCACTCAAACTTCTTTAAAGAAAATTATGTTTGAAAAAATATTAAGAGAACAAAACTGAAATATGGTTAAAAAGAATTAATTGAGATCTATACAAGGACTTAAATGCATTTTAATCAAAAACATTATTATTCATTGTTACTCTTACAAACGCACAGAGAGTGATATATATATAACAACTACCGGTATTTAAAAAAGTATTGAGACATGATAGAAGTTTGAGTGATTAAAAACAGTTGACTATAGAAACAGAGACAAAAGAGAATGAATATGCCACAATTGAGAGATTTCTCTCTTTGCTTAATAGATTCTACTCAAATCATGATATAAATGTTAATGCTTTTATTTCAGTAGGTGTCAACTGCTTTTGCATTCACATGGAACCGGTTCCCTTATCCTATTTACAAGAAGGGGTCAAAGTAAAAATTGAATCAAAGATCAACTCATTCATTGACTTATCACAACTCTTTTTGAAAGATTCAATAACTTGTTCATAAACTTCATGAACACTTATGAATATTAAATGGTAATTCATGAACACAAAGTTGTTCTTAACTTTTTCATGAACGTCAAGTACATTTTCATGAACATCAAGAATGGGTCCATGAAAGCGTGCTTAAGACTCCAACCAAAAAATGCATGTGTTCATGTGAATATTGTTTTCAATGGCTCTTATTGAGGAAACAACAATAAACATGTGTGGTTGGGGGAATGCCGAATGGCCAAGAACCACATATTGTTCATGAACGGCCATTGTTTGTTCATGTCTGTTCATGAAGTTCATGAAAATAGTTTTTGAATCTTTTACAGGGAAATACAACATACAGTATGTCCTTTACATGCATGGAGCACTTTAAGCAGCATTTAACTGAACTCTTTAGATGGGGTGGAAGGGGTTGGATTTGTTAATTTTGATTTAATAATCTTCCCAATTGAAATGAATATCACAAATTTGTCTAGAGTATAGTGGGTTAAACCTTTTCGCATTTATATTAAATGGTTATTTGAGATCATGGCTGTAATTAATTCTAAGTTGATTGTGAAAGTCAAATAATGATATGTAAATTGAGAAATGAAAATGAGCATAAACCAATATACATTGAACTAACTAATGCAAATATTATAGAATGTGGACAAATGAATGGAAGCTTCTATGACGCCTGAATCTATTTAAGCCGGAATATGAGTCAACCTTTTGATATCAGATCATTGAAACCATTTCCCTTCATTAACCCTAAAATTGGCGGCTCATGCCCTGTGATCTAGCCTGTTTGCTACTCTATGTATCTTTCCTCATCATAAATAAGCAGATATTCAATGTTTTCGAAAGCAGACAACTCAAAAATCTATATTTAGAAAATGAACCATGCATTCTAAGGCTTAATGAGGACCCTCGTGACATGTCAAGGACCCTCAAGACATGTCATTCAGAATGTTCAAGTAGGAGCTTCAAGGAATGATTTAATTGTAGTCTTAATTAAGATAATTTAGTGTCAGACTAAATAACTTTTCAGGCACTTTTGAATAGTGGTCACTTAAAACAAGATCGCTGGAAATACTGTTGAAAACTGGTTAAATGTCTATAAAAGCCAAACAGATTTCAATATCCTTCTACACAAAACCATGCACCAGGCAGGTGTAAGTACATGTATGATTGTGTATCACTCACGCCGAAAAAATCAGCCGACAAGCGGCAATAAAAAAACACCAAACTTAGACAGTCCCTTACGTTTTTTGGTATTACATGAATGGATGTTATACAACTTTCTGAATGGAGAGAAGGCCTACAGTCACTATCTCACGTCACAAGTTGTAAACGAGGTCACCGTCTACCGTCAAAGTTAACCCTTTACCAAACGCCAAACTTTTGACTATCCCAAATTGAAAGAGTTTGCAGACGACATTTCAAAATGTGATGAAATTGAAAAATAATTTTCTGAGAGGGCACAAAACATTGTTGGAAAAGGAGAAATTGCATGTCACAAGCATTTAAGATTTCTCTTTTTCCCACAGTGTTTTCGAGAGTCGTCTGCAGCAAACTTGTCAAATATCATTTTTGTTTGGTAATGGGTTAGCAGGCCTCTAGGCTACAACCTGTCATTAATGCTACGGAAATGAGACAAAATATTCTTATGTGGACAATTCATGGAAAACCACAGTAAGTCCCTCACTTTTGTTAAGGACTCTTTGTAGTCTTGCATTGTGCTTATGATATTATTTGTCATATAACGTAGGCCACAAATCTCCCGCTTATTAAAACTCTTTGCTTTATGATATAAATCTATCTAAAATTTATAAACCTATAGTGCCATTGCTGATCTGGAAAACAATAACCTCTTACTTAAAACTGCTTGTTCAGAGATGAGATATTCTAATATTAAAATGTTATTCACTGAGAGACAATAGAGGTATTTTGTTATTATCATATGATATTAAATAATTCAGGAAAAGTCAATATATCTATAAGTATACGAACACTCTTTATGTCGTAGATCTAAAATCCATTGTATTATAATGCTTTAGGATCTAAATACAATTATATACAGGGCGGTCGCCAGTGATACATACTTCAAATGTGAAAGGGTTTGATGTTATGCATTGCCCTATATCTCCAAAATTATGCCAAATTTCACCATTTTCACTTCTACTTATAAATTGTCGCGAGGTAAGCCCAACAGACCCCTATGAGAGAGAGGATATACCCGTTCCTGCAGCTAAAGCAGCAGCAGCTAATGCCAATAACGGATGAAAGAAATATCTTTTTTTTTATATTGTGAAGAAACCATTGTGTCAGAGGGATCAAATGCTTTTTATATGCCTCCTCTAACATGGTGAAAGTCAAATACAATGGGACATTGCATTTTTGGCCGGATACAAAATATAGGTTACAAAGGAATTTCCATTATTCATGGGTATATATTAGTAAATAACTCCATGGTTAAATGCAAGACTGTAATACGACCTTCACTTAATTCTTAACCATCATATATCATAGTACACAACAATACGCTTACCTAGAAATTCATATTTTGTAAGTATATAAAGACAAAAAGAAGGAAGAAGTTGACTGTAAGGTTTTTGCTATGGTAACGAAACGTGACAACCTTGACAAGTAATAATATTCAAGGTTGAATGTAGTATACTGTTACCATAATGCACCCTGGTGAAAATGTGACAATGATATTGTTTCCCTTCATGGTATGAGAAATCTTAGTCAAACTAATTTGAAGCAATCCGGAAATATTGAGATAATTTTGCATTGGCCAATTACTACATCAGAAAATTAAATGCAATCTTCATGTCAAATAGGTTTGACTAGACAAACCTGAGCCCTACTTAAAGCTTTTGTTTAATCCCAAGAAAATTGTACATTTCAACTCAATCGACTGTCCCAGATTGAAGGAGTTTGCAGACAACATTCTAAAATGTGATGAAATTGAAAAATAATCTTCAGATAGGGCAGAAAACATTGAGGGAAAAGGAAAAATTGCTCATTATGAGCAATTTCTCCTTTTCTCAATGTTTTCTAAAGTCATCAGCAACAAAGTGGTCTGTCGTTATTGTTTGGGAAAGGGTGAAATGAAAAGTTTGATACAGAATTAATACACCATACAAAAAAAGACATACTAAAGACATTATAAAAAGTATTGCGTGAAGTTACAGTGACATGACCATAATATAGCAATTGATATATTAAGACTTTTGTAAGGTATCTCTGTATATTTGACCTTATGATTTCATAATTTTGAGTTCTTTGACAAGTCCAAATTTTTAATTTTGAGGGTTCAGCGCAGCGCAATGTTATAGTAAGTGCTTCTCGTTTATGAAGCACTAATTATAGTATTGCAAAGGACCATTGATTTTCTATGTGAAATAAAATAATAAAACATGTTGGCAAAGAGAAAAATATTTTGAAACAATTATTTTGTCTGACGCTAGTGAGTCATTATGTAATGGGCCAACAGTGGTGCAGTGGTAGAGAGTCGGCCAGCCTCTTGTTCTGAGAGTTCAAGGTTCAATCTTCATTAGTGGTAAGACACCACAACCTATACATGTATGAGGGAAAGGAGTGAAATATCAAAATCATTATTTCTTTTTGTCATATCATACAATTATCCTTTGAATTTCCATGCTACTTGGACCTGTATTAGAATTGAGCATAGAGATGAAGCATTGAGAGGACAAGTTGAAATAGTTGAACTGAGGAAACATGAACATAGGCCATGATCGTAAAAATGACATACTGGCACACTTAAACCCTTTATATATATCTTATTACTTCATCAGCATTATATACCGCATCAAACTTCAAGTACA
Source organism: Cerastoderma edule (assembly GCA_947846245.1). NCBI lineage: Eukaryota > Metazoa > Mollusca > Bivalvia > Cardiida > Cardiidae > Cerastoderma > Cerastoderma edule. The sequence goes on along the minus strand of OX401412.1, from coordinate 24,192,321 downwards.
TTAATGTATAATAAATGTCTAACACCCTTTTGATCGAGCGATATTTCCATACTTTTTTATTTCAATTTGTGAAATATTTGGATTTCCCTGAGTGTGTTAATGTTCAGATGATTCATTTTTTGTACCACTGAAATATCATACATCAGTGTGATAAAGCAAAATCCAGAGTGAGATCAATTTCTTGCAGAGCTTTATATTCTGACAATGTGTGCTCTTTAATGGATGCATCTTGTTAAAGCCTGTGGTCTTCATCAATTCTACACTTGTCTTATCTTTATATGATTGCACAAATCGAGGTAGCAAAACTTTATAGTAAGTCTTTCCCAAACAAGCAGCACAAAACAATAGTCTTGTGCTGAACCCTTGAAATATGGAATATAATTAACAGATAAACTAACATAATCCCAATAATCTATCCCTTAGAATACTGGGAAACTTTTCTCAAAATAGATTTTTGTGTTGTCTGCTTTTCAAAACCTACATATGTGCTCGATTTTGATGAGGAAAGACACTCAGAGTAGCCAATAGGTTAGATGACAGGCCAGCCACCAGTTTTTTTGACGGCTGGCCTGGATCTAACCGGTTTGCATAAGCATGAAGTCGGTTCCAGCACTATAAGGGTTAAAAAAAACTGTCACCTTAAAAAAAACTGTGTTCTTTCCAGCTTGATAACAGCTATGTATATGTGCCAATTTTTTCTATATGATTCCCATCCCAATGGCCCAGAATTTACCCAGAATTCCATGTGGTGTTAAATCTATCTATATTTATCTATCTATATACAGTCCAACTTGTGTTAAGCAACCATCCTTTTAAGCAGCCAACCTGCCTTAAACAACCACTTCAGAAGGTCCCATTGTTCGATTTACAGTGTACATCAATTTGTGTTAAGCAGCCAACCTGTCTTAAACAGCCAATTTTCTCAGTCCCAAAGGCTGGCATCTAAACACAAGTTTGACTGTATATGCTAAATCTGGAACACTATAACAACTCTGAGGGTTTATTACACACCTATAGTAAGCCATTTACTATTGAGAAGACTTATTCCAGCCAACTAAAAGTAGTTTGGTGTACACATTTCTTTGCAATATGATTTTTTTTATGGGTTTTACATCACATCAACATTATTTCAGTTATGTAGCGATGTCGGACTCTTAATGATGGAGGAAGACCCCATACTCAACTACCTATAAGGGCTGGTCAATGCGGGTAGAACCATCGGCATTCCGTAAGCCTGTCGGGAGACTGCCTCTCATGAAAATCCATATCTCTCTCAGGAATTGAACCCACGCGGAGAGGGGCCTGTGATTTCAAGTTCTATACTCTAACCACTAGGCCACGGAGGCCCCAATATGATTGGAAGTCAAAACAACCAGAGATAATGCACTATACAAAAGGTTGAAATAGTGGAGTAATGTGTATGTGAAATGTGTATCTTAGAAGCAACCAGTTGATAAATGCTGCATTATAGTCTATAAATCACACTTATCTCGACATTACCTTAAGTACTTTGATTTATATTGCGGGGAAGGCCGCATAAATTATAATAACAAATTTCTTCCGGTCTCTCACACAAACATACAGGCATGCTAAACTTGCTTGTGATTTCGGTCCAAACACACACAAACAATTCTGACAGTTAAATGCCCCCCCAAACATTTATCAACGTCTGAAATTGCCAGATTTCATCCGCGAAAGTCAGTCAGGACACCCAGTCTCATATCTTCAATTTAACCACTTTGTTATTCAAACCCCTTTCTCTAGTAACCCATTAAAAAACAATACCAACATTTGACCACTTGCAGAAGACTCTGGAAAACACTGTGGGAAAAGGAGAAATTGCTCGTAACGAGCAATTTCTCCTTTTCCCACAATGTTTTCTACTCTAACAAAAGATTACTTTCCAATTTCATCAAATTTTGAAATTCGTCTGCAAGCTCTTTCAATTTTGGACAGTCAAAAATTTGGGGTTTGGTACCTTTCTTAGTCCATCTGCTACAGATGCCTTTGAAAATTATTTTAAAAAAGAAATAATTGCTCATAATTCTTTTGTCATAATAGTTTCTTCAATTTTCAGCAAAAACATGTTTTCTTCCTTTATATTTTTTGTGATTTTCAATTAGGAATAGTCACAAATATAACAAGAGGGAATTGCTTTGGTAGGCTGGCATAATGTTATCACAGATAGGAATCTCTCTGGGATTTCTTGCCCATTCAATTTAATATTCTGAGGGATTATTAACCCTTAGAATGCTGGGTTAATTTTGATGTGGAAAGATACTCAGAGTAGCAAACAGGTTGGATCACAAGCCAGCTGCCAATTTACTTGGTGGCTGGCCTGGTTAAACCTGTTTGCATAAACATTAAGGCGAGAAGAGCACTACTCACTATATGGTAAAGTTCAATAGCATGCTGATTTAAACCTTTACAGACAACATCATCTAAATCTATGTCAAAATCAAGATAGAACCAAGCAGGACCAATCTGATTTAGGATAGAGAACATTGTTGGAAAAATCAAATTTGCTGTTTTGTTAACAAATCAATTCTTTTTGCAAGACTATCTATTCCCTTTTTTTTGCAGAGATCAATAAAATATACTGGATTAATCTGTACAGGATTCAATCTCATATCTCAAAGCTTCAATGCAAGACTAGAAGCTCCTTCACATATGTGTGAATTAAGGACTTGATGTTTTGCATTAGAACCTCTATTCACAGTAAATGACACTGAATAATGAGGCAGAGGTAAGTTGCAGGATTCAACATTAACAATTGCTAGGACTTCTGAGGACCTTTATTATAAAGGAAGAATCCCCTTTGGAATGAATGGTGTTTTAACCCATTTCCAAACAATAATAACATTAAACCACTTTGCTGCAGACGACTATGGAAAACATTGTGGGGAAAGGAGAAATTGCTCTCTAAGAGCAATTTCTCCTTTTCCCACAAGGTTTTCTGCTCTTTCTGAAGGATATTTTTCAATTTCATCACATTTCGAAATGCCGTCTGCAAACTCTTTCAACTTGGGACAGTCGAAAATTTGTTGTTTGGGAAAGGGTTAAGGTGCATCCACAGCTAAGGTGAATCCCCTTTGGAAGTCTGGGGTTTGAGAGAGTTTCACAGTTAATCACAGGGACCAAAGTTGTTTGACATTACATTTATCATCAATATATAATGATAATAATAGTCAAACTTGTATTAAGAGACCAGCCTATGAAACTGAGAAAACTGGCTGTTTAAGACAGGTTGGCTGCTTAACACAAGTTGATGTACACTATAAATCCAACAGTGGGACTCTCTTGAGTGGATGTTTAAGGCAGTTTGGCTGCTTAAAAGGATGGTTGCTTAACACAAGTTGGACTGTATAGGTATGTCTAACGACATAGGTCCCTGTGAGTTAATTGGTACTAGTATTGCTTTATTATTTCTAGTTATACATCTAGAGGATTATTTCTATTTAATTATTTCAGTTATGTAGCGATGCCCGACTCTTAATGATGGAGGAAGACCCCATACTCAACTGCCCATAAGAGCTGGTCAAGGCAGGTAGAACCATCAGTATTCCTTAAGTCAGTCAAGAGACTGCCTCTCATGAAAATCCATATCCCTCTCAGGATTTGAACCTACGCGGAAGAGGATTAATATAAGTTGAAAGAATTTACGCATCAAAATAAATACATAATAAATAAGTATTAACTTAACTAAAACACTTACCTAGAGAGAGTCAATTTGCATCCGTTTGTAAGATACAAGCACGAGACAACCAGAGCACGCAACCAAAAGGACCCATGGAAATATGAAAAAGAAACAGGAAAACAAAGAATGAGCATCAATCTACTTAACTAATATCTTATAGACATTTCATATTGACCAAATTCATTGAGAAGGTTTACATGTACCCTTAGAATATTGGGTAGTTTCCTAAAAATAGATTTTTGTGTCATTTTCTTTCTAAAACCTTAAATATCTGCTTAATTCTGTTGAGAAAAGATACCCAGAGTAGCAAACAGATTAACTCACAGGCTAGCCGCCAATTTACTTGGCGACTGACCTGGATCTAGCCTGTTTGCTTAAGTATTAAGTCGGTCTCAGGACTTAAAGGGTTTATATCATATTGATATTTCATATTGACCACATTCAGGGAGAAGGCTAAGGATGTTACAAAGGTCAATGAAATTTAAATGGCAATACTATATGACCAGAACTGACTGATAGGAGTCGGCTAAAACTGGAAACCGAAGACTCCAAACCAAGATAACAGTTCCAAATAGAGTATCCAGCGTAACCTTAATATGGACTCACAAAACCCTTTTTGAACCCATTCCCATATCACAGGTAAAGGGTGATTGATGGTTTTAATGTTAATGTATCATTTGTATCATAATTTATGGGCATCTCATAATATTGGTTTTTTGTGATTTATTGATATGAAATAGTTCACATGTTTTAAGAAAATTTGGAAGGAGATACTTAGTTTGTATACATGTATTTGTGGGGAGGGTAGTGCAGATGGCAAAAAGATTCACCGGAGGAAGAGGGAGAGATGCACTATTGGCCATTTCCCTGTACCCCATGTAAGCATCAATGATTGGTTGAAATTGATAGTTATATCATACAACAAAATATATCAAGAAAAAGGTATGTTTTGTTAATGATGTATGTCAGAGAGGTAGAAATCATTGTGTCACAAGGATAAACTCCTCTTTAGAAGCAATTCATCCTTGTGTCACAGTGGCTTCTTAAGTTGTCAATCAAATAAATGAGTCCATGAGAGGTATGAAGGAGAATACTCTGGGTTAACAGGATCTCTTTTCAATCCTTAATTGACCCTTTTATGTAACTTCAAGCCAATTAACCCTTAGAATGCTGGGTAATATTTAAGAAACAGTCTTTTATGTCTTCTACTTTCTAAAACCTTAGATATCTGCTTAATTTTGATGAGGAAAGATACTCAGAGTAGTACTCAGAGAAGCAAACATGTTAGATCACAGGCCAGCCGTCAATTGACTTGGCGGCTGAGATGGATCCAACCTGTTTGCAAATGCATTAAGTCGATTTCAGCACTATAAGGGTTAAGGCCCTAAGGTCCTGCCTCACTAAAGTTTGTATGATAGATTTCCTTGTAGTCGTTTATTGTACTAAGAGTGCGTCAGCACCTTAGTCCATTGAATTTACATACCACTTTTTGAGGGACGGTACTTTATCGATACACAAACAGCGGTCTGACCCAAATTACTCATTAAACATCCGCCTTCACAGTGTGGACTAATACCTTCTTGGAACTAGTAATGTAGTCCGGATTTACTCATTTTGTTTTGCTATATACATGTATTATCATAACTGTTTCCTCATGGGAAATCATAAAATGTCAAGATGTTCGAAAAATAGACTATCGTTCAGTCTCTGTTCACAGAATTAATAATTATAGTAATGGTGGTAAAAGGAGTAGCTGTTTTCCTTGAGATGTTGCCCAAAGAAATTATTAAATGTATCCTCAATCATCTTGCTTTAAACGCACCTCAGTCCTTCAGTGCTATCAGCGCTTTGATTTACAATAGCAGTACCTCAGGACAGCATTTACTGAGTTATGAACAGAAAACAGATATTTACCTATGAAATCATAATTCAAAGGACATGCCTATTTTTCATTTACATAAACAGAATTTGAGAATCAAGGGTTTCAACAATTTTGTACGTTAAGTCACGAATGTAAGTGTCAGACAGGCACCATGTGCCAAAGCCCGATGTCTTAAGGGCTGAATTACTCTGCTACATTGGTGTTCAAAAACTACCAGTACTAGGTTGGGACTTTAATCTTAACCATGGTCACTCCTGGATATATTGATATATTTTAAGCCTCTTTTGGTATCTAACCAGGGTTGATCTAAAGAAAATAACCTCTGCTTACCACAATGTCAATACCAATCCCCGCCAAAGGTATTTATCACAATCTCTCAATATCATGGTTTAGTCACTGCTATGCAATGATTTATTTATTAAAGAAAAATCAAACCTGTTTCCTTAACTCTGAGTATTTTCCTCAAAAAAATTAAGCCGATATTTCAGTTTTAGGAAAGCAGACATAACAAAAACTATTTTTAGAAAATTACCCAGCATTCTCAGGGTTAAGTTTGTGACCTGTAGAAGCCTCATCAAAGAATATCGTTCTTCCATAACATTAAGGGTTTATCGCGATACTATAGTAAGTGCTTCATGTTAATGAAACACTTAATATAGTCTTGCATTGAATCCTCAATAAAGGATTTGCGACTGATCCAGCAGACTACAAAAAGACAGACAAATAGGATAAATTGCTCATTAAATTAAATTACAATGGTGCTGAAATTACAATGGTGCTGAAATTACAATGGTGCTGAAGTTACGATGGTGCTGAAGTTACAATGGTGCTGAAGTTACAATGGTGCTGAAATTATTATGGTGCTCAAAAGGCGCCTGCAGCAGATGCCCTCAAATGAAGGGTTATGGAGTAAGGAGTTAAGTTTTGAAATGGTGGGCACTGCAAAGTTATAATGAGGTAATCTCAAAGGTTCAATGCAAGATTATAGTAAGTCTGTCAAAATCACAAAGTACATACTAGTGACACTGGACCTTCAATCTATAACCCTTTACCAAACGCCAAATTTTCGACTGTGCCAAAAAGAGTTTGCAGACGGCATTTCAAAATCAGATGACATTGAAAAATTATCTTCTGATAGGGCAGAAAACATTGTGGGAAAAGGAGAAAATGCTCGTTTAGAGCAATTTCTCCTTTTCCCACCATGTTTTCCAGAGTCGTCTGCAACAAACTGGTCAAATGTCGTTATTGTTTGGTAATGGGTTAACTACTGTATGTAGTAGAACATAGAATCATAATCTGTATCAGTGCAAAAAAGTTAAACCTTTCACTTTTATACTCATTCTTGACGCAGACGACCCTAGAAATAATTATGATAAAGGTCTCGTCATGAACAGTTTCTGCTATTTGCACAGATATAACAACAGCAATATCCTCAGAAAGAAATGTATGTGTTTTTCGTTTTCTTTATCATTTTTCTCTATTATTGCGTTAGTTGGTCGAGAACCAAAATCACATTGGAGGAAATGGTTCAGAAGTATTTCTCACAGCTGCTTAAACCAAACCATCTTGATTTATCACACAGAAGGCCTCTTTGCAGTCAGAAGTCTTTGGTAAACTTTGTGCTGTTTAACCCATTACCAAACAAAAACGACATTTTACCACTTTGTTGCAGACGACTCTGGAAAACATTGTGGGAAAAGGAGAAATTGCTCGTCTAGAGCAATTTCTCCTTTTTCCACCAAGTTTTCTGCCCTATCAGATGATTATTTTTCAATTTCATCACACATTGAAAAGTCGTCTGCAAACTCTTACAATTTCGGACAGTTGAAAATTTGGTGTTTGATAAAGGGATAAAAGGTTCTGTTAATTTGGTGACAGACATACTTTAATAATGTCTGATATCAATGCTAATGCATAATTCTTTTTCAAAAGTAGGAGAATGAATATTGCAAAAAACATGCAAATGTTTGCTTCATTAAGCTGCCATCTGGTCACGCTATATTAATTCTTCAATAGAATTTGACAAACAAGAAGTTAAATGGAAAAATTACCTAGCTTCATTCCAAAATTCAAATACGATTAGTGTTTTAAGCCATTGTCTCTATTTAATTATCTTTGATAAAGCCATGTTGCCATTGACTACTACTTGGGTTGTAAGGAATCTTAATTATAATTTTACCTAAGGCTTATTTTACACCTTACGCAGATGCCTCAACAAACAGATCTTACAAAAGAAAATAGCTCAAAATAATGTGTGTTTTTTCCCACAATTACAAAGCAAAGATGCCTCAACAAACAGATCTTACAAAAGGAAATAAGCTCAAAATAATGTGTGTTTTTTCCCACAATTACAAAGCAAGTAAATGTTTGTTTTTTCCATACTCTAAAATCGTCTCCAACATTTGTTTTTCTTCATGAACAGGACCAAACTGTCTTATATGAGAAGCATGAATTGAAAAATTAAAGGAACGAAATTTAAGACTCCCCAGAAGTACAAATGATACATGAACTACTCTCATCTACTGCAATTAATGACAAGAGGCCATTCACAAACACAAAGCTTTTCATGAAATGTTCAAATGGATTTCAAGAACATATATGTTCATGAACATCAAGAACAGGTCCATGTTTTCATGCTACAGTCAAACTTGTGTTTAGAGGCCAGCCTATGGGACTGAGAAAATTGGCTATTTAAGACAGTTTGGCTGCTTAACACAAATTGATGTACACTGTAAAAATCCAACAATGGGACTTTCTGAAGTGGTTAAGGCAGGTTGGCTGCTTAAAAGGATGGTTGCTTAACACAAGTTGGATTGTAATTTAGTTACACTTTGATTTGATTCATCCACACAATTTCAATATTCTAATCACCAGACTAGTGCCAAAATTTGTTTTCCTGATCATTCATGGAATGGTGAAGGGTAAAAAGTACCGAGTTCAGGTGAACTATGTTATTTATCACATTAGTCTCTGAATATCATGGTTTAGTCACTGTTATGCAATGTTTTATTTATTAAAGAAAACCCTATCATGGTCAGCAACAATCCTGAATACATCATATTGGTTTATGAAGTTATAGCATTTTCTGCTCAGGTATACATTTGTACATGGTATATATATCCATGATTTTTACATGAACTTTAGCTACTAATGTAGTCCAGGGTACAGTTTTACTAAACAGTTTACGCTCAAGATTTGCGTAACTCTAAAACAACAATTCCTCTTATTTCAATATTGGGCTTAGCAATATTGCCAAGTAACACATCATTGGAATCGTCTCTCTGAGACGCTTCAAATGACGTGTCACATTGCAATATTGTACCTTCATTTAAGATACTATCCATGTTTATCAGTTTTGACTTTCGTAAAAATATTTGTTGTTTAGTAAAACGGTACCCAGAGGCCTGTTTCTCAAAAAAAATATAACTCAACCCTTAAAATGCTGGGTAATTTTCTAAAAATAGACTTGTTTGTCATCTGCTTTCCAAAACTTAAATATCTGCTTGATTTTGATAACAAAAATTACTCAGAGAAGCAAAAATGTTGGATCACAGGCCAGCTGCCAATATACTTGGATCTAACCTGTTTGCATAAGCATGAAGTTGGTTCCAGCACTATAAGGGTTAAATGTGTCTAAATTTCATGTGGTGGTATATGATAACCCATGCTTTTATAATGGCCTTACGTGTAACACTCAGAAGAGATCTCCCAGCCAAAGACCGAATGTTTTGGACATGCGCATCCGCTAACTGCAATTTCTCTGCCGAATGTTAGACGTGACACCGTTATAGAGCATGGGTTAGCATATATACAACCAAAACCAGAAAGTTGATGGTCAACTCGTACTGGGTATATAATGTTACTATCATTGGCAAAAGTACAGTCAAACTTGTGTTAAGAGGCCAGCCTATGGGACAGAGTAAATTGGCTGTTTAAGACAGGTTGGCTGCTTAACACAAATTGATGTACACTATAAATCTAACAATGGGACTTTCTGTAGTGGCTGTTTAAAGCAGGTTGGCTGCTTAAAAGGGTGGCTGCTTAACACAAGTTAGACTGTAAGTGAAAAAAGCAACAATAACTATGGCAGGGCCATTATGTTCGGGCATAAGATTTTAAACATTGGAAATGTGATTATCCACCTGCTTTACAGAGTTGTCATTTGTTCCTTTCTTTGTATAAACTTTGTAATGTATCTTAACCCATTACCATCAAATAACAACATTTAACAAGTTTGTTGCAGACGGCTCTTGAAAACATTGTGGGAAAAGGAGAAATTGCTCTTACCGAGCAATTTCTCCTTTTCGCACCATGTTTTCTGATCTATCTGGAGATTATTTTTCAATTTCATCCCATTTTGAAATGTCGTCTGCAAACTCTTTTTTATTGCGGATAGTAAAAAATTTGGCGTTTGGTAAAGGGTTAGGTAACCTTTCTTTTAATTGCCATATATGTACCTCCCCATTTACCTTTGAGAAAGCAATCAGTGCAGGTAAGTTCCCACAATTTGATTAGAAATAAACAGACTTACAAAAATCAATATGGTATGTTACAATTGGTATGGAGCACACAGTCATATAGTTATGACAAATTCTACCAATAGCTTGTTCACAATTTTTCTATGAAATCAGAATGTTCAGCTCACTAATGTTTATGAGAAATATTGCTGTTTAGCGCCATAACCTATATTTACATGTAAGTTTATGTCTATAGCACCAACGAAGGTAAAAAAGGTTCTTTGAACAGAAAAAATACATTATATAAGCATGATACCTTTGTGAACTTAAATTTAATAACGTTCAAGCTTCCGTCACAATCAATTTCTAAAATAAATAAGTTTCATTTAAACTAACTTATTATTACTTCCCTGATAGTGCTTTTCAAAATTAAGCAACAAACATAGTTTGAAAACATTGTGACAAAAAGGATGATTATATTAAGCAATCTTAACTCAAGCACAATTTAAGATTTTAAATAATTGTAATATTCAAAGTACTTACAATCAATAGCTTTTGAACCATCCACTGCTTCAAGTTACCAAAAACAGCAGAACTTACATTCGCCAAAACTATATTTCCATACTCATCAACTTGCATGCGTCATGCAATAATGAGCATAAGAAATGTGCTGACAGTTAAGCTTCTAATGACGTAAATGCTATGACGTCATTAACTATAAAATCAAAAGTCATTTATTAAAGAACATTATTAGACATTACAACCCTGTAGTTTGTTAAATAGCTTCAAACATGCCTAATCAACTTGTCAATGAACAAAAGTCCTTTTCTATCCTTTCCAAATATTAGATCAAAAACATGACAAAACATTTAATTCCTTGCTAAAGCTGAAAACATTGTGACTAAAGAAGAATTTTCTCATCAAGAGCAAATTCTTCTTTTGCCACAATGATTTCAAATATTTGTCTTTGACAAGGATTTCACATTGCTATGATTTGTATCTAAAACCTTGAGTCAGATGATCCTAGCTATAACACAGTAACAGCTTGGAGGCACCATGCTATTAAAAAGCATCAGCGTTTCCCCTCTTGGCCATCAGTATTTCCCCTCTTGGCCGGAGGGGACTGATAGGCAACAAGCATTGAAAATGTGGACCAATTAGAAACAAGAATGCGGTGAATAATGGATAACCAATCAGACGCTTTTAAGTATGGAGTGCATCCAGATGTAGAATGAAATATTTAGGTCTTATTTAGATCATTCAGTATAAATGAAACCTTATTTCAGCTGTGTTACATTGGTTCTGAGTATACTGTATTTTTGTGAACAAAAAGTTTCAGTGAATGAGTCTATGCCTATTGTATCTTTTCACAATACAGCACACAACTTACATTCATCGTTCTAACAAAGCAACTGAGTGATTTTCAACATCTAAAATATATGAGTTAGAAAATAAGAGATGACCAAAGCAGGTCACATTCATCAAAATAATTCATCATACAGGTTTTGTAATTTCTGCTGAGCAATCCATTCAGGAGAAAATGACTCATTCAGAAATATCAAAATATGTCTCATTCAAAATTTATCTACCCGTAATCAGACTATGGTCGCGTTAATAACAAATATCAGACACAGAGTATTAGCCAAAGATTCAAACACAGGATCCTTCAAGTCAGACTCGCTAATGACACAGACAAAATTTAATATGAACGTTTGTATCAACAGACCACATCCAGTGAATTTTACAAAATATATTGTAAACTTCCTAAACAAAAGTTTTTCAACCTTCACCTGTTATGATAGCATTTGCTTGTGCAATGTAAACCTTTCCTCAGCTTAAGATCTTCAAATATGTAGAAACATAGGATCTCAAATATGTAGAAACTTATGATCTTCAAATAATGTAGAAACTAAGGATCTTCAAATAATGTAGAAACTAAGGATCTTCAAATAATGTAGAAACTAATGATCTTCAAATAATGTAGAAACTAAGGATCTTCAAATAATGTAGAAACTAAGGATCTTCAAATAATGTAGTAACTAATGATCTTCAAATAATGTAGAAACTAAGGATCTTCAAATAATGTAGAAACTAAGGATATTCAAATAATGTAGAAACTAAGGATCTTCAGATATGAAGATACTTATGATCTTCAAATATGTACAAACTTATGATCTTCAAATATGTAGAAACTTATGATCTTCAGATATGAATATACTTATGATCTTCAAATATGTAGAAACATATGATCTTCAAATATGTAGAAACTTATGCTCTTTAAATATGTAGAGACTTATGATCTTCAAATATGTAGAAACTTATGATCTTCAAATATGTAGAAACTTAAGATCTTCAAATATGTAGAAACTTATGCTCTTCAAATATGTAGAAACTTATGATCTTCAAATATGTAGAAACTTATGATCTTCAAATATGTAGAAACTTATGATCTTCAGATATGAATATACTTATGATCTTCAAATATGTAGAAACATATGATCTTCAAATATGTAGAAACTTATGCTCTTTAAATATGTAGAGACTTATGATCTTCAAATATGTAGAAACTTATGATCTTCAAATATGTAGAAACTTAAGATCTTCAAATATGTAGAAACTTATGCTCTTCAAATATGTAGAAACTTATGATCTTCAAATATGTAGAAACTTATGATCTTCAAATATGTAGAAACTTATGCTCTTCAAATATGTAGAAACTTATGCTCTTCAAATATGTAGAAACTTATGATCTTCAAATATGTAGAAACTTATGATCTTCAGATATGAATATACTAATGATCTTCAAATATGTAGAAACTTACGATCTTCAAATATGTAGAAACTTAGGCTTTTCAAGAATGTAGAAACTTATGACCATCCAAATACTCCCTTCAAGTTTGAGCAAAATATATGCATGTATGTTTAGTATAAAGCATCTTCTGAAGTAGTCTGAGGAATATCAAATGTAGAAATTTGATTCTGTAACACAATTATAGCATGGATCATCTGAGTTACCCCAAGAGGTATCTTCTTAATCGTATAAGTTTAGAGATGTGAACTAAGCCTACACCTGAGGTTGATCTGATTGTATCGTGTTTAATACCATATCAACAATTTTTCATTTATGCAAGGGTGCTCTTGGATCAACCAGTAAATGGCTGAGGGCTCTGTAGTGAATTGCCAAAGGTCACTCCCACAAAACCAGAGATGTTGGTTGGGCTTGAACCCAGGACTCCCGAGTTTTAAGTCTGCCAACTTAGCCACTCGGCCATGCAGGACCCCAAACCTGAGGTTGAGGATGTCCTCAGAGTGTGAGTATTTGTGAAGCAGGCCTGTTTATAATACCTGTGAGAGGGGTTCATAATTGATTAAATGAGCAGTGGGTTTCACAAGGTCATGTGATCATTTGTTTAATCATTTAACCAGAGAATTTAATCAACTTATATCAACTTGTACTTAATTAAATTCAATTTTCAATCCCTTAACCCTGAAAGATGCATGGATCACTCAAAGGTCTCACCCTTAACCCATTACCAAACAGTAACGAGATTTTAGCACTTTATTGCAGACAACCCATAAAAACATTGTTGCTCTTCACAAGTATTTTCTCATTTTCCCATTATGTTTCGATTCTTTCAGAAGGTAACTTTCCAATTTCATCACATTTTGAAATGTCGTCTGCAAAGTCATTCAATTTGGGACAGTAGAAAATTTGGCGTTTGGTAAAGGGTTAAAGGGAATGGGTCAAAACCTATACAGACCATTGAATTTCTCTTGTAATAGGTGACAAAAAAATGTTTTATCAACCTTTTACTCCATGCGATCAATATACTATTGTACATCTACTGCAAAAGGCTTCATAAACCCTTGTAAAACTATCATAAATTGCTCCAATTGAGTAAGTAATATGTCATATATATTGGCCCAAATATTTCTGCCCAATGAGAAAAAAGAAAAATAAGTTTCATTCAGCTAACTTGTTGTCGTCTGCTATTGCTTTCAATTTGGACCTGTCACATATTCTAATAAGGGGAATGGTATTTAACCCTTTCTCCACGAGTGTTTATACTTTAACAGGGATCATGCTGGTTATCAGTGACCCTGTAAACAACGTATGTCAAAAAACAGCCTTGAACTAATGTTAGATTACCCATAATCCTTGAACGGATGACGGTTAGTTTGTTTACATGGGTTTTACCCTGTGTCAACAGTAATGTGGCCTTTTTTCTGTATTCATTTTATCTTTATTTTCTAATTTTTGTTTAACAATGTTTGCGTTACATATGTCTTCAAATATAATCATTCCCTTCCACTAGGGTAGCTACTTGGGTATTTCTGTGAGCTGAGAAATACACCTCAGATATAAGTGTAGGGTTACAATATACAATATTATTGGGTAAATCGTCCCGGCTTTTCCTATAATAGTCCATGTTAAGTAGTCCAATGTACATGTAAGTGTCGAGCATCATTTCAAATAATATTTAATGGTTACTCATACATAATAGTGACATCATAAGTTGTGATTCTTATAAATTTTTCCTTCATCAAAATAAATTACTATTTCAATTCCTAATTCAAGAACTATATTTGGAAGCGTAAGTACAATGGCTTAAGACTCAAAAGAAACAATATGGCCACACCCCTTTTATCTCAGAAGGGTTTCAATTTGAAAAACCCATTACATTCAGACTGCCCCTTCCATGGCTAAAAAATAGTGAAGTGGAAAAGAACTCTTCACAATGGACCAATTACTGGCCACTCATGTGGAATTGACCATTCAACAAATTAATACTCCTCAAAGATTGTAACAGAGGTGTTTTCCCAAGAGAAACAATTGAAAGCATGTTCCATATGAATCTGTTTGTCTGATGTGTGTATTCCTTTAGTTTTGTTATTCATGAATATTTGTTCAGAGGGTGATTTGTCAAATGGTCAATTAAACTCAAATTGTCTAGTCCCAAAGTCCCTTACATTGAGCACCCAAGCGCGCATCCATAACTTAGTTGCAGATCAGCAGCCAAGTACATACTCTGAAAAGCAGGTATTTAAGGTTTTGGAAAACATACACCACAAAAATCTAGTTTTCAAAAGTTACCCAGCATTCTAAGGGTTAACAGTATATTTATTGATTTGGGTTATGAGTATAAGGTATTTCAGTATAGTAAGGTGACAAATTTATTATTAATGAGGCCTCTGTAGCCTAGTGGTTAGAGTACAGCATTGTGTTCAACATGTGCGCTTTGAACTAACCTGTGTACTTTTGCTTAAAGAATTGGGGGTTAATCAATCTTTAAAAGTAGATGTTGTTGTTGTTGTTGTTAAGAAGTGACTTCACAAGCTAGCACTCAACCGCATTTTGTTCAACTGTGCCCATTTTCACAGATATATGTTCTACTAGGATAAACTCCTGTAGATTTTTCTATTTGCTAGCTGGAAATTGAATCAAATGTTTAACTTACATATTTTGTAGTAATTGCATGTCACAATCAATTCCTGGCGTTAAAGCTACGAACGTACACAAAAAGCCATATCGCGCTGTGATGCATCGTAGTACAGGGGTCGTTGTTACTGATGACGTAGACCCCCCAACAGGATGAGAATACAGAACTTGAAATCACATGTTCTCTCTATATAAGAGGTTCCTATCAAGGTTTCTCAATTTTTGACTTTCTATAAGTACCCCTGCAAATGGTTCAAGAAGTTATTCATGAACTTAATGAGCGTTGAATGGCTTTTTTTCATTAATGTAAAACAAGTTCATGAATATTGAGTACATATTCATGAATACATTCATTAACCTGTTCTTGATATTCATGAACACGTTCTTAAACAAGAATGACTATTTAACATTCATGAATGTTCATAAAGTTCATAAATAAGTTTTTTATATCTTTCGCAGGGGATGGACCTTCCTTACAACAAGTTCATGTCAATGTACCCCAAGATTTAATTTCTCATTGGAGAACCCAGCATTCTAAATGTTAAGAGCAGATTAAATTCTGGATCTTTGTACATCTGGTGATGCAATGTTCAAACCCGATGAAATAAAAAAGACGAATAATCTTAGTTGTGTCCTTGATAACCTTCCAATACTGGTCTTACAAAGCCTATGTACTACCTTGACAAGTGGCTCAGTATTAATTGTAATTTGTTAATTCTTGTTACTTTATAAAAATGAACTTTTCATAAAGAACACTTTTGCCATTTAAAAGGACTAACACACAGATCAGAAATAAAACTTTTAACAATAAATTGTCTTCTACAGATAAAAATGATAACATAGATTTCTAAAGTAGCATTACACTATATTACTGACAGATTCCCTACATCATTTAAAACCCGGCAGGAAAAATATAGATCATTTGTATTACAGATATTGCAAACGGTTTAAACAGGTTTATTTCGTAAACAACCAGCTAAACTTAGCATAAGAGGTGCTTTTTCCAGAGATATCTTTGTTGTGTGGGTCTTCTTAAATGTTAACCACTTTCATCATGTGAAATTAGCAAATCCAGGACTTTTACCACCACCCCCCATCCCCGGACATTTGCCACCCGAAACATTTCCCTCCGTTTTTTGCTACCTAAACCAATGTTAGCTGAGGGCAAGAGAATGAATTCACGAATTATTTTAACAGTCTTTCCCATGAGAAGCAGGTGCAGGCTCACTTTACTTATATTATTTGATGAAATCACAAGATTTCAGCAACTTAGTAGCAAACAAATTTGCAAAGGTCTTTGTGACAATGATTTTTAATATAAAACTTTTAATGTTTATTATTCCCAAAGCACAAATCTCCAAGTTAGTAGTCCCTTTACCTAGCAAGTCATTATTAATTCCATTTCGATATCATTCAGACACTTAAAGAGTCTACAACCCTGTTTTGCAACTTTTCTGTTTGATATATAACTTGGAGTAATTTTAATAAGCAATAGGTATTTTGTGTAAAGGATCCTAACATAACAAGACATAATTATTCTATAATCTTCATTGTTAATATGAAAACAGTAACCTTAAGTATAAACAAATAGGGGGTAATCCCAGCATGTTACAAAATACCATTATCCCTTTCCCAAACAATAACGATTTTTGACCACCTTGATGCAGATGACTAAATAAAACATTGTGGGAAAAGGAGAAATTGCTTCCTTTTCCCACAATGTTTTCTGAAGATTATTTTACAATTTCATCACATTTTGAAATACCGTCTGCAAACTCTTTGGGACAGTCAGAAATTTGGTGTTTGGTAAAAGGTTATGCCATTGTCAAAGTACTTACATAAGGTTTTCCTTCATATAAGGGATGTTTATTAGCTGGTACAATTTGAAAATAACAGCAGATGGCATTGTGATTAAAGGAGAAATTGCTTGATACAAGCAATATTTCCTCTAATCACAGTGCTTTTATGCAAACATTCACTGCAAGTGTGTCTAAGTGTGGTATTCTGGGATATATGCAATATAGCACATCTGAAGTTTATTATATGACTCAAACTGTTGAACGTTTATAGTGCTGGAACCCTTGCACTTCATGCTTATGCAAACAGGTTGGATTCAGCCCAGTCGCCAAGTAAATTGGCTGCTGGCCTGTGATCTAACCTGCTTGTTCATCTGAGTATCTTACCTCACCAAAATTAAGCAGATATTTAAGGTTTTAGAAAGCAGACAACACAAAAATCTACGTTTAGAAAATTACCCAGCATTCTAAGGGTTAAGCCATAAAAGATGTCAATTTGCTGCATCTACTGAAGATTCAAGAAAATTTCAGACATCAAAGTACATGTAGATACATTTAAATTGCCTCCTTACAGTCAATTTGTCCCCTTGTCACAATGATGTCTACACTACCCAATATCATGAAGAAATTATTTTTTGTTTTGTTTTGGATTAACTAATTAGACACCCTTGTTTTATTGTAAATTTAGATCAGTCACATATTTCCATATTGGGGAATGGATTGGTTTAGAAATAATAACCTTCAATTTGTTTATGTGCTATGAGCCAGTAGCAAACACATATTTCATTTATTTAATGAACAATTATCGATCTACACCAGTAAAGTGTAGACCTCAAATTGTTTTTCATAAAACACACAGTGCCCTTAATAGATAATGATATTCATCAAAGGTCTCATAAAACATACTTTATGTTTATAATGTTACTTAATTATATGATACACTCAATCACACTTTTCTTTCTTTCATCTTTTTCTGTTCCAAACCAATAACTGTAAATATATATAATTAAAAGTACTTTGGTATATGAACTTGTGAAAACCTTTGGTCAGACCCTTTGGCCTAAAAGTTATTACATGATGATTTAATAATGTTATTTACCATGTTTGTTATATGCTACATTGGCAATAATATATGTTTGAACTTAACTAGGAACAAATATTTGAACATTTCGATATTTCAATATAAAAACAGTTCAAATTAAATAAATTCCATTTAAGTCAACCATTTCATTGAAATAGGTTTTTATGAAAAATAGTAATCTTTTTTTTTTTCAAATCAACATGCAGAAATACACCAAAAAATTTACATTGTTTCTGGTGATATTGGGTAAAATATAGCATAAGTGTGATATTGCATAGAATAATTTCCCCTTTAGCAGGCACGTACACACATAAAAGTACATTGCAAATTCTATAAGCGTGACACCTTCGATATGTATGTCAGTACATTACTCAAATTTTGGTCTATTAACTTTTCATATTTTGTTTTCAAGAAACCATTATCTGTACCCCCACCAATTTTGTTCATTTACAACCAATTTTAACATCAGTCCAACAAGTTTACTAATTCCTTCATACACAGACCTTTTTAATGCATATGCAGTAAAAAAAATCATAAACAAATGCATCAATCGGAAAACTTGTTTTTATCTCCATCAAACGACTTCTCCTTTCGTCTTTAACTCTTAGAATGCTGGGTATTTTTTCTTAAAATCGATATTTATGCCGACTGCTTTCCAAAACCTTAAATTTCTGCTTAATGTTGTTGAGGAAAGGTACTCAGATGAACAAGCAGGTTGGAACACAGGCCAGTCTCCAATTTACTTGGCGGCTGGTCTGGATCTAACCTGTTTGCATTTTGTAAGCATGAAGTTGGTTCTAGCACTATTAGGGTTAAACTCCCCTCTACTTTATATCACATTACAAAATCCAGCTGATGTTTTGGGATACTTCAAATTCCCTTCCTGCAGTAACTTTCAAATTTGGTCTGATCTGCCACTAAATGTGGGGAAAGAAGAAACTTCCCTCTGCTTCAAACATCATCAATGTGATTGTTTGATTAACCCTTATAATGCTGGGAAATTTTCTTAAAAAAGGTTTTTGTGTCAAATGCTTTCCAGAACCTTAAATATCTGCTTGAATTTGATGAGAAAAGATTTTCATTGTAGCAAACAGGTTAGAACACAGGCCAGCCGCCAATTTACTTGACAGATGGCCTAGATCCAATCTGTTTGCATAAGCATGAAGTAGATTCCAGCACTATAAGGTTAAGTGACCAGTTTTAAACACTGCAGGAAAAGTGAAGCTAAGGCTATCTTAAAACAAGACCAATGTATGTCATTCAGAATGCTCTTAATGAAGCTCTCTAATTGACTGCACCTATATTGAGCCGTCAGGCATCTTATACATCATGGTTCTATTTCTTCTTTCTATGGTAGCTTAAAACAGGTTTGACTCTTATCTAAATCCATTCCCCAAATTGGGATTTTTTTATTTGATCAGATTGTGGGCAACATTTGTGCAGAGGTAGAGCATCAGACTCTTCAACCAAGAGTCCAGGGTACCGTTTTACTAAACAGTTTACGCTTAACATTTGGGTAAGTCTAAAACAACAATTCCTCTTATTTCAATATTGGGCGAAGCAATATTGCAAAGTAACACGTCATTGGAAGCGTGACGCTTCCAATGACGTGTCACATTGCAATATTGAACTTTCATTGAAGATACTATCCATGTGTATCAGTTATGACTTTCGCAAATATTTTCCATAAGTTGTTTAGTAAAACGGTACCCAGGAATCTAATCCATCTCAGAAGAGGTGGAAATTGCCAGGACAAACCCACAAATCGGCGTGACTACTGGTTTATAATCAGGGCTTAATTAAGAGGTTTCCCATCATCACTAAGGTATCACAAAGGTAAAACAAGCAAAAAATGATGTTTGTGACATTAGGGAGAAAAAATTGTGACAAAATGATAATGCAGTCTAACTTGTGTTAAGCAGCCACCCTTTTAAGCAGCCAACCTGGCTTAAACAGCCACTACAGAAAGTCCCATTGTTGGATTTATAGTGTAAATCATTTTGTGTTAAGCAGCCAACCTGTCTTACACAGCCAATTTACTCTGTCTCATGGGCTGGCCTCTTAACACAAGTTTGAATGTATATTCATTTGTGTTGTCCTGCACATTAGATGCAGTAACTTTAAAAGTGAAACCTGAGATTTAATGACAAATGGCGTCTGCAAATTTGCAGCAAATGCTTCCAAATTCGGAGCAGCAGAAGTTCAATAGGAATCGAGCAAACCCACTACCAAACAATAACGACATTTGACCAGTTACATTGGAATACATTGTGGGAAAAACGAGCAATTTCTCATTTTCCCACAATGTTTTCTTCCCTATCAGAAAGTTATTATTGATTTCATCACATTTCGAAATGTCGTCTGCAAACTCTTCCAATTTGGGACAGTCGAAAATTTGGCGTTTGGTAAAGGGTTAAAAGGGTTACGGAAGTTAAAGAGTCCAGAAGTATGTTCAAAAAGAACATGATACATCTCATACAGTCATAACAAAAACTTCAAAACCCGACCATGTCCAGTTATACAGACGAAATGTCAAGACAGATCAAACTCCACGTCTGTTATTAATTCACCCGTCATCGAATCCCCCCAACTGCTCGGCGATTGAAATAAACAGTAAACTACGTCACTTCACAGTCAAAACTCTACTTACCGAGCTTAACATCATAGTGCGTTCACATGAACTTTTATATCCAAAACAAGAAGACTAAAACAACTTAAAACTCGCTCGTTCTATCGTCTCGCTTGAAACTCCCAAACGACAGATACAGCGCACACGGAACAAAAACGCCGAGTTAAAGCTCCAAACCACATCCAAACAAACAAGTGTCCACTGCCATTTCAACACAGAGCGAAAGTTCGACGGACGTTCATCAATTAGCAACCAGCAACACCTGTCAGTTAGAGTGTTAATGACCTACATTTCTCCCTCAGCATACGTCAGCGGGTTTTGTAAACAAGGGAAGTAACCCATTGACTTATAGCCCGATATTCGCACATGATTAACAGAGTTATTTACCTTTTAACACCGCTATGTACAAGTAGTTCATCAAATCTCCAAATACAGATCTCGATATCAAAGTTTCCAAAAACTAAAGACATAAATAGCATGTTGTTTATGTCTCTGCCAAACCTAAGACTATCTTGGGATGAATGTAACAAAGTTTCAAGAAATAGTGTTGTACGTGGGCAAAGACCTAATATCATTTTAGGTCTTTGACGCGGGGTATTTGATAGGAATCATCGTGCTAAATGTCGTCTTCAAAAAGTAAGACTATACTAAGTATGTGTAGATATCTTTCGGAGAGCTTTGCTATTCGTGATGAAACTTTAAACACTGTTGCTGTTCCTTAACCACCGACTTTCTCAATTCTTATACTATCACCATTCTTGAAATTTCATTTTTTTGTATATTGAGCTCAATGTTTGTTGATCATCTTTTTTGTCTAAGCCATATTCTATGTTCTATTCTATTGTAAATGGCCATATACAAATTTTGTCGATGATTGCCAATAAAGATTTGAATTGAATTGAATTGCTAAGACAACAACTGGCTCGTTACGAGCAATGTGTTGTCATGTCACGACTTTTCCATTTATATTGTAGTGCAACGTTGTCAACGTTGTCAAAACAGTTATCATATTTACATTAAGAAATCTGTTGCTAATGGGGCATTTTACTTTAAAGGAGTTTCCGTGATGAACGCTTAACGAAGAGGACCGTGATCAAGGAGTAGAGCGTCTCGGAACACGAGGGCCTTGGGTTCGAATCCCGTGAGTAGCGGGGTATCATTTTACAGGGTATCGTTTTACTTAAAGGCACATAAAAGGAGATTAATGCTATATCAAACTATTTTATTTGGTAAACCTTTGATCGAATTAATTTAGTTATCACCAAAAAAAAAAACCATCAGCAAAACTTGAACGTGAAAGTCTAGCAGAAATAACCCAGATTAGCAAGTTTAATGATTCAGATTACCTCATTCTTCACCTCTTACATTGACGGTTGATACACAAATATTTGAACCGACCAATCAGAATTTTTTATTTTGTATATGTAAACAAACAGGTTGTTGATAAACATGAATGAATTAGAGACAACTATATTTCAAGCACAAAATAACTTATGTTAAAGGAATCTTTTTAATAGGGTCTAAATGCATTTGTAAATTAATGCTCATGACTTTTATGAACATTATAAAAGAACTCCATATACTATTTCAGTAATTTATTTGTACTTATCTCCTTTATGTGCCTTTAACGACATAGAGGAAATATTTGCGTAAGAAAGAAATGATATACATGGATGGTATCCGATACGAATGTACGTAATTGAAATGTGACACGTCATTGGAAGCGTCTCGGAGAGACAATTTCGATGATTTGTTACTATGCAATTTTGCTTATCTCATGGTTGAAATAAGATGCTATGCTGTTTTGAACTTACGTAAATTCTTAGCATAAAACGTTTAGCAAAACAATACCCTGTATATCTCTTCTTATTCAACGAATGGTTTATATAAATGGTTAAGTACAAAACGATATCCTGAGAGGGATATGGATTTTCATGAGAGGCAGTCTCCCGACTGACTTACGGAATGCCGATGGTTCTACCCGCCTTGACCAGCCCTTATGGGCAGTTGAGTATGGGGTCTTCCTCCATCATTAAGAGTCGGGCATTGCTACATAACTGAAATAATGTTGATGTGATGTAAAACCCATATATAAACCCCCAAAAACGATAATTAAATAAAACATTTTACATTAAAAGTTAAAAAAAATTCACCTGTTTCAATAAATTAGTGGTATTTCAAGTACCATAACTTGTATTATCGTTGTAGAAATACATGTTTATGACTGTCTGTAAAGCTGTTCCAATTTGGGTCTTTACTGTGAAATCGTTAAATACATAATTAAGTAAGACTTGACAAAACGCCAAATTTTCGACTGTCCAAAATTGAAATAGTTTGCAGACGGCATTTCAAAATGTGTTCAAATTGGAAAAATTGTCATCTGATAGGGCAGAAAACATTGTGGGAAAAGAAGAAATTGCTCGTTACGAGCAATTTCTCCTTTTCCCATAATGTTATACAGAGTCGTCTACAACAAACTGGTTAAATGTCGTTATTGTTTGGTAATGGGTTAATTAGTTTCTGTTCAGTTGCATCGGGACTAATGAATCCGATAAGCCGCTATTGCTTACGTAAATACGGAGCAGGGATTTAACCCATTCCTTTATACGAGATTTTGTGACTGGCTCAAAGTGGAAGCACAGCAGAAAGAGTGTCTTGAACACAGCTTTTGATATGGACTGAGACTTTAATTATCTGCTGCTTGCACGGTGCGTCTGAAAGCAACCATTTCTACTTATTAAACCAAGTTTTTTTTTGTTTTTTATTGCTCTTTTTGTTCACAATATAACATTACGTACTTGACAAATAATTGACTAGATAGAGCAAAACGACAAAGAGAAGAAATACAGAGAAAGAGAGAGAGGATATAGAGACATATAAAAGGGTTACAATGAATATTGACATATTTCGTGAAAATATAGATCTTATGTATAGATCTATATCGTAACTAGGCAAATATTTTTTTTAAGATAACTGTCAATTTTGAAATCAAGAAGTTGTGGCTGGTTCTGTATTGCATATCTGACATCTGACCACAAGGCAGCCCGAGGGTTGTGAGTTTGTATTCTTATGTACATGTATATTTCAAGCTAAACGTAAACTTTGTGCAAGTTTTTCAATTAAAGATCTGAATGCCTTAATGCTTATTTCACAATTATTTATTTAATGAGAACACGCGTTTAACAGCAATTTAAAATGTAGTGTTGAAAAAGGTCATTGATGTAGTGACGAAAACATTCTAAACCATCTTTTTAACAAATGTTGCGCACACAACCAATTATGTGAGATAGTTAATTTAAAGCTCTTGATTGAGATCAGCAAGTTAGTACCGTGCTTGATGATTTTTGACAAGGTATATTGTTATGACTTCGAGATGACATGCCAGTTTATTTGGTTGCGGTCTTACATCAATTTCAACAGTTTTTTATCAGTAAAATCAATGCATTGGATGAACCAAAGATTTTTTTTCTTTTAACATTTTTTCAACCGGGATTGAGTTGGACGTTAGTTGTATACGTGTATCTCCATAACACAGACTGTTATGGCGAGAAACCACCACAAGGTCAATATATCTTAATACGACATGTTTTTTCCCTTGACGTGTCCCAAATTATTTAATTAATTAGTTCCTTATGTGTGATGTACGTCAGTTCATTATAAACCCTTGCACACTAGTGTCGTGTGTGCATCCCTCCGCGTTTTGGTAGAATTAAACCATTCCCCTTATCCGAATGAAAATTTGTGAATACCCAAACTTAAAAGTGACAGCAGATGAACAAAAACTAAGAATAAAACAATGAAAAGAAATCATGACATTGGGTAGAAACTAGATCGTGTCAGATTTTAAACCTTCAAGTGCTCGAATCGACTTCATGCTGATGGAAACAGGTTAGATCCAGGACAACAGCCAAGTGAATTGGCGGCCGGCCTGTGATCTAACGTCTTTGCTACTCTGAGTATCTTTCCCCATCAAAATTAAACAAATATTTAAGGATTTGGAAAGCAGACGACACAAAACTCTATTTTAGAAAATTACCCAGCGTTCTTAGGGTTAAATTGCTTAACTTGACGATTTGTCATTTTGTTTTCACTGTTTCCGCAAGACTCCTGTTGCATGTATCTAATCGATGTATTATAAAGTAAGGGTTTAATGTACATACCGATGACAATACATAATGAAATGTATTAACCTACATCGTGACCAAAATTAATCTGGTCACTAATGCAGGGTTTAGTAGCGGGTCTAAATTGAAAACAACAGCAGACGACAACTTTCGCATGCTAACATTTTAGTTCTAATAGCCTTGTACTGTTAAATACAGAGGAAAGCCGTGGCATAAGTGAAAAAGCGTTGACACAGCGTTTAACCCAATAAAAACATTATTAGCATCTTCATTGAACAGTGTGATGAGCGTTATTGGCCCTTAGAATGGTCCAAAATCTTAAACACCTGCTTTATATTGTTGAGGAAAGATACTCAGGGTAGCAAACATGTAAGATTACAGGCCAGCCGCCAATTTACTTGGCTGCTGACCTGGATCTAACCTGTTTGCATTAGCATGAAGTTGATTCCAGCACTATAAGGGTTAAGCGCAAGTATTTTTTGGTAGGAGTGTGATATGACCAGGCCCGGCAATCTAAACCGGAAATCAGCATCAGGTATAGCTTTATGGGTGATTTATCAACTCACCCGAACACAAAAACAGTGGAAAATTATATTGACAATTTCCATTACCTTTGTTGTTCCACAAACAAGATGTTTTTTCAGATCACGTTAGTAAAGACTTGACTTCAGTCCTAATGAGAAAGTGTATTTTTGGCACTGCTTCTTTGAAAAAGAGAAGTATCTATTTCGGGAAAAATCATTCCTCTATTCGCAATAAACGTATCTTAAGTTGTTTGTTTGTTTGTTTGCTGCGGTTTTCGTGGCTTAACCCTTAAAATGCTGGTTAATTCTTTATAAATATATTTTTGTGTCGTCTGCTTGCCAAAACCTTAAATGCCTGCCTAATTTTGATGAGGAAAGATCCTCAGAGTAGCAAACAGGTTTGATCACAGGCCAGCCCCCAATTTACTTGGCGACTGGCCTGGATCCAACCTGTTTGCAGCAATCTAAGGGTTAAATCAATATCAAATGTTGCCATGACGGTTGGCACAGATTCCGCAAAAGTCCTCTGAAAGCCACAAAGGATAATAGGTTACTCAAGTATTTTGTGATCGCTCCAAGTTGAAAACATTATCTGATGGCATGGGAAAGTTTGTATCCATAATTAAACACGCTGGGTCTCAGTGATGGAAATTTGCTCAAGTCGAGAAAAATGCACAATGCTAGAGCAATGCTTTAAGTCTTGTAAAAATGAATAGCTTGATCAATAATGTGATAATTACTTCAACATGCAGTTACAGTCACGGTGGGCGACAGGGGTGCAGAGGTAGAGCGTCGGACTCTTATACAAAGCGTCCCGTGTTCGATTCCCGTTGGGCGAAGTGGAAATTGCCGGTGTGCTAGTTTGATATCCGGGAAGCAGACGCCGAGAGTGAATTTAATAAGCTTCAAGCTTCCGTCACAATCGATGTAAGATAAATAAGTTGAAACTTATATGCAGCTTATGTAATCTGATGCACTATTCATGTAAAAGAATTCTCTAGCATTACTGTTTCCAATTCAAGAATATATTGGGATTTTTTTTTCATCTTAATCACTTATCCAACACTACCTTAATTGCACAAAGTCACTTTGACAAAAATGAATAATTGGTTATTTCCTAAATGAATAATTGCTTATATGTGGCATATATCTCTTTTAAACGATATAGTTTCGATCCTATAGCCTAAAGATTTAGTCATTTGTTCATGTCATCGTTTGTCGTGTGTTGTTGCTTCAACTCACACCCAATAACAAATTCAAGCATTACGGAATGAATTAACCCCTTTGTCTAATGCCAAATTCTCGACTCTCCCAAATTGAAAGAGATTGCAGACGACATTTCAAAATGTGATGAAATTGAAAAACAATGTTCTGATAGGGTAGAAAACATTGTGGATAAAGGAGAAATTGCTCGTTAAGAGCAATTTCTCCTTTTCCAACTATGTTTTCAAGACTCGTTTGCAACAAACTGGTCAAATGTCGTTCTTGTTTGGTAATGAGTAATCATAGTTTGAAACTGGAGATAGGCGAGATCACAGCGAAATTTGAGAGGTTGTGCATTCCTTGATACACGAGACAAAATCATCGTATTTCCCTTCAAAGTATCGACTTACTAGTATGGGAACGCTTTTACTAAACATTTTAAGCTAAAATTGTGTGTAAATTTAAAACAATATTCCTTCTTATTTCAACATTAGGCTAAAACATATTGCATAGTAACACATCATTGAAACTGTCTCTCTGAGACGCTTCCAATGACGTGTCACATGGCAATTTTTGTTTTCATTTAAGATGCTATCCATGTTTATTAGTTTCGACTTACGACAATATTTTTGCTTAAGTTGTTAAGTAAAACGGTATCCTGTTGTATAGTTTTCATAGCACGAAATTACCTGGTAGATCACTTATTCGTTTCTAGGGTGATAACCCTGCAAAACTCTTGCAGTTTGTTTTGATCGTCTATTAAAGGACTGTTTGGTATGGAAATATGAACACAACTGCTCATGCCTAGGCCAGGTTTGCCGACTTGGGGTACTTATCTTCAACGCTACTAGTACACCTTGCTCCATAGAAAAACACTTAGTCCATCTTATTACGTTTTTGAGAGTTTAATGGACCAACTTGATGTTTCAGCATAGTCCCATAGGGAAGACAAAGACTATTCTTAATTCAACAAAGTATTTAGAATGCATGATTCAACGTTTGAGTCAATGGTAATTCAAAACATCACAAGTAAATTGGCGGCTGGCCTGTGATCTGACCTGTTTGCTATTCTGTGTATCTTTCCTCAACAAAATTAAGCAGATATTTAAGATTTTGGAAAGCAGACGACAAAAACTCTTATTTTAGAAAATTAACCAGCATTCCAAGGTTTAAGAGGTTTTATTACACAAATCAGATGTTATCCATATACTAGTTATGGTTTCGCGATCTTTCGAAAGAACAATCGCTGACGATGTTGGCAAAGGTGTCCGAGATCCGAAACGCATTCGGACACCTCAACAAACATCGTGAGCAATTATTCATCCAAAATTTTGCGAGACAATAACAAGGGTAATAATACATGAAGCTATCTTAAGAACCACTGAATCCATGCATAAACGGAATAGGCCTATAGCTTATTGATATTCCAGCTAGTCGTTGCATTATCCTGAATAATTACGAATGAGACATGCTTGACATTTAGGGATGTCCTAGGCAACGGTGGCCAGTGGATGAAGAGCACTTGACTACAGAATAGGACAGACCCTTTTAAACTATAAAGGTTAATCCATTAACAAACAATATCGACGTCTGACCAGTTTATTAGAGACGACACTGGAATATATTGTGGGAATAGGAGAAATTGCTCTTAACGAGCAATTTCTCCTTTTCCCACAATGTTTTCTGCCATATCAGATGATTGTTGTCCAATTTCATCACATTTTGAAATGTCGTCTGCAATCTGTTTCAATTCGGTAAAATCGATAGTTTGGCGTTTGGAAAAGGGTTAACCCCTTACTCCATACAACCTTACTTGACAGGCGCATCCGCATCTAATCCATTCTAACACTAAATGATTGATTGCACATAAAAGAGCAATAAAACGTTATGCCACACTGGTTTCTGCAAAAGTATTTAATGAATCTGCAAAAATATTTAATGAACAGGATCGACCTGCGAAACAGGCTCCTCCCCCCCACTATACCAGCAGCATTATACCATCCAGACAAGAACCAGCCGTACAGCTAACAGGTCGCACCAACTTCATAGAACATCTGTGATAAATGGATCGTCATCATTCCGGACATGTTATTACTCACTTAGTTTCCAAAGAAGAACGAATATTTTTTGGACGCATGGGTTCCGTTTTAATAAACGAGTTAAGAAAAATATTGCAAAAATTAAAATTGATAAACGCGAATAGTTTCTTAAATGAAAGTACACGATTGCAATATGACACGCCATTGGAAGCGTTTCGGGGAGACGATTCCAATGATGTGTTACATTGCAATATTTGCTGTCTCAAGATTGAAAAAAAATGGGTTTGTTGTCTTGGTCTTACGCAAATTGTAAGCATGCGATGTTTAGTTTTTTTATATGGGTTTTACATCACATCAACATTATTTCAGTTATGTAGCGATGCCCGACTCTTAATGATGGAGGAAGACCCCATACTCAACTGCCCATAAGGGCTGGTCAAGGCGGGTAGAACCATCGGCATTCCGTAAGTCAGTCGGGAGACTGCCTCTCATGAAAATCAATATCCCTCTCAGGATTTGAACCCACGCGGGAAGGGGCCATGCGATTTCAAGTTCTGTACTCTAATCACTAGGCCACGGAAGCCCCCGCGATGTTTAGTAAAACAGTACCCAGCTGTTCTTTCATGAGAAGCCATACACCAAAAAATCATAAATTATGCAGAACCTTTACACATGTATTTCTCTAAATCCAAACTAAATGACACCTTACTTCGATCGGATCTATAAACGTTTCCTCTTGACATAGTGAACTTTTTTCGTTTTGGACCAGTTGAGTTATTTCTTATAAGAGACATTGTAACACGAATAGGTTTGGATATTTCGGAATCACAACATCCACATGCAAACACGCAGCAATGACACAGGCTTTGCACACACATACATTCACACACCACACCACCAACAACAACACCAAACCCACCTTTTCAATAACGGCCTTCGACGGCGTGGATGAAGACTCAAACACGTGACTACTATCCTTCCGGTTCCGCTTGGACCGTCCGAGAGATCCGGAGTGCGAGGAGATCTCCTTGGTCTCCGTGCAAACGACTGTGTTTCCGGCGATCACTGTGGTGGCGCTGTGGGAAGCTCTGGGCGAGTTCGAGCTGTCGGACTCCCGGCAGTATACGACGCCTGTTTGGTTAACATGGATGCTTGGTGTACATCCCATGTCGCCGCGCCCCCGCCAGCACAGACACTCCGTGGTGACGTCCGACACGGGCTCACGTAATGAGAGGAACGGAGAGGGGACGTCAACGTATGTTACGTTAATCACAGTATCGTATGAATGACGTTTTTCATGTATCCAGGATTAGAACCGTTCACGTATGTAACTCAAATCCCAATATACATGTAGAATTTCTGACGTGTTTCACGTTTCATGGATTAGATCCGTTTACGTGTGTTACTTCAATCACAATATCGAATGTTTGAAGTTTTTCACGTATCCATGATTAGAACCGTTAACGTGTGTATCGGTAATGAGAAATCGAAACGTAAACTTTTATTGACGTCGATTTGTTTGCACGTAACATGGAGTCAAACTGTATTGGATGATTCACGTAACGAGATATTAAACCTATGATGACGTTTTAACGTTAAGTAAGCATTGATCAGTCCACTTGTATCACGTTGGCTGACTATCCGTTATTGCAGAAGGGTTGGTTAGTCGTGTTTTAGGTAACGAAGAATTACGTTTAGAACAAATAGTTGAAGTGGTATATTTCTTCAGTTATCGAAACACCAAAGTGTATTGTGTTAGAGGGAGTTAGCCTCTTAATAGTTTGCAGTAAAGAGCAAAACGGACCAAAACGTTAAGAAGTCATGTGGAATTTGACTTTTGACGTTTTGCACTGCTATGAAGATCAAATTGACGTTAACGTGTATGAAGTGATATTGCGCGATCAGAGAAAGTGCAAATATATCGCTAATTGCAAATTACCAAACAACGAAATAAAGTATTGTTTGTGTCACAGAACAGTTCTAGCAGTATTGTCATTTGTTGTATATTTGCAATTCAGAAATTAGTGTCTTTAAATAATGAGGAGTTAAATTTCTTATTGAAAAATGAACTTCGTGCTTTATGCATACAACTATAAAGGTCTGACACCAATCCGGTATGCCACTTTATCAATAATGAACAAAATAATCACCAACTATAATTCCATCAAATGAAGTATTACCACTTCCGCCATACCTGAACAACTGAGTGAATAAAAGATTCATGTCCGTAATATGATCACTATGTACTAACGAGGCCACACTATGAATAAATCCCAAATCTTTGGTTAATCCAACGTTCGTCAGTTTCACAGTGTGAGTGACCATTCCATGTCAAGCGAAGGTCGAAATATAAAAAAAATACACGAACACAATAATTCAACGCTAATAAATATCCAAGGAATGGCTATCAATATCACTTCACAAGTTCAAAAACCGAACACCATTTCCACATAATAAACGTCAATTTATAAATCCAGAAGTATGCCATGAGCTTAGCGATGTGGTTATTTGCTCCGTTATTATTACCCTATCATGTTCGCGAATGGCTGGCTAACTCGCCTGTGAAAGTCCACACTGTGTAGGTGTCCGATTACTGAGTCGCATTAGATCCCCTGGTATAATCCAACTACAACAGGAAAAATATTCATCAACCGACTTGAAAGCAAAACAGACATCACGATTTTCTTATTATGTGAATAAACCTATTCCCTCGTATGTGGGATATTAGAACTTGATGAAATTTGAAGAAAAAAAAAGCAGATAGGATATATAACAGAGTATGAGATTTATTTGTATAATTGACCGTGGTGGCTTTTGCTATTAACCGTTTCCCAAACGACATATTTTCGACGGTCCTAAATTGAAAGAGTTTGCAGACGACATTTCAAAATGTGATGATTTGAAAATAATCTTCGAATAGAGCAGAAAACCTTGTGGACAAAGGAGAAATTGCTCTTAGCGAGCAATTTCTCCTTCGCCCACAAGGTTTTTCAGAGTCGTCTGCAACAAAGTGGTTAAATGTCGTCATTATTTGGTAATGGGTTCAGGGGCAATTCTTTCGTTTGGTAACAGTGGTGTCTGAAGTCCATATTTGTAGCTGCATTAAAACTAGATACAAATAATTAAATTAAACTTAAATAACAATAACAATATGTACCAATTGTATGCGTATGTAACGAGGTACTTTCTGTATAAGTTACGAAACAGAAACAAATCATCTATCTTCTGTCTATTACATAATGGAAAAACTTAAGTTGCAGTCTAGCTTTACAAAACGATTGTTTTTTGCTATGTTGTGTAAACCAGTGAACTTCGCAGAGGAAAATATTTACAAGAATAAACCACTTACGAGCCACAAGTTCTGAGAAAATGGGCCCTGTTTTACTTTAAGCCAGAAATACGAAGCGTGATATTAACTGTTTCCCCATATAAATAAACCCAGTCTTAAGTCCCTTTAGCAGAAGACTTGAGAAGGAAAAGGGAATGAAACAGTAAAATTTGCTAGTATCGAGCTATGTCTCCTCATGGCACAAAAGTTGTCTACAAATCAACAATGATATATTTTGTTTCGTTATTTACTTGAAGTCGGCTGCTGTTGTTTTCAATTTGGACCAGTTATAAAATCCCAAATGGAGTAAATGAGTTATAGACGAATTAAAGAGTCACATGACGAGCCTTTATTAATCTCACTCCCGTTTAACCCATTTCCCCCATATGGTATAATTCGCCTGATCCAATTTGAGAGTACCAACAGACAACAATCATAAAATACGGAAAAACATTTCTTTTAAATTGTATATGGATAAGAATCACAGTGACAAAAGAAGAAATTGCTCGTTGCGAGCAATTTCTTATTTTGCCACAGTTATTCTTTTAAAATCTTCACATCTTGAAATATTTTGGTGTGTCTTATAACTAGTGTAATGTGAAGTTATGTCTAAACTCTTTACCAAACACCAAATTTTCGACTGTCCCAAATTGAAAGAGTTTGCAAACGACTTTTCAAAATGTGATGAAATTGAAAAATAATCTTCTGATATGGTAGAGAAAATTGTGGGAAAAGGAGAAATTGCTCGACAAGAGCAATTTGTCCTTTTCCCACAATGTTTTCCAGAGACGTCTGCAACAAACAGGTCAAATGTCGTTGTTGTTCGGTAATTGGTTAAGCACGTGTTGTTGATATACGGCACTGTCACATAAAGGTCTAACTCAACTTAAATGGTGTCCATCTCATAGTATATCCACCATTAAAAGTGCATTTGCTCAGAGGCTTTAGTGTCTTCCGAAGTCAGTGGCCTAGCTTTAGGATAATTGTTCCTCTCAGAAATGGTCATATTTGACATCAATTTGAAACCACTGTGACAAAAAGAATAGTTATTCGACATGAGCAGTCTTAGGGTACCCATAACGATGATTCAAATCGAAACGCATGATATGGTCACCAATGGTCATCAATAAAAAAAACATCGTGAAAAAGGAGAACTAAATCGCTTTTGATACTTTAGAGTGTATATACGGTGAAAGTACTTTTACATGTGTTTTAATCCAAAAGGCGTGACATCGCTTTTGAGATCTTCCGCATATAAACTGTACGTATACTTGGATAAATCGACGATTCGTAAATCAATTATACTTTCAATAACAACGTTTTACTGTGTATCAAACATACAAAATCTGTATTCTAACGACTGTATTTTGATTTCTAAATTTTCACTGCTGGTAAGATGCACCTTAAACCCTTTACCAAACGCCATATTTTCGACTGTCCCAAATTGAAAGGGTTTGCAGACGACATTTCAAAATGAGATGAAATTGAGAAATAATCTTTATAAGGCAGAAAATATTGTGGGAAAGGAGAAATTGCTCGTTAGGAGTAATTTCTCCTTTCCCACAATGTTTTTCAGAGTAGTGTGGAAAAACTGGTCAAATGTCGTTATTGTGTGATAATGGGTTAAGAGCAGTCACGTAGATTGGCTGAGAGCGTTCAGTTAGGTCATGTATGGGGGTACATTGCGCGCCCCGGTAAATGTAAGGTCAAACCTTAAGGCCATTAGTGGAGTAGGTTAAATCCGCATTAACCATTTACTGCATAAAAAGGCTGTCTTTATCAACCCATTTCTCAATGCTAATCCATTTAAACACACCTGCAGTAGAAACTTTAAGAAATAACTGTGACAAAAGGAGAACTTGCTTGTAACAATATCAAACCAACTGATATCAACCCGATTTTACATCGATTGTGACAGAGGCTCGATGCTTATTAAATTCACTCTCGATGCCTGCTTCCTCGATACTAAACGGTAATAAAAACCAGTACTCGCGCCGATTTGTGGGTTAGTCCCGACAGTTTTCCCCTCGCATTACGGAGATTGAACCTGGGACCCAGGGTACAAAAGACAGATGTTCTACCACTGCACCACTGTCGCACACAAGATATTCAATCACGAATCGGTACAAATACAAATGGCAAATGCGAAAATTTGAAAAATGGAGAGGCCTGATTACAGCGTTTTACTTAATTTAGCGAGAAGCCAGTAATAGAAAAGTGAAATTTGCTCATCGTTGCATTTAAACATGTTGGTCTTATGATCGGGAACACTAAGCATATTCTTGGACATAAAGAGAAATTGCTCATGACGAACAATTTCTCTTTATTTCACAGAGGGTTCTTAAGCGTTCATGTTCAGGTGGTTCACATATAAAAATTGCAATGGGTTCGTTTGTATGATTAATTATGGTTGAATGACCTAATCGGGCAGTTAATGTATTATCCAGTACTTGACTTGGTGACAGACTGCGATTCTGGTCGTGTTAGCAGAAGTGCAAACTCGTGCGTTATATCGAGTTTTTTAGGGTTTTTCCTTGAGAAAAAGAAGACTTTGTAGAATATGACAACATATCATTTTCTTTGTCATATTGTGAAAAAATCATGGGGTTTGACTTTCTTATTTTACATCGATTGTAAAACGAGTTTCCCCAAGTTAGGCTTATCACCCTCGATTCTGCTTCCTGAATACACCATCAGTACTCGCACCAACTGTGAATTAATGAAAGATCGCAAGAAGAACCTCGCTACTCAATGTATTCGTACCGTAAACCCTCGTGCCTGGAGACCGATGCTCTACCCATGGACTACTGTCCTCAACGAAAAAATCATTTTGACACATTAAGAAATTGTTTGCCTGAAGCAATTTCGTCTTACATTACAACTGTTTCTTGAGGGCATTGCAAGTTTGTATGGGTAGAATATTGTATTGAATGGCCTTCAAAACGCGTAAAAGTGACTGAAGGGATTACCAAATGAACTCTACAAAATGGTTGTAGCAGACGGTATTTCATAAGACGCATTTGGTAAACATTTTGAAGAAAGGAGAATGAATGGCGATATTTTCCCTTTTTTGTAACATCGATTGCAATGTCTTCTGTCTTTTCGCGTGTCCTTATGTTGGTACTTCAATTATTTGTCCAAGTGAGAAATTGTCAACTTGTGTTTTAATGTTATTTTTCATGTCGATATCACAATCTTGGTTTTGATGGGTACCTATAATACATGGCTTTACACAGGAAAGGCAAAATTACTAAGCGTATTTAACGACTTTTTAACTTCTAGAAAAGGAAAATTACAGTCGAAATAGCTTTAAACAGCCAGATCTAAACACCACCTTATATTTCGGTGTGGATCGATAGACTATCGCAACTTTAGTGTACATAAGGATTGAGTTACCATGATTGAGCAAATGCGAATATCATCTCAGAGTACCAGAGCACTAAGCTTTTTTATCGTTATCATAAACGACATTGTTGAACGCATTGTGATTTAAAAAAGAAACTTATTGGATGATTAGCACATTTCATTTGTGTCAAAACCTTTTACAACTGTGTATTCTTTTAGTAAAGGAGGATTGTTTTCTCTTTCGATATACAGTGACGAAATGATACAAGTTATTGATAGTGGACCACTTAAATCTATCTCGTTATCTTTCATATATGGGAAGTCAGGGCGATAAATTCCTTGGCAAACGAACGTTTCCGGAGAAGCCCGATCAAACACGAGTAATCAATATCGGGTGGTACACCGTAAACATGTCCTTCCGGTGTATTGGGAAGTACGAACTATAATACTATAACAGCGATTGTCGTCCTTCTAGATAAATCAACACATACATGTTTATATAGTATGTACTGAAGTGTAAAGTTATTTTGTATTTAACATTTAATGTGACTTATAGGCCAATTGGGCCGAGGGCTTTTTCTACCATTTTCCTTTAACCATGTTTGTGTATATTTTTTATATGCACAAATCACTATAATTAACATTTTTTTTTATCTTATCTTATCTTATCTTAAAGTCAGATTGTCTGCACACTTATTCATAATGTTTCATTTTTGTTTTGTAACAAATCTAGCAATCACTCATTTATGCAACAAGTAATTTTTCAACAGAAATCCACCCTTTTTCGGTCTGAGTTTTGACCATCTATAAAGCTAGAATAGCGCTCATTTACACTGTAAAATTGTGTGAGTTCTAGAAATGTTCAAAAATAACAATAACATATTCTAAATGCCCTCCAAGAAGAAACTGAGACGGTAATATGTTCACATATTGCTTTTAAAAGATTCAAGCAAATAAGTCTTTTTTTTACAATTAGCGATAAAATGAAGTCAACTGAAAATTTCCGTGGTAAATTTCGAAAAACATCTTAGACCAAGGAGTTCGGAGAAAATTCTCTATTTTGAAAACTCGCGATGTTGTTGAATTAATGACAGAAATCTTAAGACATAACTCGAATGTAAACAATAAAGTCAAATTGTGTGGTACAAAAGTCGTGAAAAAAAACCACTTTGAACAAACGGTTATATTTAGAGCAGACCTGAAATTGTCATTATTAAGTGGTATTTTGCTATATTGTTTCATAATTTATTACTCATTTTTCCAAGTTTGCGGTTTTTGGGCGCAGGTCTATCCTACATGTGGTTTTAAAGATAATTTGTTCCTCAGTGCTCCTTCTCATACCGTTTACAAATGATTTAATACCTCGCTCTGGAACGTCATATGGGCAAATTACCATAACTTGTCTTCGGTCGTTTAGTTTTCTTGTTTACTTGTTCATTATTGAGGATCAAATGAGGTTGTCAGTTTAAATTGTCAAAAAGGATAGATCTTTTTGAGGAGGTTCAATAAGGCATTGCACATGTGGAAGGCGGATAATCGGTTTGCGAACAGGTTTTTTCCAAGGACTTAATAACTTGTAAACATGTTTGCATTCGTGGCGTGGTATGATTACAAAAATGCAAATTTGGGCAAAACACACATGTTGTTTACCACTTAAAACATCGAATTTCTCAAGGATTGTATGTCAAGGAATTAGCCCTGCAATGATTGCGCAGCATTTCGGATATACACTTGTTTACGAAGTTTCTAGAGGTCTACGAATGATTTTGGACATCTCTTAAGTTTTACGAGCAATTGTACGTCCGAAACGCTCGAGAACTATATTGTACGATTATTTCTTAAGGTAAAATACCCATATACCGCCATTCTGATTTATTTCCTTCGTCGGATTGCTTCGGTCGTTTTCGGTAAACATCGGCCTGGGTCACAACTACTCGCTTTACACCGAATAAATGTGGTTTTAAAGATAATTTGTTCCTCAGTGCTCCTTCTCATACCGTTCACGAATTATTTAATACCTAACTCTGGAACGTCATATGGGCAAATACCATAACTTGTCTTCGGTCTTTTAGTTTTCTTGTGCACTTGTTCATTATTGAGGATCTTATGGAAGGTTGTCAGTTTAAATTGTCAAAAAGGATAGATCCTTTTGAGGAGGTTCAATAAGGCATTGCACATGTGGAAGGCGGATAATCGGTTTGCGAACAGGTTTTTTCCAAGGACTTAATAACTTGTAAACATGTTTGCATTCGTGACGTGGTATGTTTACATAAATGCAAATTTGGGCAAAACACACATATTGTTTACAACTTTAAACATCGAATTTCTCAAGGATTGTATGTCAAGGAATTAGCCCTGCAATGATTGCGCAGCATTTCGGATATACACTTGCTTACGAAGTTTCTAGAGGTCTACGAATGATTTTGGACATCTCTTAAGATTTATGAGCAACTGTACGTCCGAAACGCTCGAGAACTATATTGTACGGTTATTTCTTAAGGTAAAATACCCATATTCCGCCATTCTGATTTATTTCCTTCGTCGGATTGCTTCGGTCGTTTTCGGTATACATCGGTCTGGGCCGGAACTATTCGCTTTACACCGAATAAATGTGGTTTTAAAGATAATTTGTTCCTCAGTGCTCCTTCTCATACCGTTCACAAATGATTTAATAGCTCACTGTGGAACGTCATATGGGCAAAATACCATAACTTTCCTCAGTCTTTTAGTTTTCTTGTTCACTTGTTCATTATTGAGGATCTTATGGAAGGTTGTCAGTTTAAATTGTCAAAAAGGATAGATCCTTTTGAGGAGGTTCAATAAGGCATTGCACATGTGGAAGGCGGATAATCGGTTTGCGAACAGGTTTTTTCCAAGGACTTAATAACTTGTAAACATGTTTGCATTCGTGGCGTGGTATGATTACAAAAATGTAAATTTTGGCAATACACACATGTTGTTTACAACTTAAAACATCGAATTTCTTTGATTTTGGAAATATCTTTAGATTTATGAGCAGTTTTTTTTGGTACGTCCGAAATGCTCGAGAACTATATTGTAAAGTTATTTCTTAAGGTAGAATACCCATATTTCGCCATTCTGATTTATTTCCTTCGTCGGATTGATTCGTTCGTTTTCGGTAAACATCGGCCTGGGCCGGAACTATTCGCTTTACACCGAATAAATCCGGCCCCGACGATGTATACCGAGAACGAACGTAGTAATCCGACGAAAGAATGAGTGTCAAAATGGCGGATTAGCGGTATCCAACCTTAAACAAATTTAAGGAAAGGGTAAAGCTTTCAAGCGTATTCGTCGGATTGAAACCTTACAAAAAGGCACCCTTATGACACCATATCCCATTATTTTACAATACCACATAACACCACAGTGTTGCGTCTTGCAGCAGACGACTTTCAAAAGGCATTGTGGTAAAAGGATAAATTGCGTGTCACAAGTTATTTCTCCTTTTGTCACAATGATTTTTGAATTCATTCGCTTATCATAACACGAGAACTGAAAGTTTTTTTAGACACGTTTACAAAGCATTTCTTAAGTCGTCTGCTTCAATTAAAACAATGTCGTCTGCAAGTGGTAAATAGGTAAGTAAACACACAATCAGTAGAATATTTCAGACTCCCTGGTGAAGAGGGATACTCTGGGTATACATAGATGATACATATCCTTTTATCACGTGAGCAATATCTCATGTATGGCACAAAAGTTTCCAATAAATCTTATAAATTTAGGAAAAATAATGAGTTTATCCTCTCGGAAATAAACACAGTCAATGCTAGTACCTTGTTAAATATTGTAACTGGCCACTGTTGCTGCTTACAATTTGGATAGAGCTAAAGCAAATGATATAAGACCGAGCATAATGTAATACTGGCAAGTAATATAGTAATGATGGCACGTATCCGCGATTCGGTGAGGTTAATTCACATCGACACTTAACCCATTACAAAACAATAACGACATTTGACCATATTGTCGCAGACGAGTCTGGAAAACATTGTGGTAAAGGAGAAATCGCTCTTATCGAGCAATTTCTCCTTTTCCACAATGTTTTTTGCCTTATCAGAATATTTTTTCCTCAATTCCATCACATTTTGAAATGTCGTCTGCAAACTCTTTCAATTTGGGACAGTCGAAAATATGTCGTTTGGTAATGGGTTCAGACCGTTACCCCCACTTGGTTGTCACAAACAAATCACACCATAATAGATAGAACACCGCACAAAAAGGAAGAAATCCTTACAAAATTGCACGTAAATCACCGAATCCATATAACGCACAGCGAAACACCGAACTTGGCTAAAAGCCTCATTATTTTTTTTACCCACTATGTATTCACATTTCCTTCCTCGCTACATGTCTGAGTATATCGCAGTCCGCCAATGGTTTATTCCGATTTTATCAGAGAAGAAGCAAATCTATTCTCCCACCGAACCCTATATTCCGAGATAGCGCAAATAAAAACAAATTGGACGAATTGTGTGCCTGGCGGCTGCTGTTGCAATCCACGCATTATATCGCGGAATCACGTAGCGTGCGAGATTTCTGTAACAGATGGCGGGAATTTTCCATTCAGAAGTTGTGATAATAATAGTCCGTTACGTGTATGGTTCATTATTCTATATTCATTCTTGCTGTGATTGCACAATGGAGGTATCGATGAACTCTTTCGTCAAATACTTTTAAGTTTCCCCATGCGTAACTGTTGGGCGCAGTTTAAGTCTAAATAACGTATTGAATACGTATTCAATCCTTAGTTGTTTGGTGACGAATTACTTCGGTTGCGCTGTCCATCTCATACGATGTCGGAAATACTATCACAAAATAAAATCCTTAGATGACTACAACAACAACAACAACAACAACAACAGTTTATTCAGTAAATTCAGGCCTCCGGTCCATAAAACATAATGCATAAAT
The DNA here is from genome assembly GCA_947846245.1 of Cerastoderma edule. Lineage (NCBI taxonomy): Eukaryota > Metazoa > Mollusca > Bivalvia > Cardiida > Cardiidae > Cerastoderma > Cerastoderma edule. The sequence goes on along the minus strand of OX401412.1, from coordinate 24,151,838 downwards.
CATAATACATAAACCGGGTTAAAGTAATATATAAGTATGTACATCTTTAAACAATTCGTATCAATACAATTTAGCATTTCCTTTAGAATAAGTACTGTCGATTTCACTGAATCTGGTCGTCAAGAAAGATACACAAATACATGTCCTAAAACATACAACAATACAATGCCCTTACACTCAATCATTATTTTCAATATTCCAAACTAATCGGCATAATTTGCGAATAATCAGCACATATAGCATGTATAAATCATATGGGCATAAAATACTTTGTATGATTGAATGTTTGAATAATTGTTCTATTATATTTCTTGTTCGCTTGCTCAGTCTTGAGAATTAAATGGATAATTCATATGGATTAATCATCAGCATAGAAAGTTCTAGTCATTTTCAAAATTAAACGAAGTCTTTGTAATTTGCTTAACAGCTGTCTTAAATTCTAATACATATTTTCAGCCTCATGACGTTGAAATAAAAAGTTTCTAACTCACAATAATTCAACATGTACATGTTATTTGTAGGAAACATGAGTATATGCCTTGTTTCTGAATCGAGAACGTTCACGTGCTCGGTTTAATACTTTGTATGTATTTGTAAAACCTTTTAAATAATCAGAAAACAATACATCACTGAGTCCTACTGTTTAAAATCGTACTTTTAAGTTTAATACTCTCATGTCGACAAATGACGAAGTTTTATTAATAAATTTGGCAAAATACATAAAATTAGCACTGGAAGCTCGTCAAACAGTGTTCAAGTGTTCATAATCATACTCAACAATCTATAATTTGATTTTTGAATCTTTTCTTACTCTTTAATATCAAATATTGATTCTCGTATTTAGTAAAACCTTCCTTAGAAGAATGCTATTATATTTTATACGTTCAAACTATTCAAAATACGACTTTGTAATATGTACTTTTTAAATAAACTATGTTATGTTTTGTTCTGTTACCAAATCAAAAGTCCCTTTTTCAACGATCATATCAAGAGTTCGCTGCAATACAATAATGAGTCCTTCACTTATATGGTGTACGGAATAGACCGAAATTGTAAATGGCGGTCAACCTCCATTTAAAATGGGGGTATACCGCTAAATTTAACGGTATACCCTCAAATTTAGCGGTCAACCGTCATACACTTACGCGGGGGCTTACTATACCACTGCACTGAACCCTCGACTTCTAAAAGATACAACCTCAATCTGAACACATCGGGTTTATCCAATGAAAACACCTCTGAAATAATAGGGATGACGCCATATTGTTTCCCGCGAGAATGACGTCACTTTACTTTCGTTTTTTAAAAATAGATCTTAAATGTGAAATTTAAAAAGTCGTTAAATTTGGTTGAGGAAACAACTATACATTTCACAACAACAATTTCGCCATTTGGTATGAGTTACTGATAAACATTGATTTAAAAGGATGTCCAACACTTCCATACACTTTGAACTACTTAACATGCACGCTTAGAAAAGGTGTTCATTGGCGGATGCCGATTTACCCGAAAAAATGTAACCCTACACTTATATCCGAGGTGTATTTCACAGCTTACGGAAGTACCCGAGTAGTTCCGATTGATACAACCTCTCTCGTCCAATGACCACAACTCGAAATCTTGTCTCGATCTGCGATGTTGTGTTCAACATTAATTCTGTAATATTCTTACTTTGATGCGATGCTAACCAGCACACATTTTGTTTCAAACCTTGATTTGACTCTGAGATCACAAAGTCACGCCTTTATCAAGAATCCGTGACAGAAAGGGAATTGTAACACTTTTAGATAAGAAGATAAAGGCTTTTACGACTTTCGCCTGTTAAGAAGGAAACAAACTTCTTGGAAATGACCAATAGAAGAACATATTCAACTAAAAGCCCTCATGGGGTTTTGCTAGCATTAATTGCTTGCTGGTGGATCACACCGTATGTTTACCCATGTATTGTCATCGGGTGTTGTGTTTGATTATGCTATCAGTACGGAAATAGTTACCCTTCATCGTGACCTCGATTCTTGGTCGGACACAAAGGGAAAACACAATTCGATTCAGTTCAATACTTTAATCGCAAGAGTCGGAAAGCATTTAGCATTTGGCCATATACAATTCGTCTAAATAACATAAACAAATCATCTAAATACGATACATTGTGATTGGTCCTAATTAGAAGCAAAATAAGGCGATAATAGAAGACGACAAATAACAACACACACACATTTTACATTACATCTGGAAGGGTCATTTATGATAAAAGCTTTTATGGCTCAAAAGGAGTAACTTATCTTTTTGTCATTATAGGTTTAAAAGACTTCCGCAGCATATACATCAGCTTAGGGATTAACTCTTATATTGCTGGGACGGGCTTCATGCTTATGCAAACAGGTTAGATCACAAGCCAGCCGCTTGTAAATTGGTAAATTGGCGACTGGCCTATGATCTAGCCTGTTTGCTTCTCTGAGTATCTTAAGCAGATATTGAAGGTTTTGGAAAGCAGACGACACAAAAATCTATTTAAAAGCATACCCCAACATCCTAAGGGTTTAACGACCTACGCACATATGAAAGGAAAAGCTAATCCACTTGCCTGCGATCAGAAAGTTATATTCGTCCTTTGCATATTGCTTCATCAGATAGATCAATACTGTCCGTATATATTTCAGTTATAACTATCACTGCGCGCAACTTAACCCTTTCCCAAACGCCAAATTTTCGACTGTCCCAAATTGAAAGAGTTTGCAGACGACATTTCAAAATGTAATGAAATTGGAAAGTAATCTTCTGATAGGGCAGAAAACATTGTTGGAAAAGGAGAAATTGCTTGTTACGAGTCGTCTGCATCAAAATGGTCAAATGTCTTTATTGTTTGGAAAAGGGTTAATTTAGCTATGTAAATGTGTGAATAATCCCACGGCATTGGTTCTCTTACCCTTCTAGTGCTGGAACCGACTTCATGCTTATGCAAACAGGATAGACCCAGGCCAGCCGCGAAGTAAATTGGTGGCTGGCCTGTGATCTAACCTGTTTGCTACTCTAGGTGCCTTTCTTCATCAAAATTAAGCAGATACATTTGTTTCAAAGTTTTCGGAAAGCAGAAGAATCAAAATCTATTTTTAGAAAATTATCCAGCATTCTAAGGGTTAAAAAAACAGAGAAAGCTCTATACACGTACCTTATCCCTATAGGCCTATCGGTGCGTAAATCTGATGGTCCAAAGTTCAATAAAGTCATTTAACATTTTCCCAAACAATAACGACATTTGACCACTTTGATGCAGACGACTCTAGAAAACATTGTGGGAAAAGGAGAAACTGCTCGTAACGAGCAATTTTTCCTTTTCCCACAATGTTTTTGCCCTATCAGAAGATTATTTCCAATTTCATCACAATCTGAAATGTCGTCTGCAAACTCTTTCAATTTGAGACAGTTGAAAATGTGTTGTTTGGGAAAGGGTAAAAAAAGACACTCTTTTGGCAAAATATGTAACAAACTTAATCGCACTGTGACGACAGACAATTTTACTCTATTGTACGGAGTATACGTTTGATAACATGATCTTGTGTTTTTGTTACTGCATGTATTAGATTAAGCATCACGGGATTCGAACCCATGACCCTCGTGTCCAGAAGCCTACGCTCTACCCAAGGACAACTGTCTTCCACCACTGTCCACCTCTCTTTAGTGCGTGGAGTTCAATGGGAATCGGTTGGTGAAATAATACACTTGACATTCAGAGATCAAACCAATTAGAGAGCCCAAAAGCATTGGTAGGGGATTATTTAGAAAAAGCTTGGTCTTTGACTGAGTTGGGCACTATTGAAATACTATCTGCGTTCTTCGTTTCAGTGATTGATTTACTTATGCACTGATCTGGCGATCGACTTCATCTTTAATGAATGGAATTGCTACCAATCTAATAGATCAATTCGCCGAAACGTTTGAGGTATATCTGAATCGGAACGTTTCTATATAATTATCGAGCAGGATCCGAAAATATCGATCTGGATAAGGCTGTCCGAATATCGCAGTCTGGTCCGGATCGATATTTCACGCAGATATGACGAAATCAGTTTTTCCCACTGGGACGGGGTTAATATCGACACTATAGTTCATTATAGTTCATTATTGCTTCTATTGTTAATGCCATTGTGTCATGGTCATTGTGTGATACTGACAGTCACTACCGATACGCTGTCGTTAATAGCGTGTGGGAAACAGTGTGACATACTCATTACACATACAAAGGTACATCAGATAATATCAATTCCAATTTGTCCGTTCGTTGTTTAGCCCTTGTAGGTCTATGTGTCCGTCTGTGTGTCTGTGAGTCCGCCAATCCGCTTGTCCGTCCGTCCGTCCGACTACATTGCCCTCCGCCCGCCATTTTTCGACATTGGTTGAACAGTTATTTTGTCTGATGCTATCTTGAAACAGGACACAATTAATACCTATTATCCACAATTCCTTGAATGAGAGCCATAGTGACTGTCCAACTTAAGTCGTCGGTTTTTAGTATAAAGGTCTCAAATTGACCCTTAGAATGCTTTGTAATCATCTTAAAAAATATATTTTCGTGTCGCCTGCTTTCCAAAACTTTAAATATCTGCTTAATTCTGATGAGGAAAAGTACTCTGAGTAGCGAACAGGTTAGATTTGCTTGGCGGCTGGTCTGGATCCAACCTGTTTGCATATGCATTAAGACGATTCAAGCACTATAAGGGTTAAAAGTTAAAACTCAGATCAAATATCTAAACGTCCGATTATGGTCTCGATGTGCGATTAGATCTGTTGATTTCATTGCAATGCAACAACCACACGTGTATCTCATCCTATAGAGTTTCCTCTCGGAGTAGCCTTTTCTATATTGCAATAATTGATCCAGAAAATCTCTACAGCCAATGAACCTTTGGTACATATACATGTACATGTAAGTATAGTACGGACACATCCACCTGACGTTGACCTTTGTGCAAGAATAAACCAAAGATGGATGACGTGGTGTAAATCAATAATCGCTAACCAGCGTGAAATATGGTCTTGATCCTGATCGAAAATGTCTACAGCCAATCAACATTTGGTACAATTACATGTATGTACAGCCAAACTTGTGTTAGAGGCCAGCCTATGGGACAGAGTAAATTGGCTGTTTAAGACAGGCTGGCTGCTTAACACAAATTGATTTACACTTTAAATCTAACAATGGGACTTTCTTTAATGGTTGTTTAAGGCAGGATGGCTGTTTAAAAGGGTGGTTGCTAAATACAAGTTAGACTGTATAGTGCGAACAAATTCACCTGACGTTGGCATTTGTGTAAGAATAAATCAGAGTGGGATGCCGCAGTATAAAACAATAACCTCCAAAGAAGTAGCGATCATTGATGGCAATAAGTTTAAACTTATGTATTTTACATCGATTGTGACGGAAGCCTGAGGCTTATTAAATTCACTCGCGATGACTGCTTCCTGGATAATACACCAGTATTTGCGCCAATGTGTGGGTATGTCCCTCGCCTGACGGGGATCCGAACCTGGAACCCACGGTAAAAGAGGCCGACGCTCTACCTCTGGTAATGGAGCTCATCAACGTCAGGTGGATTTGTTCGCACTATACATACATAGCATTAACTAGGTTTAAAGCTATCTACACGTATTTGGTGAATGATGGGTATGTTTCGATTGCGTTAATCACTATTAATAGAGGTCATCAACGCCAGGTGGATTTGATCGTACTATACATACATAGCATTAACTAGGTTTAAAGCTATCTACACGTATTTGGTGAATGATGGGTATGTTTCGATTGCGTTACCATTAATTGGATTTTTTTAATACTTGAATCAATATAATATGAAACTGCGCTAGAAAGCCTTTCATTGCCGGCTAAGTCCACAAGATTATTAAATATCCCTTCTGGCTGAATTAGGTCAACCAGATATGACGAAACATGGAAAGTGTATCGATGGCTTTACCCATTATAACAAAATAGCGACATTTGACCAGTTAGTTGCAGACGACTTTGGAAAACACCCTTTTCCCACGATGCTTTCTGTCCTATCAAATTTTTTTTTTTCAATTTCATCATATTTTGAAATGTCATCTGCAAACTGTTTCAATTTGGGGAAGTCGATAATTTTGCGTTTGGTAAAGGGTTAACACAACACCGGGTTAAGTCCTTCACAAGCATAAATGAACTAGCTCAACGTTGCAATTACCCATTGATTATCTATTCATGACTGTACAACGTTATCATTAATGCTTTCATCATCCAGTTTCCTGAATCCAAACCATAATTTACATTGAATTTGATTTTTCTACCGCAATATGATTGACGAGAAGTTTATCCTTTGCCACAATTGTTTTTTATCGAAAATGATACCGTAGTTTTGTCGTCAGCTGCTGCTTTGAATTTGGACCAGTTTCAATATCCCTTTGAGGAAAAAAATGATTCCCCGATCTAAAAGCCAGAGGACAGTACCGTCTACATATAAATAGATGTGAAACAGTCTACTAGTTTTTATAGTAACGAAAAAACAAAAACACGTAAAGTCACACTAATAACTCGTCGGAATTTGTTGATTATCGCTGGAATTGAAATCAAAACGGGTTTCCCAAAATATTAATCTCCTTTTAAAATTCTGGACTGGCTCACTGACAAAAATCCGAATATCTTCTGATAAAAAAAACCGGAAGTACGTAAGTCGGTTATCAGGCTTGCGCGTATTTGTTTCGCAACACTCATGTAGAACGGTTGCTTGTGCCTCTATAACACACCAGTATGCAGCATCGTTGGCCCATTGCCCTACTTGGAATTATGTTCAAATTAAGTTCAATCTTAAGGTAGAATAGAATACCCTTGATCCGTTATTTTAAAAACAATCTTTTGTCGGATTACTTTTGTCATCCTCGGGATACATCGGTCTGGACCAGAACTATTCAGTTCTATACGATTAGTTCCGGTCCCGACTAATCTATACCGAGAACGACCGAAGTAAGCCGACGAAAGAATTATTTTTCAAAATGGCGGATTATGTTTTTTTTGCCTCGATGTCAAAAGCAAACATAAATCGTTTCAAGTAAGTGGCTAAACACCGTTTTCACCATTTTTTATCAGTTTTATTACATTGTTCACTGAATATAAAAATGCAGCATTTTTATCTAATCATTTACATGAAACATGATACATAACATCGATAGTGTCTCCTTTCAAAAATGCATTTGAAGGGAAACATAACCTATATGGGAAGTTAACAATTTACATTATACAATCTGTTGAATCATTCATTTTGGTACCATTCTATTTCTGAATGCGTGTATTTGATATAACCTGACGAATACCGTATTATTATTGATATGAACGCCCTGTACGTTACAAGGAAGTATGCAAACTTTACGTTGAAGCTGTATTGAATCAAGTGTAAAGCTTTACCAGATAAGAAAGTCTACTTATTCCGGATTTTGGACTTGCATTCCCTCACAATCTTTTCAGAGGTTTTCGAATTCATTTTGGGTGGTTCTTTACGGATGATATAAAACGAATGAACATGTACAATCTTATTTATCCTGTCACTAGTGCCATTTTTGGAGCGATAACTAGGTGCCCGCCCGATAACATTCTGATTCACGACACCAACCATCTATTCTCTATTTCTTGACGTGTGTTCTCATTAAATACCCATATACCTTGGCGAAATGGAGTATTGCTCAGAACGTTATATTATATATCTCTCATTATAAGACACAATATTTGATGTGTTAATTAATTATTCACTAAGTGAATTAATTATTCGTGATTAAGATGTCGACGCAAAATTAAATTTGGAGCAAATATGCATTATATTTTTAACCATCAAAAGACACGATTTGTTTAAGAAAGGCTTTGTTATTTTATTAATGACCATTTACATATTCCCTGGCACATGCTGCACAAACGAATACTAATAAAGACAAGTGTACCGTTTTATTTAACATTTTACGATAAGAATTTGCGCAAGTTCCAACCAACCGTCCTCATTATTTAAATAGTGCAAAGTAACGAAACAATGAAATCGACGCTTTCAATGACGTTTCACATTACAGTATATTACAGTATATTACTTTTATTTATGATACTAGCCATGTATATCACTTATAAATAACGCAAATATTATTTTATCTATAAACAACTACATCATTATCGTTTTTGGAATAAGAATTATGACTGCTCCTTTCAACCCTCAAATGATATAGGTGGCTGTTCTGTGTGGGGTCACTCCCCAATCATAAAACAGCCAATCAGATTCATTCAATGTTATCTCTTTGTTTATGAAACACGCCAAAGTTTTAAAAAATTCAATCGAACAAAAATATTGTTCGAAAAGCTGATTTTCAAGACCAACAGCAGCAGCAGCAGCAGACAGGCAATATCATTAGTTTATTTGATTAGGGTTAAATCGTCTGTTATGGAAAAGCTAGACCAATTAAAGAGCAAAGTCGTTTGTTATCGACCCATGATGAACACAGCCGAAGATGACAGCAAATTGGAACAAACGCCATCTTCATCGAGATATAGAGCGGAATAATAAGACGGATTATTGGATTAAGTGGTAGTTCTTATTAGACTTTCCCTAACAATGCAATTTATTGGACTAGGTCAGATATAACACAGCAAGATATGTCAGAATAAGGATATACGGGTCCAAAATTTATTTTAAGCGTTTTGCAAACTACCAAGATCACGGCTGATGAACGCTCTACCGCACCACCACCGAAAAGAAATCGGTTGCAAACTTCCGATTTAGTGTTGTTATGGTAGGTTTTTGCTGTTTTTCTGCATTTTCAGAAAAGTTCAAAGCTGAAATGTTACGTTACCTATGTGCGATTAAATTCAATTAGGATTGAATCATAGACTTTTTATTACTTTTCTGTAAATGCATAAGAATAGCAAACACGTACATGTACCTTGAAAGTGCAAAACCGGAAGTTGTTCAACCGGTTTCATTGTCAGCATCATTATTCAGTAAGCCATTGAAATCGAAACATTTTGGTTGAACCGTCTTCTTTTACAATCAAATTCTTTATAAGAATCAATTGAGACATGTGAATAAATAACTTCTCATTGTTTCAACTACCCCCAACAAAAAAGGAAGAGGCGAAAAGAAAACAAAAACACATTAAAAAGCGTTTGCAACAGACAAGTTAAACCCTGTGACTGTCTCGTAAATGATTTATTTATAATTGACTGAAAATTCTTTTTATCTTCGTTTTCCTTCTATGTGACAAATATGCCCCCGTTGTGTTGTCTCTATGTCGAAATGAGCATGAGCGAGAACATCTGAGTCAGTCGCACGCAATCAGTTTCCATAGAAACCGCAACGATAGCAACCAAACGCGGAAGCCAGTTTGACGTCATACCAGAGTGTTCCCTTAACAACGCACATGTCCCCCTTAGTGATCTGTCCCGCTTAATAAGTTATTATACGTCTAGGACTAGATCCCCTTTATATACGCATGCAGGCTTTATGACTGATTCTGACAACATATGCAACACTTCCCTATATTTAGAAATAGCATTCAGAACCATCAGAATCCAGTAGAAATCATTGCGACAAAGGGAGAAATGGCTCGTGACGAGCCATTTCTCTCTTTGTCGCAATGATTTCTAAGCTTCTAAAAAGCGAATTCATCTTATTTAGAAATCCTCCGGCCATATACATGTGGAGGACATTGGTTCAGGGGTAGAGCGTCGGCTTCTGGACACGACGGTCGTGGGTTCGAAATCCGCGAAAAGCGTGATCTGCCTTACGAGCTTTCCTTAATCTACATTCGGCGCGATTACTGGTTATGTTTCCAGAAAGCAGAATCAAGAGTGATTAATCTAAGTTGTAAGAACTTGTTTCACAATCGATGTAAAATAGATAAGTTAGCTATATACATGTATGACTACATGATAAAATGCAAAGTGCTAGTTCCTCAAGTGTCCAAACAGTTCAAAGTGTTTGTGCTTAAATTGGAACAGCTCATTGGATATGTAGGACAATATGAGCTTTTATAATATTCCTAGCGGTCATCGACTCAATTTTGCCTGTCTGCGAAAGACCCTTTCACATTTTACGAATTAATAAAGATGTGCAACTTTAAACTGTTTATTTCACACGTGCTCGTGTTACGTCACACGTAACTTCAAAACGTTAATGAAGTTGTGTGATCCTTTGACACAATTAGACCATTAGGATCGATACAATTATGTCTTTTTGAATTTGTTGCCATTGACATATCATAAAATAACATAACATAACATAATTTTATTAGAACTTAGGCACATAAGCCTATAGTCAAACACATTTACAATTACATGCATGAACATAAATAAACAATAAAAATATGAGGTAGATCTCATACAAATTGCAGTATATATTGGATGGTTAAAAAGATTAGTACATATGTGTATGAGAGAGGATAAAAAAAACACCTTATATCCAAGTAAAAGATGCAACCAACTCTTCTGTCTAGACATAAATTTGTTATTTTCATGGAAGGCATTTTTATAAACTTGTCCATGGATTAAAAGAGTTTGTTTATCAGGTGAGTTGAGAAGATAAGTAAATCGGAAAACATTTGGTTGTTCTAAGTATCTCTTATCAATTTATTCATCTCGTATTGACCAAGCCAAAAGAACACAGCAAAATATCATATTCCTCGGAAAGCACTCACCTTGACCAAATCCGTCAGAAATACGAAGTACGAGTCCCAAACTTTACCTGCCATTTCAATTTGAGAATCGATGATGTCATTCAAACTCGATCGCTTCGGGTCACACGTAAAAACTCGTTTCCACCACACATTCGTTTTGTTGACGTAAACTTAAATTCACTCGTACAGTATTCTATGTTCTTCGCAGATGTGAGATTGAATATCCGATAGGCCCAATACATGTATCACGCACAAACAATTCCTTCTATCTCTTAGACGTATTCTTTTACTTAATATTACCCATACAAAACCACGAACCAGGTCCAAATGGGAAACAGTAACATCAACGTACATTATAGACAAGTTCAAATACCATTTTTTGTTCAATTTTGTCGAAATCGTTGTATCAAAAGGAATATGTACTCACAAGAACAGTGTTTTCGTTTGTCACAGTGGTAACTTTGTCGATTTAAGGATATAAGGATGAAGAAAGAATATATGCAGAGATAACCATCATATCCTTTCTACAACAATTACATACTGTAAAGAGAGAAATCGCTTCATTTCAACCAAGGAAAGCAGTCGATGGCTAAGCATGTTTGATGTAGGAGTTTACCATCGATGAGAAAGAAACGCGGTGTACTGACCCTTATGATTCGATATCAACATCATTCCTCTTCAACCTTGGAGTCGATATAAATCTGTCTGTAAGTTCTCAAACATTACTGGATCATTCGTTTTTGATCTTGTATTAAATATCAAGGTGTCTGTAAGTTCCCAATTATAGGTATATTCTATTTAACCTTGTAATGCTTGTCTGTATGATTTCCACCATGTGTGACAAGAAAATGTAAAATGTTCCTCTGTTGAAAAACGTTTTCGGTATAACAGACATATTGTTGAAAGCGGAACACATCTTAAGAAAAGAACAAACCTTATTTCATATCCTGTTGATAATGACGTTTAATCCTCAACCAAACGCCAACAATTTTGGACTGTCCCAAATTGAAAGAGTTTGCAGACGACATTTCAAAATGCGATGCAATTGAAAAACAATCTTCTGATAGGGCTCAAAACATTGTGGGAAAAGGAGAAATTGCTCGTTAAGAGCAATTTCTCCTTTTCCCACAACGTTTTCAAAGGTTGTCTGCAACAGACTGGTCAATTGTCTTTATTATTTGGTAATGGGTTTAGGTCATTAGGAAACTTATATTTTAGCTCGATGATTAATGTCATGAAGTTTAATTACTCAACGCATGCTTGACACAAACTCAAATTCTATCAACATGGCCTCTGATGGGCCAATCCGAATATAAGCCATACAAAAGTGTAAAGCCTTATGTTTGATTGGGTTGAGTTAATCTTCAACGATGATATATTTTGATGATTTAGCATTGTCTTTTGTAAATTTTGATTCTGTTCAAACATGCTTTAATAATACAGAGCCTGGGTACCGTTTTACTAAACATTTTATGCTTCAAGTTTTCGTAAGTTCAAAACAACAGTCCCTCTTATTATCATATTGAGCTTAGCAATATAGCAATGTAACACATTATGGGAAGCGTCTCTTCGTCTCTCCGAGACGCTTCCAATGACGTGTACATCAACCGGAACTACTCGGGTATTTCCGTGAGCTGTGAAATACACCTCGGATATAAGTGTAGGGTTACAATTTTTCGGGTAAATCGGCATCCGGCAATTAACACATTTTCTAAGCGTGCACGTTATGTAGTTCAATGTGTATGGAAGTGTTGGACATCCTTTTAAATCAATGTTTATCAGTAACTCATACCAAATGGCGAAATTGTTGTTGTGAAATGTATAGTTATTTCCTCAACCAAATTTAACGACTTATTAGATTTCACATTTAAGATCTATTTTTAAAAACGAAAGTAAAGTGACGTCATTCTCGCGGGAAACAATATGGCGTCATCCCTATTATTTTAGAGGTGTTTTCATTGGATTCATTGGATAAACCCGATGTGTTCAGATTGGTGTAACATGACAATATTTTACGTTTATTTAAGATACTGTCCAAATTATAAGTTTTGATTGACGCAATTATTTTCCTTAAATTGTTTAGTAAAACGGTAACCAGCTGGTTTCATCAAATCTCTAATATTTCTTCAACATTACATAAACACAAAAATTCTCAAAATCGTCGTGTAAATGGTGATCCATTCTGATTAAGTGGCTTTGTAAAAATAGATAATTGCCAATAAAAAGCATTTTTATTTGGATATAAGACCAAGATATTACATCAGCATGCAGTTCTTCAGTACGAGTTTGTGGTGATTTTATTACAGCAATAACTTGTCTGCCAATTCTTAACCCTTTTACCAAAATGGATTTTAACAAGTGCATATTTTCAAACGACACCAACGATCGTAGGATGAAAAATTCGTTTCTTGTTACAACGTTTCCAATTGTGGTGTTTTATAAACGCGTTTAAAGTCAGCCACGATTGGATCTAACATTGTATGTTTTAGAGAGTGTGTTAAAATAATCGCATTTCCATGCCGGTCCCTCAATGCTGAATGTTTCCTTTTAATCGGCCTCATGCAAGGCTTGTTTACGATAAGAAATCCATCAATATTTACAAACAAATCCGCTGTATCTGCTGAAGCGATCAACACGGATTCGATTTGACAGGAAAAAGAGGGTGAATCGAGTAAATTACAGTCTGCCCTGCTGAGAGTGCGGCATGGAATTTTATTGAAATACATTAACGGTTAGCCCTTTACCAAACGACACATTTTTCGACTGTTCCAAATTGAAAGAGTTTGCAGACGATACTTCAAGATATGATGAAATTGAAGAATAGTTTGCTGATAGGGCAGAAAACAATGTTGGTAAAGGAGAAATTGCTTGTTAAGAGCAATTTCTCCTTTTCTCATAATGTTTTTAAGTCGCCTGCGACAAGCTGGTCAAATCGGTATTCCTTGGTAATGGGTTAAAGGTGCTTGTTCATAAATGTGAGGAAATTTAGAAGTTAACAATTAATTTCTTCAAAACTGCACAGCTGTACTGTTATATAGTACGTACTGAAATATAGTTATTGGGACCGAAATAAGATCGTTTTATTCGGTGTTGTATTCATGTATCTTAATTCAAAAGCGTGAAATCGCTTTTGAGAAATACTGCATAAAAACAGCATACACATGGATGAACTGACGCCCCCCCCCCCCCTTACATTAATATGCTTTAAAAAGCTAATTTTAATTGAATACATGATGAAATTGAAGAATAGTATGCTGATAAGGCAGAAAAGAGCAATTTCTCCTTTTTCACAGTTTTTTTAAGTAGCCTGCAACAAAACAAAAAAAAACCGTACTGTTTCTAATTTTTCCTTTATCAAAGATTGAAATTCTAGCATTGCGTACGTGTAAATAGCCCAAAATCACGGGAATCATTCGTTAATGCGTTACTTGATGGTATTTACATTTCATGTTTTGTTTATTATCACCGTTATTCTCTTTGCCTTTCATAATAACCACACACACACACACAATTGATGCAGTTTCCCATGTAGCGATCACCTTTACTAAAAGTGCACGATGTACTAAAAAAATTGTTCGGCAAAAGCCTGCCGAAGAATTATATAAACACCTGTACTGAAACAAATTATTGCCAAAATAGCTTTTTAAAACCAGATTCATCACTCTTTGCTCTACTCTCTGGATACATTAACGTGTTAACACGCATTCTATTTCGCTTGGATATATGAGGAACAATACACATATGATGGTTTCGCAACATTTTAGACGAATGACTGCGCATGAATTTCGCAGAGGTGCACCAATGTAGTGAGGTCACTCATGCAAACCAAGTGACCTGTTTTCGCCTCCTATTGCTTTAAAAGGGGACTAGTTACAAAACCTGATTGATAAGATCCGGTATAATCATTGTGTCTTTCGGTCTTACTTTGCATCGAAAAGAGTTGGTATTTATCCAAAAGAACGTCTAATTACAAAATTCCCCTGAAATTATTAATTCATAATAAAAGCTTAATCTAGGTACTTCATCTTCCCTCATAAACGTAAAAACCAAAATCGGTACTTCGACATTAACTCATAAAAGTGAAATCTTTCGGGGGCTCCAACGTTTTCTTATAAACGTATGAGCCAGAAGAGGTAAATCGACGTCCCCTCATAAACGTAAAAGCTAAAAGAGGATCTTGAACATCCTTTTATTAAAGCAAAAGCCAAAACAGGTACTTTGACGCCCCCCTCCTAAACGTAATAGCCAACAGAGGTACTTTGACGCCCCCTCCTAAATGTAAAAGCCAACAGAGGTATTTGGACGTACCCTCCTAAACGTTTAAGCCAACAGAGGTACTTGGGCGTCCCCTCCTAAACGTAAAAAGCCAACAGAGGTACTTGGACGCCCCATCCTAAACGTTAAAACCAACAGAGGTACTTTCACGCCCCCCTCCTAAACGTAAAAGCCAACAGAGGTACTTGGACGTCCCCAAAATAGGAACTAATAAACGTATAAGCCAAAAGAGGTACTTGGACGTCATTCCATGCACGCATAAGCCAAGCCAAAAGCCCCCCCCCCCCCCTCCAATCAACGTAGAGGTATTTCTACGTCCCCTCATTAATGTTAAGGCCGAAAATGATACTTCAACATCCATTCATTAAAGTCAAAATCAAGATAATACTTCGACGTCCCCTTATGAATAAACGAGATGCTCTTCGATATGCCTCAATTTGATTAGTCACATTGCAACATTGTGCTTAAGATACTATCCATACATATTGGTGTATCATTACGCATATATCTTCTGAAAGTCGTTTCGTAAAACGTTATCCTGAAATTTATCCCTGACAATGGGGACACAATAAATTAGCAAAATACGTCAATAACCTTTATTGCTGGTTTTGACTCGGACTTTGATACATTTTCTTATGTTTTATTCTGCTTATTGAATAATGCACTGGTAGGAAGCAGTGATATGATGGCCGCCCATATGTTATCATATAGAAAAATAATTTATCGCAGTCGGGAGAGCTGGAGCCCGTTTTACTAAACAACTTACGGAAAATGTTTGCGTAAGTCATAATTGATTAACATGGATAGCATCTTCAATGAAAGTACAATATTGCAATGTGACACGTCATTGGAAGCGTCTCAGAGAGACGATTTCAAACATGTGTTACTTTGCAATATTGCTTTGCCAAATATTGAAATAAAAGGACTTGTTGTTTTAGACTTACGCAAATCTTAAGCGTAAACTGTTTAGTAAAAAGGGCCCCTGTAACTCAGTTTTAGAACTTGTAGCTCAATTCATTTGCTAATCATGATCTATACTATGACTATGTATATTTTGGGCAACAAAATATGTTCAAAGAATCGCAGTCGGGATTCGAATTGATGGCTTCGGTATCAAATCACCGACACTAACCACCACAGAGCTCGCGTCTATAATAACTGTACTAATTGGACCGCGTACTTCCCCCTCACGTTTCCCAAGCAGTAAGTGCTTGATTCTATCAAAAATAGCTGAATGTAAATGGCAAGCACTTGGCAAAGAGCCTGTGAATTCTGCGTTAAAGATAGCGCATATCTCTCGCAGCCAGATACGAAGCCGTGTAAAGTAACGTCCTGGGTACCGTTTTACTAAACGATTTACGGAAAATATTTGCGCAAGTCAAAAATGATAAACCTGTATAGTAACTTAAACGAAAACACAATTTTGCAATGTGACACGTCATTGGAAGCGTCTCGGAGAGACGATTCCAATGATGTGTTACTTTGCAATAATGCTCAGCCCAATATTGAAATAAGAGGGATTGTTGTTTTGGACTTACGCAAATCTTAAGCGTAAACTGTTTAGTAAAACGCTACCCTGGTTACGCATGCGCAAAATTAATTGGATTTTACGCCATTTCAGCGATTATTTAGTAATATTTCGCTGCCTGGGTCATCTACCACTGCAAGCCTGAGAAAATTAGTTCCCACATAGATACCTCACAGTGATAAAAATGGCTGCTTTCGGGAATTGAATCCGTTTTTTCCGGTCTATTACTATAAGCCTTCGAGTCACAAATAACTGTAGATTGAAATAACTATTCAATAAAGCAAGTCCTTCTGGATTGTTACATGTAACAGATCTTAAAGTATATTTGAATGTGTATGTATATGTGTATGTATATGTGTATTTTACATGTGTAAATGTTCATATGTATGTGTATGCATGGACATTTATAAAGTTATATGGAAACACATTCAAAACTTACAATAACTTTTGATGAATTATAGAACTTGTATTTCTTTATTCAATTGTCTGTGTGGATGTTCTTGGGTATCTGCGTGAATATCAAAAGTATAGATGTGCACAAGCAATTTTAATTTACATATACAGTTATCCTGTCCTAATTCTAGGCCATATACATCACACTAGATCTATATCAAAACAGCTTATTTTACTGGGTACAGAAACGAATACAAAGTTTATTGGAGAAGATCATTTATTGATATCGAAACAATTGGGACAAAAGGAGAATTTGTTCATCATGAGCAAATTCCCCTTTTGTCACAACGTTTCGAATCCCAACCCGCTGATGATACCTTTTCAAATGTTGTTTTTAATGCGAAGTGTGCAATTTAATATCTTCCTTCTCTTGTTTAAGATGCACTAAACTTTACTGCAATGTTTTATGGCTTTTCTCTAAACCAAAATTACAGACAATTCTCTAATTATAGACGAGAAATAAAATTGAGGGAAGAAATTTGACACGTTATATCTGCATGATGGAGGCAATGTATTTATCCTGTTAGAAAGTCTACTTATAAGCTCATATCCCAGTAAGAATAGCCGAGAATCTGGAAATTATTATAACGTTATTTCAATTAGTTTGCGCCTTGGTACAGACTGTTTTTGTTTTGGATAACCCACTTTCAATATTAGATTAGAGTTGGTTTGCTCGGTTGGCGTTTAATTCTGCTTTCAACAGTATCGAATATATATAGCGGCGACCAGTGCATCAATTTACCATTGCGGTGTTTTCTCATCAGGGATGTACAATATTCCTTACAAGTCACAGGTGTCTTTCCCATATAAACATTATCGAGCAATGGTGCAAGAGTTAATCATGCTGCAATGACTTTGCTAGATGTCCGAAGGAATCTTAGACAGACTCGGGTCTCGAACTCAGATGCACCTTAAAACCCCATTCATTAATCAATAACCAATCAGATCATTCATATATAATTAAAACATTCAGTTATCCATTCATGTATTCATTCACTCGGTCGTTCGTTAATTAATTCATTCATGCATTTGAACTCAAGACCTTTGAACTCGAGTTTTATACCTTATGAAATATTACAATAAACATTTTTTTTTGCTATGGTTTGTCATCGCTTCAGAATTGTCTCAGTTATATAACAGTACCCAGCTTGTTGTAGATGGAGGTTGAACATAAGCTAAGCTATCCATAACGGCTGGTCAAGACGGATGGAACCATCGGCGTTAGTTAACCAGGGGACTGTGTTTTCTAATGGTAATTTGATAACCGCTACTGAGATTCTAACCCATACGGAGAGGGTCATAGACTTTCAAGTTCTGGACTTTAACCATTCGGCTACACGTGCCCACAACAAATGCGTCGACTTAAACAACCCATGTCTATTTGAATTTAGGGCAAGCTCATATTAAAAACAGCAAAAGCTCAACAACAATCAATTACAATAATGATATAACATTACTGTTATATGAATTTAAGAAGAATCGTTGTAACTAAATAGAAAATGTCTCATTAGCTGTTATCAATTGTGTCACAGTGGTTTTCCTAATTCTTCTGTAGAGTATGTGAATACTCAAGTCAATGTGGGGGAGAATTTGTTGATGAAACTTTTATTTAAAGTAGCTCCCGTTGATGTCGTCAAACCAGAAAACACATTGTTCAGCCCGATTTTTCTTCTCAAACAAAAACAAACACCCCGTATCACTTCCAAAGCATATGGCGCCTAGCGGAAATCGTTCCGCGTTTTTGTACCCTCCACAAGAAAACGCAAAACATGCGAACTACTTTTTTTTCTTATCGTACCTTGATATATCCAATTTAATATGTTTCATGCTGATATGCATGCGTATAAAAATGCACTTGTTTTACCGGAGTGAACGCGATATGAACCAGTGGGGTCCGGTTGAGGGGAGAGCAAATCGCTGAGAACTGAATTTTAGATTTAACTCTACAGTAAATGTGGTTTTTAGGGTTCACTATGAAACTATAACAAATCCGTTATTTGAAAGTCTTTCAGAGCACTGGGGCTTGAAACAATGCATACCTTCCAAATCCCTTTATATGTAAACTATAGAGTATATACAGAGGGATTTGGATTCTTACATACAGGGGTATGTTGCTTTTGGGGTGTTAAAGACTGGAATTTTTCTGATAACCGGCCAATATAACGTGTTCATTTTTTTTTTTTCAAGAAAAAAAATCTATTTTGTTGGAATATATATTGACTACCCATTTTATCGGGTAACGCAATGGGGAAATATCGGCCTTGAAATATTTCCCTCTCTGAGACCCCTGGTATTACCTAGAGGTCGTGACTACCCGTGGTTTGACACGTTTTTCCGTACGCCCTGAAACCTTTACTCCCAGGAAAAGATTTTTAAACCTCATTCTGAAAGTGGTCGAGGATATAGGCTTGCTTGGTCTTAATCTCGAACAAATGTGAAATAAAACAATCGAAGATACATGCAGATAGATTATATACATAAATAACGAAAACCTTCAAATGACGACCGCTAATCTCTTATAGTGCTGGAACCGACTTCATGCTTAAGCAAACAAGTTGGATTCATGCCAGCAGCCAAATAAATTGGCGGCTGGCCTTTGATTTAACCTGATAGCTACTCTGAGTATCATTCCGCAACAAAATTAAGCAAGTATTTAAAGCAGACGACACAAAAATTTAGTTTTAGAAATTACCCAGCTTTCGAAGGGTCAAACTGATAAGATGACGGCCTTAGTTTGGAAATTCAAAGTTTTAGAAAATAGAATTCACACTTACATAAAATGGTATTTCAGAAAGTTGCTCCTTTTTTGTCATGATCATAAAATGCGTTTACCGTATTTAATACAACTTCGTACGATATATTACATATGGGATGATACATCATCATCAAGTATAGCATTAAAGAAGCATTGCACCTGTGTCTTACACGAGTCCTGATAAAAATAGCAAACGACCAACGGTTTTTACTCTTCGTCCTCATCGTGAAGCATGACATTTCACGCAGTGTCCAAACTCCCCAAAGTGATCTCCCTTTATCGGAATGATCACTGCAACCAAAACTGTCGCAAAATTGTTAGCTATCTGCTAAGAAAAGAAAATGCCGTTTCAAGATGGCGGCGACACCCAAAATTTCATTCATTTGTGCTTTATTTGTAAGAATACTTAATACCTTTCCATTTAACTGGTCAGAAATCAACACAAGAAGGCATTAGTATTAAATCAACCATTATATCCGGTAAAAACTTGAAGAAGAAAATAATATCCTTTAAAGTTCATTAATATATAGATGAGGATATAACGTGGAGGCAGTGAATGATGCACCGAAGCGAGGGGAGACTACTAGGAGGAGTTTGGCAGTTGTCAAGAAACATTACTATTACAGCGACGAAGGTTTCCCCTAAAACGTTGCACTCGATCAGCATATGTGGCATGCACAGTTCAAATTGGAGTGCGGAGACACAATCTTTTTATTTGCCATTTGTGATCTAATTGACATTCCTTATATTCCTCTGTCCTATAGACAGACACCAAGGTAAGGGTTACAATGCGACAGTCAAACGTCGTTAATGCAATCTTAACCCTTTAGAAATATTTTTTGTATACTGACTCTTATTTATTTGTACATTTTATACATAAGGTTTATATATACATCGCATCTATACTACAGTCATTCAAACTTGTGTTAAGAGGCCAGCCTATGGGACAGAGTAAATTGGCTATCTAAGACAGGTTGGCTGCTTATCACATATTGATGTACGCTATAAATCTAACAATGGGCCTTTCTGTAGTGGTTGTTTAAGGCAGGTTGGTTGCTTAAAAGAGTGGTTGCTTAACACAAGCTAGACTGTATTTCAATATGTTGCGATACCCGACTCTTAATGAAGGATGAAGACGCCAGACACAATTTCCCGTAAAGGGGCTAGTTAAGCTGGCTAGAACCATTGGCCTTTCTTAAATCAGTCGGGAGACTACCTCTCATGAAAATCCATAAGCCTCACCGGGATTTGAACCCATGAACCATGCAACCAATGGCCATGTGATTTAAAGTTCTGAGTACCGTTTTACTAAACATTTTATGCTAAAACGTAAATTCAAAAAAGCATTCCCTCTTATCTAAATTTTGAGATATGCAATATTGCAAGGTAAAACTATCTTATAAGGTAACATGTCATTGGAATCACCTCTCCGAGACGTTTCCAATGACGTGTCACATTGCAATACAATCTAACTTGTGTTAAGCAATCACCCATTTAAGCAGCCAACCTGCCTTAAACATCACTACAGAAAGTCCCATTGTTAGATATATTAAATCAATTTGTGTTAAGCAGCCAACCTGTCTTAAAAAGCCAATTTACTCTGTCCCATAGGCTGGCCTCTTAACACAAGTTTGACTGTATTGTATTTGTATTGAGGACGATATCCATGTATATCAGTGATGACTTACGCAAATACTTTCCCCCAGTTGTTTAGTAAACCAGTACCCTGGGTACCGTTTTACTAAACAGTTTACGCTTAAGATGTGCGTAAGTCTAAAACAACAATTCCTCTTATTTCAATAATGGGCTAAGCAATATTGCAAAGTAACACATCATTGAAATCGTCTCTCCGAGACGCTTCCAATGACATGTCACATTGCAATATTGTACTTTCATTGAATATACTATCCATGTTTATCAGTTATGACTTACGCAAATATTTTCCTTAAGTGGCTTAGTAAAACGGTACCCTGTACTCTAACCACTAGGTCACATAGGCCCCTCTGACGCTCTACAAATAATTGTAAAGATGATGGATCATAAAGACATTAGACTACATAGGCCGATCCAGTACCATACATGCTATCTGCTGTATTCAATCACACAGGATGGTTATTAATTACACGAATATGGTTATTAATTAACCGAATATAATCATCATTTGTTTGTATGGTGTTAAACGCCATATCAACAATTCTTCAGTTTTGTATTGGCTTTCCTGCCGATCACTTATGCATCTCTTGCATTTTGGTCGGATATTTCGGATTCAATGCATCTTTGCCCCGATTTTGTTTTTTCTGTTACAGCAAAGAAGGCGCTATATCTCTAATCTTAATAAAGGAGAAATGCTCTTTCGCTAAACAATGTCACTACCCATTACTAAACAATGACGACATTGGACCAGTTTATTGCAGTCGCGCATTTTCCCTTTTTCCCACAATATTTTCTGCTTTTTCAATTTGGGACAGTCGAACATTTGGCGTTTGGTAAGGGGTTAAGTACACTAGCTATCTTCTCTAGCCTGGCCTGGCCTGTCCTGGTTCATTAAATGCGAAAACAGAATAATATATATTAATACGAATACAAAAGAACATGGCCATGGCAAATACAATATAAAAACAGCTAGATTTCTATTGGTCAATTTTCTACTTGCCCAAAAACTGACCAATCAGACATCAATTTCTTCAAGTTTGCATCCTTATTGGTCTTGCTCAGAGTTTTGCTAACCTGTGTACTGTTTTCTCACGGTCTCCTTAGAACTACGTTAGGTCCCTCAGGAATCCGGAAGAATGGAATAGCAAATGTAATTAGTCTATTTGTAGCCTATTTGAAGTACACATATCACCCCACGTCGCCGAAATATCATAATATTCATTTACGAACCTTTTATTCTGAAAGCGACTGTTATGTTTTTGCTGCATTCGGTTTGATTATATAGAAAGAAAAAACCCGACACAAAAAGAAACACCTTACACAGAAAGTGATGTCTTAAACATCCGCGATATTAATAACACTAAAACACCAGACTTATAACAGCTACACGGCTTACCGCTTTATGCTCTGTTTAGCCGATGCTAGTTTCATGCCAGGATCTTTATTGATAAATCATGTATCAAAGCAAGGGGCGCCCTGAAGGCGAAAAATTCAACAGAACAGGCGAACAGCTTCATTTCACTTTACACGTTAAAGGTTTTTTTTTCGTCTTATCCTTTGTGATGATTTTATTAAAGACCTCTTGAGCTGGCTTTGATGTCATAATAATGGTGTGAAACACGGAATAGCATAAAAAATTGAAAAAGACAAAAAATATATTTGCGAGTTAACACTGAAAAGCACGATTATATGATGCAAAAACAGGCTTGAAATATTTGAAAGAAGATTTTTTGTTCTTTACGAACAGGGCAATGAAACGGTACCTAGACAAGAACAGCCGTCGTGTAGACAGCGACATCATTTATAACCCTTTTACAAAACGCCAACAATTTTCGACTGTCCTAAATTAAAAGAAATTGCAGACGACATTTCAAAATGTGATAAAATTGGAAAATAATCTTCTGATAGGGTAGAAAATATTGTGGGAAAAGTAGAAAATGCTCGTTACGCGCAATATTTTCCTTTCCCACAATGTTTTTTTTTTCATTGTAGTCTGCAACGAACTGGTGAAATATCGTTAATGTTTTGTAACGGGTTAAACCAAGCGTAGACCAGATGCTGTGTAAGTTCTCACTTGTAAAACTGAGGTGACGCGTTCGATTCCACGGCTTTGCCAATACCTTCTCAAACCGTACATAAACTCAATGCCGCATGATTTATTCGCCTCTCCTCTCTGATCAAGTATTTTCATGACTGAAATCAGTCTGTTGTTTGAGGAAAAGATGGTGCTGCCCTGTTATGGAAAATTCAATAACTCAAATTTATATACACGCGAACAGCCGTGAAATGAATCATAGTTGATGTATACTAATATAACTAAACACAGCGTCTTAGGTCAAGCATATACTATATGGCTTTAATAAACCAAACGACAAAATCAATCCAATACGTTTGAACGTCGATCTCTTTAATACTTAAAGGCATATTCAGGAGATTAATGCTATATCAAACTATATTATTTGGTAAACCTTTAATCAGATTCAAATAGTTATCACAAAATAAAACATCAGCACAACTTAAAAGTGAAAGCCAACAAGAAATAACCCAGATTAACCAGTTTAATAATTCAGATTGTGTGTTTCTTCTCCCGTTGACAGTTGATACAAACGTATGAACCAACCAATCAGAATTCGTTATTTTGAATATGTAAAGAAACAGGTTGTTGATAAACATGACTGAATTGGAGACAACTATATTTCAAGCACAAAATAACTTATGTTAAAGGAATCTATTTAATAAGGTCTCAATGCATTCGTAAATTAATTCTCATGACTTTTATGAACATAATAAAATAACTCCATATATTTTTTCAGTATGTTATTTGTAATCATCTCCTTTTATGTGCCTAATTTCAGTTTCAATTCCAATCTCCTTATTGCCTCCTTTACAGAAGATAAATCATAGTATAAATATTTCTTTTACAAAACATAAATATAGAAATGAGAAGTATATATAAACATGAAAATATGAAAACCAAGTAGGAAAAGAAAACCCACAGGAAATGATTCCTCGTAGCACACACGCACGCACACACTCCCCCCCACCCCCACACATACACACACAGACACCCCATAACCCGCATACGCACACAAACATACGCTTTGCCCCTGCGCGTTGCCACAAATACAATGACATATTATGTAAGAATAGGACATATATAAGCACAGGTCTTTCTACCCATTGGCAAGAAACATGGGCATGACTTAAATGAGTGAAAATGAAAATCATTGTAAAGGAATGACAAAGAGACATAATTATGCAAATAAAAAGTGTCTTATCACATGATTAGTGGTACTGATTCAGGCCTAATGCACATCTATAGCCCAAAGCAGGCATAAACTGATACACATAGTATACAATGTAATGCGACAATTATGATTGTAGACATATACCTATGTATTTGAATGTATGAAAAAGGAAGGTTTTGTTATTCTTAGGTTCCAGTAATTGAACAACTGTTTCATGTTTATGTTTGTGTCTTAAATAGCATGTATCTTATTTATGCCATGTGCTTGGAATTATTTTCTATATATTTGAAGAGTTAAAGGGGAGAAAGAAGTTAGTTAAAACGAAGGTTTCGGCTTCAAGGGTAGATCCTCCCGTTTTCCATGAATTTGATACTTGGATTAATGTGTTAACAGGGTAAGCAGAATGTCGTTGTTCTACCTAAATGCCTTATCTCATTCATTCCATTAAATAAGATAGGGCACTTAAGTAGATAAGCGGCTGTTTACAAGCTTCTTTGATAAGTTTATTGTTGTTGTTGCCTCCGTGCTGTCACATCCTGTCATGTCCATTCCACGACACGAAAACTCCATTTTCCGTACATCTCCTGGGCTATTTATAGGTCTGAGTACGGCACGTGATTTTGTCATTCTAATTAACGAACACTTTGTTGTTGACATGATTAAGTACCTTATACCTGCTAGTACGCAGGTACTGAATACGTGTTTCTTGGATATTCACCTCATCGGTTACGTATCGATTTGATTGGAGTTTTTTCCATGTTTTCTCAGTTCAGAAATGAATCATTCTCCGTATAGGAGAATTGCTAGCAACCTTCTGCCAGCCTATCAATTGCTGATATTCTCTCACAACTACTAAACAGTACACTTGGGTACCGTTTTACTAAACATCTTAAGGAAAATACTCTAAAATAGGATAGTGTCACCATTGAAAGTACAATATTGCAATGCGACACGTCATTGGAAGCGTCTCGGAAAGACGATTTCAATGATGTGTTACTTTGCAATATTGCTTCGCCCAATATTAAAATAAGAGGTATTGTTGTTTTAGACTTACGCAAATCTTAAGCGTAAGAGTTTAAGTAAAACGGTACCCTGGTCAGTAAACGGTAATGTCACCGAAACAGGAACTAGATTGGGGAAGAGTCGATCGAATCTAAGTTGACCACCCAATTATGAATTAATTATGCGACCTGTAATTTTTAATGCTCAAAGCCTTATACACGTCAGGGTTTTGTGTCATTAATGAAAAATCAATTACGCGATGATTTTAAAACAATAACTCGAAACGGGATACGGATTTTCAATTCAAATGAGAAAAATATGACATTTTAGGATGACAGCGACAATAACCCATATCCGTTAAACTCAAATAGGTATCAATGACCATTACTAAAAGAATTTAGCTTTTCTGTATACCATTGCAAAACAATAAAAATTGCTTGTTGTGAGTAATTTGTATATTTTTTATAGCTATGTTTCTTAGAACCGTTGATTCATGTCTTTTAAGGTATATAATCCATAAAAGAATTCGGTAAACGTCGCAAATTCTAACATCGACCGAAGAGTTTACGATGTTGCTTCGGTAATTCTCGGCTTATACCGAGATTTGACGAGATTTATCGATCTCTTTTAGGGTTGATATACCTTAAGGCTAGGAGAACGTGATTCTGCACTGCTAGTGACCGTCATGGGAATTGATTGACGTACGAAACGCGTTAATTGCTTCTGATTGGTATTCATCTAATGCTAAATATAGTAACAGAAACCTGAAGCAAACCGGAAGTCCATTCAAAGAAAAGTGCAGTCTATTCCGCACTGAAACAATCTCTAATCGTGTGCTTTATCGAAATGTGACATCACCGTCTCTTGGGAAACATTTGGTGGCAAATAAATGAAATGGAATCGATCTAACCGAAATTCAGAAAATATTTTCTTCGCTTAAAATGATTAAGTAAACCAAATAATATCATGACAAAAACAATGTAAGGCGGTAGTAAAGTGTTGTTTTTAACCCGTTTTCACATCGTCCGATAAACACCATGTGTCCGATATTCCCCAATATTACTCCAAGAATTCTTTGAGTCTCAGAAGTGGACAAGCAAACGAATGGGAACAACATGTTTATAGAAAAAAAGAAATTGGACACTTTTTCAAATGTTAACAGTAAATAAGAGGTCATTGACTAATGGGAAAATGCTCATTAAAAAGTTTTATAACCAATTCTATGGATAGGGTGTTCTCTTCCGTTTTTACCTCTGCCGTTCCACTGGATTTATATCAATCATGACATAATCATGTCATATTGGTTAAAGAAATCAAGGCAGGATCATATATTCGCCTTATACCTTAAAGTAATAGAACCGACTTCAAGCTTACAAGTAAATTGGCAACTGTCCTGTGGTCTTACCTGTTAAATGCTACTCTGAGTACAATGTATATTTCCTCATCAAGATGAAGCAGAAATTTAAGGTTTCGGAAAGCAGATGACACAAAAATATAATTTTTAGAAAATAACCAATCATTCTGAGGGTTAAATCGTGAGTGTTTTTAGTAGTAGTAACGTTTATTAGTCAATTTGCTCATGTGAAAATTGTCCCTTTTGACGCGTATTTTTTGTCTAGCTATTGCTTTCAATTCGGATCAGTCACAAACTGATCCTGACTGACCCAAATTGAGAGCAACAGGTAATTTGGGAGGTACAGGTAGACAAGAAGTAGGCGTCAAAAGGGACAATTCAGAGTGAGAGATCAAATCGAACTTCTGTAGATACATTTCAATGGTTTATGCCGTTTTTATGAAGCCCATTATGTTTCCCTTTTAATTGAATAATCCTTCATGCAAATATACACACTCCCTTAATCGTTTTTACCCACAAATACGCTGTCTTTTATAGAACAACAATTAAAGGTTTAACCCATTGCCTCACAATAAAGACATTTGACCAGTTTATGCAGACGACTTTGGAAATCACTGTGGGAAAAGGAGAAATTGCTCGTAATGAGCAATTACTTTCCATTTTCATCACATTATGGAATGTCGTCTGCAAACTCTTTCCATTTGGAAAAGGCGAAAATTTGGCGTTTGGTAAAGGATTAAGAAGCATTGCAATACCAGGAGAATGAAATCGTAAAGAGCTATTTATTGGTTGTCATTATTATTTTTTTCCACTATAAGAGAACTTTTATCGCTACATGTGTTAACATTTGTCCTATGTCGATGCTTTAAACACTAATCAGTCAAATTATGAAAAAGGGTTTTATCGAACGAATTATCGATTTTCTATTTCTTTTTATCAACAGACGACTTATGGAACCTACAATAGGGTTGTTTGGTTGCTTAGACTAAAGTTTCAAGTCGTTTTCAACGATTTTAGATTACATGACGGCGGCCAGTCAACCTTACTACTAATTTCTTTGAATATTTTAACAATATGGTGTATGAAAGCCCTTCCTTATTCCTTCCTACTTTCCGACTTTAACATGATTTGACAGCCTTTAACCTTTAAAATGCTGTGTAATCTTTCCACAATGTTTTCTGCCCTATCAGACGATTATTTCCTTATTTCATAACACTTTGAAATGTTGTCTCTTTCAATTTAGGACAGTCGAACATTTGGCGTTTGGTAAAGGGTTAATCACAATAACAGATACATACTATTGATAGTTGTGTTCATAACCATAAAATGAACTGTCCAGCTGAAAGAGAACCGCATGAATAAGTTATTTGAATTCATTTACGAATAACCTGAGTTTCGGCCCATTACTCACATGGGACATTTGTGAATATGCGACTGGTCCAAATGTTAATCATTTGACGTCAAAACAAGTAAAGAAACTCGCATTTTAATCCTTTTATCGTAATGCTCTGTCCAGTATCAAGGTGATTTCATTTTTTGTTTTGCCATTTTTCGGTGTCTACTGTATCTTTGAATTTGGAACTGTCACACACACAAAAAAACATATTTTGGGGAATTAGTAAGCATACCTACGGACCATTCATAATAGAACGGACAGTTTAAAACGGATCAGCACTTTGTCTATTCTTCACATTCCTCAAATTCCGTGTCCGCGAATCGATAATATGTCGTTCTAAACTTTCAAGATTTAAATCTGTCGTTCATAATTCCCCTTTTCGTGTCATTCCACAACTAAAATCAATCTAAATGTGTAAAATGTCCTAGAATTATCAAGCCAGCTTTGATAATTCTTGGACTCAATCAGTCTCAAGTTTGATAGGTAACCGATGTCCCCAATACATATATAATACTGATACACCTAAAGGAGACAATTAAGAACAAAAATAGTTGTTGTTACAAAAATAAAAAACAATTGTTTGGTTACAGTAATTTTGAACAGAGGCACACGTTTCACGAAGAACCTGGATAGCTTTTTACCAAACATTTTCTCTAAGAATTTGCGTAAGTTGAAAATACCACCCACTTACTTTGATAGGGAGAACAGGGAATGTTGCAAAGTAACACATTATTAGAGTCGTCTCTCCGAGAAGCTCACAATGACGTGACACATTGCGATATTGTACTTTTGTTTAACCCATTACCAAACAATGACAATATCTAAACACGTTGTGGCAGACGACTCTGGAAAACATTGTGGAAAAAGGAGAAATTCCTCGCTAAGAGCAATTTCTCCTTTTTTCCCACAAGGTTTCCAGCCTTTTCTGAAGAATACTTTTCAATTTCATCTCATTTTGAAATGTCGTCTGCGAACTATTTCAAATTGGGACAGTCGAAAATTTGTCGTTTGGGAAAGGGTTAAAACACTATCCGGGCTTAACGGTTTTGACTTTCGCAAATACTTTCAATAAGCCGTTTAGCAGAACGCTATCCAGCTATTATTCATACTTTATAGATGGCGTCATTTGCTTTCAATCTGAGCAGTATCCTATAGAGAAAATCAACACTGTTAATGCTGGTTTATATAAGAAAGTTTTGGAATTTAATTGGTCAATGGTCGAACTAGTCTAAAGATGCAAAATATGACTCCTGAAATGAGCGTCCATAATATCAATAATGTATTTTTAGCACGTTGCAATCATTTGACCTTGACCTTATTTTTAAAGGGACAACATCTCGTCAACAATTGGTCAGTTTCATTACGATACCAGGCTCCTGATTGGCTGGGAAGAACCAAGCTGAATTATGAAAAGGGTTTAGATAAACTTATCTATCTAACATCGATTGCGACGAAAGCTTGAAGGTTTTCGAATACACTATCGATGACCTCTTCCTGGATACTTAATAACTCGTATCGATCTGTTGGTTTGCCCCGGCATTATCACCTCAGCCCTAAAGGGGATCTAACCCGGGACCCTTGGCACCAGAGGTCGACAATATACCACTGCGACACTGTCGATCAATAAAGATTGTCCAAGCATAATAGAACCATCAGCTTTCCGTAAGACAGACCGTTCATGAAAACCCAAATACCATTGCAGGGGTTCGAACCCACGCCCAAAGGTATCTCGAGTCCCGTATTCTAACCAGAAGGCCACTGAGACCCCCACCACGGCGAGGCACATGTTTGTTCAAATGAAGGATATCGTAATATCTTAATTCACTTACCCTTAACGCCATAGGTTCGTCTTGGTATACTCCAACGTCCAATTGTCTTTTGTAAATACGATACATCATTCGAGAGCATACACAGTCATTTCATGCATGAACAAAGCGGTTTATATCAATTCATGTGAACTATTCAATGTATTAGCAAAATGTGATATAATCCATTACAGTAAAACACCTTTGATACTTGTTAATACTCCGTATACTCTTCACTCGAATCAAAAACCTTTGTTCCAATATCAGTAATAACGAATACTTCATTAAGTTGGGTCATATTTCACTAGTTGTTAACATGTGGGTTTGCGTAGATCTGACCCGGGTTTTGTATGATAACTTCTGTAATATCAATAGCAAAATAGATACGAACGGTAAACCTTCACTGGTATGTTTCCTTGCTAAATACAATAATATGTCTTTAAGGCTGCCTGTACGCAGATGTGAGGAAATTTTGGAATTTCAAATTTGAATTCATTGAAAATGTATAACAGATGAACTGCTGTATAGAACACAATGGATAATGGTCACAGATCGTAAAATTAGTATTGAGATATTTGAGAGTTTGTTAATTAACAGTGAATCGATATGTTTTAGACGCAAAAGCGTTGCAGCGGTTTTGATACCTACAGCATATAAACTGTACATACTTCGGCAAATTGACGCTTCCTCATTTAAGCATGCTTCAAATAATTACGTTTCATTATATCTCGTACAATAATGCCAAAAATGTATTGTTTCAACGATGTCTAAATTCAAATTTCAAATTGTCTCAAATTTCTTTAAAACTGTGCGTCATATGTACTGTGTTGTGATACGCACTATCGAACAGTCATTGCGTTGTTGTCGCTATCAATTAAGACCGGTTACGACTTGCTGAATGAAGAAATTCTTCGTAAACACGAATACGTGAAGGTGTGATGTTTTAAATAGTCCTTTCATGTGTGCGTTAAATATACAACTAAACTAACAATATTGGAAAGACTTACAAGAAATAAACCGGTATGTGAAATCTGCTCGTAGAGAACAAATCACCATTTTGTAACGTTTTTCTGAATTTGGTCTACCGCAAAGATAAAGATGTTTGGTCACCGTAACATGACAAGCCATACGTTAAACATACGTCTCTTTTTTGACGGATTATTTGACAAGCTTACCAAATACCATCAAATCTCTTGTGCGATCGATGCTAGTTTTCTTACAACGCTTTTGAAATCCCTAGATACATATTTCTATGACGAAAAAGAAATGCAACACCTTAATAAATTCACTAATTAGACACAACACGAGGTTAAACTCCGTCAAAATGTGTATACCTCCGATTACTAAGTCCACGGGTTTAATTCTAATTCAAAACTTCCTTCCATTTAAATGTCACCTTCATTTGAATTTACCCAATATTCAATATTCTTCACCATGAGGTTCGGGATTTACATTTCGATAACTTTTCTGTTTACCTCTCTTCGGTGATTTTTATTGTTTTCCAGCACTTACACGAGTAAACTTCAAGGTAAAGCAGTTTACTCGAATTTCTCAATAAATTCGTTTTGAACCTTTACTGACCTTTGACATTGACTGTCACACAAGAAGAAAAAAAAAGAAAGAGGAAATAATTAATGACCTACATATCATGATATTAAGTAAAATCCCCTGCCACAGCATATAAGTATAGAGTCAATAACCAATATATTCTTCTGTTCTTTTGAATGAGATTTTTTTTCTCATAAAACGGTCACTTTTCTCTATATACTTTCTGATCATTTATCAAACGCTTTCTCTTTTAAGAATGTTCTTTTAACGTCTTCGCCACAGAAAATGATTCGAAATGATTCTGAAAGTAATGACAGTTTCTTGTTTTATCACAATGTTGTGAATTTGCCTGTCGATTAGTCAGATTATGATGTATTTATGGTATATATATAAGAGTAATGATTTAGAATCTTCAACTGAATATCGCTCGGATGATGTAAAGGGTTAATCGAATTTTCATTGGAAATCCAACTGTATAAAATCCAATATCTGGGGAAACGATTTTTCTAACCGACTAACCCAATAGAAAATTAGAATTGCAAGGGTGGGCCTCTCTCGGATGATCCCCCCACTTGTAAATGTATAACAGTAAAATGAAATATCTACGTTTAGATCCTTTCGGCTAAATTGAGCCTAAGGCCACAGTCATGCACCGAGTATTCACCCCCTGTGTGGAAGGATGTGAGTGTGATACCCAGGTCAAATACAAATAAGAGTGTTCGACATACGAACATTAAAGATCCAAATACTTTAATAAATACTGGTTACGAAATAGGTCTAAAAATACTATTAACATCATTGTTCACCTTGACAACATAAAACAATTCGACCAGTAGCATTTTTTTCTGGTTGAAGCTTTTAGTTAAAGAAAGCAGATCTTCGATATTTATTATTCTATTTGGATCAACCTGTACATGAATGAATTATACTTGTATTGGTTACTTTCGATTTTTATATGTATGTGTGTATTATATATACTAATATATGGGCACGAGGACTTAAATACTTTAAAAGCTTGAATATGAATTGCCAATATAAGCAATGACTTGGCTTATAAACGTCTAGATCATAGGAAAACGCCTGCGAGGTCAGTTTAAGGTTAAGATAGAATCCCAATAATCTACCATTTTGAATCTCATTCTTTTGTCGGATTATTGTTGTCGTTTCAGAACTAGGTATTCATCGGCCTGGGACGGAACTATTCGCTTAAAACCAAATAGATCCGACCCCGACCGGTGTATACCCAGAATGACCGAAGTGCTCCGACGAAAGGATAAGTCCAAAACGGTGTTTTAAAGGTATTCATCCATGATAAAGGGGTTTGTGGTTCGAATGCAGCGTAAAGAGCTAGTGAGTCCAGGTCCGTTTCTACTATTAGCTACGGGGAGAAATACAAAATTAACGTAAAAAGAAATAACAATGATAATGGAGAGTCAACTTTCCTAGCGTTATCATGGCTTCCGAAAACTGGGGATGCTGCCACACTAAACTTGGTGTTTTTAAGTAACAATATATGCTTACAGATTGTCGGATTTGTAAATGAATCACTGGGCATAAAGACAAAAGTGTTATGAACAAGGTCTTTTTTCCATTTTGTCACATTGGTTTTGGTTCTACTTGCTTGAAAACGTACATTTTATTTGCCTTATCTTTGAACAAAATAATTCAAGGTGAGTTTTGATTGTACAATATTTTCAAAACAATATTTTAGTCATTTATCGGCGCTCATGTCTCAATTAAAAGGAAATGGTAAGATATTCTTTCCAATGAACTGACTGCTTTCTCATATGAACATAAATATTCAGTGTTGATGGATAATTTTGTCGCTGTGACTTCATTAAACACCTGAAAGAGTATTGAGGAATGAAAAAAACCTATATTCCATGTAAGAAAAGCTACCGATTGGACTAGTCGGGATGTCTAAGAGAATATAGAAAGGCTTTAAAATCAAGCATCAATTGAAATTCCACTTTCTGTGCAGACTGGCATTGAAAAATACAATTTCCTTTGCTGTCACATGGATTTATATCTATTAAAAGGCACTATTTGGAACATTATTTTAAATTACATTCAGTAAATGCCGTTTCTTCAAGGCGGTTACCTAGTGTGAGGCGGTTTCACGGAAAAAGGGGAGTATCCTTATCTCCGATAGAACCCTTACTATTTAATGTTTACAAACACATACAGCAGGTTCCACGTCTTGAATGAACAAATCCGTGATGATCTAAAGGTGCCATGACTACATGTACTATGAATCCATGTCTAACCCTTAGGATGCTGACAATGTGTTGCTTTAATAAACTACTCTAAAGTTGATCTGATAACATGCGATAGTTTTGCTGACGATATGATGTCAAACCAGATGGATTTACCCTTAGAATGCAGGGTCATTTTCTAGAAATGGATTTTTATGTCGTCTACTTTCCAACACATTAAATATCTGCTTCAGTTTGATGAAGAATGATACTCAGTGTAGCAAACAGGTGAGATCACAGGCCAGCCGCCAATTTACTTAGCGGCTGGCCTGAAACTAGCCTGTTTGAATAAGCATGAAGTCGGTTCCATCACTATACGGATTAAACTTAGCCTGTATGAAGGCCGTAGACAAATTTAGGCTGATTGTTATGCTAAGTTTATAAACTTGGATCTTACCTGTTTGCATAAGCGTGAGGTCAGTTTCAGCACTATACGGGCGAAATTTGTTGGGGGAAAAAATGCCGGTAGGACCGACCAAGACAAGTGACATACTGTTCTTAATCTGATTTCGTACGAAGCTATACGGAAATTTTAGTTTCCGTATTTGCTTCTCGCGGCTCATTTTAATACCCTTGACCACCGATTAAAAGTCAAGTACCCAAGTACAGAGAAGTCAAACGTCGCCAACCTTGAGACACCATCGTCTGCATACTAACACGGCGTCATAATGATCCTTAACTTGATAGACCCATAGTCAAAATAGTAAACCTGCACAGTTGATTGTTCGAGTTTTATCTTATTGCGACAAAATGAGTTTTCTGCTGAATTTGCTAACCATGTGCAGGTTTCTATTTGACATAGTGATTAAAAATATGTTTGTCAAAGATGATTTAAATGTTTTCTGTCTAACACAATTCCAAAAAAATATC
Organism: Cerastoderma edule; assembly: GCA_947846245.1. Lineage (NCBI taxonomy): Eukaryota > Metazoa > Mollusca > Bivalvia > Cardiida > Cardiidae > Cerastoderma > Cerastoderma edule. The sequence continues at coordinate 24,117,031 of OX401412.1, read as the reverse complement.
GACATTTGGCCAGTTCGTTGCAGACGACCCTGGAAAACATTGTGGGGAAAGAAGAAATTGGTCTTAATGATCAATTTCCCTTTTTCCCACAATGTTTGCTGTCCTATCAGAAGATTGATTTTCAATTTCATCATATTTTCAAGCGTCGTCTGCAAACTCTTTCAATTTGGGACAGTCGAAAATTTGGCGTTTGGTGAAGGGTTTACTTGAAATTTATTGCGACAAAAGAGACTTTCTATTTGTCATAGTGATTAAAATAAGTTCACCAAAGACAAATATTTTCTGTTTTATTAACTGTATATTCATTCTGATATAAAGAAGGTTTGGTGATTTCAGTCTATGAAAAAGGCAAACCAGTAGGGATTAACGTTGACTTAACAGCACTCTGGTATGGTCTAGTAATGTAGTTCTTTGTATTTCTGCAACAAAATGGCACACCACTATTCTCAACGTTTATACACATTTTCTGAAGTTACTGTGTTTAAAATAAATTGAATCCCCCCCATTTCCACCATGATTTGTCTGGATAATTCATATGCTAATTATTTGTATTATAATGTCTCAGTGGTATTTCTGGTCAAATTGCTATATAATCTAAGTTACATTTCATTCAATTTGTCTACAGCAGGTTAGAGAAGTGGATTCTTGAATATAAAAATGTTTAAGTCATACCTACGTTAACAGTGATTCAAGAAATCATAAATTGAGAGTTTAGTGCAGGATTATAATAATATCGACTTTGGAGAAAAAGTAAACCAAGTCGTTCGAACCCGGAACTACTGAACTCTAAAATTTGCTCGCTTTCGACTGAGTCATTAAGAATAACTGTGTACATTTCTATGACAAGTAAATTGGCGGCTGGCCTGTGATCTAACCTGTTTGCTACTCTGAGTTTCTTTCCTCATGAAAATGATGCAGATATTCAAGGTTTTGGAAAGCAGACGACACAAAAGTCTATTTTAAGAAAATTACCCTGCATTCCAAGGGTTAAAACTCTCTGGTTTCACATCATATCGTCAGCAAAATTGTCGCATTGTTTCAGATTTATTTTGCTTTAAAGTAAAAAATATTATCCTGTCACTAGTGTCATTTTGGGACCGATAACTAGGTGCCGTATAACATTTGTGATATCCGGCACTAATCATATAACACATGCACGTGACGAATCATGACGTCATTATAACGCAATGATGTCATTTTTACATCATTCTTTATTTATTTTTTTTTTCCTTTTTTCTCGTGTTATATTTACATCTTGTTTGTTTGAAAGAATACGTAAAGGTAACAGGATAGATATGATAGAAAAATGGTGTCTTTGAATGGGAAAATTTATCGGGCTCGGCTTCGGATAATTATCCGTTTTGCCTTCGGCTCATCGGATAATATTCCTAAGCCTTGCCCGATAACATTTCCGATTCACGACACCAGCCATCTATTCTCTATATCTCATTAGATGCTAGTACGTAAGTATTGGCATTCAATTCGTATCGGTCAAAACGTATATATTTGAAAGAGAAATGGAAAAATCTTCATTGTGTATGTTCTGAATCCCCGCTTGCTTTGAAACAACCATCATTTTTATTTCGTGATTTGCGTAGCATTTATCAGGATTGGGCTATATTGAGCGGTCACTGAATCACTATTTGGATCACCTGCACATGATCCTTCACTGACTGATTTGACCACTTACGCGAGCCCTCATATACTCGTACATATTCACTAGATCATTCACTCATAACACCAATAAGATCAATCCCTCACACATTCAACTTTTTACCCACTCATTCATACCATCCAATAGATTAATCTCTCACTCGTTCACTGGTTTTTCCGCACTCGGTGGTGTCATAAGCAATGAAGGAAAGAGGACACGAACACCATTCAGTCTATGAATCCAGTCCTGAAAGAGTAAAGAACGATTTCATAAAGATTTTAAGGGGTAATTAAAATACATCGATTACAATCTGCCGCGCTTGTCTGAACGATCTTTAAGAAAACGTTTTAATGAAATTCCGATTTATTAAACTTTACCCTTTACCACAGTTTGTTTGGCATTGTCACTGATCGGGAAATAAACAGTACCAAATGTCTGCAACAAGTATTGATAGGAAATCACAAGCTACTTTTCTAATCATTGATTATATAAAAAAAAATGAAATAGGAAACGTTGTTACAAAAACAGATTTTGTTTTTATCTTCTGAACAAATACTTTTTCTTTATAACGTGAAAAGAGTAACGTTTTTTCTTTACGAAAGCAGTGAATTTTTACAAGAACATTTTCTTGAAAGGTTTATCATAATCAGACTTCGGTTTGCCCAAGTGTCGGATTATGACGCATCCTAAAGACAAACAGAGCTTAAACATTTTTATCCTTTGTTTGATTTCCCTCGATGGGTTATTGTACGTTGAAATTTGATAGATAAACATCTTGCTTTGATCCAACCTCTTTTCCTTCTATTATTAATTTCAATAGCTGACGTCGAAGACTATTTCACTTTTATATTGTATCACTATTTAAAAACGAACAATACTATTCGTGCAGAAACCTCTGAATGTCCTCTCCTACTTTGAAACTTCATTTTATAACATCAATTTATACGTAAACAACCTTTAACATTATTATCTTGTAAACGACATTTATGTCGCCATCAAGGAGAGGAACTTGAAAGTAATATTTTAGCTTCCGTTAAGATCCGTTTCACTGAATTGTTTGTTATGTACATAATGGCGTTTATTTATTGGGTAATATATGTAAAAACTAACAATAGAAAGAAACAAATTATTCAAAGTCGGTTCAAATTGCACCAGATTGAACATTCAAAACCCAAAATGAAGATAAGTCACCTAAGTTGAGAAAGACAACACGCTTGATAATGTTGAGCACGAACTAATTACAGAAAGGGTAAGAGTTCAATAAACTTTCAACTTACTTCAAATGTCTATTTGATTTGAAGTTTGCCCTTATCATGTTACAAACTAATATAATGACAGATTAAAGATGTTGACAGAATCATACTAGAACCAAAGGGAAACTTGCATTGACCAAATCATCTTTATTTCGCAGATATTCTCATTTCTTCTTAATCTGATAGTGGGGATTTTCGTTGTAAGACCACCAACTATTTCCTGCAATATATGATGCAGGCATGTTACTTTATAAAAAGCAAGTTAAGAATGATCTTGGTCTATGAAGTCGAGTGAAATTCATTGAATTGTAATTAAACTAACTTTTTATTTTGGCTATACAGTAAAATCTCTTTACCTCAAAGTTCAAGGACCTAATGAAAAAGTTAGACATAGAGAGTATTCGACAAATAGATGTCTGAAATATAAAGGCATAGAGATAAAGAACAACTGATTCGGAAACCCGTTTTTACTAAGACGTTTGTGGAAGTTCGACAATCAGAAGATCGACGTATGGATAGTCGATTGTATTTTGTTTGAGTGGATCTGTAAACTTTGAATTTTGAAGATGTCTAATAAACAAATCAAAGACAGCAATGCTTGACTTACACAATTTGATGCAACTAAATCATATTTAATGTTATATTCGTGAAATAGTTTCGAAAAATATTGGTCAAACCTTTGCAACGGCGTTTGTAAAGGTGTCGGAAAACCATTCGAATACATCAAAGACCTAATGTACATTTACTAGGTCTGTGAAGACATCTACAGTACCCGTCGGCGATTAGACGCAAGAATTGCTGTGGGACAATGCCATGCATATTACCATGAAATTGGAGCAATAATACAAAATAATACATTCAGATGTTTATTATATCTTTTATCAAGATGTGTTCCCATCTCTCAGAAAGATAATTTAAAGATGCTTGTTCACAGATGTGAGGAAATTTGGAAGTTAACAATTAACTTCTTTAAAACTTCCCAACAGATGTACTGTCATATGATTTGCCCTGAAGAACAGTCATTGGAAGCAAAAGTCAAACGTGTTTAATTGTATAAAGTGTGGATAGATATAAGTTGTACATTCTTTGATGAATTGAAGCTTCCTGAATTAATTGAATTAATTGTGCTTTAAATGCACAACAAGCAACAATACAAAAATTGTATTGTTCCAATGACACTTTTTTTACTTTCAACTGTTTTTCTTCTGTGAACAAGCACGTTTAACCTTAATCAACACACGCGCATTATTACCGTCTGCTGCCATTTCAAATTTCGATCATCGTCTCATTTTAGATGAAGGATACAGACAAATACAGAGATAATTATAAGCCTGTACTTCCTTTGATATAAAACCTTTGAAAGTGTTCATGAAAAAAAGGTTTCTGTTTACAAAAACATTTGGGAGCAGACCCAACAGTTTCCAAAATCTCATCCGAGAATGGGACAATCGTTTCAGACGGTATCATCTACTGTGTATAGCATGCCTCAGACTGTTCAACAACAAGAACCAAAAATACGAGTAAGTTTTATCGACTAGTTATATGCAAGCGCTTAATCTTGAGAACGCTATGTGGATATAGAATCTTCACCGCTGCTCCTTTTTACCTGACTTGGCCGTTACTGTGAAAATCCAACGGAATTAAGGGATCAATCGAACTCACCCATGGGTTATTGAACTTTCGATATTCTATTAGCCCCTTCTCAAATAAGGGTCCTTCTTGTGCTAATCCACTTCAAACATAGGCTTGTAAATGGTTCAATTTGATAGGAACGACAGACGAAAAATGATAGAAAAGGTGAAGTTATTATTCACGAAACAAAGTAGAACTTATTGAAACAAAAGTTTAACTTGCTCATTACGGGACATTAAACCGTTTGTACAAGTGGTTTCAATAATATTTTGCTGTAGACGCGTCAACGTAAGTTATTGATGGGGTGTTGGGTTAATCTTTCTATTAGTTCACATCGTGAATGGTATGCTTTCTTATTGAAAGATCTAGTTGTCGTTAAATGTTGACACGAACGAATATAATATGAAATTTGAGCAATGTGGTGATATAGAAAATGACTAAACGAGGGATTGCTTATTTACTTTAACCCTTTCCCAGAGAATAACGGCATTAGACCACTTTGTTGCAGACGACTTCAGAAAACATTATGAGAAAAGGAGAAATTGCTCGTAACGAGCATGTTTTCCTTTTCCCACAATGTTTTCTTCCCTATTAGAAGATTATTTTTACAATTTTATCACATTTTGAAATGTCGTCTTTCAATTTGGGACAGTCGAAAATGTGTTGTTTGGGAAAGGGTTTCAATAACTGTCAATGTGATAGAAAGAGATAAATATGGCTTCTGAAATCTATTTCACATTATACCCCATTTGCAGGCGCATTTTTGAAAACCATGTGAAATAATTTTAGAGAAACTTTCTTGTCACTTCGTCATTCGTTTCAAAGGACTTAAGATTCTAACGTGTCAAATTCTCCAGTTGTCAAGTAACGGTTCAAATCGGATTATCTTAGATGGGAAATCTCTAATTATCACACTTCCGGCGAAATTCTGAAGATTGGCCACCCCTCAATTCTCTTCATCACAAATTCCTTTTCAGTCAGATTCACTGTTGCAAAGCATGTGATTCCCTTTGAAGGTGTTCATGTATTATATGTGGATTGAAAATGATTGGAATTCCGAGTAAATGTTCCCAAGCATGCTTTACGATGATTCCCAGGGTACCGTTTACTAAACATGTTAAGGAAAATATTTGCGTAAGTCATAACGGATACACATAAAAAGAATATTCAATGAAACTACAATATTGTAATGTGACACGTCATTGGGAGCGTCTCGGAGAGAGAATTCCAATGATGTGTTACTTTGCAACATTGCTTCGCCCAATATTGAAATTAGAGGAATCATTGTTTTAGACTTACGCAGATCTTAAGCGTAAACTGTCTAGTAAAACGGTACCCTGGTCACTTTACTGACTCTACTGTACATGTGCAAAATAGTCATCGGAAATTTCTATTCCAAGTTCTGTACTCAAAACATCTGGACAATGAGACCCCTACTTATTTACTTTCTCGGACGTGGGGCCAATTTACAGACTTTTGAAGCGGGATATTATCTTGATGCTGTAAAAGTTATTAAATGTACAAAATGTCGCAACCCAACCGATTCACATACTTTATAGCAATATGGTATCACATGTATGGACAGTAGTCCGAATTACCTGCCGATTAACATTACGAATTCATTAGGGTACGACGGGAATCGGTCTAGTATGGCCAATCATAGCCTGGGGTCTCGGCCAATGCGTATACTCGTACCCCTAATGCGGGATATACGCATAGGCCGGGACCCTAGGCTAGAACAATCACCACCCAGGATTGTCGTTCGTTTCCAATTCACAAACATCGCGGAAACTCACGTTAAAATCAAATTGCGATGGAGTGTCTTGATCGAAATTGTCATCTTTCCCGAATGATTTAACAAGTGTTGCAACAACAATGATAAATCCATTTATACGAACATCCTATTATCAGATAATTCGGTTATTGTTTGTCGGAAGCTTGCCGTGATTTCTAAAAGCCTGATTTTCACATTCCTCTGTAGGTATGTAGAAGTAGATAGGGCCGATCAGTTATCAGTTATTAAATATTAGGAATATAAGTCGTATAGAGGAAGTACACAAACCACTTCAACGCTTTTACATTATTAACCTACATAAAAATAGGTTGCTATCAACATACATGTGGAATAAGTCTTTTGAATCCAATGTGACGATAGGCGATCGTGTGCATGATAAGAAGCTTTATTCTTTTTTTGTAATATCATTGTTTATCAATTTGGATATGTGCATGGTGCATTGAATGATTAGATGGCGGTTATAGGTTTTTCTTTAAGCTAACATTTTTAATTATTTTGACTCCAATCAAATGTAATATGTTTTAGTAATAGTTTTGAAATGAGAGTATGAACAAAACCACTGTCGATAAAATACTCGTTATGTTTTATAATTATGAGTATATCTTTAAAGATCCTGGACGTCATACACTAAATATATATAGGTAAAAAGTAAAATTTGCGTATGGTATTCAGCTATGCTTCTAACAGATATTCATTTAAAAAAATCGCCGAAATCGCGGTATAAATGAAGATATTGACGGAAAAACCCCACGGCCTCGACTTTTGTATGTTACTACAGCTATATGGTAATTAGTTACGTCACGTGGGCTGTCGAGTGCCTGTCACGTGACGATGTAAACCTATCTTAGAAGATACTAGCGTCAGCGTCCGGGGCCTCCGTGGCCTAGTGGTTAGAGTACAGAACTTGAAATCACATGGGCCCCTCTCCGCGTGGGTTCAAATCCTGAAAGGGATGTGGATTTTCATGAGAGGCAGTCTCCCGACTGACTTACGGAATGCCGATGGTTCTACTCACCTTGACCAGCCCTTGTGGGCAGTTGAGTATGGGGTCTTCCTCCATCATTAAGAGTCGGGCATCGCTACATAACTGAAATAATGTTGATGTGATGTAAAACCCATATATAAATGAGCGTCAGCGTCCATTTTTGTTTTCAGCGTGTAGTCTTAGTATCACATGAGCGTCACGTGACCGGTTGTTCATAGTTTGACGCTATATTTAGATTATGTCGGATTTCTCTCGGTTTTTTATAAAAATGAAATAAGCCAAAATTCATCTTATATGCTATTGGTTTCTGTGCTGAAATTTTAAATTAATCTTTATTCCTTTATTTTCGAAAGTTAAAAAAAATAATCCTATGACGCACAGAAACTTTAAATGAATATTACTACCGACTGTGTTGATGTTCTATAAACGACTAAAACGTTAGTGTATTTGGCGGGAAGCGAGGGAGAGAGAAAAGAAGGGGAGAGATAGAGCGAGGTAATACATTGTACGTTGAATTATTTTATAAACATAGTATTAACAACGACGATGTTGCACAAGTCTATAAAATAATGCTAATTGTGATAATTGAAAAATACAAAGCTTGACCACTTCAATTTGGTTTGAGAATAAATGGATTCTAATAGAAATAGAGATTGTTGCTTCTATTTTTGGTAATTGTCTTTTGCTGAAAGGAGAATAAGGGGCGTATGAAGAGTAAGGTTTTCTGAAGAAAAACAATCGCCACAGAAATAAGAGCGTCAGAACGGACTTTTTAAAGCTTCAGATAATTAGAAACTATAATTTCAGTTAACCCTTTATTAAACACCAGATTTTCGACTGTCCCAACTTGAAAGAGTTTGCAGACGACATTTCAAAATGTGACGAAATTGGAAAATAATCTTCTGATAAGGCAGAAAACATTGTGGGAAAAGGAAAAATTGCTCGTTACTTGTAATGTCTCCTTTTCCCACTATGTTTTCTATTGTGGTTTGCAACAAAATGGTCAAATGTCATTATTGTTTGGTAATGGGTTAAGAGGCTTAAATAACAAAAAATATATAGACGTCTGAAAACAAAAATATAAAATGGTCTTTTATCCTGTCACTAGTGTCATTTTGGAACGGATAACTAGGTGCCGTATAACATTTGTGATATATATACGGCACTAACCATATAACACATGCAAGTGACGAATCATGACGTCATCAGAACGACATGATGTCATTTTTACATCATTCTCTACTTATTTTTTTCTGTTTTCTCGTGTTTATTTACATATTTTTTCCTTAAAGAATACTTATAGGTAACAGGATAAATAGAATAGATGGTTGGTGTCTTTGAATGGGAAAAATTATCGGGCTCGGCTTCGGATTAGTATCCGTTTCGCCTTCGGCTCACCGGATAATATTCCCAAGCTTTGCCCGATAACATTTCCGATTCACGACACCAACCATATATTTCTCTATTTCTATAAATATTGTGTCGTTAACTGTGACAACAACAGCAGGCAACAGTTACAATTGTATAAAAAAGATGCTTATCTTCTACGTGAAATCGCTACATACATCTTACATATTTTGTCGCAATTGATTCTAGATAAACTCAGGCACTTTGAAGTGATTCACAACGACGCTAATAAAAATTAAAATGCAGGACATGTATCACGTCTCTGCTATAACATATTTACCTTTCTCTCTTCAATTAAAGTTTGCAAACGAACCGATTTATTTGAAGATCTCATCTCCATGCAATGCCTGTACTTCAGCCGTGTGAAGAAATGTATGTTTGCGGGCGAACTTCAAATACGGTCACCCCGCTCCTATCACACAAAGTTTGCTTACATGTCTAGTGCTTTATAAAAATATGTCGAAAAGTTCAATACTATCATTTAACAACTCCTTCAATTATGTGAAAGATGTACTACATCTTCACGCGAAACTCTCTTTGTACTTTGTTCTTTTAGGCTGTTTAATAATTGTTCCGTGGTATGAGACTTACTGGATAATAGTCATTTGAAGTAAAAAAAGTTCGTATTTAGGTATTTTGAATCTGTATTAAACGAAAAGATATGTGTTCAAAACTTCAGATGCAAAAGCTTTTCGACGGTTTTGAAGCCCATCCTATAACGTCTTTTCATACTTAGACATATTGACAGACCATGTACATATGTTCCTTGATGTAGGGTATCACATACATGCTGTTTAAACTCCATTGAAAAGGATTTTCACTTTTTACTATTTTATGTACTTAGACTATATAGGTTTTACATCGCATGGACAATCTTTCAGTCATGTTGCCTGACTCTAAATGATTGAGGAAGATCACATACCCAACAGCCCATAGGGGATGTTCAAGCCGGGTATATTCACCGTCATTCCATAAAAGTTCTCTACTCTACCCACTAGGCCATGGAGGCCAGTCAGGCCATTTCTCACTTTATAATTGTTTGAAGTTTTATAGAGATATAGGATGCTTGATCTTGCCAAAATGTTACTTTACTTGGCTAAATATCAGAAGATTAATAAAGTTCATGGAATCAAATTCTAGATTAATAAGTATGTTCTTAGATAAGGATTATTCGCCATGATCCAATTAGTATTTTACGATACATTACTGTTTTCCTACACTTTTAACTTATATTTTATTTTATTTGTGGTGATTTTATGGTTTAAAATAGAAAAACACACACTCATAACGACCCTTCAAAAAAGGCTGGTGCTTTGATTAAATATCAGTTAACTATTTGAAACCTAAATTTTTCTAAAATATGGAAGTGATATCATCCAATCAATAGATCGATCATTCAATCGATAGATAAATAGTTCAATCATCAGATCAATCCATCGTTTTCTCACGTCTCTGCTAATATTTGCACGCGGCTTAATAAACATATAGCCTTCATTAGCATATCTTATTGCGCATTTACATATTTTTATAAAAACCTCCCGCGCTTCATTTACAGTCTGATCGACTACCCTGAAGTATAAATGAGCGGTCAACATCATGATGAAAGGTATTTAGATTTGAAATTTGATGTTCTCAAATTATCCCTAACGCGCCCGGAAGAAACATGCACTGGCGTTTAGCAACAGACGACGTCTTAAACACATTACGACGAACGAAAAAACCGGCATATCATGACCAATTATTCTTTCGCCGGAATGATCTTAATGCTTAAAGTATGTATCAGTTCTGTAGTAAACTGTACTGCTTATCATTTTAATAAGCACATTTTCTTTTCGACGTAATACCTTTAGGCTACAAAGTTCAAATGAGTTTGGCTGAAGGAAAAGGGGGAGCAATGAACCCGTTCGATTTTCTTTTGGTACTTCAGTTCATGGACACATACTTATTTATTTGACGCAGAAACATGTGTGTACTTTTCGCGAGTAATAATCCACACAGTAATATTTTGTGAAATCCATAGCATTCTACGAAAAATGGTTCTACATTAACAACCGATGGAGGTAGAATGATTGTTTTTCAAATTATTGTCTTATTCATTATAAAGAGGAAAGAAAACTCACTATGCTCGTCAAGAGTAGTTATTTTATATGTCATATTTCCAGTAATGGACATTCCATCAACGTGTCAGAATTCATAGCTGTATATGAATTGCTTCATCCTTTCTCCTTCTATAATGATTCAAATTTTGTTGCATAATGTACGTAAAGTGGTCTCAAAACGAGTAAAGGTAAGACACGGGTATGTCGTAAACCATGACCTAACAACGACATTTTACCAGTTTGTTGCAGACGACTCTGGAAAACATTGTGGCAAAATGTTTTCCACAATGTTTATGCACTATCAGAGTCATCAGTCATCACATTTTAAATGTCGTCTGCAAACTCTTTCAATTTGGGACGGTCTAAAAATTGGTGTTTGGTAAAGGGTTTTGGAATCGAAAGTAACCGATGTGAAATAGGAAACCGATTGATCTCGTCCAACTTTCGAAGTAAACACACACGCCCACTTTTGAAATATACTTGAATACAGGTGTTGAATTGAGGAACCCCGTCCTTCAAAACACAACTTGAATCGTTGCTAGTTTCATACGAAGCAAACAGAAAACTGTTGATATCAAATATACATTCATACAATACGATACGTGTCGTCGCGAGCTAACACTGAGTAAATATGATAGGTGTGAGACGTATTCATCAAATAAAATTGTACAAAAGGTAAAACATGTGAAGGTAAAGGTGTTTTTTATTATAGTGTCACCCCTATTGAAAGGGTCAGCCAACTTTGGATTATGAGACACTTTTCACTGATAATACCAAGAACTTCTATCACTATGCTAGGCGCAAAGCGGATATTAATCAGTAACCATTAAATTTAACAAGCTCGCGGCTCACGAACCGGCCATTTCGGAACAAGTCGCACGAGAAACATTCTCCATACAAACGCCTCCCGTGGCGCGCGAACCCTCGACCTCTTCGTCCCGAGGCGGACGCCTTAACCACAATGCCATGATGAAGGTGTACAACATACAAATGTGTTTGGCTTTGATTGAAGTGTTTCGCAGTGTACAGGTAATTGCATCGGTAATTGCAATGAAGGCACTTACATGCACATGAACAGACTGTGTTCATATTTGAGAAAGTCCAATAAATGCAAATAAGAAGTTGGGATTGACCAATGTCCTTTTTAAACAGCATTCGTAAGCGTTGTGGCAATTTCAAAGCATTATTGTTAAGACACAAATGTGCGCGTATGTCCATGAAGTTAGAAGTCAGCTCGAAGCTCGCAATGCAATCGCGAACCGCGAAATGCACGCTTATTTCGCACACTAGTTGCCGATTCATTTTTTCCCCAAAATGACAATTAATTAAATATATGTGTACATATAATTTGAATTAACCAAAGACGAACTGGCATCTGTCTTGTGATGTTTATAAAGGATTAATTGCTCCTTTTGACTCAATAGTTTCTATCAATTAATACTGAAATAATGTTAATTCTTATATTTCACAATTGGTTTCTTCCCATATGTCGTAATTGATGTTGATTTTGGCTTTGTCAATTTTGGCCGGGCGCAGGGTGGAGTCTTCAATAAGCTACAAAGGTTAGATCTAATGCAATCCTATTTAACAACGTTATTGCCAAATGCCCCAAGGATTTGGTTGTTTCTTTTCCTGTGCCGTTTTCCACCGTTTGTCGTATTCAAACATTCAAGATTCGAATTCAGTACATTCGCGCCCGGATCTGTCGTTATGCCGAATAGTAATTAAAGGGTCCTTAACCCTGGTTCGTACTCTGGTTTGGTCACATTGCACAATGTCCCATTTTTTTCGACATTAAAACGAAACCTCCGTATGGATATTTTGGACCGCTCCGAATTGAAACCAAAGCAGGCGATATTTCTCGAGCATAAAGTATACACTTTCTTTTCAATTCAAAGTACAAACCATAATGACAACGTGAGAAATTCCTCGTTTCCTTGATATGCTGTCCGTGCGTCAATGTGGATTCTCATAGAGCAAGGGAAAAATAAAGCTTTACCGATTTTGGTTTCATTCTATTTGACCACTGATCAGCTCTGGTCAAATCAGAACGCGACGTGTGACTGGAAGGAATGCAATCGTGACGAATTGGTTGATTATGTTGTGGACAGGTGGTTTGTAAGACCAGTTATAATACTTAAAAAAAAAAAGGAGTTCAAAGCGACATTAACAAATCAAATTCAAGTGATGCAACTCGTCAAAGATATAAATCAATGGGAAAGCCGCAATGTCGAGGGAATAGTTAGATATACCTATTCCACGAGGTACTGATTTTATATCGAGATAATCTTCAGCGTGCTTGTTCCAAGAGTTTCTTTAAAACTACATCACAACTGTTCTGTTATGTGATATGCAATGTATAATAGGTCAGTGGAATAAAAAAAATACAGTCTTTAAATCTTTATATTGTGTATGCAGCGAACGAAAATGTTTTTAATCCAAAAGCGGGACATCGCTTTTGGGATCTACCGCACACAGCCTGCACATACTAGGATACATTGACGCTTCCTGAATTAAGTATGCCTTCACCAGCTTCTTTGACTTGTATATCAAACAAGTCTAATACAAAATCTGAATTGTTTCAACGACATTTTAATTCGGCTCGCACATTTTTTCTTTTGTAAACAAGCACATTTAACTCTTCAGTTGCAGTACCAAGAGCAAAATGTGACTTTTTGCTCTTCAAACACATGTGCCTTGGTTGTCGGAAGTAGCGTATATTTAGATAATTTACAGCTAAAAAAGTCAAATCTTCATTTAATTGAAGAGGATATAACAAGTTTTGTAGCAACGGAATTCATTTTACGGAAAAAGGGTGCCGTCTGTTATAATGTATTCTTTTTGTAGTAGTTTCTAGTGATCTAACCTGTTTGCTACTCTGGGTATCTTCCTCAACACAACTCATCAACACAACTAAGCAGATATTTTAGGTTTTGGAAAGCAGACGAAGTAAATTTTATTTTTAGAAAATTACCCAGCATTCTAATGATAAGTCACGATGAATCTATCGGGTAATCGTTGAGGAGGTACTTCGTCACTTCGATGACTGTCTTCCTCCTTCGTTCGCCAGGAGTCAATCGGAATAAGGGAAAAGAGGTTTTGAGATTAACCGAGCCGTAAAACATCTCTGTTTATTTTAAATTAATTAGTTTTAGTTCCGTCTCTATGCAACTTAATTAAAATAGGAAGGGTGTTTCAATTGAAATACCTAATTCACTGGAGATCTGTTCGGTTTATTTTACGAGAAATAATACGAAATACGTACTGTAAAAAGAGGAGTTTACTACATATATTTTATAATTGTCATAATTGTGTTGGTGATTAAAGTATGAACAAGACAAGGAATATTACAGGGCGGAATCTGTAACCCACTGTGAATAACAGAGAAACGTTTCGTTTTGAACAATTTCTTTTTATTTGTAACATTATATTTCTTCTTTTTCATATGCGTCAACGCGCATACAAAATAATTGATCTACCTTAACCGGCATATTTTCGACTGTCCGAATTGAAAAAGTTTGCAGACGACATTTCAAAATGTGATGAAATTTAAAAAAATCTTCTGTTAGGGCAGAAAACATTGAGGAAAATTGAGAAATTGCTCGTTAAGAGCAATTTCTCCTTTTCCCACAGTGATTTTCAGAGTCGTGTTCAACACACTGGTCAAATGTCGTTATTGTTCGGTATTGGTTTAAAGTACGTTAAACAATAACGCGCCCACCTCCGTCTTTGATCTGGCTGACAGAAAGACAAAAAGTCTTCTCGGGAAACCATTCCAATAATCCAATGCCGCGCCAATGCCTGTTGAATTTTTTGTTTGCAAACTTGTTGAAAAGAGACACTGCCATAGCAACGATGACGTCACACGGCACTCGTTGCTATGGAAACAAATGATGCATCGTATGAAACGAATCAAGTTCGAGGCGTTAAAATCAAATAAAGAAAGATACACAATCTGAGAGCTATCGATTGATTAAACAGAGGGACTTCGCAGTTGTTTTTTCGTCTCCATGGACGATTATTCGTCGTCGTCTTCGTCTGCTTTTCCCACACAGTTTGACTGATACCGTTTGTGTGTGGATGTCAAAAAACATCATTTATTAACGGATCCCTTTACCAAACGCCAAATTTTCGACTGTCCCAAATTGAAAGAGTTTGCAGACGGCATTTCAAAATGTGATAGAATTGAAATATAATCTTCTGATAGGGCGGAAGAAATTGCGGAAAAGGAGAAATTGCTCGTCAAGAGCAATTTCTCCTTTTCCAACAATGCTTTCAAGAGTCGTCTACAAAAAAATTGGTCACATGTCTTTATTGTTTGGCAATGGGTGAAAAGACCACACCATAAAAAATACACAACTCATCCAATATTGATGCCGAAAAGGCTTTAATCATTCGAAAAAGGCGTCTTCATGCTATTCGGTATTTTCGTCTCAATTCCTAAAAATAATTTCAACCAACACTCTTTATCCTTAGTTCACAGCAGCCACATCACGACTAAAAGAATGATATATTCAAAAGATAGAACTTTTTATTTTAACTTCATTCAATATATCGTTCACTTTTACACACATGAGAAAGTGGTATAACCCTGGATATATAGTGTGTGACGTGTAAACGTCAACCTTACAGTGTAATGTACTTAATGGGAAAGAGGGCACATGGGAAATCATCACTTTGATCAAGAGAAAAACAGAAATCATGTTCGCAATTGGACATTTGAGGCAATCTATTAAATAATCTTTTACAACGTTTTTTGTTTTAAATCTTATCTACCGCAAAGGTCAGTGAAACAGTGCTCCTAAATGAGGGAAAGGTTCAAAGAACTAAAAAAAACAACGTTGCGGCAGATGTTGTCATTATCTTTTTCTTCCATAAAGGTTTTTCAAAGTGCAACGAATTGATATTCAGGAAAACTCTGTGAGTAAATGAGTTATTACATCTTTCATAACAGAGATTAGCCCAAGCATTGTTTAAAAGGGGTTTCACACTGTTTCAACAATGTTTCAATTATGTTACGGCTTTCCTGGATTCACTGGTATTATATCAGGGCTCAAAAGCTTCTTGCAAAGGGTCACCCCACGAAAGCAAAGGTACCAATGCCGGGGATCGAACCAGGAAACCCGAGTTCTAAGAAAACCACCTTAACCACAGGGGAATGCAATCGTTAAAACCGACATCAGTCATAAAATAGCATGACGCAAAAGGTGAAGCCTTTTCATCATATATAGTTTTAACTACTTATTCCATTGCATCTGAAGCGTGGACTCACGGAACACATGTGACAAGTTAAGACAATGCTTGTGATTTGCTTCTTTTGTCGTACATGTGTATGCGGTTATTTCCTGCTACTATATACAAAATACAATTTCCCGAACATAGGCTACTACGTCTGTTTGCTTGCTCTCACGTTCGACCTGTCACAACACTCCATGTGTGGGATTTAGATACCAGCTGGGTACCGTTTTACTAAACAGTTTACGCGTA
The DNA here is from genome assembly GCA_947846245.1 of Cerastoderma edule. Classification (NCBI taxonomy): domain Eukaryota; kingdom Metazoa; phylum Mollusca; class Bivalvia; order Cardiida; family Cardiidae; genus Cerastoderma; species Cerastoderma edule. Next base: position 24,100,719 of record OX401412.1, on the reverse strand, counting down.
AGATTTGCGTAAGTCTACAACAAAAAGTCCTCTTATTTTAAAATTGGGCGAAGCAATATTGCAAAGTAACACATCATTGGAACCGTCTCTCCGAGACGCTTCCAATGACATGTCACAGTGCAATATTGTGTTTTCATTTAAGATACTATCCATGTGTATCAGTTTTGACTTTCGCAAATGTTTTCCGTAAGTTGTTTAGTAAAACGGTACCCTGATTCCCCCATACGCGATTTCATGACAGGTCAAAATAGGAAGCTTTAGCAGACGACAGAAGTACAAAAAGTCCAACACTTTTCTTTATCCTGCTGGGTAGAAAACAGGGTAGAAAGGGTTGAATTGCTCAGTAGGAGATAGTTGTTCTTCTATCAAAGTGGTTTCAAAAAATTCTGGATCGAATACGGAGGGGTAAGATATAATGAGAAATTGAGTCAAAGAAATATCAACCCCTGTTCTTACATCTTAAGCATCTCGAAATTACTTTATTTTATATGGATTTATACATCGCTTTAACAATTTTCCAGTTGTGTTGCGATGCCCGACATGTAAGGAATGAGGAGACAAAGTGTGGCGAAAATGAAACTTTTATTTATTTGTTGGTAAATGCAATATCAAGTTCTATCTGTGCTCAAGATGATAACATGGTAAATACCAGTTTTAAAACACTTGTCCATTAACCCTTTTGAACAAGCTGGGCATTGTCGTCAACTGATTTTGCGACCCCTGGAATCTGCCTCTCATCAAAATCTAAATGCCAAAACACGGGATTTGAACCAACACGGAGAGGAGCCATGTGATTTCAAGTTATGTAACCTAACCAATACACCACGGACCCCCACACACACACACACAACTAGAACTATAGCACTAATGCGTTCGTCTGCGATAATTACCAATTATCGTCTGCTAATGGTTTCATTAGGCAATTGATCCGAAGATTATACATCAGGTGTTAGAGAGCCCCTGTAATCAGACGAACACTTGTGACAGACTATACCAAATCCCTCATAGCTCATAGAACACCTTATCAAAAACTGCATCTACCGTTAACAGTTGGCTATATCTAGTCATATTTAGGAATCGGGTTTTAAAAACATGTTTTTAGTTGTTTTAACCCTTATAGTGCTGGAACCGTCTTCATGCTTAAGCAAACAGGTTAGATCTCAGGCCAGCCGCCAACTAAATTGGTGGCTGGCCTAAGATCTGACCGGTTTGCTACTCTGTGTATCTTTCCTTAACAATATTAAGCAGATATTTAATGTTTTGGAAAGCAGTCCACATAAAGATCTATTCCTAGGAAATTCCCCAGCATTTAAGGTTTAAGATCTAATGGCGTTGCTGTTATTGTTGGTCCAAAGGCATAGGGATGTGGATTGACGCCATGTCAAAAGTATTTCAGTTGTTAAACAGCTTTCACCAGTATTGGACAGGGCTCTGCAGTGTCTTGCCCAATTACACCCAATGAAAAATTCAATGCCGCGGGTGAAAATTGAGCCCGGTCTCAAGTCACCAAAACCACTGGCCAATGCAGGACCCTTCCAGATAAAAATGTGTGATGAAAGTACTTCATAAAGTAAATCTCGTAAATCAGTAAATGAGTGTAGAAGTATACATTTTCACATTGAAAATTTAGAAAAGTTTTTATTCAGGACAAAGACTTTCAAAATGGAAACCATGAAATGGAAAGACAAATCGACAGTAGAATAGTCTGCCAAAACGGTTGGAGAACGAAGGAGAACCGTTAACCTTTAGATGCTGGGTACTTTTCCAAATAGATTTTTTGTGTTGTCTGCTCTCCAAAACCTTTAATATCTTTTCAATTATGATGAGGAAAGATACTCAAGGTGGCAAACACGTTAGATCACAGGTCAGTCGCCGATTCACTTGGCGACTGGTCGGTGTGTTCCAGCACTATAAGGGTTAAACTTGGACTATCTGTAGACCGTAGACAAATTGAGGCTGTTTGTTATGCAATGTTTATTTAAGTTGATTGGCATAATCATGTTTAAAGTTACTATATGCTTAACCCTTATTTTGCTTGAACTGACTTCATGCTTATGTTAACAGGTTAGATCCTCCAGCCCAGCCGCAAAGTAAAATGGCAGCAGGCCTGTGATCTAATCTGTTTGCTACTCTTGGTATTTTTCCAATTAAGCAAATATCAAGTAAATTGGCGGCTGGCCTGTGATTTAACCTGTTTGCTATTCTGAGTAGCTTTACTGTCAAAATTTAGCAAATAGTTAAGGTTTTGAAAAGCAGGCCACAAGAAATCTATTTTTAAAAAAGTACCCAGTAATCTGAGGGTTAAGAGTATTAGAATCAAGAAGTTCTGTTTAGAAATGAAAACTGCTCCCATATGGTGAGTTATATTTCAATGCTAAAAGGTGAGTTTGAGGTTTATGAACATATAATTATTCAACATCTAAGGAAGGGGGATATGTGGTATACTGAATACCATGAATTGTGTAGTATATTCTAAGGGAGATAATTCATTAGCATTTTGTCTAAAAGTATTGCAAGATTAATTTTCCATTTGATGTCAACTTGGCTCAAATTAGACATTAGTAATGTATGATAGATTGATAATGATGAGGGAATAAAATAACAAAACTAACCAATGGCTTGTGTCTGCTTTGATCTTGTGAGTAAGATCAATATACAAATCACCTTCAAGACAAAATTAGTGTATGTTTTTTTGTTGTTGGTGATGTTTTTTTTGCTTTTTTTTTAACTTGATTAAAATCAAGCAATATATGCTTTTGTTTGTTTGGATTAGTGTAAATGAAGCTACTTCTCCTCTTATCACTCTACAGCTATACAAAGGGTACCATTCTACAGGAGTATGCAATGGAATACAAGCTGATTACTAGTACATTAATTTTTATAAGACTAGGAATTCCAAACCTCCAACCAATAAAGTTGTTCTACAATATACATATCATTAACACTGACTATTTTTTTTCTTATATGGGTTTTACATCACATCAACATTATTTCAGTTATGTAGCGATGCCCGACTATTAATGATGGAGGAAGACCCCATACTCAACTGCCCACAAGGGGTGGTCAAGGCGGGTAGAACCATCGGCATTCAGTAAGTCATTGGGGAGACTGCCTCTCATGAAAATCCATATCCCTCCCAGGATTTGAACCCACGCGGAGAGGGGCCATGTGATTTCAAGTTCTGTACTCTAACCACTAGGCCACGGAGGCCCCTTACCTGTTTAACACTGACTATGACCTGTCCTACTACACAATGGGTGAAAACAGGGAACAAGACATTTTCATAATTCTCACTGCATATTACTTCTCAGGGAGAATTATGGGATGAATTTTTTCTTTAAAACTGTATAATCCCTTGCCAACAATATAATATACCTTTATTGTGATAAGTAGTGGCACACTTGTGAAAAGCCATACAAACACTCCTGAATAGAAAACATTAAATTGTGCTGAAGCTGGATTTTAAAATCATTGCAGAAAACTAGAAATATATTGTACAAGAAATTTCTTCTCCAAACCAAGATACATGCATTTGTGTGACTTTGTTATTTCATTTGGTATCTTTCAATTCTGTAATGCCTTTATTTCTTTTGTTTGTAACTTATCAATCAGCACAATAAAAACAATTGCTATTTCAATAAGTTTTATTTCCTTGAGTATTTTGCGTATTACAGGAAATTAGCATTATGTAAAGATATTTGACAGTTTCCTAGTAACAACAGCTGATCTTGTAGGTTGGACACTGCTTCATTTAGCTTTGAGGGCGCGCCTTTCTTGATGGCATATTCTCTAGGATACTGTTGGCATGGCAACCAGTATGGTATGATAGCAGCAAATTTTGAAAGAGTTGATAATATGAGAATTCAATGAGCTGGAATTTCAGTTAATTAACATGTCCTTTTGACCCTGCTTTTTAGCTTTTCTTTCACTTTTTTAAATCAGTTTCAATTAACATATGATTCCAGCATTTGCTCAATCCCAGATCACTTCAGTAACATTCAAATAGTTTAACTAACCCATTACCAAATAATAACAACATTTGACCAGTTTGTTGCAGATGACTCTCGAAAAATATTGTGGGAAAAGGAGAAATTTCTTTTAACGAGCAATTTTTCCTTTTCTCACAATTTTTTCTACCCCAGCAGAAGATTATTTTTCAATTTCATCATATTTTGAAATATCATCTGCAAACCCTTTCAATTTGGTATAGTCGAAATTTTCGCTTTTGGTAAAAGGTTAAGAAAGACTAAGAGCACCAGTTCAGTTGCTTATTGGATCAAGTTTTGAATGGATCATATAGTTGTTGTCTTACTACTCTCAGTGGGCAGAAGAGTTGATCCTGGGCAGGAAAGTTGCTCCAATCTATCCACTCCCATCCTGGAAGTAAAATTACAATCAAAACATTGTAAGCCTAAAAATGCTGGGTAATTTTCTAAAAATAGGTTTCTGTGTCGTCTGCTTTCATGAAACTAAAATATCTGCTCAATTTTGATGGGGAAAGATACTCAGAGTAGCAAACATGTTAGATCACAGGCCAGCCACCAATTCACTTGGCCGCTGGCCTAAGATCCAACCTGTTTGCATAAACATGAAGTAGGTTCCAGCACTATAAGGGTTTACCTTTTCATCTATATTGGAATCTGTGACTAGTGTCAAATAAAAGTAACGGCAGTCAACACAAATTACATGATTGCATTTTATGGTGTTGGATGGGAGTGCATTTTATAGTGTTGGATGGAAAACCATAATGTCACAAAAGAATTAATTTTGCATATATGAGCAATTTACCCTTTCATCATATTGAATTTTCAAGATTTCTATAGCAGATGCATACACCTGATTTATTGAGTAAAGTGGTTAACATTTCTTTCAACAAAGTCTTTGATGATAATATAGTTACATCTGAATGCATGGCTGCTTTTTGCAAAAATAATTTGAATGTATCCAATCATCATACAATTTTCCTTCTGTAGTGACCTGTATTCAATTTCAACCAAGGGGCTGATGATTATTGCCAGACCAACCCAGTCTGGAAAATCTACAAGGGAGCGATAAAGAAAATCATGTTCTAAACTCTAAAATTATGATGTTTTGCTGACAAAGTATTATGGTAAAACTCCTATCTTGAATTTTCAAAGAAGCTCAAAACTTTTCCTACATTTAATTATCTGCTAGACAGAGCACCAATATAATATTATAAAATATTCACCAGTCAAGTTAGGGAAATGAATTTGTAAAACAAGAACAAGAAGGATGTCTGACATTGTTAAATCAATCTGCTTAAAGTCTTAAAGTTACACATTCTTGACAAAGATTTATCAGAATATGCAAAAGACGGAACTGAACACCCATGTAAAATATCTTTGAATTCTTTAATACAATAGACCAAACTAGATTTTTAGATTTGTCAATATCAAAAGCAACAAAAAAAAAGTTACTTGTAAACAGCAATCCCTTCTAAATTGGGACAAAGGATAAAAAATGGTTCTTGGAAAATATCTGTAGCTAAAAGATGTGTCAGGTTGTGGTTTTCATTAACCCTTTCCCAGACACCAAATTTTCGACTGTCCCAAATTGAAAGAGTTTGCAGATGACATTTCAAAATGTTATAAAATTAGAAAATAATCTTCTGATAGAGCAGAAAACATTACGGGAAAAGGAGGGATTGCTTGTTAGGAGCAATTTCTCCTTTTCCCACAATGTTTTCCAAGTCGTCTGGAACAAAGTGGTTAAATGTTGTTATGGCTTGTTTGGTAATGGCTTAAGAAAGTCCATTGATCCCTATTGAGAGTTCAGTGAAAGATTATATAAAGTGCTTCACATTGCAGAAGGACTCACTTTAGTCTTGCATTGAACCCATACTATACCTGTACATTCATTCCCCATACCAACCCTTAGAATGCTGGGTAATTTTTGTAAAAAAAAATACATTTTTGTGTTGTGTGCTTATCTTTGAAGAAGAAAGATACCTAGAGTAGCAAACAGGTTAGATCACGGGCAAGCTGCCAATTTTTGTTTTAATATACTGTGATCTAACCTGTTTGCTTAAGCATGAAAAATGTCCAGCACTATAAGGGTTAACTTAGTACTGTTATAACATTTTGCATCCTTTATCTTTTTTTTAAGATTAAATTAATCAAAAGTGTCATACCTTCACATTTATGGGGTTCAAGATTCTCTGGCTCTGTTTTATAATTGCAATCCACTTCTCCTTTCACAAAGAGAGTTACATAGTGGTAGTTATTGGCCATGTCCACTGCATTCACAACAGTTTCATAGGTTATATTTGTGATCTTCAGACCTGTTTCCTCGTAGACCTCGCGAGCTCCACAATCTTCCCATGTCTCCCTACAATGTTAATCATAGTCGCTTTAAAATATGCCTAGCGTAGAAATGAGACTATACAACCTACCTTTAACTTTTTTTAACGGTAAACAATTTATTTCAATGTCTCCTACCATAAAGGAAGATTCTTTTCACACTTCAATTATCAAAATGTTTGTATTATTGTTTGTTATTTAAATTGTCTGCACAAACTAATCTCAAAAATGTACAAAAATATTGTTAGTCATATCTATTATTCCAAAATTGGATACTTGGAAACCTACATGTATATAACCGTGCTAGTCTCAATTATCATCCATGAACAAAGCTTCTTTCAACATTTGGACATTTATTGTGCTTCCCTACGCCAATATAGGAATAACCTTCGAAACCAGAAATCTGGGCTAAAAACAGGGCAAGTGTGTGATTGGCGAAAATGAAATGGGTAATTGAAACTAATCACTCAGCAATTCTTTTTTCTACTGTTAGGAATGAGTCCAGTATTGAACAAATTTGGGGGACAAAAAACATAGCAGAGGAAATACATAGCAGAGGAAATCTAAACAAAAAAAATAGTCCTCCAAATCCAATTGTTCAAATGCTTTAATGTGAGATATTGCCAAATGCAAAAATATCTCAATATTTCAGGTCTTGTCTGACCAAGCAAATGTGTGCAAAATAAAGAAAGACAATTTTGTGATATCTGAGAGGGCAGGTGTATACAATCTCAGAAATATACACGATTTTTCCTTTCAGAACCACTGTTTAACAGGTTTCAATAGTTAAAAAGACCAGTTACTCTTCAAAACAGTCAAAATTGGGCCACATTCTATGAAAACCATGTTTAAAAACTGACATTGTGAAAGTAACTAAATTGCAAAATATCGAGACGATTGGAATTGAGTACGAATCAATAGTAAAATGACGATTCGTACTCATACAATTTCGCACTAAAACATCACGTGTGATGATAGAATCGGCAAAATCTACCCAAATTCTAAATGTCCACCAGGCAGAGCATAAAGGCCAGTCCCAGGAGATTTCCCTTTTCGTCTTCCGAGTACAACACAACCTGGATGGTGTTTGCTTGTAACTATTACGCCAATACCTATGCCCGGTCGTTTCGGATCGGTTGTCATGTTGTTGTTGTCGTTAAATCCTCGTTGTTGTTGTTGTTTAATTTGAAGCATATCAATAGATGGCACTCCACTTACTTTTCGCAATGTTGTACATAGCGTGCTTTTGTTTCATTATTTTTGGATTGTACTGTTGACGTTAAGTCTTCAATAGTAATATGATAATATGCAAAGCCTAAACCGGGCGAAAGAGATTTATTCTTTCAATTTATGAACAGTGCTATAATTCTGGATTTGTATAACATAATGTTCCCTTTGTATTGTATCAGTAATACTTGGCAAGGAAGCAGTGTCCTGTCAGGAGGCACTCCAATTTAAAAGAAATAGCCATTGTCAATATACTAATCAGATATGTTTGATATATAACCTACGACGCCAACTACTGTATTTTACCACTGTGGATATATTATATGAGTTGCTAACCATTATGAATGGTGCATAGTCATTAGACAGAAGTATATTTGGTATTGAGCTTGAATAATTATGCATTTGATACTTTGGCTTGTATGATATTCTTTCGAAAGGCATTGCACCATGACTTTTTAAATTTCCAAACAAAGAGTAATGATATTCGTATGGGTTAAATGGCCAGTGTCTAGGGTAACTAGGATGATCCAAGCTGTAACTGTGGCGTAGAATGAAATATCTACGTCTGGATCATTCGGACTATGTCCAGCGAGGAATATTGGAAGGTTCTGGTGGGGAAATAACAGGAGCAGGGATTAATGTCGATTGATATAAAACTGTAACACTCTGTTGAAAATGGTGTTAAACCATAATCCAACAATAGCATCTAAGACTTAGATCGGGGTCGGGGGATGGAACGCTTCTTCATGTTGAATTATTTTAATTTGACTAAACCACAGAGCAACGATGTTTTTATGGGGTAAGTGATGGGTGGCTTAGAAGGTTTATTTGCAGGGACTAATGAGGAAATAATAGGAACAAACAGAGATATGTCTATTGACACAACTGAAGCATTCTGTTGAAAATATTGTTAAACTATTATCAAACATAGCATCTAAAACTCATTATCATGTATGTGTGGTTGGTGGTTCTCGCTAGATACTCTCATGTTTTAGCTGTCCTACCCATATCAGTAATGCAATAAAAAACAGAAGACACTGTTTGTGCATTATCAAAACCACCAAACTAAAGAATTTGAATTCCAAAATCTCTCCATGCAAAATGAGGATTCAACACAAGACTTCAGTAAGTACTTCATATATGTGACGCACTTACAGTATTGTCTTTCGCCCGTATAAACATCTTAAAGATACTCTCTCAGAGATGTGTGATTTGGGAGTAAATAAATGCTAAAAATTTCATATTCACAAGCCCCGTCACTAAACCGTTTAAACGCCCTTATATATCTGCAATTTCAATGTGCTGAGAGAGTCCCTTAAAGCTTTAGTTGTTAAACTGTTTTGATTGGTTTGAAGGAACCGAACCCACACGAAGGCTATTGCTCATAAAGTAATTTCATAGTACCATTTTTAAGATGCAGATTGAAAGAAAAGAACACATCGCCCAAATTGCCTTTTCATTTCAACTCTTCATTTGATCAAATGATAGACATGAGTTAATCTACTATGTTTTACAAAGGCGCGTCGTATACCTGAGTTGGGAGTTTTACCTCCCTTTGACAATAAACCTTCAAATGATACCATGATATGTTACATGTAGAAAATCATTATGTATCATATATGTGTGGTATGCTGCGCATATTATTTTCTGAATGCCTATATAGCCTACCGTTTACCGGTGTTTTTTTTTTATCTTCCTTTTTTGTAAAGGAAATAAGGCTGTGACCCCTATGGCTACATACTGAAGTCTAAAAAAACGACAATAAATCAAAGCGCTGATAGCGCTAAAGGACTATGGTGCGTTTAAAGCAAGATGATTGAGGATACATTGAAAAATTTCTTTGGGCATCATCTCGAGGAAAACAGCTGCTCATTTTACCATACTATAATTATCATTTCTGTGAACAGAGACTGAACGAAAGTCTATTTTTCGAACATCTGGACATTTTACGATTTCCCATGAGGCAACAGTTATAATAATTTAGAGCAAAACAAAGCGAGTAAATCCGGACTACATTTCTAGTTCCAAGAAGGTATTAGTCCGCACAGTGAAGGCAGATGTTTAATGAGTAATTGGGGTCAGACCGCTGTTTGTGTATCGATAAAGTACCGTCCCTCAAAAAGTGTTATATAAATTCAATGGACTAAGGTGCTGACGCACCCTCAGTCCAAAAACTAGTATTTTCTCTACAATGGTCTGCACATGTATAGAAGCCGTTGTGATAAAAGGTTGATGTTTATTACTAACCAGCAATACTTTTGTCATAATGGTTTTCTAAAACCATCTGTAATTAATGTGTCAAAGTAAGATATTATGAAGCAAAAATGTATAGGTGGAAAGACAATTTCAAACATACACGTTTTAACCCTTTACCAAACAATATTGACATTTAACCACTTTGTAGCAGACGACTCTGGAAAAATATTGTGAGAAAAGGAGAAATAGCTCGTAACGAGCAATTTTCTCCTTTTCCCACATTGTTTTCTACCCTATCAGAAAATTATTTTCCAATTTCATCACATTTTGTAATGTCGTATGCAAACTTTTTCAATTTGGGACAGTCGAAAATTTGGCGTTTGGTAAATGGTTAACCCATTGGCAGCAAAAGGTTCAATGCATGTTTGTGACAAAATGAGAAAATAAGAAATTGCTCATCTAGACAATAAGATATCGGAACTCTGGCACGTTCCAAAACACAATGCAATTAAATAAAGAACAATTGATTTTTTTCACTAGGTTTAACTTAGACATTTTTTCTTATGCAACATACTTAAATATTTAAAGGTCAATGACCAAAAGCCGTTCTGGTAAAATTATATGACAAATTATAATGTTTCGAGAACTTGTGATCAGACCGCTTTGCCATTACTTGTAATATTTTGTGTTTGTAATTCACTGTTGAAATAAATGGCAATAAATAGTGTTTAAAGTAAAGTAAAGCTTGTTTTGCTTCCCGAATTCTTTTTCCGATTCGTCTCTCTTGGGTCCTATTTGACCAATGTACATGCATGATTAATCGAAGGGAAAGGGCAACATTGTTTGACCGATATTTGTAAAATACCGAACAACAGCGTGACGAAATGGCAAAGAAATGGTTTCGTGAAATAAATGTATTACATTGATATCACCCCCTTTTCATACTTTTTTGTCTGATTTGGTATATTTAAAGCTAATTGTTCACAGATGTCAGGAAATTTAGATTTTAAAACTTAACTTCTTAAAACCGTACAGTAACTGAACGTTTGTATGGTACGCACTGGAAAATAGCCATTAGAGGCAACATTATTTTGTAACTCCTATATACGTTGAAATAATATTTGTTTAAATTTAAATCCAAATAGCATTTCAAAAGTTTCAAGATCTACCACACATATAAAATGAACATAATTAAACACATTGACGCTTCCTGAATTGATAAAGCTTTCAAGCGCTACTTTTGATTGTATAGCATACACCAATGTGAACATCGTATTGTTTCAACGAGATTTTCTTTTTCTGAATTTTCTCATATTTGAACAAGCAACTTTAAGCATTATTTAAGAACAATGAGTTAATGGGAAAACGGAGCGCTTTTACATCAGGCGATTGGCATTATACTTTCAACAATTGAAACATTCACCATTTTTCATTTTCATTCAAGTGCGATTTCAACAAAAGGTAATAAGACCGTATGCTTTGAGAGATTTTTCAATCCAATCGATATATCAATTTGAATTGTTTAAACTCTATTCATAGGTGATACTTGCAGACCCTTTATAGAACAAATCTTCACAGAAATTTAGAAATATTAAGCCCAAAAAAGTTCGGTCATAAGTGCTATACATCTGGCTAAAAATGTTGCAATTCTGTCACCATGGATAAATCACCTTCTGCATGGTTCTTAGAAATAGCTGTACTTAACAAGTCCGTAACCAAATTATCGCAAAACTCTAACCGTCTGGGAAGTTAACTGTTGTTATGTTCAAGCATCGGCAAATATTCGTCCTTTTAGCAAGAATAAATTGCTAATCCGTGTACTTGTCAACTCTCTAGGAAGCGATCAATGTTAAATATGACTTTACAAACCAAAAAGTTAAAACATAAATATATGTGTGCGTCAGACAACATTTAACGGACTATCTCACGAGATGCGTTGTGTGAGTAACAAATATATAAAAATGGATGGTTCAAACAGTCATCATCACTAAATAAAGCACAGTTTTTGATGTATACACTAGTACATTCTAAAAATGCCGAAAACTCAAAGTTTTCATTGATTTCTTTTAACCCTTTCCCAAACAATATCGACATTTGACCTCTTTGTTGCAGACTTTAGAAGACATTGTGGGAAAAAGAGCAATTTCTCCTTTTCCCACAATGTTTTCTGCCCTATCAGAAGATTATTTTCCAATTTCATCACATTTAAATGTCGTCTGCAAACTCTTTCAATTTGGAACAGTCGAAAATTTGTTGTTGGGGAAAGGGTTAAAAGGAGAATTCAGTGCTTTGGTTGAAACTCCTGGTTTAAGAATTGTAAAGTGTTGCTCTGGGACGCACCTTACTAGCAAAGCGTCACGTAATTAGAGTGTCGATACATTTCATAACCTGGGTTAAACACACTCCCTTCCATTTCATTTATTTCTCAGGGCAGAAAATAAAAGATCGAAATTTATTAAATACGTCGTTTAACCCATTACCAAACGCAACTTTTTCGACTGTTCCAAATTGAAAGAGTAGGCAGAAGACATTTCAAAATTTGATAAAATTGGAAAGTAATCTTCTGATAGGTCAGAAAACATTGTGAGAAAAGGAGAAATTGCTCATTAAGAGTAATCTCTTTTTTCCCCAAAATGTCTTCAAGAGTCGTCTGCAGCAAACTGGTAAAATGTCGCTTTTGTCTGGTAACGGGTTAAACGGTTTACTAGATCTGCAACATTAATGTGCTATATCTCAGCTACACTGTTGTGAACGGGGATGAGAACTGTGTCAATAATCTAATTCACTTTGAATTTTTGGATCTCTGATGACATTTTATGTAAAGAAGATATTTTATTCTACAAAATGAAACCCTCAATCTGAAAGATAGTCCTTTTGAATTGTACGAGAGGGAGAGAGAGAGAGAGAGAGTCATTGTATTGTGTGGTTTTCATTGTTCTTGGTCGTCTGCAAAGTATTTCAAAATGATTCGGCGTTCGATACAGAAGTAAAGACTCATTCCGGTGCACATATTTACGAATACTGTACTAAAAGACTTTCACAAAAGGCGATATTCCTTAATACGAGTATTTTACCCTTTGTCACAATGAGTCTACCGTTATCAAAAGGAAAAGTAATTTTTTCATAACTAATTAATGTCTTTGGCTCCTGATATATCTTACTATTGAAAGAACCCATCCCATAAGATTGAATGGGTAATACCGATTGCGCAATCCGATTTGCCTTTTAAGACCACAAATCAACGCCCCCTCACAACCGTTGTTAGGTAAATAGTAGGCCTACAGAGCAAAAGCTGGGTCTTTGAAGCGTGTTTCGAGGTTAATATGTATGTCGCCCGTTTGAGACACGTGTTGAATATTGACTTTAAGGTAACGTTGGTAATTTAAGACCGGACGTTCCGGTTGCAATGTGTCCTTTGGCAAGGCACTTTTTCCACCCTTCAAGCACATTTCATTTAGATATACAGTGTGTATTGTACATGACTAGGAAAAACATGATGTATGAGAAGAAAAGTATAGGGGAAAAAGCCCATGGCTTTAAGTGTAGGGGAAAAAGCCCATGGCTTTAAGTGCCTTTCAATGTAAGCAACGACGTTAATTCATGTAATTGTTTATAGCGATTACCGGTTTTTATGTTGGTATCTTACAGTGCTAAGTATTGAATAAATGCCGGGTTAAGATAAAGGATGGCTTTTTTAGGGGGGAAATGGAGATGGCAATAACATTTGACATCATAAGGCAAGGTTATGTTTTTGCCAGACTATTTTTGTGTTACGTTTTTGTATCCACAACACCCACATGTTACAAGAAACGCTTTCTTTGTTTACTTGTCTACTCTGTGTTTCAATAGTGTTTTAGCTTCTGAAAAGACAGTGCCCGTGTTAACCATTGTACCGTTCGGTATGTTTATGACAGGCCACTTAAAAGCCGATTATAACCCCAGAGTGACAAAAAACTTAAACAAACATGTCTTTATGTGTTTAGGACACCATTTGGAACCACAAAAAGCAAACTGTCATGTTTACATTTTCCATTTCAATGGCATCCATCGTGAAATTGTTTACAGAGCAAATTTCACCACTTGGTAGTTTTGAATATCATTATCTATCAGATCATAAACTTACCTTGACACAAAATGGCAAATAGCATATTTTTATGGTTTTGCGAAAGGGATACTGGGAGGATATATTTTTGAGTTCTTCGAGGAAAAACTACGAAATCTCAGCCGATTCCACGAGTTCAAAACTGAAACTTTACCTATAGGCGATTGGATACAATATGGGCAAAACGTGAATTTTGATTTTTGATTTCTTGTCTGGAAATGCAAATAAATTGCAAAAACCTGCCCTTAACCGGGCGTTGCGCAACCGATTTCGTCGTCATCACCATGGTGGTGCAATAGAGCGCTCACATGCCGTGTTAAAATTTTAGGATAGTAAAGGTTTAGATTGCATCAACATTATTGATGATATTGCATTGACCGATTCCTTATCGATTGAGGAATACAATAATCTCAACTGCCAGTAAGGGCTGGTAAAGCTGGTCCAGCCCTTCGGCATTCCTTCATTCGGCCGGTTTACCACCTCTTATGACTAAATATTATATATGTTACCAATGCATAAAATAAGTGTATTTAATGCTAAAGGAAGGGAGCTCTTTGGACTTTTCTTTTTTGTAAATGTTTGTTTGTAATCTCTTCAAAGAATGGAGGAAATAAAGATAAGATATAGATAAACAAACTTTTAAGCACATAGCTATTGTAAAGATTCTGTAAACAAAGACGTTTAAACAACATCTATAAGTGAAAACATTTTCAAATCAACAGATAACTAACATTTAAGCTCATTACTATTGTGAAAACTATTAACGAAGACGTTCAAAAACGTCTAAATAGGAACTTCAAAACCATGAGCGACCAGAAAAATAAAGTATCGTTCCTAATTATAATTCTTTACGTTAGGATATTTGCAGTCCACGAGCACAATAACAACATTGTAATTTCGCGTGTTTTAACCCTCACAATGCTTGGTAATTTTCCAAAGATAGATTTTCTGTCGTCTGCTTTCAAAAATAATCTTAAATATCTGCTTAATTTTGTTGAGGAAGGATACTCAGAGTAGCAAAGAGGTTAGATCACAGGCCAGCCGCCACTGCAAACTCTTAAACGAGGGAAAATGTTTAATTGATACATCTTCATATGATAAACTCTTTCACCAACACCCGATGTAGAATACTTTTGAAAAGAAGCTTTGGAATACTGGGGCCCGTTTTACTAAACAACTTACGAAAACTGTTTGCGTAAGTCATAATTGATTAACATGGATAATATCTTCAATGAAAGTACAATATTGCAATGTGACACGTCATTGGAAGCGTCTCGGAGAGACGCTTCCAATGATGTGTTACTTTGCAATATTGCTTTGCCAAATATTGAAATAAAAGGACTTGTTGTTTTAGACTTACGCAAATCTTAAGCGTAAACTGTTTAGTAAAACGGGCCCCAGGTTTCAACCGATTCTGTCTTTTCACCTTGATGTACTCATGATAATACAATATCCTTGCCTCTGTTCATGTACGAAAAAGAGGGTTATATGATGTTATAGTCTAAAACATTTTCGCTTTTGATAGACCTGTACCGTAACCACTGCAAAGATATGCTAGAACTATGGCCGAATAAACAAAACCATTTTACAAACTAATTTTGGAAAAAGGATACTCAATTATCGAATATTCAAGCTCCAATTTGACATACTATTTTATACGCATACAGAAGACGGCTCTGTTAATAACGAGAAATCGCTTTTAAAAGAGCATTCCACATTTAAGTGCGTACATTAACAATTATTTACTATTGATAGTTCACCCTTTCACATATTCCACAGCTGTAGTTAATACATGTAGTAGATTTCCATTTGAAAAAGATACGCATCACCCAGCGAGAGACTAATTCAAGTCTTTAATCAGGGTGTGATAAATTCATTAACAAACCATGACTAAATACATCATCTTGGAGAGAAGTGGTGGTCTTGCTGGGGATCAAACCCATGCTGATCACGGCACCGTTTTACTAGGCATCTTACGCTTAATATTTGCGTAAGTCAAAACAACTTTCCCTCTTATTTCAATTTTGGGCTAAGCAATAGTGATTCCAAAGTAACCTCAGGCGGTGGAATCACATGACCCATATTTACCATTTTATGTCCGAACAAGATGGTCACACTCATAACCAATCTGAACACATCGGGATTATCCAATGAAAACACCTCTGAAATAATAGGGATGACGCCATATTGTTTCCCGCGAGAATGACGTCACATTACTTTCGTTTTAAAAATAGATCTTAAATGTGAAATTTAAAAAGTCGTTTAATTTGATTATGGACAGACTTTTATATGACATTACTTATCACTTTGCCATTTCTAATGAGTTACCGATAAAAATCATTTAAAAGGATGGCCAACTCGTCCATATACATCGAACTACTTAATGTGGACCCTGTGGAAATGTGTTATATGCCGGGAACGATTTACCCGAAAAATTGTAACCATACATTATATCCGAGGTGTGTTTAACAGCTCATGGAAATACCCGAGTAGTTCCGATGGACTCATAACGAGACAGGTGTTTTTGGCTTTTTTCGCTTTTGATAGCCACGCTGTGTTTTCCCGATTGAGTTACTATCAACTTTCCGGTTCTGGTGGTATATGTTAACCAATGCTTAATAACAGCGTTACGTCAATCACTCGGCAGAGAAATCGCAGTCGACGAGCGAGGTTCTTGAGTCCTTCACGCCCGTCGACTGCGATATTTATTTTGGCACAAGATAGTAAACATTAGCAACGTGAGTCCATTGCCTGAACATATCATTGGAACCGTCTCGGAGAGAGCTTCCAATAAGATGGCACAATGCAATATTGTACTATCTATGTTTATCAGTTTTGACTTACGCAACTATTGCTTATATTCTCTTTATGTCGCTTAGTAAAACGGTCCCCGGACCCTTTTTGTAACAAGCCGGCAATGTCACCACTTGCTAGTTGGACCTGGTCGAATTACAAACGAATTGAAGGTCTCCTAATTACACCGATCTTTTATCATATATAGCTATTAACATACTAGGCCAAGATATGATTTACGTTTACCTTATATTTCATTAATAGTTCAATAACTAAATAATGTACCGTTGCATAAACCGACTTCTGTGATCACATGCCCCTTACTATTACATGGTCATACACCTGTTACTTTTGAGATATTGAATTCCCATTGACTCCAATGTTAAATCAGGTATTTTCAAGACTCTGCTGAATGAAGAATAGTGTTTTTTACGCTTAGCTATATACAGGAACATCAAGTTTGTCCATTTAACTCTCAGAAACTGTAATAAAATGGACACCTCAATCGTCTCATTTTTTTTCTACGGAGCAAAGTGTATTAGTACCGTCCGAAAATCAGTGCACTAGCTGTCAAATCTAGCCGAGGTAACGGCATTTGTGTTCATACATCCCAAACAAATAGTCCTGCAATAAGCAATCAAAACAAACTTTGGGAGCATTGCAGGACTATAATCTATACAGGAAACACATCAGTGTTCTACCAGCTCATCTCTTACCAGCAAAACTATGCACCAGAAGCTGAAACTCAAAATTTCTAAATGGGACTACTACGACCCGGAAGTACTCCGTAACAGGTGCGAGACCTAATACAAATGCATCTTATTGCTTACATGGTTTTCGGTCTTATTTTTCCAAGGATTGGGGACTTGCGACAAAATATAATGCGAAAAACCCAACAGGAAAGCGATAAAAATGGAACAAATGAGGAATCCATACACCCACCCTAATCAACTACATTTGCATACAAGACTATGTAAAAGAGCCAATAGTCACCAAAGAGAGATAAATACTAATTATTCAAAAAATAATGGATCAATTTGAATGAAACAAAAAGGTCTTTGTTCCTTAAAGATTTTTTCATACTTTGAAAAAAGTTTTATAAGGTTTGAACTGGGAACATTCCAAGAAAAGTAGCCTTCTTAGCAATATCTTTGGTAAAACAAAGGCTATTTTCGTTGAAATGAAGGCTTACTTCTTCATTATTTAATCAAATCAAGTAGGAAATGCTATAATTATGTTGTTTAAGACTCATTAATAAATTCCCAATTACAAGGACAGAAATTTTAATGATTTGGGGGCAATCTAAGGGGTATATCTGGGCTTTTCCAAAAAGTACGGGAAAATGTGTGCGACATAGCTTTGTACACATTATGTGTTATTTATGGGGTTAGAAATGTGATTTCAATAGCTAAAAATAACTAAACAATTGGAAAATTGACTAAAAAACCTTTTTGGTTTAAAAAGAAAATATTTTTAAGAACATTATAGGAAAAGCAGCCATTCCAAAGCCTACTACGACCCGGAAGAACTCCGTAACAGGTGCGAGACCACATAGGATCCTAACTAATAATGGTACGGCTTGTCCGAATAATCAAGATGGAGATATTTCGTTCTAGTTTGAATAATTGAGACGTAGAAATTTCATTCTAGTTTGAATGATCCAGACGGAGAATTTTTATTCTAGTTTGAATTCTATGGAACTGAATGTATCGCATTCAGTAGTATTAACAACAATAGTCCCAGCAACCAGCCACTGCTAGCTCTTGAAATATAACCATCAAGTTATACACATATCAAGCTAGTAATAACCAGAACCCATTTGCTTACTCTATTTTGAAATAAGGACCAATCAATTCTAGCTCCATATTGATTAATATCCAACAAAGTCGGAACCAATTATCGAAGTCCAATTTTACGTCCACTATTAATCAATAGCAAGAGAATGGTGTTCACCTGGTTAACTGACCCGACGGTACATGTTCTCTAGATAGGTGAAGAACATTTTTTTTTTTTTTTTTTTTTTATTTCTTTGCTGTTCTTGGTTTTAATTCTACCTCTTCCGATGGTGTTACATGTACATTACACTTGCTGTTTTTCTTGTAGAGTTAATTGCTTTAACCCTTTCCCAAACATCAAATGTTCGACTGTCCCAAATTGAAAGAGTTTGCAGACGACATTTCAAAATGTGACAAAATTGAAAAACAATCTTCTGATAGGTCAGAAAACATTGTGAGAAAAGGATAAATTGCTCGTCACATTGTTTTCAAGAGTCGTCTGCAACAAAGTGATCAAATGTCGTTATTGTTTGGGAAAGGGTTAAACCATCTGAATCTGAGCAACCAAAAGTTTATGAGCATTATATATACGTATACTAATTAAACGAACCTTTGTAACAGAGAGGTGTATACATTATTATCATCAAATAGTTTAATTGCATTACTTTTGTTTGAACCTATTTATGTTCAGAACTGGCTCTTGTTTCAGAACAATTTTCATACACACACATAAATATATATTATATAAGTAACTAAGATGAAGAACATTTTATTCAGAATCAGAATAATTTGATTTGACTTATACAAATACAGTACATCGTAATTTTAAACAATACATTTACAAATTTATTTCAACTGAAGCATATACAGCTCTTGGTTGACAAAGAATATTACAATAAATTCATCTTGGTATACAGTGGTAGTAATGGTAAACATAAATACGTACACATGCACACACACTCACGCATCCCAAACCCACACACGATCACTCACAAACATCAATACTTAACCCATTACCAAACAATAATGACATTTGACCAGTTTGTTTCAGACGACTCTGGGAAACTTTGTGGGAAAAGGAGAAATTGCTCTTGCGAGCAATTTCTTCTTTTGCCACAATGTTCTCTACCATATCAGAAAATTATTTTCCAATTTCATCACATTTTGAAATGTCGTCTGCAAACTCTTTCAATTTGGAGCAGTTGAGTATTGGGTGTTTGGTAAAGGGTTAAGGTATTAAGGTGGAAACTGTCTTAACAAAAGTTTCAATATTTATTCACACACATAATACATATATACGTATACATACATGCATACATATCATCTATGAACTATAACAACCGGCTAGGAAATGCCTTGATGATATTAAACTATCATCCGACTTTAGACTAAAAGAGATTAGACCCGTCACTATGCTTTGAATTCCACACAGCAGGGTCAATATATAGAAGCAATACTTGTTTGCTTAACCCTTTTAGTGCTGGAACCGATTTCATGCTTATGCAAAAAGGTTAGATCCAGACCAACTACCAAGTAAATTGGCGGCTGGCCTGTGATCTTACCTGTTTGCTACTCTGAGTATCTCTCCTCGTCAAAATCAAGCAGATATTTAAGGTTTAAGAAAGCGGGCGACACAGAAACGTATTTTTAGAAGATTATCCAGTAATATAAGTGTTAATTATCGCGATCGCTTCATTCAAAATGTTTGATATGGTGTCACTTTAAGTCGCGTAACAATGTTTTAAGGGGTTTCACTGATTATTGGATTGTTTGCAATTAGCAATGTGGAACGGCCGTATTTTCAACAGAAAAGGTTAACATTCAGTACAGTGTGTATAAACACAATATCATCGTAAGACTTTTTAAATTGTTCCAAACGAAACAAAAATTTCAGACGGCAATAAAATATGAATTTTGAATCCTTCGTTGAAATCATTTTCGATAATGAATACTTGCCCGCTAGAAGCAATGTGTTGTTTTGTTACAATGTTTTCAAAATACATTTGTTGTAACTACATTAAAGTGAGGAACTGTGGAGTAAAGTGTTGGCATGTTCCACTTTGATATTATCAATTACTTACCCAAAAAGTCAAGGTTAATTGCCAGCACTTTGTTCTCTATGAATTTCTATCCAAATAACATTTTACGCAAGGGGTATGACGTACTTTCTGTATTCTATTTTAATTCATTACCAAACGCCAAATTTTCGACTGTCCCAAATTGAAAAATAATATTCTGAGAGTGCAGAAAACATTGTGGAAAAAGAAAAAATTGCTCGTCACGAGCAATTTCTCCTTTTCCCACAATATTCCAGAGTCCTCTGCAACAAACTGTTTATATGTCGTTATTGGTTGGTAATGGGTTAACGGCATTGCGGCAAACTGGTCTATATCACAAACAAACAAAGTTTTGGTAACGATGGTTTCATCACGTTTACCGAAGGAGCTGGTGAAACAAAGGCATATCACCAACAAACACAGTTCAATGGCTTACCTCAGCTATACTAAACGAGCTGGTGAAAGAAAGGCGCAAAGAACATTAAGTTGCTGGCTAAAAACGGTATTGCAGTTTTGCATCGACATTTGAACTGTCGGTGTGATTCACATGTAATTAAACAGGAAGCCTGCTGAAACGCTAATAACTCCCATTCGAAGACACAAAACATCATTGTTATGAATTGTTAAAACGGATAATTTTGTATACTGTGTGTACAGTGAACCCTCGTTTATCCGAACACGTCCGTTCCCAACAAAATGTCCGGTTTACCGAAAAATCCGGACTAATGAAGCAGAGCATGTTCTTATTCACATTAAGACATAAACGGTCTGTATGAGCGGTGTATAGTTATAACCCTTTAGCAAACGCCAAATTGTCGACCGTCCCAAATTGAAAGAGTTTGCAGAAGACATATCAAAACGTGATGGAATTCAAAGACAATCTTCTGATATGGCAGAAAACATTGTGGGAAAAGGAGAAATTGCTCGTCACAAAAGTCGTCTGCAATAAACTGGTCCAATAATTCCGTTCCCTTACAATTTTGTTCGGATTGAGAGACATCCGGATAATCGGTGTCCGGATAAACGAGGGTTCACTGTATTTCAATGTTTAAAATATGTTAAAACTAAAACGGGTCCATAATAAAAGCATGTGTGATTTCTCCTCATACCACAATGTTTTGTGGTTCTTTATTTTATTGGGCTAAGGACAAGTACGCTAACACATGTTTACGTATTGTCGGTGATTATCAAAACTGGGACGCTAAAAAATACATTCCGACCGATTCAAAAGCGTGGCACTTAAAGTAATTTCACAAAGTGCTGAAAGGTAGCTAAAAGTGCGTTCCACTATTAGCCTTTCCTCTGCTTACCGACTTTTCGAGTGTAACGAATGCGGGTTGTTTTATTTCTTGGAGCAATAATAAAAAAGTACAAAGTCATTTGAAAAGTGTGGAAGAATAACTGTTCTTAGCATGTCAAGGGTTCAGTGCAAGACTACAGTAAGTGCTTCACATACATGAATCACTTACTATAGTATTGCACTGAACCCTCGATGTATTGTTAATATAATAATTTATGTGATATAGCTGCATGCATTCAAAACACCCTAAAAACATTGATAAAGCTTGCACTGCCAAAGGAAAGTAATTGAGCGATTGATCTCGATTAGGCTTATGTTTGTACATGTTTTCTGGTTGCTTAGGAGGCAAAACAATCACTATTTATAGTTATCCCACACAACTTGATATCAAGGATATCGCATTTGCATGAGAGGGTCCATAGGTAGCCATTTTAGTTACATAGGCAATCAAATCACTTGTTCATACTCATTTTGAAGTACATAAATGGACGATTTCAGAAACTAATATTACAAAACTTACGATAGATGATATTACTTTTTACGAACAATCATCATTTTTTTCCACAATCGTTGCTTTCTAAAATTACAGGGGAAATGATTTTGTTTTTCGAGTATGAATTTTCGCCAGAAGTTGTTTCGATTGTCTAAGTTCATAACTTATGAAAAATTGGTAAATGTGGTATTGTATTTGTGTTAGTATTTTTTTATTTTATACTTAATTTGTTTTGTTAGTGGTTTATGCCGTTCTTAGAAATTGACCAGTATGACCGCGGTGACATAACGGTTAGACACAGAGACGCACACCAAACCCGAAACGTTTCTGTTAACCCTTTACCAAACGCCAATTTTTCGACTGTCCAAAATTGAAAGAGTTTGCAGACGACATTTAAATATGTGATTGAATTGGAAAGCAATCATCTGGGAGAGTAGAAAACATTGTGGGGAAAGGAGAGATTGCTCGTTTCGAGCAATTTCTCCTTTTCCCACAATGTTTTCCAAAGTCGTCTGCAACAAACTGGTGAAATGTCGATATTGTTTAGTAAAGGGTTAAGATAGTACCCGTGTAATTGTACCGCAACATTTTTGACATACATCTGCTTGCCAAGTTTGTCAAGGAGTCCGTGTACTCTGTATTCCGAAGTGCGTGGTTCATGCTTTAATTATGACAGGCGGAAATATCACCTGACACATGCAACCGACGGGCGTGCATGTCTAAAACAGTCGGCCTTCGTCTGCGATTGATCTGCCGAGTGTTAGACGTAACGCCGTTATATGCATGGGTTGTAATACACCACTAGAACCTGAGAGTTGGAAGTCAACTCATGCAGGGAACAAAATGTGGCTATTGTTGGCAAAAGTCGGTTAAACAGGCACAAATACCTGGGCGCGGCCATCTTGTAAGGACATAAAAGCGTAAACATTGGTCACACGAGCCTGTATGGATCATATGAGCAGGTGAATGACATTTGATAAATAAGAGGACCGCATTGAGAGGTTTACTCGAACACAGTCGTCCGTGTGACCACACACGAGTTACGCGTTATTTTACAGAACAGAACAGAACAGTTCAACCCATTACCGAACACCAAATTGTCGACTGTCCTGAATTGAAAGAGTTTACAGACGGCATTTCAAAATGTGATGAAATTGAAAAAGAATCTTCTGATCGGGCAGAAAACATTGTGGGAAAAGGAGAAACTTCCACCTTGTTTTCCAGAGTCGTCTGCAACAGTCGTCTGCAATAAACTGGTCAAATGTCGTTATTGTTTGGTAATGGGTTTACTCAACTATCCACAATCACCTCTTACTTTCGAAACTTGTATACTGCAAACAGCATTGGTATTGATATTGATATTGAACACATTTCGCTTTTGAATGGGTATGTCTATAATTCTAATGTCATTATAATAGGTGTTGTCTAACCAAAGGATGTTTATTTCTTCTGGAGGCGAAACGACATCGACATAAACCTTTGTATTGCCATGTACATGTATATACAGGTTGATATTCTATTGAAAAGTGTTCAAACGAAAAGGAATAAGGGAAAAAGTAATAACGACCCATTCAAACCTATTGTCAATTGCACAGTTGTGTCGTTAAACAACGACCATTCATTACGTTTTCACAATCAGATCGCTTCTATAGTAGTGGTAGTAATCTTTATTTACATCTCATCATTGTACAGTTATAAATACATTTACAACACAAGATAACATTTCATATGAGATACAATTCCACTCCATCATGGAGTTATAAGAGATGAGTCTAAATGCGATAAGATACAATACAAAAACGTAGTATGACAATCCTATCAATAATTCTTTGAAAACGAAATCTACACTGGATTTTCGTAAGGAGTGAAATATTTGGCTTGTATTCCTACGTGCTCTATTGGTTGCAGGTGTTCGCGGGACAATCCTGGGTGAAACATTTCGGTCGTTTAATTTTACCAAACGCCAAAATGTTCGACTGTCCCAAATCGAAAGAGTTTGCAGATAACATTTCATAAATATTTCATATATATTTCATATATTGATTTGAATTGAAAAATAATCTTCAGATCGAGCAGAAAACATTGTGGGGAAAGGAATAATTGCTCTTAATTTCTCATTTTCTCACAATGTTTTCTAATGGCGTCTGCAACAAACTGGTCAAATGTCGTTATTGTTTGGTAATGCGTTAATGAAGTCACAGCAGATTGCACAAAGAGCATATTTACGTTGAAACCATTGTGATTAAAGAGAAATCCGCTTGCCACAAGCATTTTCTGCTTTTAATCCAGATTGTCTATCTACCAAGTATTTTGCTGCAGTTGCGTCAAAGCATTGTTATGTGTATTCTGGGGGTAAGGATGACACTTGTCATTCATAATGTACACATGGCGATCTGGAAATAACATTTTATACAGTCTAATACCACAATGTACCTGATAGGAACTTTCTAGGCAATTTCCTTATATGGAAATTTTAACCAGTCATAATTCGAAGCAAAATTAGACGAACACCAAGGACAAATTGTTTGTGATCTTGGATTGAAAAAAAATGTGACAAAAGGACCAATTGATTTTTGGTTCGTGTCCTGTATTGAGAAAGCCCTTTACTAGATATAAACTCTCCCACAGCATTCATGGATGATCGCCTAAATAAGATATACTGTGATGAGTTTGTTCCTAAAGGAAATTCTAAATGACTGGCGTCGGTAGGAGATGATAGGAAATACCTAGTGTGCAATTTAGATGTAATCGAAAACGAATTTCACTTTCTACCTGTATGTCCTTTTTATAGAAATATCAGGACATTGTATTTATTAAAATATTATTATACTTGGCCAAATATTAAAAAATAAAATGCTTGATGGAATCAAATTCTAAGAAAACAATTTTAAACATCAGTGTATTCTTAGATAACGCTAATAGTAGACGTTATAATCATATTGTGATTAACCAATAATTCATTATAACAACCAAGTATTCTAGCATTTAGTTTAATATTTACATTCGTCTTTCTTTTGTATTATGTGATTCTTTTTCATCACAAAATCGCATTTTTCTCATTTGTATGTTTGGTTTGCCATGTTGATGCATTTTTATGCATTTCTATGCATTTGTATGTTGCATTGATGTTTGACAATAAACTACGTTTAGTTTATATGTCAATAAACTATTTGAAACTTGAAAACTTGGTATTAAGTCGTCGCTTGTCTAATACACAAGGGTGTCGTTCTACTAAACAGTTTATGCTAATACTTTGCGTAAGTTTAAAACAGCATTCCCGCTCATTTCAACATTGGGCCAAGAAATGATGCATCGTAACTCATCATTGGAATCAACTCTCCGAGACGCTTCCAATGATGTGTCACATTGCATATAGTGTACTCTCAGTTAAGATTCCATCCATGTGAATCAGTTTTGATTTACGCAAACTATTTCCTTAAGTCGTTTAGTGAAACAGTACGCAGGTTAGCGTTTTACTTAACAGTTTATGCTACAAATGTGCACAAGTTCAAAATAACATTCCCATTAATACAATTAGTATAACGGCCTAGTCTTGTTTTCTCCCAATGATATCATTCTTTGTGCATTAATGCGACCGTACCAATACAATACAATATAGTACGATATACATATTTAACTAAATTCCTTAAAAACACACTAGCGCTCAGAAAAACTGCAAAACTGGGTAATACGAGTTATACATTATGATAGAATATGTTGAAACATAGCGAAACAACACTACATCATGACAATATAACACCTGCACTGTTTATTATCTATTTTTCAAAGTGCTATTTTCACAAATTTGGTGCCCATCAATTCAACTTCATTGTCTACATTCGAGTTACAACAAAATTAGGAAGGAGCGCTCAGATTAACGAATGGCGATCACCTGGTTAGAATAGTTATGTAAAACACATACAAATACTGTCACTTATCCAATATTAACAACATGAACATTCAAAATGGAGAATCTCTCAGGGTTTATTGGTTCCTGACAAATCTCGGCTGACCTTGTTATATCGCTAATTGTAAACAAACCTTATTGTATTCACCCTTTCAAAAGCATCATGTGAACGTGCCACCGTCTCAATCCCTTTTTTAAAGGTAATTTTAAGTACTTTTAAGATAATTTTAAATTATTCTAGAACTTTCATAATTTAAGTGTAAATGAGCGCAAGTATGGCTTTAAGATAATTTTTTTGGTTAAGATAACATGAAACACCATGGAAACAAGGTATCGGAACTAATGTTTATGGTCATTAATAGTCACAACAATAGGCAGCGAGTGCTAGTTATTGACCAGGGATTATTAACGGTTATTTATGTACTTATAAGATAAGCCTATGGGTTTTACCCTTTTAAGGTGTGTCCAAGTTTTTTACCTCACGTGTTTACCCTTACAGTGCAGGAACCGACTTCATGCTTATGTAAAAAGGCTGTAGCCATGCCAACCGCCATGCTTATGCAAACATGTTGGATCCAGAGCAGCCGCCAAGTAATTGGCAGCTTGCCTGTGATCTAACCTGTTTGCTACTCTGAGTATCTTTCCTCCTCATCCAAATGAGGCAGATATTTAAGGTTTTCGAAAGCAGACGACACGAAAATATGTTTTTAAGAAATTACCCAGGGTTAATATTTCTTTTATAAAAGTGGTAGCTGTTCTTTCCTAGGTGAAATAGATACAGCTGTTTTGCAAACTAGCGACATTAAGGACTGTTATGTTTTGTGTAACCGTTTTGATAACCTAGTGAGTAAGCCGTATATATCGGTGACGATTTATCAAAGCATTATTATAGTTCTTGTCATTTTAAGTCAAATTTATCGGATATAACATGTCAAGTTTACCGCTTACCCCATGATGACAATATAAACTGATGTATCTGAAACAGAAGAATAAGATAGCGCAAAAGGGAGAAATTGCTTCTCACAAGTATTTTGTCATTTTAGTCGAAGTCTTGTGTAACTTCAATTCCATAGTAAATTTTCATTTCTTTAGTTTAAATGTTTTGCGTTTTGTTTGTTTCAATTTAAACCAGACTTTTCTCATGTGAGAAATTGGGTACTTTGCCACCATTACTCACACATACTAGTGTTTGACCCATGATAATCCAAGATAATCCAAGCAGTCAATGGTTTTAACTCGAGTATTCCATTCATAATTTCCATTAGACCTATTACTTCATAAGGCTTTACGCTTCTTCATCTGCCGCAAGAGTCTCTATTACCCACTGAGGCAAATTGATAAATGGCTCCTAATTAATCATTTATCCTTTTGTTGTAAAGGTTTACACTTATCACCATGAATAATGTTTATGTTAAGGTAGAATACCTGTAATCCACCGTTTTGAAAACCATGTTTTCATAGGATTACTTCGGTCGTTTTTGGTACACATTGGTAGGAGTCGGAACTATTCGGTATAAAACAAATAGTTCCGACCCAAACCGATGTGTACCGAGAACAACCGAAGAAAGAATGAGTTTCAAAATGGCGGATGATGGCTGTTCTACCTTTATGCAACTTTGTTGTCTGATGTTGCTTTTAATTTGGACCTATTCTATTTCCTTTATTGGGCAACGGGATAAAAAATCATCCGTTGAAGGTATAAGCAACCATGTCTCCAACTTGCCTTCCCTCATCTTTGAAAATCAAAACCTAGTTGAAGGTGCTTGTTTACAGATGTGAATAAATTTGGAAGATAGAAACTTCCTTCTCTGAAAGTGCACAGCATCTGTACTGTTATATGTAAGGCTAATATTCCGTTAACATCTAAGTTAAAGCTTTTCTTGGGACACTTTTCCTATTTTTACCTTTACGAGCAAAACTTTCGTGCGAACCTTTGTTAGACAGGCCCCTAATCTTGACATAAAATGCTCCACTTCACGTGCAATTTCACGATAGATAGTCTCCCGGCTTACGTACAGAATAACGGGGTCCCGAGTTCGAGACCCACAGGCACCTCTGGTTTCATTAGAGTGACCTTAAATAAGTCACTACAGAGTCCTAGCCTAGCACTGGTTGATCCAGAAAAGCCGTCACATAACTGAAAAATTGTTAATACGGCGTTCAACACCAAACAAACAAACAAAAATAGAATGCCGATGGTTCCACTTTTATGTGCAGCAAAGTAGGGTCTACGTCAGTTTATCACGAGTTGTGCCTCGGAATATAACTGAAATACTCTGACGCTATTGATAACCTTGGCAAGCAAATAACATACATTATTTTTGTATTTTCTCTAGACCGCCATACTCTGACGCGATTGATAACCTTGTCAAGCAAATAACATACATTATGTTTGTGTTTTCTCTAGACCGCCATTCTCTGACGCGATTGATAACCTTGGCAAGCAAATAACATACATTATGTTTGTGTTTTCTCTAGACCACCATACTCTGACGCGATTGATTACCTTGGCAAGCAAATAACATACATTATGTTTGTGTTTTCTCTAGACCGCCATACTCTGACGCGATTGATAACCTTGGCAAGCAAATAACATGCATTTTGATTGTGTTTTCTCTAGACCGCCATACTCTGACGCGATTGATAACCTTGGCAAGCAAATAACATACATTCTTTTTGTGTTTTCTCTAGACCGCCATACTCTGACGCGATTGAAAACCTTGGCAAGCAAATAACATACATTATATTTGTGTTTTATCTAGACCGCCATACTCTGACGCGATTGATAACCTTGGCAAGCAAATAACATGCATTTTGATTGTGTTTTCTCTAGACCGCCATACTCTGACGCGATTGATAACCTTGGCAAGCAAATAACATGCATTATGATTGTGTTTTCTCTAGACCGCCATACTCTGACGCGATTGATAACCTTGGCAAGCAAATAACATACATCCTTCTTGTGTTTTTCTCTAGACCGCCATACTCTGACGCGATTGATAACCTTGGCAAGCAAATAACATACATTATGTTTGTGTTTTCTCTAGACCGCCATACTCTGACGCGATTGATAACCTTGGCAAGCAAATAACATGCATTATGATTGTGTTTTCTCTAGACCGCCATACTCTGACGCGATTGATAACCTTGGCAAGCAAATAACATGCATTATGTTTGTGTTTTCTCTAGACCGCAATACTCTGACGCGATTGATAACCTTGGCAAGCAAATAACATACATCCTTCTTGTGTTTTCTCTAGACCGTTTGTGTTTTCTCTAGACCGCCATACTCTGACGTGATTGAAAACCTTGGCAAGCAAATAACATACATTATGTTTGTGTTTTCTCTAGACCGCCATACTCTGACGCGATTGAAATCCTTAGCAAGCAAATAACATACATTATGTTGGTGTTTTCTCTAGACCGTCTTTCTTTCCTTTTGCCGTTTTCATCAGGAATAAATAGAAGCACATTAATTACCAATAAAACTGATTATCAAAGTGACCAAAAATAACCATGAATGGACAAAAAACCATTACTGGTATATAAACCCTTGACACGATTGTGAACAAAGGAAGTACATGTATGTGTTTAGAGTGGGCACATTTCCCCTTTTTTCATTATAATGATCGATTTGCTTTAACCCATTACCAAACAATAACAATATTTGACCAGACAGTCTGTTGCAGATGACACTGAAAAACATTGTGGGAAAAGGGAAACTTGTTCTTAACGACCAATTTCTCATTTTTCATTCTATCGGAAGATTATTTTTATTTTATCATGATTTGAAATGTCGTCTGCAAACTCTTTCAACTTGGGTCAGTTTAAAATTTGGCGTTTGGTAAAGGGTTAACGAGATTGAATGATTTTCCTTTTTCAAGAATGTGTTAACCGGTAATGCAAATATGAATCATATTTATTTTTATTTTACAATACTTAATATCTAACCGTATCTACCCGGGCAATCTTTCAAAACCATTACGACTTTACACACATTATTTTGCCAAAATGTTTTACAGTGAATTACAAACACAAAGTATATAACAAGGGTTCAATGCAAGACTATAGTAAGTGCTTCACATACGTGCATCACTAACTATAGTATTGCACTGAACCCTCGATAAGTAATTGCAAAAGGGCAATAGAAGTACAAATCGCTCATAGTGGACAATCCATCCTTTAGTCATAAAACGTCCGACTAAACGTCGTATTATGCGTTTTCCTGTTGCATTTAATTTGTACCATTGACAAAGTCACACAAGGGATGAAAGGTTTATTTCATTCATTTTTTCCGTAAGAAAAAGGAACGGTTTGAGATGTTATTCAGGTCAACCGAGTGTTGTTTGGACGTCGTCCTTGACAACGCTTCAACATCTATTGACGCCTTAATCGAGCGTAAATGTACACATACTTTTTTCTTCTATAATTGATATTAATTATACATGTGCGTTCATGTACCTGGAGACCATACGGGCTGATCTGGTCTCGTCTGATCTGGTCAATCGATAAACGTAGCGAGGACAGTGACCCTTGTGTAGAGTGTCGATACAAGGACACGGGGTCGTGGGTTCGAATTTGCGAGAAGTTTCCCTTACCGCAATGAGTACCGGTTATCCCATAGAAAGCTGGGTATTTTTGTTAAGAATAGATGTTTTGTCGTCTGCTTTCAAAAACCTCAAATACCTGCTTAATTTTGATGAGGAAATATATTTAGTGTAGCAAGCAGGTTATGTCACAGGCCAGCTGCCAATTTGCTTGACGGCTGTCCTGGATCTAACATGTTTGCATAAGCATGAAGTCGGTTCAAGGACTATTTAAGGGTTAAATAAGTTAAGTTAATTTAGTTATTATTGCATGTTATAGTGCTGGAACCGACTTCATGATTATGCAAATAGGTTATATCCAGGCCAGCCGCTAATTTACATGGCGGCTGGCCTGTGATCTAACCTGTTTGGTACTCTGAGTATATTTTCTCATTAAAATTAAGCAGATATTTTATGTTTTGGAGAGCAGACGACACAAAGTTCTAATTTTAGAAGATTATCCAGCATTCTAAAGGTTAACCACATATCAAATATGTTTTATGGAAAAGCAGTCACCAGCTTGAGGAAATAATTGTCAATGCTGATAAGTAAGTACCAGTACCATGGTATGGTGGACCTATCTCTCGATATAACTATAATACAGTTGCCATGGCACACGTGTATGTACGCCTTTACACAATGGGTGGAAATCTAAATGCTTGTTTGAAAGGTCAACTTCTATTTGAATATCAATATTTGTTGAACGCTTTATCCACTCTGAATGATTTCTATTCTGCAGCGGATAATTTCAAATTAAGGTAGAATAGCCATAACCCATCATGTTGATACTCTTTCCTTCAGTGAAATAACTTCGGTCGTTCTCGGTATATACCGTTCTGGGCCGGAACTATCCGCTTTACATCGAAAAGTTGCGGCCCCGACCTATGTTTACCGAGAACGAACGAAGTTATCCGACGAAAGATTGGCGAATCATCGGTATTCTACCTTAACGTCGTAAAATGCTCGTCTGTTCATTTTAGACCCTATAGGTTGTGTATAAATATTTAAACCGATGTGTCAAATAAAGTTCTTGGTTTTCGATAAGAAATAAAAACGATGACAAAATAGTTCATGTTCAAATGATGCGTTCTAAAACGGAGAAAGATACGATTTCTTGATAAGAGAGTTTGTTTTTTGACCAACATGAAAGCAATAGCAGAGGACAAAAAAGTCTTATCCATTTTGGGTAACAATAAATGTGTAAATGACACGCGGCTTATTCGGAGCAGTTCATTCTTTTTGACGCAACGTTTATTTCAGTTTTCTACAGACAATGAAACTAGGATGATCCGATCTGTAACTGTAGAATGAAATATCTACAACCGGATCATTCAATGCAGCAAAGTTTGGTTTTGTGGAAATGTAAGGTAAAATTTTCTATTCAAGGTGAAGTGTAAAAGCTGTTAACCCAATTATAGCGAAGCACTCGGCGTTCCATTTGTTGACCTTGTAGATTCCTTTCTAACGGATCGATATTTTAACCCATTACCAAACAATAACGACATTTGCCCAGTGTGTTGCAGACGACATTGGAAAACATTGTGGGAAAAGGAGAAATTGCTCGACTTTTCCCACACTGTTTTCTGTCCTATATGAAAATTATTTTTCAATTCCATCACATTTTGAAATGTCGTCTGCAAACTCTTCCAATATGGGACAGTCGAATAATAAATGTTTAGTAAAGGGTTAAACGCACTTTTGGTGTGGACTCCAAAAAAGTCTAATAATGATTTTACCGTCACCATTTAGCACGTATAGGATGTACACTTCATAGTTGATGGTCTTAAATGGACTATCTTATAGATTGAGATATTATTATTTAAAGATAAAATGTTTGCCACGGATAAAATGACCCCACAAGTTCCATTTTTCATCGCCTTTCATAACCGTATAATAGAGACAAAGCATACTTATGTTGAAGGTTAGATGAGTCGTTTAGATGCGATATATCGTAAATATTGTTCTGTTATTTTCGTCTTGCGTCAAAAGATTGTGAAATGGATCGACGATCTTAACATGTGACGCTAGTATGGTGCGTCCGAGAGCAATCTATAACAACTTATTAACCACGGGTTTTTTTTCTGAAGATCCTGATGCTTGTTTCGCAATTGTTTATTCAATTCAAAACACAGGTTTCAAGTATCTTTAAAATAGAGGTATTGAAAAAGAGTATTCAATGATGAAAATTTTGAAAGCATATATTTGTATACATATGGTAATATTGGTAAATATATACTAGGTTAGGTATTTTCCATAGAGTCATTTGTAAAGATTTTTAACACAAATTTAATTGTACAAATCTATTTGAATATGTGTATTTCCGTATGTATGTATATTTGTTATTAAGTCTATTTTTTCCTCGATATTTTTAAAGGTAATAAATGTATGTGTAGGCCTACAGCAAGTTCTCCGAACAAGATTATTTGTATATGTATTTTACAGTTGTTGTTGGGTTTTTTTTTCAAGATATATTAGTAAGTATTTTAGTATAGAAATGACTGTAAGGAAAAGTCTATAAATTAAGTATATATATCTGCAAAGGTCATGTTGCAAGCATATTTTCATAAGTATATTTGTATAGATATATTTGTAAAGATGTATTTGTACAGGTATATTTGCATACGTATATTTGTATAACGACTGTCCATTTCAGCGGTCAAAGTTTGGACGCAGATATTATATATATAAGTCATAACGCTGGCCGATTTTACATAGAATTGCCATTGCACTTCAGTCCCATGTGCATAAACTTGGCCCATTTCTATTGACTTCCTTTATGCTTTCAAAAGCGTCTTTTACTAAAACAGCTGATGAGTGTTTTGCTGAAAATCAAATTCGAATGTCATTACCTCTAAAAAACCAACACACGGGCTGTTACATCAATTGACTTCCCGAAAATATATACGCCAGATCGGTTCACAAACAGGCAAACAGTTAACTACCCAAACATTTGACTGTCTAAAACAACCGATTGTCAGGATATTTATCTGTCCAATCATTAAAATGCCGGATCGATGAGTGGCTTTCAGACCACTTCGTTGCATGGATAAGTGTCTGTCTTAGCAGTTGACTATTTGGATGTCCGGATAATTTTCTGGCCAAGCAGTTGACTATTTGGCTGCGCGGATAATTGGCTGTCTAAGCAGTTGACTATTTGGCTGTTCGGATAATTGGCTGTACCAGCAGTTGACTATTTTGCTACCCGATCAGTTGACTACTTGGCTGCAAGGATAATTGACTGTCCAAACAGTTGACTATTTGGCTGCGAGGATAATTGTCTGTCCAAGCAGTTGACTACTTGGCTGTGCGGATAATTGTCTGTCCAAGCAGTTGACTATTTGGCTGCGCTGATAATTGTCTGCCCATGCAGTTGACTATTTGGCTACACGGATAATTGTCTGTCCAAGCAGTTGACTATTTGGCTATGCAGATAAGTGTCTGTCCAAGCAGTTCACTATTTGGCTACGCGGATAATTGTCTGTCCAAGCAGTTGACTATTTGGCTACGCGGATAATTGTCTGTCCAAGCAGTTGACTATTTGGCTACACGGATAATTGTCTGTCCAAGCAGTTGACTATTTGGCTATGCAGATTAGTGTCTGTCCAAGCTTTTGACTATTTGGCTACGCGGATAATCGTCTGTACCAGCAGTTGATTATTTGGCTACGCGATCAGTTGACTACTTGGCTGCAAGGATAATTGACTGTCCAAGCAGTTGACTATTTGGCTGCGA
This sequence comes from Cerastoderma edule, assembly GCA_947846245.1. NCBI lineage: Eukaryota > Metazoa > Mollusca > Bivalvia > Cardiida > Cardiidae > Cerastoderma > Cerastoderma edule. The sequence continues at coordinate 24,066,231 of OX401412.1, read as the reverse complement.
GGATAATTGTCTGTCCAAGCAGTTGACTACTTGGCTGTGCGGATAATTGTCTGTCCATGCAGTTGACTATTTGGTTACACGGATAATTGTCTGTCCAAGCAGTTGACTATTTGGCTATGCAGATAAGTGTCTGTCCAAGCAGTTGACTATTTGGCTACGCGGATAATTGTCTGTCCAAGTAGTTGACTATTTGGCTACGCGGATAATTGTCTGTCCAAGCAGTTGACTATTTGGCTATGCAGATAAGTGTCTGTCAAAGCAGTTGACTCTTTGGCTACGCGGATAATTGTCTGTCCAAGCAGTTGACTATTTGGCTGCGCGGATAAATTGTCTGTCCAAGCAGTTGACTATTTGGCTGCGCTGATAACTGTGCGTCCAAGCAGTTGACTATTTGGCTATGCAGATAAGTGTCTGTCCAAGCAGTTGACTATTTGGCTGCGCTGATAATTGTCTGTCCAAGCAGTTGACTATTTGGCTACGCGGATAGATGTCTGTCCAAGCAGTTGACTATTTGGCTATGCAGATAATTGTCTGTCCAAGCAGTTGACTATCTGGCTACGCGGATAATTGTCTGTCCAAGCAGTTGACTATTTGGCTGTGCGGATAATTGTCTGTCCAAGCAGTTGACTATTTGGCTGCGCTGATTATTGCGCGTCCAAGCAGTTGACTATTTGGCTATGCAGATAAGTGTCTATCCCAGCAGTTGACTATTTGGCTGCGCGGATAATTGTCTGTCCAGGCAGTTGACTATTTGGCTATGCAGATAAGTGTCTGTCCCAGCAGTTGACTATTTGGCTATGCAGATAAGTGTCTGTCCCAGCAGTTGACTATTTGGCTGCCCGATCAGTTGACTATTTTGCTGCACGGAAAAATGATTGTCTGTCAGATCAGTTGACTAGGTTGCTGCCCGGATAACCGTCTGTTCAAGCAGTTCACTATTTGGCTGCGCGGATAATCATCTGCCAAGCAGTTCACTATTTGGCTGCGCGGATAATTGTCTGCCCAAGCAATTGACTATTTGGCTATGCAGATAAGTGTCTGTCCCAGCAGTTGACTATTTGGCTGCACGGATAAATGTCTGTCCCAGCAGTTGACTGTTTTTCTGCCCGATCAGTTGACTATTTGGCTGCGCGGAAAAATGATTGTCTGTCAGATCAGTTGACTAGTTTGCTGCCCGGATAACTGTCTGTTCAAGCAGTTTACTATTTGGCTGCGCGGATAATTATCTGTCCAAGCAGTTCACTATTTGGCTGCGAGGATAATTGTCTGCCCAAGCAATTGACTATTTGGCTTTGCGGATAATTGTCTGTCCAAGCAGTTCACTTTTTGGATGTGCGAATAATTGTCTGTCCCAGCAGTTGACTACTTGGCTGAGCAGAAACTTGTCTGTCCCAGCAGTTGACTATTTGGATTCGCCGATAATTGTTTGTCCAATCCGTTGATTATTGGCCGTGCGGAAAATTGTCTGTCCGATCAGTTGAGTATTTGGCTGTCCGGATAATTGTCTGTCCGATTGGTTGACTAATTGGCTGCGCGGATAATTGTCTGTCTAAGCAGTTGACTATTTGACTGCGTCGATAATTGTTTATCCGATCGGTTGACTGTTTGACTGCGCGGAAAATTGTCTGTCCAAGCATGTGACTACTTGACTGCGTGGATAATTGTCTGTGAAAGCAGTTGACTATTTGGCTGTGCTGATAATTGTCTGTCCAAGCAGTTGACCATTTCGCCGCACGGATTGTTGTTTATCCCACAAGTTGACTACTGTCTGTGTCTGTCCAAGCAGTTGACAATTTGGCTACGCGGATAATTGTCTGTTCAAGCAGTTTACTTTTTCGTTGCGCGGATAATTGTCTGTCCAAGCAGTTGATTACTTGGCTGCGCGGATAATTGTCTGTCCAAGCAGTTGATTATTTGGCTGTGCGGATAATTGTCCGTCCAAGCAGTTGACTATTTGGCTGCGCGGATAATTGTCTGTCCAAGCAGTTCACTTTTTGGTTGCGCGGATAATTGTCTGTCCAAACAGTTGACAATTTGGCTACGCGGATAATTGTCCGCCCAAGCAGTTAACAATTTGGCTACGCGGATATCTGTCTGTCCAATCAGTTGACTATTTGGCTACGCAGATAATTGTCGGTCCAAGCAGTTGACTATTTGGCTGCGGGGATAATTGTCTGTCCAAGCAGTTGACAATTTGGCTACGCGGATAATTGTCCGTCCAAGCAGTTGACTATTTGGCTGCGCGGAAAATTGTCTGTCCAAGACCAAGCAGTTGACTATTTGGCTGCGGGGATAATTGTCTGTCCAAGCAGTTGACTACTTGGTTGCGCGGAAAATTGTCTGTCCAAGCAGTTGACAATTTGGCTACGCGGATAATTGTCCGTTAAAGCAGTTGATTATTTGGCTACGCGGATAATTGTCTGTCAAAGCAGTTGATTATTTGGCTACGCGGATACTTGTCCGTCCAAGCAGTTGACAATTTGGATACACGGATAATTGTCCGTCCAAGCAGTTGACTATTTCGCTACGCGGATAATTGTCTGTCCAAGCAGTTGACTATTTGGCAACGCGGATAATTGTCCGTCCAAGCAGTTGACAATTTGGCTACGCGGATAATTGTCCGTCCAAACAGTTGACTATTTGGCTGCGAGGATAATTGTCTGTCCAAGCAGTTGACAATCTGGCTACGCGGATAATTGTCCGTCCAAGCAGTTGACTATTTGGCTGCGCAGATAATTGTCTGTCCCAGCAGTTGACGTTTTGGCTGCCCGGATAAATGTCTGTCCGATCAGTTGACTATTTGGCTGCGCGGATAATTGTCTGTCCGATCAGTTGACTATTTGGCTGCGCGGATAATTGTCTGTCCGATCGGTTGACTATTTGGCTGTCCGGATAATTGTCTGTCCGATCGATTGACTATTTGCCTGTCCTGATAATTGTCTGTCCGATCGGTTGACTATTTGGCTGTCCTGATAATTGTCTGTCCCAGCAGTTTGACTGTTTTACCAGTTGACAGCCGGGTCATTCTATTGCGACTTTTGTTTGTTTTAGCATTTGACTGTCATACTAATCGTCTGATCAATTGATACTCCAACCCACTATTGAAAGAAAGGGCCTTTCATTGTATTTCATTTGTTTATGTCGAGTGCAAATCTCATATGATTGTGCCATCAACAACGACCTGTTTATAAATGAAATTCGCAATTGACAGAAACTGAAAGCAACAGTAGATGACAAATATGATAAATACCATAAGTCAATATTAAAACAAAAAGGATAACTTGTTGAGTCTTATGTTTTAACAGCTGTTTTAACCCATTATCATATGACACCTCATATAAGTGTCTTGGAGCAGACGAATTTCAAAAAGAATTGCGGAAAAAGGAGAAATTGCTTGTCACAAGCAATTTCTCCTTTTGACACAATGTTTTTGCAATATATTCACTTATCACAACAGCAGAACCGAGAGGTTATTAACATGTTCAAAAAGATTTTCTAAAGGTGTCAGAAAAGTACGGTACTTTTGGTATGGTAAATAGAGAGTAATAGGTTAGTGACGTTAATGGGTTAAGTTTTTCGGCCAAGGCGTAGGAATTTATTCGGCTCACCCAATAAATTCCTACACCTTGCCCGAAAAACTTAACCCATTAACGTCACTAACCTATTATTCTCTATTTATAATTTAGTAACGGACTTAAAAAAGAGAAGGGTACGAGTGCTTTGGAATGAACTACACAAATAGCGGGATTATCTAGGACGTTCACAGGAGGCGGGGCTTAGTAACGAATCGTATCGATAACTTCGCGCTTCGCTGAACAATCGAAATCCTAAAAATAATATTACAGAAGAACGACCTTTCAATAGAATATTTATCAAGCGGACTGAAAGGACAAACTCGGACAAGAGGTCGAGAGAGAAAGAGAGGAATGTTGTTTTCATTTTCGATTATTTATAATAAACTTTTAAGTTTTCTATAAAAAATCTTTATCATCGTAGCGTGCAAGGGGTCGCGCATGTAGTAATATATATATATATATATATCGGTGATGATAAATGTGTTTCTAAGGAATATTATAACAGACACTGGGAAAACTGCTACTACGTATGTGATGGAAAACGTTTAAGGAGAAAACTTATAATAACTAACTCATTACAACAGAAAAAAAGAGTTATACAGTTGAAACCTTTTATTTTCTAATTCAGAAAAAGGAGACAAGTTGTAATATAGTGCGTGGCATGCTTACATTTAGTAACATAGAGTAACCGGAAACGGTTGATTACATGTATACGAATAACAAAATAGAAACGGCGTCTAGTGATACAAACTTTTGGAAAATAATAAACTTTTAAGCTACTGACATCTTAATTCGTTATTTCACATGGTTAATTACTTATCATACGGAAGAGGTGGAACTGTTAAGACTTTAGAAATTATAGCTATCGTAACAGCATATCAGACTTAACAACAACAACATAAGACAAGATGCTGTTGAATATGTCTCCCCGTCTCCCGTTTGGTTGCGGACGATTACGGAGAGTATGCATACCGTTGATTGCTCTCGCCGTAATGGGGTTTATCGGCCTCATCTCATACCTCCAGTTCTACCTACGCTGCTCCGAAACTACAGCCATACAACAAATAGAAACTTTGGTAAGAACTACTTTTTCTGTCATCAATTTAAGTAAGCACTACTTATTTTGTCATCAACTTTTGTAGGAAATACTTTTTCTGTCACCAACTTTTGTAAGAACTACTTTTTCTGTCATCAACTTTAGTTAGAACTGCTTTTTCTGTTTTTAACCAAAAAGAGTAGAAGATCGATAACGCATTCTTCCAAATTTTCATGATTTTCGCAATTAGTTTAACTTAATATGCTTAGCTGACAGGGAAAGAAACCCGTTTTTATGTTTCATTAGAATCTACAGCCAGCGTCCGCACAACTTTCTGACGAGTAGGGTTCGCTTCACTAAGCCGCGTATTTTAAAGCTAAGGTTTATCCCTTTCCCAAACGACAGACTTTTGTCTGTCTCAAATTGAAAGAGTTTGCAGACGACATTTCAAAATGTGATGAAATTGGAAAATAATCGTCTGATAGCGCTGAAAACATTGTGGGAAAAAGTGAAATTGCTCGTATCGAGCAATTTCTCCTTTTCAAACAATGTTTTCCAGAGTTGTCTGCAACAAACTCGTCAAATGTCGTAATTGTTTGGGAAAGGGATAAGCAAAACGTAAAGTTACGTTGTTTAGTGACGCGTACTTTCATGATAACCAACGTGCAATTTATCCTTTTCCGACAATTTTTTCTTAAGTCGTCTGCAACGAAGTCGTCAAATGTCGTCATTGTTTGGGAAAGGGTTAAGATGCCTCCAGCTGTAATTTATTTCAAGACCATTTGTACTGAAGAAAGGGGTTAATTGATTCTTTTGACACGGCGTTTAATTCCCACTCTGGGTCAGAAAATGTAAGTCCATAGAAAAATAATATTCATCATTTCGCTTGGTGAATGGATTGCCGATGACTACAAGCTTTAAAAGTTCCCCGACCTTTACACTAGCTTAAACATAGTTCGCTTTTCTTTTAATCAAAGTAATCTGAGCGTTATTAATATTTTATATATTCACGACGATGAAGATGTTTCCACTGGACGCGATTTGACAACATTGTGATAAATCATGATTAGCAATTAAGACTTTTATTTCTATGAGTTAAGTAATTATTCGTCAGTAAGACAGCTATTTTGTTTGAATATGGGGACTCTTTTATACGCAGTGTTAGTGTCTTCTGTCGAAAGTAAATCATAGTTTGGACAGAGAAAAAAAATAATATATAATTAACGTTTTTTTATTCAGTTTAACCCTTTCCCAAACGACAAATTTTTGACTGTCCTAAATTGAAAGAGTTAACAAACGACATTTCAAAATGTGATGAAATTGAAAAAATATAATTCAGATAAAGCAGAAAACATTGTGGGGAAAGCAGAAATTGCTCTTAGCGAGCAATTTCTCCTTTTCCCACAATGTTTTCCAGAGTCGTCTGCAACAAAGTGGTGAAATGTCGTCATTGTTTGGTAATGGGTTAATCATTTTAATGCACGTTTAGTTGAATCGTTCCTAACCAAATGCCACAATGGGGTAATTTGGCTATGATGGGTAATTTCTAATTTGATACACAGATTTATTTCCAGCTACTTATGCGAAGACAATTGAATTGTTCATCCTTTATGTCTGCTGGCTGGTAGTGGTTTGAATATTGACTAGCCGCACATATAAAAGAATGGGTATAATTGTCTAGAGAATGTCAAGCACAGCATCCCATTGCTAAACCACTCCTGATGATACTGGATGATGATTCTCGGTGATGATCCCCATGATAAAATCGTTTTATGTTGAAAGCATTCTTGAAAGCGTTGTAAAGTGGAAGAGAGTTGGGTGTTTATTTCATATGTAAATTGTTTGCAATAACAATGAAATAGTTTATTCGTATAAAAAAGGAATGAAAGGAATTCCAATGGATACGAATGGAAGATGTTATCAGGAATTGAGATATGTAAGGATAGATATGTCATTTATGTTTTAGAACTTATACACACGTTTTTGTTGCTTCCTTAACCCTAACCCAAACAATAGCGACATCTAACCACTTTGTTGCAGACGACTTTAGAAAACATTGTGGGCAACGGAGAAATTGCTTGTGACGAGCAATTTTTCATTTTCCCACAATGTTTCTGCCCTATCAGAAGATTATTTTCCAATTTCATCACATTTTGTAATGATGTCTGCAAACTCTTTCAATTTGGGACAGTAGAAAATTTGGCCTTTGTTAAAGAGATAAACAAAAGAATTTTGCATCACACGACAACGATCATATATACATACAAATCGATCATATGAAGGAGATCGTTGAAGTGTATATAGGGGATGGCGAAGAGAATAGAAGGTAATTGTGAAAAACACTGGTTAATGTATTTGAATACACGAATGTAATATTTTGGTGTTTTCTCTAGACCGTCTTTCTTTCCTTTTGCCGTTTTCATCAGGAATAAATAGAAGCACATTAATTACCAATAAAACTGATTATCAAAGTGACCAAAAATAACCATGAATGGACAAAAAACCATTACTGGTATATAAACCCTTGACACGATTGTGAACAAAGGAAGTACATGTATGTGTTTAGAGTGGGCACATTTCCCCTTTTTTCATTATAATGATCGATTTGCTTTAACCCATTACCAAACAATAACAATATTTGACCAGACAGTCTGTTGCAGATGACACTGAAAAACATTGTGGGAAAAGGGAAACTTGTTCTTAACGACCAATTTCTCATTTTTCATTCTATCGGAAGATTATTTTTATTTTATCATGATTTGAAATGTCGTCTGCAAACTCTTTCAACTTGGGTCAGTTTAAAATTTGGCGTTTGGTAAAGGGTTAACGAGATTGAATGATTTTCCTTTTTCAAGAATGTGTTAACCGGTAATGCAAATATGAATCATATTTATTTTTATTTTACAATACTTAATATCTAACCGTATCTACCCGGGCAATCTTTCAAAACCATTACGACTTTACACACATTATTTTGCCAAAATGTTTTACAGTGAATTACAAACACAAAGTATATAACAAGGGTTCAATGCAAGACTATAGTAAGTGCTTCACATACGTGCATCACTAACTATAGTATTGCACTGAACCCTCGATAAGTAATTGCAAAAGGGCAATAGAAGTACAAATCGCTCATAGTGGACAATCCATCCTTTAGTCATAAAACGTCCGACTAAACGTCGTATTATGCGTTTTCCTGTTGCATTTAATTTGTACCATTGACAAAGTCACACAAGGGATGAAAGGTTTATTTCATTCATTTTTTCCGTAAGAAAAAGGAACGGTTTGAGATGTTATTCAGGTCAACCGAGTGTTGTTTGGACGTCGTCCTTGACAACGCTTCAACATCTATTGACGCCTTAATCGAGCGTAAATGTACACATACTTTTTTCTTCTATAATTGATATTAATTATACATGTGCGTTCATGTACCTGGAGACCATACGGGCTGATCTGGTCTCGTCTGATCTGGTCAATCGATAAACGTAGCGAGGACAGTGACCCTTGTGTAGAGTGTCGATACAAGGACACGGGGTCGTGGGTTCGAATTTGCGAGAAGTTTCCCTTACCGCAATGAGTACCGGTTATCCCATAGAAAGCTGGGTATTTTTGTTAAGAATAGATGTTTTGTCGTCTGCTTTCAAAAACCTCAAATACCTGCTTAATTTTGATGAGGAAATATATTTAGTGTAGCAAGCAGGTTATGTCACAGGCCAGCTGCCAATTTGCTTGACGGCTGTCCTGGATCTAACATGTTTGCATAAGCATGAAGTCGGTTCAAGGACTATTTAAGGGTTAAATAAGTTAAGTTAATTTAGTTATTATTGCATGTTATAGTGCTGGAACCGACTTCATGATTATGCAAATAGGTTATATCCAGGCCAGCCGCTAATTTACATGGCGGCTGGCCTGTGATCTAACCTGTTTGGTACTCTGAGTATATTTTCTCATTAAAATTAAGCAGATATTTTATGTTTTGGAGAGCAGACGACACAAAGTTCTAATTTTAGAAGATTATCCAGCATTCTAAAGGTTAACCACATATCAAATATGTTTTATGGAAAAGCAGTCACCAGCTTGAGGAAATAATTGTCAATGCTGATAAGTAAGTACCAGTACCATGGTATGGTGGACCTATCTCTCGATATAACTATAATACAGTTGCCATGGCACACGTGTATGTACGCCTTTACACAATGGGTGGAAATCTAAATGCTTGTTTGAAAGGTCAACTTCTATTTGAATATCAATATTTGTTGAACGCTTTATCCACTCTGAATGATTTCTATTCTGCAGCGGATAATTTCAAATTAAGGTAGAATAGCCATAACCCATCATGTTGATACTCTTTCCTTCAGTGAAATAACTTCGGTCGTTCTCGGTATATACCGTTCTGGGCCGGAACTATCCGCTTTACATCGAAAAGTTGCGGCCCCGACCTATGTTTACCGAGAACGAACGAAGTTATCCGACGAAAGATTGGCGAATCATCGGTATTCTACCTTAACGTCGTAAAATGCTCGTCTGTTCATTTTAGACCCTATAGGTTGTGTATAAATATTTAAACCGATGTGTCAAATAAAGTTCTTGGTTTTCGATAAGAAATAAAAACGATGACAAAATAGTTCATGTTCAAATGATGCGTTCTAAAACGGAGAAAGATACGATTTCTTGATAAGAGAGTTTGTTTTTTGACCAACATGAAAGCAATAGCAGAGGACAAAAAAGTCTTATCCATTTTGGGTAACAATAAATGTGTAAATGACACGCGGCTTATTCGGAGCAGTTCATTCTTTTTGACGCAACGTTTATTTCAGTTTTCTACAGACAATGAAACTAGGATGATCCGATCTGTAACTGTAGAATGAAATATCTACAACCGGATCATTCAATGCAGCAAAGTTTGGTTTTGTGGAAATGTAAGGTAAAATTTTCTATTCAAGGTGAAGTGTAAAAGCTGTTAACCCAATTATAGCGAAGCACTCGGCGTTCCATTTGTTGACCTTGTAGATTCCTTTCTAACGGATCGATATTTTAACCCATTACCAAACAATAACGACATTTGCCCAGTGTGTTGCAGACGACATTGGAAAACATTGTGGGAAAAGGAGAAATTGCTCGACTTTTCCCACACTGTTTTCTGTCCTATATGAAAATTATTTTTCAATTCCATCACATTTTGAAATGTCGTCTGCAAACTCTTCCAATATGGGACAGTCGAATAATAAATGTTTAGTAAAGGGTTAAACGCACTTTTGGTGTGGACTCCAAAAAAGTCTAATAATGATTTTACCGTCACCATTTAGCACGTATAGGATGTACACTTCATAGTTGATGGTCTTAAATGGACTATCTTATAGATTGAGATATTATTATTTAAAGATAAAATGTTTGCCACGGATAAAATGACCCCACAAGTTCCATTTTTCATCGCCTTTCATAACCGTATAATAGAGACAAAGCATACTTATGTTGAAGGTTAGATGAGTCGTTTAGATGCGATATATCGTAAATATTGTTCTGTTATTTTCGTCTTGCGTCAAAAGATTGTGAAATGGATCGACGATCTTAACATGTGACGCTAGTATGGTGCGTCCGAGAGCAATCTATAACAACTTATTAACCACGGGTTTTTTTTCTGAAGATCCTGATGCTTGTTTCGCAATTGTTTATTCAATTCAAAACACAGGTTTCAAGTATCTTTAAAATAGAGGTATTGAAAAAGAGTATTCAATGATGAAAATTTTGAAAGCATATATTTGTATACATATGGTAATATTGGTAAATATATACTAGGTTAGGTATTTTCCATAGAGTCATTTGTAAAGATTTTTAACACAAATTTAATTGTACAAATCTATTTGAATATGTGTATTTCCGTATGTATGTATATTTGTTATTAAGTCTATTTTTTCCTCGATATTTTTAAAGGTAATAAATGTATGTGTAGGCCTACAGCAAGTTCTCCGAACAAGATTATTTGTATATGTATTTTACAGTTGTTGTTGGGTTTTTTTTTCAAGATATATTAGTAAGTATTTTAGTATAGAAATGACTGTAAGGAAAAGTCTATAAATTAAGTATATATATCTGCAAAGGTCATGTTGCAAGCATATTTTCATAAGTATATTTGTATAGATATATTTGTAAAGATGTATTTGTACAGGTATATTTGCATACGTATATTTGTATAACGACTGTCCATTTCAGCGGTCAAAGTTTGGACGCAGATATTATATATATAAGTCATAACGCTGGCCGATTTTACATAGAATTGCCATTGCACTTCAGTCCCATGTGCATAAACTTGGCCCATTTCTATTGACTTCCTTTATGCTTTCAAAAGCGTCTTTTACTAAAACAGCTGATGAGTGTTTTGCTGAAAATCAAATTCGAATGTCATTACCTCTAAAAAACCAACACACGGGCTGTTACATCAATTGACTTCCCGAAAATATATACGCCAGATCGGTTCACAAACAGGCAAACAGTTAACTACCCAAACATTTGACTGTCTAAAACAACCGATTGTCAGGATATTTATCTGTCCAATCATTAAAATGCCGGATCGATGAGTGGCTTTCAGACCACTTCGTTGCATGGATAAGTGTCTGTCTTAGCAGTTGACTATTTGGATGTCCGGATAATTTTCTGGCCAAGCAGTTGACTATTTGGCTGCGCGGATAATTGGCTGTCTAAGCAGTTGACTATTTGGCTGTTCGGATAATTGGCTGTACCAGCAGTTGACTATTTTGCTACCCGATCAGTTGACTACTTGGCTGCAAGGATAATTGACTGTCCAAACAGTTGACTATTTGGCTGCGAGGATAATTGTCTGTCCAAGCAGTTGACTACTTGGCTGTGCGGATAATTGTCTGTCCAAGCAGTTGACTATTTGGCTGCGCTGATAATTGTCTGCCCATGCAGTTGACTATTTGGCTACACGGATAATTGTCTGTCCAAGCAGTTGACTATTTGGCTATGCAGATAAGTGTCTGTCCAAGCAGTTCACTATTTGGCTACGCGGATAATTGTCTGTCCAAGCAGTTGACTATTTGGCTACGCGGATAATTGTCTGTCCAAGCAGTTGACTATTTGGCTACACGGATAATTGTCTGTCCAAGCAGTTGACTATTTGGCTATGCAGATTAGTGTCTGTCCAAGCTTTTGACTATTTGGCTACGCGGATAATCGTCTGTACCAGCAGTTGATTATTTGGCTACGCGATCAGTTGACTACTTGGCTGCAAGGATAATTGACTGTCCAAGCAGTTGACTATTTGGCTGCGAGGATAATTGTCTGTCCAAGCAGTTGACTACTTGGCTGTGCGGATAATTGTCTGTCCATGCAGTTGACTATTTGGTTACACGGATAATTGTCTGTCCAAGCAGTTGACTATTTGGCTATGCAGATAAGTGTCTGTCCAAGCAGTTGACTATTTGGCTACGCGGATAATTGTCTGTCCAAGTAGTTGACTATTTGGCTACGCGGATAATTGTCTGTCCAAGCAGTTGACTATTTGGCTATGCAGATAAGTGTCTGTCAAAGCAGTTGACTCTTTGGCTACGCGGATAATTGTCTGTCCAAGCAGTTGACTATTTGGCTGCGCGGATAAATTGTCTGTCCAAGCAGTTGACTATTTGGCTGCGCTGATAACTGTGCGTCCAAGCAGTTGACTATTTGGCTATGCAGATAAGTGTCTGTCCAAGCAGTTGACTATTTGGCTGCGCTGATAATTGTCTGTCCAAGCAGTTGACTATTTGGCTACGCGGATAGATGTCTGTCCAAGCAGTTGACTATTTGGCTATGCAGATAATTGTCTGTCCAAGCAGTTGACTATCTGGCTACGCGGATAATTGTCTGTCCAAGCAGTTGACTATTTGGCTGTGCGGATAATTGTCTGTCCAAGCAGTTGACTATTTGGCTGCGCTGATTATTGCGCGTCCAAGCAGTTGACTATTTGGCTATGCAGATAAGTGTCTATCCCAGCAGTTGACTATTTGGCTGCGCGGATAATTGTCTGTCCAGGCAGTTGACTATTTGGCTATGCAGATAAGTGTCTGTCCCAGCAGTTGACTATTTGGCTATGCAGATAAGTGTCTGTCCCAGCAGTTGACTATTTGGCTGCCCGATCAGTTGACTATTTTGCTGCACGGAAAAATGATTGTCTGTCAGATCAGTTGACTAGGTTGCTGCCCGGATAACCGTCTGTTCAAGCAGTTCACTATTTGGCTGCGCGGATAATCATCTGCCAAGCAGTTCACTATTTGGCTGCGCGGATAATTGTCTGCCCAAGCAATTGACTATTTGGCTATGCAGATAAGTGTCTGTCCCAGCAGTTGACTATTTGGCTGCACGGATAAATGTCTGTCCCAGCAGTTGACTGTTTTTCTGCCCGATCAGTTGACTATTTGGCTGCGCGGAAAAATGATTGTCTGTCAGATCAGTTGACTAGTTTGCTGCCCGGATAACTGTCTGTTCAAGCAGTTTACTATTTGGCTGCGCGGATAATTATCTGTCCAAGCAGTTCACTATTTGGCTGCGAGGATAATTGTCTGCCCAAGCAATTGACTATTTGGCTTTGCGGATAATTGTCTGTCCAAGCAGTTCACTTTTTGGATGTGCGAATAATTGTCTGTCCCAGCAGTTGACTACTTGGCTGAGCAGAAACTTGTCTGTCCCAGCAGTTGACTATTTGGATTCGCCGATAATTGTTTGTCCAATCCGTTGATTATTGGCCGTGCGGAAAATTGTCTGTCCGATCAGTTGAGTATTTGGCTGTCCGGATAATTGTCTGTCCGATTGGTTGACTAATTGGCTGCGCGGATAATTGTCTGTCTAAGCAGTTGACTATTTGACTGCGTCGATAATTGTTTATCCGATCGGTTGACTGTTTGACTGCGCGGAAAATTGTCTGTCCAAGCATGTGACTACTTGACTGCGTGGATAATTGTCTGTGAAAGCAGTTGACTATTTGGCTGTGCTGATAATTGTCTGTCCAAGCAGTTGACCATTTCGCCGCACGGATTGTTGTTTATCCCACAAGTTGACTACTGTCTGTGTCTGTCCAAGCAGTTGACAATTTGGCTACGCGGATAATTGTCTGTTCAAGCAGTTTACTTTTTCGTTGCGCGGATAATTGTCTGTCCAAGCAGTTGATTACTTGGCTGCGCGGATAATTGTCTGTCCAAGCAGTTGATTATTTGGCTGTGCGGATAATTGTCCGTCCAAGCAGTTGACTATTTGGCTGCGCGGATAATTGTCTGTCCAAGCAGTTCACTTTTTGGTTGCGCGGATAATTGTCTGTCCAAACAGTTGACAATTTGGCTACGCGGATAATTGTCCGCCCAAGCAGTTAACAATTTGGCTACGCGGATATCTGTCTGTCCAATCAGTTGACTATTTGGCTACGCAGATAATTGTCGGTCCAAGCAGTTGACTATTTGGCTGCGGGGATAATTGTCTGTCCAAGCAGTTGACAATTTGGCTACGCGGATAATTGTCCGTCCAAGCAGTTGACTATTTGGCTGCGCGGAAAATTGTCTGTCCAAGACCAAGCAGTTGACTATTTGGCTGCGGGGATAATTGTCTGTCCAAGCAGTTGACTACTTGGTTGCGCGGAAAATTGTCTGTCCAAGCAGTTGACAATTTGGCTACGCGGATAATTGTCCGTTAAAGCAGTTGATTATTTGGCTACGCGGATAATTGTCTGTCAAAGCAGTTGATTATTTGGCTACGCGGATACTTGTCCGTCCAAGCAGTTGACAATTTGGATACACGGATAATTGTCCGTCCAAGCAGTTGACTATTTCGCTACGCGGATAATTGTCTGTCCAAGCAGTTGACTATTTGGCAACGCGGATAATTGTCCGTCCAAGCAGTTGACAATTTGGCTACGCGGATAATTGTCCGTCCAAACAGTTGACTATTTGGCTGCGAGGATAATTGTCTGTCCAAGCAGTTGACAATCTGGCTACGCGGATAATTGTCCGTCCAAGCAGTTGACTATTTGGCTGCGCAGATAATTGTCTGTCCCAGCAGTTGACGTTTTGGCTGCCCGGATAAATGTCTGTCCGATCAGTTGACTATTTGGCTGCGCGGATAATTGTCTGTCCGATCAGTTGACTATTTGGCTGCGCGGATAATTGTCTGTCCGATCGGTTGACTATTTGGCTGTCCGGATAATTGTCTGTCCGATCGATTGACTATTTGCCTGTCCTGATAATTGTCTGTCCGATCGGTTGACTATTTGGCTGTCCTGATAATTGTCTGTCCCAGCAGTTTGACTGTTTTACCAGTTGACAGCCGGGTCATTCTATTGCGACTTTTGTTTGTTTTAGCATTTGACTGTCATACTAATCGTCTGATCAATTGATACTCCAACCCACTATTGAAAGAAAGGGCCTTTCATTGTATTTCATTTGTTTATGTCGAGTGCAAATCTCATATGATTGTGCCATCAACAACGACCTGTTTATAAATGAAATTCGCAATTGACAGAAACTGAAAGCAACAGTAGATGACAAATATGATAAATACCATAAGTCAATATTAAAACAAAAAGGATAACTTGTTGAGTCTTATGTTTTAACAGCTGTTTTAACCCATTATCATATGACACCTCATATAAGTGTCTTGGAGCAGACGAATTTCAAAAAGAATTGCGGAAAAAGGAGAAATTGCTTGTCACAAGCAATTTCTCCTTTTGACACAATGTTTTTGCAATATATTCACTTATCACAACAGCAGAACCGAGAGGTTATTAACATGTTCAAAAAGATTTTCTAAAGGTGTCAGAAAAGTACGGTACTTTTGGTATGGTAAATAGAGAGTAATAGGTTAGTGACGTTAATGGGTTAAGTTTTTCGGCCAAGGCGTAGGAATTTATTCGGCTCACCCAATAAATTCCTACACCTTGCCCGAAAAACTTAACCCATTAACGTCACTAACCTATTATTCTCTATTTATAATTTAGTAACGGACTTAAAAAAGAGAAGGGTACGAGTGCTTTGGAATGAACTACACAAATAGCGGGATTATCTAGGACGTTCACAGGAGGCGGGGCTTAGTAACGAATCGTATCGATAACTTCGCGCTTCGCTGAACAATCGAAATCCTAAAAATAATATTACAGAAGAACGACCTTTCAATAGAATATTTATCAAGCGGACTGAAAGGACAAACTCGGACAAGAGGTCGAGAGAGAAAGAGAGGAATGTTGTTTTCATTTTCGATTATTTATAATAAACTTTTAAGTTTTCTATAAAAAATCTTTATCATCGTAGCGTGCAAGGGGTCGCGCATGTAGTAATATATATATATATATATATCGGTGATGATAAATGTGTTTCTAAGGAATATTATAACAGACACTGGGAAAACTGCTACTACGTATGTGATGGAAAACGTTTAAGGAGAAAACTTATAATAACTAACTCATTACAACAGAAAAAAAGAGTTATACAGTTGAAACCTTTTATTTTCTAATTCAGAAAAAGGAGACAAGTTGTAATATAGTGCGTGGCATGCTTACATTTAGTAACATAGAGTAACCGGAAACGGTTGATTACATGTATACGAATAACAAAATAGAAACGGCGTCTAGTGATACAAACTTTTGGAAAATAATAAACTTTTAAGCTACTGACATCTTAATTCGTTATTTCACATGGTTAATTACTTATCATACGGAAGAGGTGGAACTGTTAAGACTTTAGAAATTATAGCTATCGTAACAGCATATCAGACTTAACAACAACAACATAAGACAAGATGCTGTTGAATATGTCTCCCCGTCTCCCGTTTGGTTGCGGACGATTACGGAGAGTATGCATACCGTTGATTGCTCTCGCCGTAATGGGGTTTATCGGCCTCATCTCATACCTCCAGTTCTACCTACGCTGCTCCGAAACTACAGCCATACAACAAATAGAAACTTTGGTAAGAACTACTTTTTCTGTCATCAATTTAAGTAAGCACTACTTATTTTGTCATCAACTTTTGTAGGAAATACTTTTTCTGTCACCAACTTTTGTAAGAACTACTTTTTCTGTCATCAACTTTAGTTAGAACTGCTTTTTCTGTTTTTAACCAAAAAGAGTAGAAGATCGATAACGCATTCTTCCAAATTTTCATGATTTTCGCAATTAGTTTAACTTAATATGCTTAGCTGACAGGGAAAGAAACCCGTTTTTATGTTTCATTAGAATCTACAGCCAGCGTCCGCACAACTTTCTGACGAGTAGGGTTCGCTTCACTAAGCCGCGTATTTTAAAGCTAAGGTTTATCCCTTTCCCAAACGACAGACTTTTGTCTGTCTCAAATTGAAAGAGTTTGCAGACGACATTTCAAAATGTGATGAAATTGGAAAATAATCGTCTGATAGCGCTGAAAACATTGTGGGAAAAAGTGAAATTGCTCGTATCGAGCAATTTCTCCTTTTCAAACAATGTTTTCCAGAGTTGTCTGCAACAAACTCGTCAAATGTCGTAATTGTTTGGGAAAGGGATAAGCAAAACGTAAAGTTACGTTGTTTAGTGACGCGTACTTTCATGATAACCAACGTGCAATTTATCCTTTTCCGACAATTTTTTCTTAAGTCGTCTGCAACGAAGTCGTCAAATGTCGTCATTGTTTGGGAAAGGGTTAAGATGCCTCCAGCTGTAATTTATTTCAAGACCATTTGTACTGAAGAAAGGGGTTAATTGATTCTTTTGACACGGCGTTTAATTCCCACTCTGGGTCAGAAAATGTAAGTCCATAGAAAAATAATATTCATCATTTCGCTTGGTGAATGGATTGCCGATGACTACAAGCTTTAAAAGTTCCCCGACCTTTACACTAGCTTAAACATAGTTCGCTTTTCTTTTAATCAAAGTAATCTGAGCGTTATTAATATTTTATATATTCACGACGATGAAGATGTTTCCACTGGACGCGATTTGACAACATTGTGATAAATCATGATTAGCAATTAAGACTTTTATTTCTATGAGTTAAGTAATTATTCGTCAGTAAGACAGCTATTTTGTTTGAATATGGGGACTCTTTTATACGCAGTGTTAGTGTCTTCTGTCGAAAGTAAATCATAGTTTGGACAGAGAAAAAAAATAATATATAATTAACGTTTTTTTATTCAGTTTAACCCTTTCCCAAACGACAAATTTTTGACTGTCCTAAATTGAAAGAGTTAACAAACGACATTTCAAAATGTGATGAAATTGAAAAAATATAATTCAGATAAAGCAGAAAACATTGTGGGGAAAGCAGAAATTGCTCTTAGCGAGCAATTTCTCCTTTTCCCACAATGTTTTCCAGAGTCGTCTGCAACAAAGTGGTGAAATGTCGTCATTGTTTGGTAATGGGTTAATCATTTTAATGCACGTTTAGTTGAATCGTTCCTAACCAAATGCCACAATGGGGTAATTTGGCTATGATGGGTAATTTCTAATTTGATACACAGATTTATTTCCAGCTACTTATGCGAAGACAATTGAATTGTTCATCCTTTATGTCTGCTGGCTGGTAGTGGTTTGAATATTGACTAGCCGCACATATAAAAGAATGGGTATAATTGTCTAGAGAATGTCAAGCACAGCATCCCATTGCTAAACCACTCCTGATGATACTGGATGATGATTCTCGGTGATGATCCCCATGATAAAATCGTTTTATGTTGAAAGCATTCTTGAAAGCGTTGTAAAGTGGAAGAGAGTTGGGTGTTTATTTCATATGTAAATTGTTTGCAATAACAATGAAATAGTTTATTCGTATAAAAAAGGAATGAAAGGAATTCCAATGGATACGAATGGAAGATGTTATCAGGAATTGAGATATGTAAGGATAGATATGTCATTTATGTTTTAGAACTTATACACACGTTTTTGTTGCTTCCTTAACCCTAACCCAAACAATAGCGACATCTAACCACTTTGTTGCAGACGACTTTAGAAAACATTGTGGGCAACGGAGAAATTGCTTGTGACGAGCAATTTTTCATTTTCCCACAATGTTTCTGCCCTATCAGAAGATTATTTTCCAATTTCATCACATTTTGTAATGATGTCTGCAAACTCTTTCAATTTGGGACAGTAGAAAATTTGGCCTTTGTTAAAGAGATAAACAAAAGAATTTTGCATCACACGACAACGATCATATATACATACAAATCGATCATATGAAGGAGATCGTTGAAGTGTATATAGGGGATGGCGAAGAGAATAGAAGGTAATTGTGAAAAACACTGGTTAATGTATTTGAATACACGAATGTAATATTGAAAGACTGTGACATACACGTTTCCATGGACCTTAATCCATAGGCACATTCAACACTCTACTTTTTAGCGTAAACACGCATTTGAAGCAAAATGCAAAGGCATCGTTGAAAGACCATAGATTCAACATATACGGGAGTTTTTCAGCTTTCTCGATTTCAATCAGACAAAGTGTACACATTTCAGGTAGATTGTACGGACATCTTGTTATAATTGATGAAATAATAAAATACCTAAACATATCCATAGAAATACTCATTTAAGTTAACAGCAAAAGTACGCGACCAACTACAGCAACGGTTCTGTATAGTATTTGTTGGGAACTAAATGGGAACCATTGTGAAACAAGAATTTATCACTCACAATCAAAGTTGTTGCTGAGAAACCACTGCAATATTTACGTAAAAATGAATATCATGTAGTTAGGGTTAGAAAACAAATATAAATCGAGAGACGATTCCAATGATCTTTCACATTGCAACATGGATAACCTCAATATTAGAATAAGAGGGAATTCGTTTGAACTAACGAATAGTCTTAGCATTGAATTTTTAGATAAAACACTATCCTGGTTCGTTACCTGGGTACCGTTTTACTAAACAGTTTACGCTTAAGATTTGCGTAAGTCTAAAACAACAATTCCGCTTTTATCCATATTGGGCAAAGCAATATTGCAAAGTAACACATCATTGGAATCGTCTCTCCGAGACGCTTCCAATGACGTGTCACATTACAATATTGTTCTTTCATTGAAGATACTATCCATGTCTATCAATTATGACTTACGCAAATATTTTCCGTAACTTGTTTAGTAAAACGGGCCCTGGTATGTGTACTCACCCGTTGGGCTTGTCGTTGTCAAAAACTACCCAAACAACTAGGACAAGTAAACTGGACACCGTGTTATAATTATATGGTAACGCCAAATTTCGTCTAATCTATATCTCATTCAGTGAATCTCCATGTAATTAGCCGTGGAAGGTCATTGTCATTTATGAAAAAAATAATAGTTTGGTTTTCCGTCACTTGATCTTTTCGAACTATTGCAGTAAAGGTAAAACCATTCTACACACGAGCCATGCTTATACGAGCGGTTTCTCCCTTTCCGACAATATGTTATGTACTTGCCCACAGAAGATTGTTTAAACTCATACATATTTTACCTGTTATAGGGATATTCGTTCAATCTTTTAATATTTAGAAAGTGGTTTGTCTAATAGATACCCTTTACTCTTTTCAATCAATAAAAACAGACGATATGAAACTGAAAATCGTACTTATTTACATCTAAGAACTGTGTTTGGTTGTTATTATTATTATTGAGTAATTATAATTGTATAAATAATTGTTTTAATTGCGAAACTGCTCATCATGAGCGAAATCTTCTTTGATCATAACGGTTCTATAAGCTGTTTAGTGACGTGCGTTAAAGTTGATTTGTACAAAGGAAAGTTGCGTCTATTATCCATAGAGATTCTCACCGAGATAGTGCTAGTCCGGTACCGTTGGGTTATATGATACTAATTGTTTCGCGAAATACCGGCCTTATCAGGGACATCCGATATTCCCGGAGGACAACCGTACACGCTAATGGACTAAACAATTTTTCCAGCAGAAGTGTCGAGGTTTGACCGAATATCAAGCATTAACTTGCGATGATAGCTGTATTTGTTGAAGCAATAAAAATCATTGAAATTGAATTGAAACCATCGTAAGAAACAGAGAGAAATCTCAGGACTTTAGTCATTAAGGTTTAGTGATTCTTTCCTAATAGAAAATACGGGACTGTACGAGCGAATTACATACTAAGGAAGAAGAAAGCAGAACTAAGTTGACTTGTTAGAATACTTAACACGGACCCTCAGAATGGTGGGTCATTTTCAAAAAATATATGTTTGGGTCGTCTGCTAGCCAAAACTAAAACATCTCCTTTATTTTGATGAGGAAATATATTCATAGAAGCAAACAGGTTAGATTACAGGCCAGCGGCCAATTAATTTGGTGGCTGGCCTGTAATCTAACCTGTTTGAACGAGTATGAAGTCGGTTCCAGCACTGTAAGGGTTAAGCCATACAGAATGATAAACACGCGTATTGCGTCTAAAATACGTTTTTTTAACCAGTAGGGTGCAAATGATCATTGCAAAGATTTGCTTGAAGAAACTTGATGTAAAGATTGCTCCTATATGACCCATCGTGTTCGATCTGGACCCAAGTAATGAGTAGCATAATTAACAACAGTCAATAACCAAGAACGGAACGGGTTCATATACAAATAACTATAAATATGTACATAAAATGTCACAAAAGGTCCTCGTACTTAACATTAAAAAGTCTAAATATCACCAAAAAATACGCACTATGTGTCGATCTTTATAAATGCCGTCTGTAGTCTGTTATTACTTTGAATTTGGGACAAGTCACAAAAATCCAGTTTAAAAAAAATAGGTATATTTACTTTGATAATTAACATTTGATATGACGACAAACACAATACTCTCAACCATACTCAGGCTGGTTAACCCTTCTTTTTGTCCGATTATATATTTCATATTTTGCGACTATGCTAAAAGTTTCAAACGATAAAAGTGTTAAAGCATGAAAAACACCGCTTTCGTTAATAATAGTTGAATTCGTGAAAGTAACAGAAGGAATCGTTATTCGATATGATTCTTATAACAATGTTAACAAATCCCGTCTGCTGCAAGTGAATTTTAAATTGTTTTCATGAGGAAAGGAATAAATGACAATTACAGCATAAACAGCAGTGGAATCATTTGGAAATCGGTAAAAAGATTAAGTCAATAAAAGCGATTAATGTCAAGCGCAATGAAAACATAGAGAGAGAGATAGAGAGAGAGAGAGAGAGAGAGAGAGAGAGAGAGAGAGAGAGAGAGAGAGAGAGAGGAGAGAAGAGAGAGATAGAGAGAGAGAGAGAGAGAGAAGAGAAGAGAGATAGAGAGAGAGAGAGAGAGAGAGAAAGAGAGAGAAAGAGAAAGAGAGAGGAGAGAAGAGAGAGAGAGGAGAAAAGAGAAAGAGAGAGAGAGAGAGAGAGAGAGAGAGAGAGAGAGAGAGAGAGAAAGAGAAAGAGAAAGAAAGAGAGAGGAGAGAGAGAGAGAGAGAGAGAGAAGAGAGAGAGAGAGAGAGAGAGAGAGAGAGAGAGAGAGAGAGAGAGAGAGAGAGAGAGAGAGAGAGAGAGAGAGAGAGAGAGAGAGAGAGAGAGAGAAAGCGACAAAGGACAAACAGATATATAGAGCAAGACAGAAATAAAAATTATATAGACACAGACAGACAAATACACAGGCAAAGACACGGACAAACAGACATACAGTTAAACATATTGACAAACAGAGATACAGAGTTTAAATGGACGCAGGCTCAGTAATTAAACCACGATTTAAAGAAAATAATTCGACACAATAGGGTGAATGTTCGATTCCAGAGCACCAGATACGATGCCGTAGAAATGAAAATTCTATATATGACTTGATAGTTAAAAAAGGTGAGATTATAGTTTGGATTCACAGCAACCTATTCCCTCTTATTTCTACTACAAAGGGTTGCCTTTACTTGTGTTCTATTGACTGGAGTGACGGGCTTTTGTTAATTGGAAATCGATCTGGATTCAATTGACTATGGCCATTGGCTGAACAAGTGTACTAATAACGCTTACCTTCATTTGGATTTTTCATAACAAGTACTTATCAAACGTATTAGCAGATGTCAACATGTACATATTGTAGGAACAATGATGTTTTCTTTATGAAATCGAGTAGAAACTACGTTGACAAAAGGCAAACTCTGAGATTGCTGGATGACATTCTAAAAATATACTTTTTTGTCGTCTGCTTTCCAAAACCTTAAATATCTTCTTAATCTTGACGAGGAAAGATACTCAGAGAAGCAAACAGGTTAGATCACAGGCCAGCCGCCAATTTACTTGGCGGCCAGCCTGGATCTAACCTGTTTGCATTAGCATGAAGTCGGTTCCAGCACTATAAGGGTTAAACTGTCACTCACTTGCTTATTCTCCTATGGTCTCAATGGTTTCTTGAGCCATATCCTGTATCATGTACACATGGAAGTATATATGGGGAAAAAGCGTTTGTGAAATTAAACGGGTCACAACACGTGGCCAG
Source organism: Cerastoderma edule (assembly GCA_947846245.1). Lineage (NCBI taxonomy): Eukaryota > Metazoa > Mollusca > Bivalvia > Cardiida > Cardiidae > Cerastoderma > Cerastoderma edule. The sequence goes on along the minus strand of OX401412.1, from coordinate 24,043,207 downwards.
TTATATTGATATTTAATCTCGTTTTCATCGACGCATTATGATATCGCCTCCTTTCCATCTTTATCCCTTAGAATGCTGGGTAATCTTCTAAAAATGATTTTTCTGTCGTCTCCTTTAAAAATTCTTAAATAAACGCTTATTTTTTATGAAGAAAGATACTCGCAGTAGCAAACAGGTTGTATCACAGACCAGCCGCTAATTTACTTGGCGGCTGGCCTGGATCAAACTTGTTTGCATAAGCATGAAGTCGATTCCAGCGCTATAAGGGTTAATACGAATCGCCTCCATGATTCTTTTAAAAGGCCACACTCATTCCCTCATACTGTGTTTCGGAGTTAGGGTACGTTACATTTATAAACTATAACAGATGGCAAGAAAGTGAATTTAGGCGGGAATCGTGTTGATGAAGGGTGGAACCTGTTGTGATAAAAGGAGAAATCGTTCGCCACAATGGTTTCTTAGATCCTCTGCTGAATGCAGCGCGTTAAGACGAGTATATATAAGGAGGAAATATTTATCTTGTCCGTCAATATCATAAATAGATTTATGAATTTGTCACATTGGTTAATTACCCCAAATAATAAAGACTGTTTTTCATCCGATTATTTATACGGGGTTTAACGCCGTGTGAACAATATGGGAATACATGTACATTTTCCTAATGATGGAATTCACTGTGTATGTTTCAACCCCCAAGTTTGGCATTATCGTCATTTTCATTGTAAACTTTCTACTAACACAAACGCAATCTCCTATGCAGAGTTATCGTCCCGCGGATACTACTAAATGTGGGAGAGTAGCGGTAGAGATTGACAGAAACGTTCTTTAAACGCAATCCAAGAAGATGACCTACAAAAGTAATTTGACTAAGGGAGATTTTTCAAGTACGTAAATATCAATAAACACTCCCTGAATTGAAAAAAAAACGCTTATTCAAATCTATAAAAAATCTCATACACTTATTCCCCCATAAGGGAAGTTGTGACTCGTTTTAAGCAAAGACACGGTACATGGAAATGTGAAAACGAAGCGACATCAACAGAAACTGAAATCTATTTTTCCCTATGATATTGGGTCGAAAACATTATGGCGAAAGAATAAATTGCTTGTTAGGAGCGATGTATCCCTGTGTCACAGTTTTTACTTTAACAATCTGCACCCAATGCGCCAAAATGGGATATTGTGGGGTATATGGTAAGTCGTTCTAAATACATGATTACCTTTTCATCGTTGGTATGTTTACCTTTTCACTCATTAATAAACAATAACAACATTCAAGATGACCAGTTTATTGCAGACGAATCTGGAAAACATAGTGAGAAAAGGAGAAATTACTCTTAACGAGCAATTTCTCCTTTCCCAACAATGTTTTCTGCTCTATCAGAAGATTATTTTTTCAATTTAATCACGTCTTGAAATGTCGTCTGCAAACTCTTTCAATTTGGGACAGTCGTAAATCTGTTGTTTGGTAAAGGGTTAAAGAGATCAATTTACAGAAAGAGTGAAGGACTAATGTTGTATCTCATTCAGTTTGGTTATGGTGACGCGCCCTTTGTGCAGAAATATAAAGTCGCCCCTACCCTTTAGCTATTTCGGAAAACAAACTATATATCATTATTTTGTTCATTCTTTCGATTTGTGTCTCCTAGCGTGTACAAACATGACTGTGCCTTAGCCATTCTTTGGACGTTTCAACAACGCGACATACCTTTCTTTGCTCCTAACTATTAAAAGGGGGGCTCAGTGGCCTAGTGGTTAGAGTACAGAACTTGAAATCACATGACCCCTCTCCGGGTGGGTTCAAAACCTGAGAGGGATATGGATTTTCATGAGAGAAAGTCTTCCAACTGACTTACGGACTGCCGATGGTGCTACCCGCCTTGACCAGCCCTGATGGGTAGTTGAGTATAGGGTCTTCCTCCATCATTAAGAGTCGGGCATCGCTACATAACTGAAATGATGTTGATGTGATGTAAAACCCATAAAAAATGAAAGCGGGTGATGAAAGTGTAGTATTCATGTGACAGTTTCGCAACATTTCGGATGTTTAGACACTGTTGACGTTGTTAGAAGTGTCCGAAATGTACGTCCGAATTACTGTTATATCATAACACGGATACACTGATAAAAACTGAGGAAAATACATTTGATAATTACATTCGTAAAAAACATTTTGACAGAAGACGATTGGGTTCAACTTGATAATCAATGTGGAGCAATCTTTTTCAGGGCTAGATAGGTTTCCAAAATCGTTTGCATACGATGTGTAAAGGTTGAGTGGTGTGTTCAGCTGTTGATGTGTGTCTGTCGTATATTATGCATTAACGTTATGTTTGTACGGAGAAGGGCCGGGCCGCGGTCAAAAAGGAATATAGAGATCGAATGCTTGATCAAATCAGTTTCTCTGTCACAATACTTGGTTCATTTATTAACTACTGTAGATGCGCTAAGACACAAACGCCTAAAGTGGTGTATCTAAACATCCCCTTCCAAAAAAGAAACAGATAGAACACACTATGCCGAATAAAGCTTAAGCCTAGCGAATACATAAAAGTAACATGAAAGAATCTGCGATGATCATAACTATGTGATGAACAGAAATATATCAGTTCTACCTTGACCCCTTGATGTATGCTAATATGAGGAATTTCTGACCCCTTATAAGCATGGAATTCTCATTGTAACTTGAATTATGATATTTAGTGGTCATAACCGGGAATTTTGGATCACCTACATTGTAAGTTTGGGGTCAAGGAAAACCTCAATATTCGACCCTGCTATATCTTGAACGCTTCACTGAACCATCGCATCTTCTATAAAGGAGACCATAGATAGGACAGTTTTGTTAAATATCGACGATGTTCAAATAGCGCTTCGAGTCCTGTTCAAATTGGCCTACTCGACCAGACTGTTTGTTTAACAAATTGCAGTGTCGTGTTAGTTCGGACAACAAAGTTCTTTAAATGTGAAAGTTTGCACTTGAGCGAAAGTAAATGTCCACAAATGTCCGTTTGTTTGCCTTGGTTTTAGAGGTCTATTAAGAAAACTATTTCGTCACACCACAAAAGCTGGCCTTTTCCCATACCAATTTCTACAAAAAAGCTTTGTGCTTGTACACGCCCATGCATAAAGACTGTTTTTGTAATCAATTGTAAAGCCAGGTTTTGGCCATTCGTAGAAATACTTTCCTATTTCTATCAATGTAAATTATACACATGTTGTGTTACCTAAGCCCGGACAAAAGGCATATCGTATATAGAGGAGAGTCGTAAGCATGTATTAGTTCCTTATTTCCGTATTTAGGGCTAATTCAGACACCGAAAGAGACCACCGACTCAACGTTTCTGCAGCAGGACGCAATTTCTTCTTTTTTTTGTGAACCTGAACATTTGAAAATATCCCAAAGAGATACGTTTGAATTTGGTACATGTGAAAATGAGAGGCGATTAGTTGGTAATTGAAATCATAAAACGTTTGACCAAACTAAACATAACACGTTTACCCGATAGATCATAGCAAGAGATAAGTGTAGTGTTTATATCTCGGAAGGACAACGATTTCGACCCCTGGGGAATAGCCTTAACACTTATAGTGCTGGAAACGACTTCATGCTTATGCAAACAGGTTAGATCCAGGCCAGCCGCCAAGTAAATTGGCGGCTGTCCTGCGACATAACCTGTTTGATGATCTGAGTATCTGTCCTCATCAAAATCAAGCAGATATTTAAGGTTTTGGAAAGTAGACGACACAAAATAACTATTCTAAGAAAATTACCCAGCATTCTAAGGTTAAGAAGACCCTTACTACGTCTATGAATAATTGATTTGGCAAAAGTTACATCCCTTTGATTTTTAATTTACTTGTTTCTGTTACTCCATATAAACTCGTTTTGTCGAAAAAGCATATACTATAGAAACTGTGGAAACCGCTATGACAAAAGGATGAGGTGCTCTATAGTTATAATTCATATAGTGTCATAATGGATTCTACCAATTATACTGAAATATGTGGATTGCTTCTTTTGTCACGTATCCCCTTAAGAGGAAGTAAGTCAAGATGATAAAATTTCAAAATTTGGATAAACCTGATTGCTGGGTAAAACATAACTAAACGTGTATTGTCTTAAAATGTTCTCTTCATGGAGAATTTTTCCGTTTTCGGTGGTCCCGTTGTTTGGAGTGCTTTACATCGGCAATTCTCGGCTGACCTGTTTTCTCGCTCAATGTCAAGAAACATGCTAGTCCTTTTCTAAAAGCATCATATAAACGTGTTACCGTTTCAGCTAGTGTTTATGGGGAAATTTAAAATAATCTTCTGTTCACTATCAGCTATTTCAGAAATTACACAGTTTAACTGTAACTGAACGCTATTCTCTGACGTAACTGATAACCTTTAATCAATGATTATCTCTTTCACTTTTACCCGTTTGGCGACCTTTTTTGTTTTTAGAAACAACATTGAATTTCCATGTGGATGAATGGTAGGAATTTGTACTACTTTTCCTCTGACCCATTTTTACAAATATTGTTGATTTAATCTACTTTAAGGGAAAGTTTTGATAGATTGTTATGCGAAGGAAAAGTTGATGAGATTACTTTACCCTAAAAGGTGCTTGTTCACAGATGAGAAAGTTCTAAAGTAAAAGCAAAGTGTCATCGAAACAATACAATTTTTTGTTTTGTTGTATACAAATAAAAGTAGTTTTTGAGGACATATTTATTCCGGAAGCGTCAATATATCTAAGAATGTCCAGTTTTAAAGGTAAAGGTACAGGTTTTCTGTTTATTTCAGTGTAAATGATAGTCCGGGTCAGCCTGTTTGGCTTATGAAACCCGTTTCACTGATTATGCCAAGTACCTTCCAACTTCTATCACTATGCCAGGCGCCAAACGGATATAAGTTAGTAACCATTATTTTAACTAGCTTTCGGCTCATGAACAGGCTATTTCGGAACAATTCCCATTCCAGAAACAGTTTCCAAACAAACACCAAATTTCCTAATATTTGTGAACGTGCACCTTTAAGCCTGTGGGAAAGCAACAATCCCGTTATCGTTTACCTCTGAGTCACATTTATATTTCAATATTTCAGTGCGACCTCTACTACAAGAACGAGATTGCTGGTTCCATGTGCCCCAAGCTGTGTGATGAGAACAAATTCCAGCGCACACAATGTGACGGGAACCGGTGGGGCAAGAAGGTGCAGATTATGACGTGTGAAGGGTATATATAAACATAATACTTATCATCTCATTCCTACAATTATATCCAATTATGGTCCAATAGGGATATTAAGAAATCATATATTTTAGATATTCGTGTCAATTTAAATTGAATTAAAGGAGACTGATGTGTAGTTAATAAACGCAAAGCTTTACTTGTGAAGCACATCAAACAAATGGTTATCAGCTTAGATTAAAAAAATTATCAATCAAATCGAAAATAAAATAAAATTGACTATAGAGTTGGTCGTTTAAAGTAAACAGTTATCATACACACAAGGGAAACTTGCTATATTTTCAACAAATAATTATCACCAGGGTTGGGAAGTATATCAATTGTCTACTTTCGTGTAGCTGTATACATTTGTGCTTTAAGCTTATCCATTGAAGACTATACACCTAAAAAAAAGAAAAAAGCTAAATCGGTGGGATAGTCACTATAAAGTTCTCTGAATTATCTAAATAGCACACATTGTAAGTGCCACTTCTCTTTCTGCAAGTTGTCGGGCCACTGGGTATCACTTCGCCCGTCGTCATTAAAGCTCAGTTCTCATAATTATATTAAGGACACAGATTAAATGTATAGCTTCTATTTCTGCAAGGTGTTGGGGCCGTGGTTTTACCTTGACCGTTGTTATGTAAGCCCAGTTCTCATAATTATATCAATAACACAGATTAAAATTCTCACTTCTCTTTTTGCATGGTGTTGGGGCCCTGGTATTACATCGACCGTTGTCATGAAGGCCCAGTTCTCATAATTATATATAGATCAAAGATTAAAAATCTTACTTCTCTTTCTGCAATGTGTTTGGGCCCTGGTATTACATCGACCGTTGCCATGTAAGCCCAGTTCTCATAATTATATTAATAACACACATTGCAAGTGTCACTTCTCTATCTGCAAGGTGTCGGGCGCCTGGCGTTACCTCGACCGTAGTCATGAAGGCTCAGTTCGACATGGAAAGTTGGCAGACCGGCGTACCAGCCAGATACAACCAGTCCAGAACACCGGAGGAGAAATTACGCATCGCGATTGCAGAACTGAATCACCAGGGAAAATATTACTTCGATACGGATCTCCTCTCGGATCACCCTGATCTGATATCGTACTTCCTGGGTACGGACTACCGAGAGATGCTAAGGAAAGGGAAGATGTCCCTGGACGCTGTGTTGAAGAGCGCGATAGCTCTTGGTGTACAGTGGGAATATCTCTCTATGAAGGTGCTTGGCGATAAACCGTTCCTACCCAAGCTGTACGGTACATGCGGGCAGGCATACTTCGTGGAGTATACACCGTCCATCGGAAAATACAACTACGTGCTCTTCCAGAGTAAAGTGCCGGATATGTTGACGTCGCGGCAGTATATGCCAACGTGGGGCGAGCGTGTGGAGATTGCTCTGAACATGTTGAAACTTATCGTGAACATAGAGGACATGTACCCGACACCGTTACACATGTGTGATATACAGAGCCATAACTACGGACTCAACGAGGACCGGGAAATCCTGCTCATGGATTCGGACAGTGTCAGGTTCGAGTCTGTGATACCCGACAGGCCGTGCGCGGAGGGTGAATGCAACTATCTGACGTGTCACGGCTACTGCCGGTCGGATGGAATGTGTGGCCGGGAAATGGTCAGCAATAATCTACAGGTGAGTGTAGTCTGGCCATTTATTCTCTCCTTACTATTTAAGATACAAGCAACAGCGGACGTTACGAATTGATTAACGCATTTCTCTACCCTATAAGTTGGAAACCAGAACGAATTAATCAACTTTTATCATATGGAAGTTCTTGACTTGTCCAAGATACAGGCAACCACAGACGTAAGCAATTAACCGAATAATACATTTCTCTACCATATTAGTTAGACAAATAGAAGGAATATGTCAAATTATAATCCTCCGATATTTGAGTTGGCGACTGATCCAAGATACAAACAACGACGGACGTATAAAATTAATCAAATAACACATTTCCTCTACCATATAAGTTAGACAGACAGATCGAATGTGTCAAATATTAATCCATTCTCCCCATTCTCCCAAACTTAGAGTTGGTGGTTGGCCGAAAATATAGGCAACGGCGGACGTTAAAAGTTTATCAAATTATACATTCCTCTATCATATAAATTTGAAAAGTAGAATGGGTATGTCAAATATTAATCTCTCCCAATATGGAAGTTGGTGACTGGTCCAAGATTCAGGCAACTCACGGCGTTAGAAATTAACTTAATAACACGTTTCTCTAACATATTAGTTTGACAGGTAGAACGAATAAGTCAAATGAGAGGCAGTCTCCCGACTGACATACGGAATGCCGATGGTTCTACCCGCCTTGACCAGCCCTTATGGGCAGTTGAGTGTGGGGTCTTCCTCCATCATTAAGAGTCGGGCATCGCTACATAACTGAAATAATGTTGTTGTGATGTAAAACCCATATAAAAAAGAAAAAAAAATAAGTCAAATATTAATCATTTTCCCTCAAGATACATGCAACTGCAGACATCAGAAATTAAGCGACCATTTTATTGTTTCTTACCGTATTGGTGAGATGGCTAGAGAGTATATGTCAAATATTTACCCATTAGTATTTGTTGATTGGTCAAAGACGAAAGCCAAACACTTTTATTGAAACTAACACAAGAAACATATTTTCTTTACGGTATTTGGTAGAAAATTATTATGCCAAAGTGGTGTGTTGTACCAAACGCTATAATGCATTGTATTTGGTCAGGGATCAAAATCGGACTCGGAACGTCTTAGAAAGACGGTCCGAATGATTAAGGATTCAATTTTTTTAGAATTTAAATTCTGCGAATGTGTTATCATTTTCATGTCTTTATTGTTTGTGAGCTTACGTGAATGAGTATGTACATTGGATGAAAAGAAAGATTAATTGATAATATAATTATATCATTTCAGACTGTTTGCAAGGCCGTTTTCATCAGCAAGGCCGAGAGGTTTGGTTTGTTGCGAGGAGCACCAGAGGCCATTGAACAACCACTGAGAGAATTACTTCAAGAGTGCGCCATGCCCAAAGGCGGTATCTTCCGGAAACCAGCGGAAAATAAATCGAACCGGACTACTTTACACGCCTTGCAAAATCTTTTAAAGCAGAGTGTCGTTTTGTGATGTTCGGACTATTCTATGGGCGGTAAAAGGTATTGCAGTAAAGTACAGTTGTGAATTGTTCTTACTTGGATAATCCAAGCTGGTACTGTGCTGGGAATGAAATACCGACGTCTGGATCAGTTGGAATAGAGTTGTTTGGAATAGTTATCGCCCGCAAGAATACACCTTGAAGCAAAATGAGGTTGTACGCTATTATTTGGCTCCTTTACGTGCGTAAGAACATGGACTTCCCCATTTTGATCAAGGTCACGTGTCACTCCTAAATACCACTGTAGGAAGTTTGTTAGTAGATATTTTGAAGAAAAGTCTTGGCTTTGTTTCATATGTTTTGTATGCTAAAGCAAAAGATGATGATATGTTATGTTGGGACTACTTCATGTGTGTGTAAGAAGAAAGCTTGAAGTAAAGAAGAACATCAAGTATTCGGACTACTTTACGAGTGTAAGAAAATACCATGAGCATAAAATATAGGTTTAAGAGGTTTTGACTCCTTTAGAGTGTTAAAATACACATTACTTATAAAGTGTAGGCTTTAAAGGTTCGAACTACTTTACGAGTGTTAGAAGACACCCTAAGCATAAGTTGAAGGTGCTAGAGGTTTTGACTATTTTACGAGTGAAAGAGGACAATTTACGCATAAAGTGTAAGTTTTAGTGGTTCGGACTACTTTATGAGCGTGATAAGCCAAATTACAGCATAAAGTGTAGGTTTTTAGCGGTTCGGACAACTTTACGAGTGTTAGAAGACACGTTTAAGCATAAATTGTGGGGTTTAGCGTTTCGTATTATTTTACCTACGTAAGGAAAATCACTTAAACAAAACGGGTAAATTTGTGTTGCACGAACTTCTTTACGACATCTAGAAAATATCTTGAAACAGAGGTTTTGAGATTGATTTTGGTTGTCAAGAAAGATTCATCTACATGAGTATTTTGGCAAATTCAAGCAGTAGTAATTCATCGGCAAAACACTGAAGTCGAAAGAAAACGAATTCGCCTGAATGCTCACACAAACCTGCATGTAATGGGAAAAAAACGGTGCTGTGGTCTAAACAATATGCATTTTATTTCATTAGTCGATTTGAATTTGGCTAAATGTGATGTAAAATCAAAAGCAAAGCAAAGCCAGGATTATGTCAACACATTATTTCAAAATAAGTTGTTGATACATATTGTATGTGATCAATCAATGTTTTAAACCTTTATAACACCAACTATTCGACAGTCCCAAATTGAAAGGGTTCAGACGACATTTCAAAATGTGAAGAAATTGAAAAAAAAACTTCTTACAGGGCAGAAAACATTGTGAGAAAAGAAAAAATTGCTAGTTAAGAGCAACTTCCCTTTTTCCCACAATGATCTCCAGAGTCGTCCGCCACCAACTGGTCAAATGTCGTTATTGTTTGGTATTGATTAAGCGGCCATGGCGAAAAGGAGACATACTCGTAATGAATAAGATAACTAACGTCTAAATACGGACGGCAGTTATCATCGTATGACACTGCTTTCCAATTGTAATCTTGTCTTAAGCGACCACAATATGTTGAGATAGGACTGTGTTGTTTAACTTTTAGAATGCTGGGTAATTTTCGAAAAACATATTTTTTGTCGTCTGTTTTCCAAAAACCTTAAATATCTGCCTAATTTCGATGAGGCAAGATACTCAGAGTAGCAAACAGGTAAGATCACAGGCCAGCCCTGGATCTAACCTATTTGCATATGCATGAAGTCGGTTCGAGCGCTATAAGGATTGACATCAAACAACAAACCCGGGCACAATTGAAGCCCATCTTAGGCCGTGTGTCGTGTATCAAATCAAACTTCTCTCTAAACAACCTTCACAGACTGGTCATCACATTACCGACGACTTCCAAAAAGCATTGTGGCAAAAGGAGAAAAGGCTTTTTCAATCTATTCACATATCATATATCCTGTAATACCTTCAAGGACGAATTTCATTTTATCCTCGAATGTCCTCTCTACCATCATACCAGATGGAAGCATATTAAAAAAAAGTGATATTGGAAACATCTTTATATTGTTGAATTTTCAAGTATGATAAAAACAGATAAAGCAGTACATGTTTATAAAAATTTCGAAATAAGAAATAGAACATCGTACTATGTAAATCCTGGTCCAATGTATGATTCCATAATTCTCCACAATTGTAATTAGATGTTTTTGTTATAATTGCTTAGCACGAGAATGGTCAGTCTCTTTAATGTTAATTACTTGTGTACTGATAGGGCTATGGCCTTATGTATCAATAATTCATATCTATAAACAAGAAAACGAGGTTTACATACCAAGGGTTCAGTACAATACTATAGTAAGTGTTGCATGTTTATGAAGCACTTACTATAGTCTTGCACTGAACCCTCGATAGCAGGAACTCTTTTGGGGCCACTACTCTACCATTCAAACTCTTCCGATATTTTTCACCACGCTCATGAAGTGTCTGGTATTTATTTATCCATTGGTATAACGACTTGCTCAGTAGTATGTATTCATTAAGTTATTTATTTATTTGTGTTTATTCGAATGTTTAAAGAATCTTTCCCTGAGTACAGATGATACCTTCATTTGTAAAACGATCCCTGGATTTTACGGGATCCTTACAGATGGTAATTTCAAGGCATTTTTTCATTGTCATATTCTAACTTTTATCATTTGATAAAAAAAATATCGATTAAGTTTCAATAGTCATCTGTATGGTGGCATAGAGGTGACATGTATGCGATTTTCTTTCTCGTTTTTCAAAAAAAAAAAAAAAAAAAAAAAAAATCGCATACATGTCACCTCTTTGCCACCGTACATCTGCAACCTCCTTTACTTAAAACATATCTTACTGTCAAGATTCTTACAGTAACTTACAAATACAAAATGTTCATGTTGTGGCAAAAGGGTCTTGTCAAAAGTGCTCGAAACAATATATTTAGAAATTCCCTCTTGGATTATTTACTTAAGAAAAGGTCGAGGTCTTCATTTGTACTTATTATGGTTTGTGATAAAAGTTGTACAATAGAAGGGAAGGCGTAATTCAAAGTTTTAGTCCGGCTATTGAAGATATTGAATAAGACGATCAGTTTGCGATGCAACCTGTTACCATGTTGGTGGCTTAGAATCTCGTTCTTTTATTTAGATATATAGCAGCCTTGAAATCGTGTCATATTTCGTATTTCCTGTTTAAACTACATGTATTTATAGTTTGTTATTATTAATCCATCCCTTATTATGGAGATTATAGGCTCGTCCAAATCGTCGAAGAAAGTAGCATCAAATTACACTTTTTTCTCATACTATTGAGTAAAAACACAACATGACATGTGTTTTATTCACATTTTCAATTATAAACCTGTGTATAGGTTACAAACAATTACAAGTTATTGAGTACACATGAAGACGCAATTATATGCAAATCAAATCTACGGTTATCAAGGAAGTAAGTTAAAGTGAATTAAAAGTTTAGACATTTTGCTCGAAATATGTAGTTTGAAAAAATAATTTTAAGTCATTATGAGGTTAGGCAGAACATTTTATTATTATAATTAAATGATGTAATGCTCGTTCTAAACATTTTATTATTTTGTCACAATGTTGTATTAACCCATTTCAAAACAATAACCCCATATGACCAATTTGTTGCAGACGACTCTGGAAAACATTGTGGCAAAAGGAGAAATTGCTCGTAACGAGCAAATTTTTTCCATTTCCCACAATGATTTCTGGCATATAAAAAGATTATTTTTCAATTTCAACACATTTTGAAATGTCGTCTGCAACCTCTTTCAATTTGGGACAGTTGAAAAATTGGCGTTTGGTAAAGGGTTAAGAAGTATTTAGCAGATGCGCCAAAGTAACTTGTAGGGTAAGTGTATAAAATCGTCCAAATTTAGATGATTGTTAAAAGGACCAAAGATACCTTATCGAATATCATTTTGCAAAACCTTTTGATAATGTCTTTATGTGGACCTCAAGTACATGTCTCTCATACTAAGAACAATCAATCCGTTATAGTTATTAAATGCTGAGATACCAAATGTCTTATGTTATATTTTTATATATATATATGGGTTTCATATCACATCAACATTATTTCAGTAATGTAGCGATGCCCGACTCTTAATGACGGAGGAAAACCCCATACTGTACTGCCCATAGAGGCCTGTCAAGGCGGGTAGAACCATCGGCATTCCGTAAGTCAGTCGGGAGACTGCCTCTCATGAAAATCCATATCCCTCTCAGGATTTGAACCCACGCGGAGAGGGGTGTTATATTTATTAAAAACGAGTTTAGATATGATTAATTACGGGCTTGTGTTTTTGATTCATTTTACCCCTGAGAGAAAGTCACTTCAGCTAGTAATGTTGGTAACAAGATAATTGGCCAATCGAAACACCGCATCAAATTTGAAATATGTCATGATTAAAGTTGTTTTTTTTACATATGAGGAGATGTTTAAGTCAAGATAAAACGTCATTAAAACATAAAAGCGTGTGTGGTGTTGAATTAAATACGATCCAAAACAGCTGATGACAGCAAATTAAATTCAAAAGACGTCGAAATATCCAAGTGTTACAGCGGAAATGTAGTAAAACTCAAAACCGTTGCAACAGTATTTGGGCTCTTTTACACACCAATGTACTATATACCGGCTCTAAACGGTTAAATACGAATTGAATTCGCTTCCTATGACAATTCTCCCACGCGTATTGTTCAACAATACAAATGTTGCATATCACTTAAGGTACAGGATTTGAAATTCCATATTTCCCAACATCTGTGAAAAAAACAGCTTTAAACCAATGAACAATCAGACAAACGTCCTACAAATAAATGAGAGTGGGAAATACTCTCAAAAACTTCCACTTTGATATGTCCTCCGACAAATATAGGTCAGTGATGTGTCGGCTCATTAATTCAAACTCCGGAAACTTTCCGTATACGTAAAGACCGCCATAAATGTACTGAGAATATAGAGCTCCATTTTAAAGTCGGTGTTGGAAATTGGTTTGTCATTTTTGCTCAATCTTTATGCGAAAGCAAACCTTTAGAAGAATAAAACCTCACCCTGATGCATCATCTTTAGAAGCCTTTAAAATCACTTCGGTAAATAGATAAACATCTCTAATAAGCAATTCATTATTTGTTACAGTGGTTTCTCATCAGCACAAGAAAGCCAATTCACATTCTTCGTCTGTTTTTGTCGTTTGCTTTTGCATTCAATTTGGAACATTTTCGAAATCACATGCGGAGGATGCGTAAAGGGAAATTATTTATATCCGTTAAGAACATCAAATAACCACCAATAAAACCATTAAAGGTGGTGCCATTCGTGTTTTTCACATATCATCGAGGTCTTAATGTATAAACAAATATTATTTTTATTTGTAAAGAAAAACTAGCATAATGGGGATTCGATAAATACCTTATTGATGGGCGTTTGCGAGTTTTAACCCTTATAATGGATGAACCGACCTCGTGCTTATGCAAACAGGTTAGATCTAGACCAATCGCCAAGAAAATTGGCGGCTGGCCGGTGATCTAACCTGTTTTCACCCCTGAGTATCTTACCTCGTCAAAATTTAGCAGATATTTAATGTTTTGAAAAACAGACGACACACTAATCTATCTTTAGAAAATTACCCAGTATTCTAAGGGTTGACCGAAACGTCAATTATAGCCGTACCAACACAAAATGAAATAATTATTTCGAAGCTTATTTTTATGAGTTTGCATATTTTAAAAAGTTGTATAGCATAAATTATCTTTTTCTGTCAAACGAATCACACCAAAAAGAAACCCGATTTGAATAGGGGTATTGAGTCATAAGAAATAAAGGATTTAAGTTATGACGTTTCCACAAAGATATGAAAATAACCCCACGTCACCTTTTTGCATGAATCTCTACGCGTTTTCATGATTGTGATAAACGTTAAAGGTTTTCTTCGTTCCTATAAATCATATAAAGAGATTTTAATTCAAGAGGGAAATGCCTACAGTCATAATAAACGGTCTGACCAACGACCTCGTGCTTTTCTGGCACCAACATGTGGTGACTGAACATGGTTAGAGGAAGAATACCCATAATGCACCATTTTTAAACTCATCTTTTCGTCAGAATACTTCGTGCGTTCGCGGTAGACAGTCTCGCCTGCGACAAGGAAAACACACACATATAAATTCGCATCTAAGTTCAACTTTGTTGCTGTAATTGTTACAAACCGGCAAACAAGATAAATGATCGAATTGTGATTATTTTGTCACTTGTTGAGCCAAGCTATCGGTACACGGGAATCCTTTGACATCCAATTTATGAAAACCTGGATGTATACTAGTCCGAATGATCCAGACGGAGATATTTCACTCTCCGTCTGGATGCATTCGATGTAAAAGCGCGTCAAGCGGATATCGATTTTTCGAGGTAGTGCATTTTGGGAAATCTGTAGAAAGGGGCGGAGTTAAAATGACAGGTAAATTCTGGCGGGAATATAATATTGGTTCCTTTTCGTTTGGTAGAATAGATCTATTTTCATTAAAACCGAGGTTCCCTTTCCCTCATAAGAATTTTGTCAATTGCCAAAGTATTGCAACAGTTGATTTCAATAGAATACGTAGATATTCATTCATTGAGTAAAAATATTTGTGACTCTAAGCGAAAATCTAGACAATACTCAAACCATCAGAGAATTTTCACGTAGTTACAGCTTGGATCATCTGAGTTAGATGTATACAAACTTTTTATTACAAAGGGAGGTAATTGAGTCTGGTTATCCGTTGATAATCTGAACACGATTACCTTTCTTGGTCGACATCAGTCCAACAGAGAAACCCCCAATCAGCCTGATATGCGTCCTTTTCGCTAGTCCGAATGATCCAGACGTAGATATTGCTTTCTACACAGTTATAACTTATCCCATTACCGAAAGAAAATTTTTCGAATGTCCCGAATTGAAAGAGTTTGCAGACGACATTTCAAAATGTGATGCAATTGAAAAACAATCTTCTTATGGGGCAGAAAACATAGCGGGAAAATGAGATTTGCTCGTTAAAAGCAATTTCTTCTTTTTCCTCCATTTTTTACAGAGTCTTCAGCAACAAACTGGTGAAATGGCGTGATTGTTTGATAATGGGTTATACCATCCGAGCTACCCTGCCGGGTAAAATCGGAGGGCAGCTAGGAGCCGTCACTCTTGGTATAATGGCTGCGATCGCCATGGAGATACACAAACTCCGCACAGGAATACTGCCCTTCGCAACACTTCAACTCCTTAACCAAATGAAAAGGGAGATCACTACGAAGGAAAATGGCAAACTCCTTACAGTAATCTCCCCTTGCTACGCTGCATCGATCACTGCCAGCACAAGATTTTTCATCCAAATTTGGATGAAATTCAAATGATGCTGTTTTGTTAAGAGATTACCGGATATCTTAGTTAATTTGATAACAATATCTTGTTGTATTGATTTCTGACCAGTTTAGTTGAAAAAAAATTAGGTTTTGTTTATAAATAAAGCACAAATGGATTACAATTTTTTAGTTTCGCCGCCATCTTTTAACGCCATTTTCGTATCTAAGTAGGTGGTCATGTGACATTTGTGATGGCAGTGCAATCGGAACATCTCGGCCATTTCTTAAAATAACCTCGGAGGTAATGGGGAGCCATTTTTGAAAGTAGGTCACAATCGGAACTCTTCGGGTATTGCCGTGAGCTGTGAAATACACCTCGGATATCAATCTGAGCACATCGGGTTTATCCAATAGAAAACACCTCTGAAATAATAGGGATGACGCCATATTGTTTCCCGCGAGAATGACGTCACTTTCTTTCGTTTCTAAAAATAGATCTTGACTGTAAAATCAAAAAAGTCGTTAAATTTGATTAAGGAAACAAGTATACATGTCACAACAACAAGTTCGCCATTTGGTATGAGTTACTGATCAAAAGTGATTAAAAAGGATGTCCAACACTTCCATACACATTGAACTACTTAACATGCACGCTTAGAAAAGGTGTTCATCGGCGGATGCCGATTTACCCGAAAAATTGTAACCCTACACTTATATCCGAGGTGTATTTCACAGCTCACGGAAATACCCGAAGAGTTCCGATTGCTCGGATATAAGTGTAGGGTTACAATTTTTCGGGTAAATCGGCATCCGCCGATGAACACCTTTTCTAAGCGTGCATGTTAAGTAGTTCAATGTGTATGGAAGTGTTGGACATCCTTTTTAATCACTTTTGATCAGTAACTCATACCAAATGGCGAACTTGTTATTGTGACACGTATACTTGTTTCCCTTATCAAATTTAACGACTTTTTGGATTTTACAGTCAAGATCTATTTTTAGAAACGAAAGAAAGTGACGTCATTCTCGCGGGAAACAATATGGCGTCATCCCTATTATTTCAGAGGTGTTTTCTATTGGATAAACCCGATGTGCTCAGATTGAGTAGGTCAGCAACGAAGGGCCAATCGTATCAACTCGGCAATCCCCGTCACAAGCCGGGGATTGCCGGAAAGAGCTGATTGACAAAATATGAAACAAAGATGTGTTCATATGATCATCTTTAATGAAAAGGGTAAAAATACCATTCAATTGTGATATATAACCAATTTGCGTGTATCTAAATACATATTTAGTGCCTGTGTGCATTTTGCGTTATCCGCCGGAAATAAGGCGAATTACCACAGGATTTCTGGTGTATTCATGTACTGCCTACGAGGTATACCTACCGACTTGTTACGGGGATTGCCGAGTAGATACGATTGATGGCAGTGATCAACCCTATAAAGGGAGATCACTGTGAGGAGTTTGGGAGAATGGTAGATACATGGCATTCATTCGTCAAAACCAAATGAATATACTGGAACGTTCTTTTGTCCTATATTGTGTACTTTTATCTCTGAATAATTATTTACGTATGACGCACTATTTTCGCATTACCTTTTGTATGTTTATATGTATGTTTTTACATATATTTTCCTTTATTTCATGTAAGTGTATATGTTGTTATAACGAAGATTATTAAAAGTTCAAGTCATGAAATAAACTTCTGTTCTGTTCTGTTCTGTTCTGTTCTTGTAAACGTCTTTACGTTTTCAAAAGCACTCTTGGTCTTCCTGTCCGCCTTCTCGGTCGATACTTCCTTGCAAGCGCCATATTTGAGGACCGATTTAAGGAAGGTGTTTAACTTGAGGAAAACGTTCGTGAAACGGAATTTGGGTGAATATTTAAGGATCTTCAACGTTTGAGGTTGGGGAAGGATTCGAGATGTTTTGTGAAACCCAAACCATGTCATATCATAGGAACCGCTTTTGTTCAAACCTGTTGCCACAATGAACACGAGAGATCACGTTGGAGTTTGTGAAACCCAAACCATGTCATATCATTCGAACCGCTTTTGTTGAAACCTGTTGCCACAATGAACACGAGAGATCACGTGGGAGTTCCGAGTAATAACCACGTGAGTACATTCTGTCATGCGGAAGTTGCGCCTCTAACTTACTTATATTTAAAAACGGGCTTCGTTGATCACTTTGATTATAGTTAATAAGGAAATGCATTTAAAATATAGATGTGCAGATGTCTTTTACAAGAAACATGTACTCTTTTAACCCTTTACCAAACGCCAAATGTTTCACTATCTCAAATTGATAGTGTTTGCAGACGACATTCTAAAATGTAATGAAATTGAACAACAATCTCCTGGTAAGGCAGAAAACATTGAGGGTAAAGGAGAAATTGCTCGTTAAGAGCAATATCTCCTCTTCCCACAGTGTATTCCAGAGTCGTCTGCAACAAACTGGTAAAATATCGTTATTGTTTGGTAATGAATTAAACATCTCAATAGCTGACTGCTACATCATTTATTCAAATGCATCCTATAAGATTTCTAGTAGTGAGAGACTGTTCTTTTTTGGTCCATGTAACTGAACTGACGATGTGATGATGTAAAAGTTGACTTTGTTTCTTTACATATTTCTTTAACCCTTAGAATGCTGGTTAATTTTCTAAAAATAGATTTTTCGTTGAGGAAAGATACTCAGAGTAGCAAACATGTTAGATCATAGGTCAGCCTTCAATTTATTTGGCGGCTGGCTTAGATCTAATGTGTTTGCATAAGTATGAAGTCGGTTCTAGCAATATAAGGCTTAATCTGTTCATTGTATGTTGTGATATCGGTATCCTTTCTAGTACATAGGTACTTATGCAGACAGCACAGCACTCATGTTTGATATAACTTACGTCATTTTATAATTCCGCGCGTGACGTCACGTCGATTTAAGCTCTAGCTACGTCACTTCCGCCAAAACAAAAATATATCGATATCAGCCAACTTGAGAAATTATTTATTTTAGGAGGAAAATGCTGCTATTGCCACAATGGTTTCAATCCAACGCTTCAAGAAGGTAGTGTTCGTTATCTATAAGTGTACTGTGTGCTAATATATCAGCTTTGACAAGTTACAAGAATTACATATGAGGGTATCGGTTCACAAGGGGGGTGAGGTGTCGCACTGGTTATCTTAATTTATGTTATCACACGGACAATAAACCGCGACTGGTCGTGTTGTACATTGCAGGGATTCAGTGAACCTCCGCTGGGAATTTATACGGAAAAAAAACTTCGACGCGTTTACAAAGGCATTGACTATAAATTCATCGTTCAAAGGAAGCTTAGAGGAAACTTATAAAAAGAGGAAGAAAGTAAAACGATTTTCTATTGGTTATTGGAGTAGAGAGGCGCTTTTTGCATATCAGGATCAAGCCACGCAAGTTTATTTGTTAATTGCTATTGGTTTCTCACTCGCTCTTCACATAAAAAGACATTCACTAATAGAGACAGGACGATAGTTAAATATCACCAAAAAATAATAATGGTGTCTAGAAACATTATGATGACTACGATAGCGGCGGGCACTTTTATCGTCTGCGTTTTTATGATATATTCCGGTTCCGGCGACTCCATTAAAGTCAAGCTACAGGACAAGTTGGTACGGAATAGTGATCTGTATGACATTACGCATCGTCTGATGGAACAACGCAACAATAATACGAGACGACTGAACCTCAAACAGCAGAGGGTCGGGCAAATGGAATGTGAGGTAGGTGGTGTATGTTATAAATATGCAAATTATATCCAAGCGGGCAATGGTTTAAGCCTCGTGTCGTTGCAACCCCATACTGTTTTACGAGTGTTGAAGTTAGCAGATTATCGTTTAAACATGTTTTATTCATTAATGTAGTCAAAGCCGTAATAAATGTTATTTAGGTGTAAACATGCTTTGTTCATTAATGTAGTCAAAGACATAATAATAAATTATTAGGTCTTTGATACAGTTACACAATGATCGACACATACAATGTTGATGCAATGGGTTGGAAGAAAAGCTATGCTTGGAAGGTTCCTTTCCAGTATATGAATAGCATACTCTATGATATACTAGTACGTATATAGAAGGGGGCACCAGTTGTACAGAGGTAGAGCATCCGCCTCTTGTACCGAGGGTCCCGGGTTCGATCACAGTTAGACGAGTTGAGAATTGGCGGGACTAACCCATGAATCGACGCGAGTACTGGTGTTATATCCATGAAACAGTCATCGAGAGTGAATTGAATAAGCTCAAATCGTCCGTTACAATCGATGTAAAATAAGCAAGTTTAAACTAAACTAACCAGTAAACGTTATGATAAAGGTGTAGAAATAAAAGAGGAGGAAAAAGATGATAATCATAAACCATTTGTTTCATTGTATCTGTAAAGACAGTAAGGTGTTTGGTCAGTAAGGATGGGTTTGTTGGTGTGGTACGTTGTAGGAGATGTCTCTAAACCAAATGTAAATGTTGGATTGGGAACTGGTATTTAACCCAATGCAAAAGGGAACAATAATGTTACCATTTATATGTCAAATGCTCACGCGTTTTAACCGTTCCTTTGCTTTTGTAAATGATGTTTACCAGGCAAAACATAGTGTAATAAAAGAATAAGCATATTTCTAAAAACGACGAAACTAAGTTACCTATACGGTATTACGAATATCTATGAAGACAGAGATTAAACACTTTAATGGAAGCAGCCCAATAAGTTAAAAACGTAAATTTGTATTAATTTGTACTCTAGGCCGAAAGTAAAGACAACAACATGCTGTCATTGTTTTTTTCGAGAGTAATCAAAAACCAAAACGTAAAGATGCTTCTGTTGTGTTTCATTTGAAGGAGGCAAGATACATGGCGCACATTATAATAATGCAATGTACACCAAAGTGTTCAACGTGTTCATGATAAAAGTTAGAAGTTCACTTTTGTGAAAATGATAGACGAGTAAAGTCACTCATTTAGTCTACAAAATACATGGTGCTATTTAGAATTATGCAATGTACACCCAAGGTGTCCAATGCAGGAAAATAGTAAGAACTTCGGTTTTGTAAAAGCTATTGACGTGCAAAGTCACATACATACTTATTTAGTCTTCTTGGACTTCCCTGTCATTGCAGCCACATTACCACACTGCTATCTTAAGCCACGTGTT
The DNA here is from genome assembly GCA_947846245.1 of Cerastoderma edule. Classification (NCBI taxonomy): domain Eukaryota; kingdom Metazoa; phylum Mollusca; class Bivalvia; order Cardiida; family Cardiidae; genus Cerastoderma; species Cerastoderma edule. The sequence goes on along the minus strand of OX401412.1, from coordinate 24,022,319 downwards.
TGCGTCTTGCAGCAGACAAATTTCAAAAAGCATTGTGGCAAAAGGAGAAATTGCTTGTATCAAGTAATTTTCCCTTTGCCACAATGCTTTTCCCGTCTAGTCACACATCGCAACAGCAAAACTGAATGGTTTTTCACACGTTGAAAAAGCTTTTCTTAAGACGTCTGCTCCAGGTGAAAAAAAACGTCGTATGCAGTTGGTAAGGAGTTAACGATTGGTTGATCTTTTTTCTCGAAAATGGCGACAGGAGTGGCGAAATCTTATTTTGATTTTCTTGTCCGTAAATGCCAAATCTTCTTCTGCACATGCCCGTATATGAAAATATGGTAAATTTCAGTAAATATTCATTTGTCCGTTTAAGCTTTTGGACAAGCTGGGCAAAACGGGGAATACATTTTGCTACCCCTGTTATGGGTCACAAGGGAGTCACCGATATCTCTATGTCAACTAATCTTATCTTACACTATAAAGGATGGATCATTAGGGCTATGGTTTATTGGGGGTAGTTATCAATTATTGTTAACTGATAAAGTCTATAAATATGAATAAACACGCTCCCCCTCTATGTCCACATTACCTTTATAAGACATATCTGACCCTGAGGTCTTGTTCACAGAAGAGAACAGTTAAAAATCAAAGTAAAATGTCATTGAAACAAAAACGTTGTTTTTTGATGAATACAATTAAATGTAGCTATTGAAAGCTCAATCAATTTAGGAAGGGTCAATTCATAGTTTGCACAGATTATATACGCTAGATTTCGAAAGTGATCTCACGCTTTTGGTTAAAAATACGGGTAAAAGTCACTGTATACGTACTTTTAAGAATTAAGAATGACGTTGTCTTGCTCCCAATGTCGGCACATAGCTAGCCCACCGGAACATTTCGAAAATAATGGTGCAATCAGGTACATTCTATGCGTTTTTAGGGTCAAATAGAATACATTAAGACGTCAAAGGTTTCTTACATTAATGAAGTAGATTTTTATGATGTAAAAAAAAATTGTTTTTGAATTTTTCTTCTTATTTTTATGTTAAAGTCATGTGCATTCAGCTGCGTGCTCGCGTCTGGGCAGCTACGTGCCTGCAATGATATTCGTCATCGTGTACAATATTAATTTTTTATAACTACCAGAAAGCGTTAATTCATCTAAGTGTGTACAGTTCATATGTGGTAAATCTCAAAAGCGGTGCCATTCGATCAAAATACATGTTAACCCTTTCCCAAACAACAAAATTTCGACTGTCCCAAATTGAAAAAGTTTGCAGACGACATTTCAAAATGTGATGAAATTTGACAATAGATTTCTGATAGGGCAGAAAACATTGTGGGAAAAGGAGAAATTGCTCGTCACGAGCAATTTCTCCTTTTCCCACATTGTTTTGTAAAGTCGTCTGCAACAAAATGGTCAAATGTCGCTATTGTCTGGGAAAGGGTTAATTCACTGTTTGCACACTTTGGATAATAATAACGGACTAACTTCACTCCAATGGATATTCCTCAGTGCGTATCATTATACCAGTACAGCTGTTGTGTTGAAAGAGGTAACCTCCAATTCACATCTATGAACACGCATTTTTGAAGTCATTAACCCATTGCACGTATACTATCTAATTATAGATCAGTGTACGAATTATTTCTAATTAATTTATAATTAGATTTTATTGATCTTGAAACATGTCGTATATAAAATTGACCCGCCTACGGTAACATGTTATAATATGCCCCTCCTAGCCCTCTGTATGCTGTTCTATACATGTGTTGCAGGCTTATTCTAATTGCCATATATCCCTTAAAGTAAATGTCGCCAAGAAAATATTGCAGGAAGAAGACGCATCAGCGCCAATTGATTGTCACTCATGTCGCCGCAATAACTTCAATTCAACCTACGTCAATGCCTGCATAACTAACGTTTAACTTGGTCAACCGAATCCGAATGATCCAGACGTTGGTATTTCATTCTAGCGCACAGTTACAGCTTGGATCACCCGAATTATGATCAACCGTGTACCAATGGTGGTAATGGAACGTTTTACGAGTTGGTATACAAGGCACTTTCGGTTAGAAGCCTTTTATTACGAATTAAAATAAAGTATTACTCCTGGGTTGTAATGATTCGGCCAGGTCTTCAACAACAGTAATTCTACACCTATCTGATCCGCCTTTGTGTTTAAACTGTTTTATTGGTTGCATTTATAAGGATGGTGTGCAGTAACCCTCCGTTCTTAAACAGTGCGGAATGGTGGGATTCCGGTAACGTTTGGTCCTTCTTCATTTCATATACAAAAAGCCCCTTTGGCCCATTTACAGTACCTTCCATGACAAGATTAAAGTTAATCCTTGTTGTTTTACTATTCAACACTCCGTACCATATCGGATTTTCACGATGAAAAATGTCGAAGATCAGCTACTTTTTTCACTTACAGTCATCTCTTTTTACCACCCTCTTAAATCGCATCGAAAAATGCTGGGCCAGCGAAGGGCGTCTATCTTATCGCTGCGCATTCCGCGTAAGTAGTCCTAGAAATGATCCAAAGATTTAAAACATGGCCAACACCCACAAAAGATCAAAAAGACCCCCACTTGTATCATAAAAGCACACAAAGTAACTCTCAAAGTTTTCATGAACTATTTTTTACTGTACAACGACCAACCGGAAATAATTCCTGAGTGGTCTCCCAATAGATAATTTGGTCAGAAGCTAGAATAATACAGGATATGGGTCATTCAGAAAGCCCTACTGGAACATTCAGGATGCCCGACGTCCGTGTTAAGATGCTTGTTCACAGACGAGAAAGTTTGCAAGTAAAATTAAACGGCGTTCAAATAATTCCGTTTTTGTTTGATATACAATCAAAAGTAGCTTTTCGGAAAGCAAACTTGATGAAGGAAGCTTCAATTTATCTAAGAATGAACAGTTTGTATGTGGTAGCAAAGTCACGCTTTTCGATTAGAGATACATGTCGATTCACTGAATACACATTTCTAAGGATTAAAAAACGATCTGATTATGCTTCCAATGACGTTTCTGCAATGCGTATCATAAAACAGTACAGTTTAAAATGAATAAGTGTTTAACTTCCAAAATTTTCTCATATCTGTAAACAAGCACGTTTAAGCAGTTAGGTGCCTTATACACCGCGGTTCAGACCGCTTAACCCTTTCCCAAGCAATAACGACATTTGACCACTTTGTTGCAGACGGCTTTAGAAAATATTGTGGGAAAAGAAGAAATTGCTCGTTACGAGCAATTTTTCCTTTTCCAAAAATGTTTTTGCCCTATTAGAAGAATATCTTACAATTTCATCACATTTTGAAATGTCTTCTGCAAACTCTTTCAATTTGGGACAGTCGAAAATGTGTTGTTTGGGAAAGGGTTAAATCAATATTAAATGTTACTTGACAGCAGCGTCCGACGAAGATTATAGCTTGATATAAAAAGCAACTTTGCCTGTGTGATGACACTAATTAACAAAAGATATAACTACTCGTCAATTGTCAACAAAGACAACAAAGACATAATTATTATCTCTTACAATATAATGCAAATGCTTTAGCGGGTGTACGATGCACGCGTGCATGCATAAATACACGTAAAGGATTTTTCCTGAAATATTAACCCTATATGTTAATTATAATGAAAGGTATTTGAGCAAGGGATTCGATGAAAACACAGCTGTATAAATAAATAAATGCACCCTTTCGCCTACTGTTTTGCGATTGAAGAAACCTCTACCGATATATATGGTCTCGCACCTCTTACGATGTACTTGGCAAGCTAATTTCGGACATAATCATTTCTTGTGGTCCCGTTTTCAAGAATCTTGAGATAATTGGGGTTACGTTTTACTAAAAAAATTGTGATAAAAATTGCGTAAAGTCAAAACAACATTCCCTCTTTTATAAATATAGATTTAATCAAAATACAACTCAACACATCATTGGAATCGGTTCTTTGATACGTCTCCAATTATGTGTCGTGTACCATAACACTATTGACCTTTTAAAGGAATTTGTTCACAGATGTGACGAAATTTGGAAGTTCAACTTTAAGTTTTCTAAAACTGCACTGTTACATGATACTTACTGAAGAATACGTATAGTCACTGGAAGCAAAATTAGATCGGTTTAAACTCTTTACAGTGAGTACATTGGGTAAACATGTTTCTACCCAAATGCGTGACATCGCTTTTGAGATCTACCTCGTATAAACATCGTCTGCGTTGAGGCTGGAGAAAGGGCCCAGACTAATAATCTTCCATCGTAGTTTTGTCAATATACATGTATGGGAAAATACGATAACTTATCCCACGTAGTGCCCCAATAGTTGAGTGATCTAAGTACTGACTTTAACCCTTTACCAAACACCAACTTTTCGACTGTCCCAAATTGAAAGGGTTTGCAGACGACGTTTCAAGATGTGATGAAATTGAAAACTAGTCTTCTGATAGGAGAGAAAATATTGTGGGAAAAGGCGAAATTGCTCTTAATTTCGTCTTTTCCCACAATATTTTGCAGATTCGTCTGCAACAAACTGGTAAAATGTAGTTTTTGTTTGGTAATTGGTTAAATCACGAACACTCCATCCGCATGAGTGTGGGATAACGCCATGATAGAGCCATGGATAACATTATGTTTATTATGTCTCTTCTCCGAATGATCCAGACGTAGATATGTACTCCCCTCATTTAGAGTTTGGATCATTCGAGTTACTAGTATCTGGTTACTGTTAGATTTAACAGATATAGATCAGAGGTAACCTCCGGGGGAATACTAACTCGGATGTTCCCAGCTGTAACAGTGCTGAGTGTAGAATAAAATATCTACGTCTGGATCATTCGGACTAAATGATATATATCTTCTCAGTTATTCCAGCTTGACTAATCTCTCACAAATGAATGTCCACATGTGACCGTGTATTTGCGTGCTTCCCAAATTCAAAGACCTAATTAACATTATTATCCATTATGTCTTTTCAAAGTTATTTCCACAAGTACGTGTTTTAATCCTTTGCCAAACAATAACGACGTTTAACGACTTTGTTACAGACGACTCTGCTGGAAAACAGTGTGGGAAAAGGTGTAATTGCTCGCAATGAGCAATTTCTCCTTTTTCCACGCTCTTTTCTACTCTATCAGAAGATTGCTTTTCAATTTAATCACTTTTTGAAATGACGTCTGCAAACACTTTCAATTTAGGACAGTCGAAAATTTGGCGTTTGGTAAAGGGATATAGGCGATATGGGAAAGGATTTTTTCTTGTAAGGTTTAGAATATGCCAATGAACGCTGTACGCCTGTCCAATAAAACTGATTTCCACCCTTAGTATTGGCTTAACGAGGCTAAGTGTTGACTGAAGTGATTGCGCTTTGTTTTGATTATACATCTACAAGAATGAACATGTACAAATTATCCTATATCTGAGTCTTCTATATGAGAACTGGTGACTGGAGCCGTCTGAGACAAACAACAGTGGACAAATCATGAGTTTATATATTCATATTTACCCTATGAGAGGAAAGCATTGTGACAAAAGGATGAATTGCTCATTACGAGCAATTCATCCTTTTGTCACAGTGCTTTCATAAGTGTTTTGAAGCACACAGTATGGGATGAAGGGGTTAAATGATCTTAACTGCGTTATCACTCGCTGATACAAAAGGTCGTAAAGCCTGATTGGTCATATACATGTCAATGTTTCGAAAAGGTCCTCCTTTATCAAAATAGATTAGGTTTAACTAAATCAAATAAAAATAATATATGATGTCACATTTAATCTGATATATACAATTTCTATGATATCGCATCACGTACAAGTTCTTCATTCTTTCTAACATTGTATGGATGATTGTTTTTCGTTTTATTAATGAGTTTTCGAAACCAGTCGGGAATTCCATTCCACATGGTATAGCCTACAAAACCATTTCTCTTTTAAGATGAAATCGTCGATTTCAGAATGAATTAAGTTTAAGATTATCAAAAAAAGATAATATATGATGTCACATCTAAGCTGATATATCCCATTTCAATGATATTGCATCACGTACAAGTCCTACAATCTTTCTAACATTGTATGGGTACTTGTTTTTCATTTGATAAATGAGTTTTCGAATCCAGCCGGACATTTCGTTCCACGCGGAGAAGGCCCTCTCCTACTTATAAAATGCATTTTTGGTTTCAGAACAAAAATGAGACAGTGACTTTATGCCGTTTTAAACAATCGTTTAGTTATATTTCAGGGTTGCAAAGAACTAAGTATATCTTACCGAAATGAACCGAGTAAAGATAAGTTCACAAGACACATAAAAGACCTAATGAATATGTTTATTAGGTATTTGAATGTAAGAAATTTGCACCCAGTCAATGAAAAGCCCTTTAATCCACTGATCGGTTGAGTTTTCTGTATATACATTCCCGCATCTTTTATATAACAAAGCGTTAGGTTTATTTGCATAAACGTTCCACCAACGATGCACTCCTCCCATCTTCTGGAAGACTCGTCTCAAATCTTGGTCAACTGTAAATAGGTGGACAAGAGAACTTCGGTAGAAGGAAACATTACCATCCTACTGATGGGAACCAAGTAAAGCAAAGACCTGATAAACATTGTTTATAAGGTCTTTGAGTAAAGCGACCTCTAAATGTCACACCAACATCCGATCAGTGAAAATATCTGTCGGACAAAGGGCGTTTGTGTTCTTTAATATTGCAAACCTGCATGTTTTTTTCTTTTACAGCATTTATGTTTTAACCCTTTACCAAAGGCCAAATTTTCGACTGTCCTAAACTTAAACAGTTTGCAGACGACATTTCAAAATGTGACGAAATTGGAAAATAATCTTCTGATAGGGCAGAGGACATTGTGGGAAAAGGAAAAACTGCTCGTTATGAGCAATTTCTTGTTTTCCCACAAGGTTTTCCCGAGTCGTTACGAGCAAGTTCTCCTTTTCCCACAAGGTTTCCTGAGTCGTCTGCAAAGATAGTGGTTAAATGTCGTCATTGTCTTGTAATGCTGTAAAGGTGTTTGCTCAGAAATGTGAGGAAGTTTGGATGTTAAAAATGAATTCCGTTGAAACTGCACAACAAATACACTGTACTTTGATATGCATTTAAGCATAATGGTTGAAAGCTGAACCAGATCGTTTTTTATTCGTAAGCGGACAGGAAATAAACGTACATTCAAATTAAAAAGCGTGACACTGCTTCTGTAAGCTACCACATATAAACTGTATACACTTAGATAAATCGGTGCTTCCTCAATTCATTATTATATCGATAGCTACTCTTAATTGTATGTCATACAACAATAAAAATACATCTTATTTTGACTTTCGAATTTTTTTCAAAACGTTTCACTGTCATTTGTTTTAACGTTGTCTCCAAATTCGTAAAAGACATCCCTTCGCTAAAGGAATGCATTAAGAGACATCAGACCAACCATCGACATACCATGTTTGATATAACCCGGATTACCCTATACTATATTGAGAACTGTATCCGTAAACTGTTTGCGATATCCCCTTCTGTAAACAAATAACGATGTAATTTGCTGATAAGCATATACCAATAAACCGTTAAACCTTTGTCAACAATGACTCTGTATTATCTCCAATCTTATTGGAACCACCTTAACCCTTTCCCAAACGACAAATGTTCGAATGTCCCAAATTGATAGAGTTTGCAGACAATATTTCAAAATGTGAAAAAAAAATGAAAAATATTCTTCAGATAGAGCAGAAAACCTTGTGGGAAAAGGAGAAAATGCTCTTGGCGAGCAATTTCTCCTTTTCCCACAATGTTTCGAGAGTCGTCTGCAACAAAGTGGTTAAATGCCGTCAGTGTTTGGTAAAGGGATACTCTTGAATGATAGAACACGCCAGGTGGTAACGCAACTTTTCGAATTAACAATAATATATTAAACGCCAACGAAGTTGATAGACATGTCGAATGCCATTATAGTCGAGGCGAAATTTTCGGAACCTAGAAATTGTGAGTAACATGAAGTTTTATTGCTGATTCTTAGTCTATATGGGTCCTGCATTAAATTGAGCGAGGTTGCCACTCTGGCAACTTTGGGCAATTTGCATAATTTGCATAAATTAAAAATTGCCGCCGGGCGGCATCATCGTTTTTTTACCCAACACCTTTAAATAAAAGTATGGCATGTAAGGTGTCATTTCTGTGTTCTTTAGGTATGGAAAGTTCATATTTGATGTTTTTATTCAATTTTGACAACTCTATGGTGAAGAAAATCAAGATGGTGGTCAGACGCCATTTTGAAAATACAAAAATTATCGTGATTGGCTATATGATCAATAAAGATTTCATGGATTTTTGCTTTCTGTATAATGAATGCCATTTTCTGGTCATACGGTTAGAATTTGATTAGATTACCATTTATTAAGACATTAAAATGTGATAGCAATATACAACATACAAGCCTTTAATTAAGATAACCACACATACCATATAGTGTCATTTGTATGATACTCAACACAAATATGTTTATTACTGTTATAACGTTTGTACTAATATCAAAAGAAATTTGAATTTGGATTATAAAAGAAGGCAAGCGATTTTGATAAAGCAATTTGTCGCATTAATAGGAATCTTACTTGAAGTACAAGGTAAAAGTCAATTTTTTTTTTCAAACCAAATACATGTATTGATGCAACAAAGCACGTGATCTGGAATTAGCCTGAAACTGTCCACGTAGCTTTTCTTTGTTATATTGTCAAACCGATGAAATATTTCAAATCCTATATCGCAACAGCGTGTTTGTCTAACTTGCATTTTGAATAAAACAGTCTTGGATGAAAGAATTGTGAGTAGTTGGTGGTGTTGTCATTGACTTCATGTATGTTTGACCGGAGGAATTCAAGCAGATTGAAAGATTCTGGAAACTAAACACTTGATCTAAATCCAACTTGGTGGTACTAAGTTTCTTCCCATCTACACTTTTTATTCATCAGTTAGAGAGTTAGAGGGAGGGTTATACCCATGTGAAGAATGTGACGTTGAATTACATATAATGAAGTAATTTTTCCTTGCTAGACAGACATGATGTGGTATGCAATTTCAGTTTTTTTTTAAAACTGGGTATTTTATGTAGATATTAGTGTGGGTTTAAGGGGGTGGATCAGTTTGGAGAAGCAAGCTAAAGTTTAGATTGGAAAATGAGTTCTCATAGACGCTTTATATAGTTTATAAACGAAAATATGCCGACCTTTCCTACCTTTTTATCTTTGCGTCAGGCTGCATTAATACTGTCCTTTATTAGGACAACAAGTCATAACCCACATAAGCTCCACACGGAAGAGATGAAGCATGCTTACACATCGGATGCTCATGAGCAATGCCTTTAACAAGAGGATAAGTAACTGAATCCCTTGAATAAAGTAGACCACACCTGTCAAGTCATGGCACTGTCCAGATCCTGAAAGTGCTAATGTGGCAGATTACATAGCTACGAGAGAAAAAAATGGAAACAGTAACATTACAGATGTCCCATGTGATTAATGTGCATTTCCCTCTACTCTCATTGACGGGTATGGTTTTATTCACAAAGACACAAAAAGTATGGTCTATTGTAACCTATACAGCTTGTCAATGAATACATCAACCAAGAGGTACCTGCGATAATTATTGTATCGGCTTTGTTCTATCACACAGTTTAGCTGCATGGTGGAGTTGTTATAGACTTGATGCATTTATCAAATAAAAACTTAACCCTTATGGAAATACTATAATGAACAAGGAAATATCGAAAACAAAGGGATTTCTGCCAAAGAAAACGAGTTATGAGACTATCAGGAAAAGTCACCATAGAGCATGATTTTTATTTTGCCAATGTCATGCCGAATAGAAAAATAATCAATGCATAGCAAGTAAAACACAAAATGCTTCTTGCTAATAGTCGTGCTATCTTCAGCTTTAGTGAGAATACCACACTAGAGCCTTAAGATGATGGAGTATTCAGTGAGAATACCACACTAGAGCCTTAAGATGATGGAGTATTCAGTCATGATGGGACTGAGACATTAATGTAGTCTCCGATGTCCTGGAATTTCTAGATCCAGTCAGAGCGTCGTCCTTGTACTGACTGGTGATGTATTTGTCCTTCTAGTCAGTGGTAGTGTTCACAATCACTTGCACTTAATTAGGGTCTACATGCATGTATCATACCAATTTGGAAAGGGAACAGTTAGCGCGTTGAACACAGTCTCGTTACATAATCCTGGACTGTGTAATATGTTTCGATGAAAAGGGTCAACAGGCACCAAAGAAGTACCAAATGGCTTGTAAAAGCAGCAAAGCTGTATATCAATGTTTTGTATGGCCTTTCAGAAGAGAAACAACAATACAGACAGCTTGTTTCTGGCTTTTTACATGGATATAACTAACCCCAAGATAAACTATACCTCTGCACTTTGAATACTTTGTTATTCTTTGAAAGCCAAGAGTCAAAGCATTTAAAGACATATGGATGCAAGAAAATTAAGATCAGCACTGAAGATTTATCAAGGGGCCAGGCAGCCCCATTCAAGTTGTTTAATATAATCTGCTGTAAATGCAAAACTCAGAGGAGGAAAATATAACAGAGTCATGTCGCAAGGTAAACAGCATATTTCATAACCTCATATTCAACCTGTTTCGGTGGGAAGACTTGCTACAACATCCCATAACAACAAAGAATCAGAAATATTGAGAAAAAAAAAAAAACTTTAATTGAACAGTTATAGAGCGGTAAGCAGGAGAACAACGATGCTGGTGATGATGGTGAAGCGATGTAAAATAGTATTTGTTATGGTGTTGAAGATTTTTTAAATTCAAGGGCAAGTCATTGAAATATATTCCTAGGAACTTTTCTTTTAACATAATTGTGATATCGCTATCTTGATAAGCCTTTATTCTGCCTTTGTGTTATATTCACACACAAAAAATCAGTAAATGTTAATGATAGGTTTTGTTGAATCTGGTCAGACGCCGAACAATGAACATTCCATGATATTAATTGGATCTTTGGCATGTATCTCTAAATACGGCACCATTATTCCACAAAAATATTAATCCTTTGCCTTGAAAATATTTTTCACTTTACAATGTCTAAACTTTGATACTGTTACAAAAGGTAGCGGTATATTGTTTCTATTCATTTTCACTTCTGTCAGGTTAGTTTCCGGCTTAGATCTCTGAGACCATAGATGCAACACGTTTCCATTCTCTGGGCCATGCGTTTAAGACCGGCTAAAAATATTCCCTTTGTTTAACAATCATATGAAAATAATGATTATAAACTGGGCCTCATGAGATGTTGCTAAATTAGTTGTTTTTTTCTTAATCAAAGCGCTTGATACTCCAATTGCATTGCATAATACGATGTAGGTATCTGTTTTGTTTCTATTTTGCTTTTTTATGTATTTGTTTTTCTTAAGTACCTAGAAATGGTCTAAAAATACCAAAACAATTCCAGAACCTGATTAGTTTTTAGTTACAATAAGATGACAATCGACTCATGGTGCCAAACATTTTCATATATGACATGAAGAGGCGCATTGTGAGTTTAATATAGTAACAAATAAGGAAATTAATGCACAAAATGTAACAAAAGTAGCTTAAATCTCATTTTTTCCAATCTGAGTGAAAGAAATTATAAATCAACGTCAAAAATCGAATTCTCGTACCTTAAAACCCTAGAAAAGATATATTACATGTCATATGTTATTAAATGTCTCCTGCAGAAATTTTTCAGAATTACTTCCGGCGGCCATTTTTAATTTATGCAAATAATGCAAATTGCCCAAAGTTGCCAGAGTGGCAACCTCACTCATTTTAATATGGAACTCCTATAGACTATGAATCAACAATAAAACTTCATGTTACTCACAATTTCTAGGTTGCCAATTGAACAAAGAAGGGCTACGCCTCGACTATTACATATTTTGCTTTATTTTGGCATTGAGATGAATAGAGTAAGCTTGTATGGAAAATAATGAAATTTGCGAGACTTTCAGCATACGTAAAGGAAACTCGTTTACTCGTGAATCACATAGAAAAAGATCAATAGCACTTCCAATTTCGTTTCCAATTTAGCAGGATGGCAAACAAACCCATTGACTTAACACAATGATAAAAACCAGAACATGACATAACCACTGGTGCCTTGAATGTCAGAGCCAAATCTTAAACAAGCAAACTTACAATTAATTACATGAGCGACTCATTATACTTCTGAACAACAGTATTAGTACAACACACAGTCATTCTATCACATCAAAGTTCCTGTATGTCTTCAAAGTCATTCCAGACTTACGAAAAGAAAGCTCTACTTATCACATAAATACAAACCCGTCCGACCACTTGGCCAGCTTGCTATGCATTTTAAATTTCAAACAATGTTATTCCGAATATCTATACCAATGATTTTAATGATGATATTGATCAATTGATAGGGAGTATGCTTGTGTATAGGCCTTATAGCACCAATATTCCAAACAGAATCTGTGATAAAACATGATATTACAATGGTATTACGTGTTCAATGGCAGGGTTAACATCTAACACTTTTGACCTTGTACACAGGAATCGATTTGATAAAGTCTTAAATCAAATAAAGCTGTGATTGAAATCCAATGCAAATTCAGTTTCATTTATAGACTTTACTAGGCTTAAAGGATGAAGAAATGATAAATCAAACCAACGAGGAAACATATCTTAACCCGTATAGTACTGGAGCCGACTAAATGCTTATGCAAACAGGTAAGATCCAGGCCAGTCGCCAAGCGACTGGCCTATGATCTAATTTCCACAACAAAATTAAGCAGATATTTAACATTTTGAAAAGCAGACGACACAAAAATCTATTTTTAGAAATTACCCTGCATTCTTAGGGTTAAATCAGTGACGATTTAGATTTATGTTCGTGGTCTGTAGTCGATAATACTGGAAGAGGGCGTACAAGACTCATTTATATGCATGGTTTTAGATATCTCGATTCATTTTTGTAGTGAGAACACGTAAGAAGTGTTTCGTAGAGACGATTGCAAAGTCCTCAAATGATTGGGTTTTGAGAAACAATAGAAAGCAACAAAGATGTTCTTTACCAATCTATAACAATTGATCGCAACTTTACATGGTCAAAGGATATGGTATATGACATGTCAATTGGCCACCGAGTCTATCGGTCAATGGGCAGTTTTGAAGTCGGATAGTCTTTAGGAGCACAACTTAAAGACATTTGAAAGCTGAAAAAGGTACTGTTGATAAATGCAAACTTGTCGAAATTCAATGTACACTATGACATGTATACAATGTTCTTTCCCGAGATGTGTTCAACAGGGAATATCACCAACAATCACTTACCCTTAAGTAAATATAGTGAAGAAAATGAAGAAAAAAAATGTCTTAGGGATAGTCTGTAAAAGTCATGTAAGCATTACAACTGTACAACCACAATTCGTGTATCTGACCGTTGTGAACAAGGATGAGATATAAGGATTATTGAGATGTTCTATAGAGTCAGACTGAACGTGTTCTGTGTTCTATTGCCAATGGGCAGTTTCCAAGTTGGGTTGACTTTGTAAGGTTCAATTGTTATTGCAAACGAAGAGGACCATTTGCATTGTAAGAAAACATGAAGCTGCTTCATACAAAGGTGTGATATCGTTTCGTTTGATCTACATGAAATCATATGTGTTGTCTTCGTTCATCACGATGTATTACCCTAAGCCACGAGGAAATATTTAGCCATGTGTATTTGTTTAACGTAATCGACAATTATCGACCGTAAAATGTTTACAAAACTTCGATATTGAGCAATAATTTCTAAAACGAATCCGAAAACTTGATTCATACCTATCCTACAAAGTTTCTTGTCATTATAGATTAAATAACATTTCAATAATACAAGGCCATATAAAGAATTAAAGTGAAATGATTCGCGACGAACAACCTACAGATGGTGTGATTTTTGACAAACTCATTCAAATTTGAAGGTTTACATTCAATTGTCAAAAACGGTTACTGAATTGACACACTCGCAGACGGATATTGGTAAGTTTAATTCAAATGAAAAGGAAATACTTCATCCGATATAATAGTTTGTTTTAAAATCACAACGACAAACATTTTAATCAAATACCATATGCAGTACGCATATCATTCTGGATGAAGAACAAATACATCTTAAAAGAATAGCATTAAAGTCAAGCAGATGTTTACGTAATCCAAAGGCATCCATTATCATTTAAACACCCATTTTTAAGTAATGCTTTCAATAATTCAATAGTAAAGCAAACTTGTGCATGTAAGGTTTTGAGTGATGAAACTCATTTACATTGCTTATTGCTGATTGGGCATACTAACAAAAAGTGAAATTCATTTTCAACTGCACATCAAGTTGCACAAGCAGTATTTCGTGTGTGATACATCAATTCTCTGGCTGAAGTAACGACTTGTTCCCGGTCTAAACTGGCGGGAAGACAGTATTTCTGTCGTCATGTCGCCAAAATAAATTTTGATTTGAAGCGAAACGTAGTTCAAATATTTCTTAATTGCTCCAGGTCCTTATGAAGTGATACCGACCTGCGTCACGCTTCCTCGATAAACCGATTTTGTGCGAATACAATTATAGCTCTGAATATAGAATGGATTTTATTCTATTTTCAAATCGACACAATGTGGATTATATAAAAAGAATTGTCGTTCCAACATAATAATTATTCATAAAGCTTTGAAACAAGTTTTTAAGCAAATCGAAACCAGTTGAGACCAAAGGTGCTTGTTCCAAGAAAAGATCATTTGAAAGTCAGAATAAAATGTCGTTTTAACAGTACAGCTTTTTAATTGTTGTTTGATATACAATTGAAAATAGCTATCGAATGCATGACTATTTCAGGAAGCTTCAATTAATCTTAGTATGTATAATCTATATCGTAAACCTCAAAAGGGCAGTCATGCTGTTGGTTAACAATACATGTTGATATATTGTTTCCACACTCCTAAGGTTGAAAAACGCTATACATGTACTTTTACTTTCAATGACTATTCTTCAGTATTTACCATATAACAGTACACACGTTCTAAAGACATTTATTCTTAACTTCCAAAATGTTCAGTGAAAAGGCACCTTTATATCAACATTTATCAATTAATACGACTATTTAGATTTACATTTCTGTTTGTTTCGTTTTTGGGTTAAAGGTGTGGAGGAACCTTCGACCATTGAATTTACCTGCTACGTTTTTAGGCCAGCCGGTTTACCAATAAATCTATAAATATACTTGTGCAAAACCCCAATTACTCATTAAACATCCACATTGACTCTGTTGACTAATACCTTAATGGGAACTAGGGAAAAAATAGTCCGGATTTACTCTCTTTGCTTTGCCTTTTATCATTACTCTCAAGTTTACAATCTTTTTTCAGAAAGCCGCGGCGAAGGGAAAGGTTACCAGCGAGTCTGGAGGGTGGTGTCAGAAACAGAGTACAGAGGGCGGAGGAAATCACATGACCGATAAACCTCTAGCTGCAGCACTAGCCGACTTCTTTACGGGTATTAAACAATTAGTAGAAACAGCTTTAATATCTATCGTATGAATATCGTCAAAGAGTGTGAGTGTAACGTTAGTGATATTCTTCACATGGATGAGTTTTATCAATTGTATTTTCTTGATCATCACATGCCTATCCAATCATTTATATTCTTTACGGCTGTCATATCAATTATCTTCACAATCTCCAAGAGTGTGATGAAAATATCAGATAAATTCAAATTATTTATTGGTGTCATGTAGGTGGCTATTACTTTCGATTGTTTGGGAGCTTAAGGTACGTATCTTTTAAATTCAAGTTCTGTAAGGGTAGTGTGTATGTTGCTGTAATTTCTTGTGTTCTAGGGACGTAAGACATGTAGCTATTGTTATCATGCTTTGTTAGGATGTGATGGATGTAGCTATTGTTTCCATATTTTCTAAGGGTCGGATGTATGTAGTTGTTATCATCTATTGGTAATATCTTTGAACCTATTATTTTCATATTCTCTTACGGTCGTCCTCTCAAACAGGTGTTCCAAATACGTACGATAGATGTACGATGTTCGTACGACCCCCTTATCATTTCATCCAGCTCTAGTCTGACCTTGGCGACTTCAAATTAGGTAGCACACCTTAGATAACACACCTTGTTTTGTGTTTTCAGGTAAATCTATCGCTAGTTTCGGGGACGGGCCTGGTCGATACAAACAGCTTCTTCTAGATAGCGGCAAGCTCAAGGGCTACGACGCCTACGACGGGGCGCCATTTTGTGACGTCACGAGCGAGGGGCGTGTCAAGTTCCTCGATCTGACCCTCCCCCAGTATGGACTGCCCTTATATGATTGGGTGATGAGTCTGGAGGTGGCGGAGCATATTCCAAACCAGTATGAGAGTCAGTACATCGACAATATAGTACGTCACGCCCGAGAAGGCGTGGTTTTGAGCTGGGCGGTCCCTGGACAGGGTGGGTTGTCCCACGTTAATAACCGACCGTTTAAATACGTGGAGAATTTGTTCGATTCTCTTGGATTTTCGCACGACGAAGCAGCGTCACAAAAGTTGAAGTCGGCGTCGACACTTCCTTGGTTACAGAAAAATACGAACGTTTATAGAAGACGGGATTTAACCGAGGCTGATAAGTTGAAGCCATTTTTTATATAGTGTTGACATGTCCGAAATGTTAATGCAAGAAATGGGTATCGTATGGGTTATAATGTGGGTTATCTTCTAAATCTCCTGTGGATCTTGGCCTTAGCTTTTTAACAGTATCCCTTGATATCGACACTATCAGCATATACTGTTGTTCCATTACCTTATGGGCATTGGTCTTTTGCTCAATTGTAACTACTCGGGTGTTTACGTGACATGATAAATTCAAACTAAAAAAGGGATAAGCGATAAGTGTATGGGAGTTGGGTTACACATTTTGTGTTATGTGTCACGCCTGCTTACACGCTTCCTCGGAGCAATGTATATCGAGGTGTTAAGAACATCATTTCATTTCAAACCATTACCTTTGGTAGGTAACTCATACATAGTGGTGAAATAAAAAATTGCGACATATTTCTGTTTTCTGTATCAAATAAGTTGACTTTTTAAATATTGCATTTTACTTTTCATTTGTAAACGAAAATACAACGAACGTAACCTTACAAGAAGCAATATGGCGGCTCTTTATTATGCGAGAGGCATTTTTATTGGATGAACCCAATGAGATAGACTTTCGTTCGTGGAGTTGTTCAACCAAAAGTGATTGAATAGCCTTTGGATAGCATTGCACATGCCGTAAGCTATAACATGCTCGAGCCCTGTAAGAACTATCATACTCAATTCATCTCAAAGTAATACTATAGTGATCTATTTGCAAAGTCAAATTCTAACTCCATTCTTACACTGAACTCCTAATCAGTAAGCATTTCAGTATTAACCTAAAGTCAGATGCATGGAGACCGGTCAGCATTCGAGTGTGACTGCTCATGTGCACAGTATAGCGTGAGAACTACACTTCCTGTAACTCAGATCATCAATTAGAATGAAATAGCTACGCCTGGATCATTCGGACATAACTTCCTTTTGTTATGGGGTCAATATGTTGTTTCCAATTCTAATTTATTTACAAATGTGCGCGGAAAGAAAATGAATATTAATCATTGATAACTTTAAAGTTCTTGTTTGTGTTTGGCATATACATTTAGAGAATAAAGCTGTAATTTCCTTATTTGTTCATGGAGTTATAAACGATAAAACATGTATCACTCTGCGTGGGATAGAGAAACTTTTTCATACAAAGTTGTGATAAGGTTGTTTGATTTCATACCTCCATGATCGCAAACAAAATACGATAGTTTCATTCCTTAAAACAAATATAGCTATTTAAAAAAGGAGTGTTTAGTAAATGATAAGGAATGCTCATTGATTTTTCCGTTGAAAGTATTTCCAGCATCGTGAATTGGTTTGGATTCACAGAATTGGATTTTTACAGCAACCGAAACGCAGCATTGCTCATGAACTCAACAAATCTTAAATTGCAAGAACGTGTAGCATCTCTGTAGAACATAAGGATCACATTCCACTCGTCTAGATGAAAAAACATGCATCTCCTAGTTTAAGCAAATATTATGAAGTGCTTTAGATAAGAGAGGGTATTCCCATTGCTAATCGATCTACGCCCTTCTTTCAAACCAAACACTATGACTATGTATCAGTTAAATAATCATAAATCATGTCGGTATAACTACAAGGACAATTATTGTTAAAGGAACTATCCCACAGATCTGCTCTGTGGTAACAAACTTTAAAATGGTGATTGAATAAAACCGTGTCACTAAATAAAATACCGTGTTTGATTTTTTTTTATGCGTGAGTCGCTGAATTTCTGCGCAATCAAACGTTAAAGCGACCCATGTGGTGACTGTGTCCGAATAATACGACCATTTCCCCATTGTAATTCAAACTTATCATTGTAAACGTAATATACCGTTTAAACGGTTTATCATACCTGCAACATAAATCAGTTATATCTCCATCTCATGATTATAAAAGAGGATGGTAAGTGTATAAATAATATATTTCTTGTAATTGGATTGATATGTGAATCAAAACTGTTCAGGAATGGTGGTGACTAAAGAAGAAATTGGCGTTTTGGTCACGTCTCCTGTTTAAGACTTTTGCTGAAGGTGTTTCAAAGCGTGGTATTATTGAATAAGGGGTAAATCTTGTAACTTTAAATGTTGGATAATTGGATATAAATTATCAAATCATTGGTTAACCCTTTCCCAAACAATAACGACACTTGACCACTTTGTTGCAGACAACTTTAGAAAAAGTTGTTGGAAAAGGAGAAAATGCTTGTGACGAGCAATTTTCCTTTTTCCACAATGTTTTCTGCCATATCAGAAGATTATTTTACAATTTCATTACATTTTGAAATGCCCTCTGCAAACTCTTTCAATTTTAGACAGTCAATAATTTGGCGTTTGGTAAAGGGATAAATCAGATAGTTCTTCGCTTTTTCGATTTTGATTCATTTTTGTCACTGCTCTATTGCAATACAAAACGTTCGCTTATGATCAGTTTATACATAACACCCACAAGGAAGAAACACATCTTTCATTAATTATTTTCCCATACCGCTAGTGCAGTTCCTCTTCCAAAATGATTTAGCATATAATTATAGTTTATATCAAAGAGCCTTTTGCCCGGTACAGCTTAACAGCGGACACGTAGAAATGATTTAGCCTGTCATCATATGGATGAACAGAAAGGTAATATATAATATATTTTTGCCAAGAAAATACAAATGAAAGTTATGTCTTATTGAGTATATACTTTAGAAATATGATTTCATGTAGTTACTAAAACAAATGATAGACATACAAATATGAAATTCTTTGGAATATATCTTTAAATGTTCGTTGTACTTTTCAAATTGTATATCATAGATAAAAGCGATGGGATTAGCGCTTTATCTCAAACCAGTAAAATTGTTTGTTCAATCGAGTTTATGGTTGATTTATAGTTGTTTCATATTTACACAAGGTCCACTCCCTAACATAACCCACGCACCACTGCACCCTAATCCATGGAATGTATTTCTGAGCCGAAACAATTGCGAAAAATATGGCTATATTCAGAATTAGTAATGCCTGTCAAAAGGGGTTCTACTTGCACGTAAAAGAAGGTTTTATGCTTTCGTACCTTGAAATGTAACGTCTGCTTATGTATTCTGTATGCATCAGTCATGAAAGTCATTAAGAAGGAAAGGGTTTTATATGAGATACTATTTTATTAGTGATTTTTGAAGTATGCACTCACTGTATGACATGCTGTTTACATAAAACATTCAACCCTTATATTGCTGGAACCGACTTCATGCTTATGCAAACAGGTAAGATCCAGGACAGCCGCCAAGTAAATTGGCGGCTGGCCTGTGATCTAACCTTTTTGCTTCTCTGGGTATCTTTCCTCAACAAAATATAGCAGATACTTAAGGTTATGGAAGGCAGACGACACAGAAATTCCTCTTCAGAAAATTATCTAACACTCTAAGGGTTAAGACAATGCGTTTAAACATTTAGACTCTACCTAACGACAAGAGTATAATCCACACTTGTAGGGTAAAATACGAAGGTAATAAAGGAACAATATTTATGAAGAAAACCAGTTTGGTGAACGACTATACAAAATTTGATAAGTGGGCTATCGACGAACGAAACCCATCTCGTTTACCATGTTGCCATACTTAATATGGTATCTGAATGTAAAAGAAACTGCATATCTAACGATCTTATCAAGTAGATGCGACATTTTCGAGGGAATAACCACAATGTGTTAAATGTGTGGAAGATCCGGGACATCATAGTCGCCATGTTTTCCTTGAATGTGTCGTTTTTAAAATTATACCCGGAAGTCCCCAACCGGAAGTGATCCCGGCCTTGTTTCAACAAGCGATGACTCTTCCAGAACTGCTTCCGTGTCGTCAATCACTGTACAGTCCCGGTTGGAGTGTAACGCATGTTTTGCTGGCGCTTTAGATGTATTCTTTTTTCAGAAGCGGTCTTGAATAAAGCTGTAGGTTCGATTTAGCCCTTTTTCATGTGCATTAACCGACCTCATGCTAGTGCAGACACGTTAGATACAGGCCAGCAGCCATCTAACCTGTTTGCTCGGTATCTTTCCTAAACAAAATTAAGCAAATATTTATGGTTCGGGAAAGCAGTCGACACAAACATCTTTTTTTAGAAAATTAACAAGCATTCTAAGTGTTAATCACACGGTGAAAGAAACCACTGGTATTGTAAAGACCATTTTTTCCCTTTGTCCCATATTATCTTGAGATGTCTACGGAGTTATGTGAGGAAGAAATAAGGATCTTTTTATAATCCAATTGCTTTTTACTATGTCATTTGTCAAATTTTTAATCCAATAGTAATCAATTAGTGTTTGACAGTTAAATGCAAATGTGTATTTGTTTTGTACGTTAGTGCAAATCTCCTTGTACGGTATGCGCTTTTTAACCCATTACCAAACAATAACGACATTTGATCAGTTTGTTGCAGACGACTCTGGAAAACGTTGTTGGAAAAGGAGAATTTGCTCTTAACGAGCAATTTCTCCTTTTCCCACAATGTTTTCTGTCATATCAAAAGATTATTTTTCAATTCCATCCCACTTTCAAATGTAGTCTACAAACTCTCTCCATTTGGGACAGTCGAAAGTTTGGCGTTTGCTAAAAGGTTAACACAAACATTAAAACTCTTGTCAAATATGTCTTACTATAACGAAAGAAGCTTTTGCTCTCACCAATCAATCGCACCTGTATCAGAAGATCAAAGAGGCCATTGTAGTTAAGGTAAATGCTTTTGAATCTGCCTTTCTTTTTACAAATGTGGGGACATAAAAATGTATAAACTTAATTTCTTTAAAACTGTAAAAACAGGTGCACTATTGCATGGTTACACCAATACAAAAACGTTGTAATGTTTCAACGATGTCTTATTTTGCCTTTCAAGTGTTCTCGTCTGGGAACAAGCATCTACAAGAGATCTGTCGTGTGCAATGTAACATGAAACTCGATATAGTAACAGAACGATTACACAATCCCCCATCTTTCTTATTCTGTTCTATCTCGTTCGGCGCCATGATGTATTCTATCTGTTTGCAGTACACACTAAGAACTCTTAACATTGGGTTTCCATTGGCTAATTCTTAACGTGCGGTTTCCATTGGTTAATTCTGTTAATACTAAAGTTTATATTGGCTACCTGTTAATCCCGTAGTTTTAGAGACTTTAAACCATGGTTCAAGCCTTTAAACTGTAGTTTACGCCGAAAGCACAATAATTCTGTTAAACAAAGGGTTTAACAGTGTACTACGTCGCATCAAAGCGCGATATGGCTTTGTGTGTACCTACACACCGCATCACGGTGGAAACATACGAAAAGAATATTTTTAAGTGTAACCACAGGAATTGATTGTGACGTGTAATAACTACAAAACAGGTTAATTTAATATTTGAATCAATATCGATTTAGCAATATATAGGGTTTTTTCATAGAAGAACAATATATGTGCAAACGTGCACCTGTCGATTTGATTGCTAGCTTTTGACGTCACGTCACAACAACTATAGATTGAGTTACCCACAATCCTTTAAGTAACAATGCAAAGCGCACCTACCGAACACAATGGTTCGTTACAGGTTTATGGAGAAAGAGATACTATAACACAATTGCTTGACCAGGATCGATTCCTATCTCTTAACCAATTGCCAAACTATAACTCTGGAAAACATTGTGGGAAAAGGAGATATTGCTCGTGACGAGCAATTTCTCCTTTTCCCACAATGTTTTCTGCCTTATCAGAGGATTATTTTTCCAATTTCTTCACATTTTGAAATGTCGTCTGCAAACTCTTTCAATTTGGGACACTTGAAAATTTGGTGTTTGGTAAAGGGTTGAGACAAATATTGCTATCAGTCAATGATAGGTCTGAAGTCCAGGCGATGAATGTTTATTGACGGCTTGGTATCCGTAAAGGCGCTGATTAAAATGTGCTCCAAACTCAACATGATCAGTCTATACCTACCTAACTAGAATGTTCTAATAGTTCTTATTTTATTTAAACAACAAGCATTGCTTGATCCTTTTTCGAAAAAAAAACTTAAAGCTTTCGGTCTAATCCAATTCTCGTATTGTCAAAAAAACTCCTGTATGAAACACTATTTTGTAATTGAGAACCAAAAACGTTTGAATTATACATACCTATCCCGAACGGAACTAACTTGGTCCTCTGGTTAATTTCTAGATCGGTAGATAGACGGCCATACTTCTACATGTACACATGTAGGGCCGTAAAGGACGCAGCAGATATATGTCTACAAAAGTCAATTTCAAAGTCGTATACGAAAATTAAAACAATGTCCAAGCTGTTACTATGTAACGTAGAATTAAATCTACGTCTCGATTAATTCGGAATAGCTCCGACCGATGTATACCGATAACGACCGAAGTGTTCCGACGAAAAAAATGCATTTCAAAATGGCGGACTATGTGTATTCTACTTAAAATAATTCGCCAGTCTGCTTAACTTCTACTTTATATAATTCATACAACAATTGCAATCTTGGTGTGTATGAGGAAATCATCGTCCGGTCACAATGATACGATTTATTTTGCTAAACGTTAGGGACAGTCCTTTACGAGTACCTGCTGGCATATCGATCGTTGGTTTTCATGTTTTCGGCTGCGCGTGCCTAGTTTCAATTGCAGCTGTGAATCATCAGCTCGACACCAGAAGCGCCACGTGACGGTAAACGGATATGTTTCCCGTTTTGATATAGGATGGATTTTTCACCAATCTGGACCAATCAGGATTATCCAATGGAAAAACCTCTGAACTAATATGGAAGCCGACATATTGTTTCTCGGTAGACTTCTTACATTGTACTTTCGTACATATCTTAAATGTAAGCTATAAAAAGTCGTTTTTAATTCATATAGGAAACAGATACAAAGCATAACTTGTAATTTCACTATTATGTATGAGTTACCGATCAAAAATAACGATTTAAATTGGTGTGCATCACCTCCAAACATTGAACTACTCAACGTGTACGAACATACAAAATGTGTTATAAGCCAGTGATGGTTTACCCGAACTATTTTAAGCCTACACTTACGTACTCGTACAATGTGTATGTCTCGACTCAGGGACGATTCCCCCACTTATTCAAATATTTTCATAAATATATTTGAGCATCGGTGATTCATTTAATAAGTGTGATCTGATAGAAACAAGAAGGCCATGATGGCCCTAGAACCGCTCACCTGAGATTACCACCTATCTGAAGAATAGTTAAAAACATTGTTTTTACTTTTTACACAGAGTTTCTTGTGCTTCTATGCCTTTTTTTTATTCCCATTTTACAAGTTGGAAACAAAAACGCGTTCAAGATTCAACGCAGCCTGGTGGCCATGTTTTTTTACAACATTTAAAAAGAGGCACCCAAAGAACATTCCTGTGAAATTATTTTGAATTCTGATCAGTGGTTTCAGACAAGAAGATTTTTTTAAAAATTCCCCCTTTTTCATGCCACGGCAACCAAAGTTCTGCATGGAATCAATTTTTTTTGAACAACTTTTGAAGAGCATCACACAACGGACATTCCTGTGAGTTTGGTTAAGATTGGCTCAATGGTTTAGGAGGAGAAGATGTTTAAAGAAATTGTTGACGGCGCACGACGGACGACAGACATTGGGCGATCACAAAAGCTCACCTTGAGCACTTTGTGCTCAGGTGAGCTAAAAATGGGGCGAAAAACATTAAGTTAACCAACACAGTTGATTCGCCGCCGTTAAGTTTCTAGTTCCAGTTGTGTTGTCCCTCTTTTGATTAGCTGTGAATAAAGTTAATATGGAATAATTTCCAGGTTTAATCATTTCTTAGCACGTCACGTAAAGTTTAAAGGCCATCGCTTCGATGAACGTTATCGACAAAGTGTAACCGACGTAATTGAGTGAAATGTCATTATGAAAAGAAATGCTGATATCTTTTTTTAAAATATGAGTATACCATGTCCATACTTCATTTAATGGCGATGGGACCAAAGTACAGCATATTCTAAAAAGGGGTCAACTATCGAGGAGAAACTCTCAATAGGGCAAGTTTCCAAGGGGGCAAATATCCAAGGGGGCAAATATCCAAGGGGCTAATATCCAGGGGGGGCTAATATCAAATGGGGCTATTATCCAAGGGGATAATATCCAAAGAAGCTTATATCCAAAGGAGCTAATATCCAAGGGGGCTTATATCCAAGGGGGCTTATATCCGATGAGGGCTGATACCCAAGGGGACGATATCCGAGTGTGCTTATATCCAAGGGGCTAGTATCCGAGGGAGATAATATCCGAGGGAGCTATTATCCGAGGGGGGGGGCTAATATCCAATGGGGGCTTATATACAAGGGGGGGCTAATATCCATGGGGCTAATATCCGTTGAAGCTAAATGCGCTAAAAGAACACCAATACAGACCAAGTTTGTTGTGTAATATTATTTCAACCATTTAGCAAAATGTTTGAAAAAATAATGGGAGTATGAATTGCAAACCTGTTTAAAGGCATATTTAACGCCAAAGGCGCTTTAGTATTGTCACTTTATTCGAAAACTTCACGGAAAAATTCCGCAAATACAGAGTTTGCTGAAGCAAAGTAAACCGTTAACATCACTGTTTCTTTGACAACGTCACTGTTACTATGAAAACGTCACTGTTTCTATGAAGATTTCGTTGCTTTAATTCATTGAATATCAAAGTTTATACAAACACCATATTACATCACAAACAAAGGTCACTATGATTACCATAACAAGCACAGTCCGTTAAAATAGCGTTTGCACTTATCATTCCAAAAGAGGAAAGATTCCGATCAAAATGTGCAAAGAAGGGTGATTAAAAGACAGTTCGGATTGTCCGCTTTGTATCTATTATATCTTTTAGTTATTGATCAAACCAACAAGTGTCCTGTAGTCGATCTGTACTGGCATATTACAGTTTATATTTGCTACAAAATCTTTCAAAAGGAAGTTGGAGCTTATTGAATGGTTAAGCTTAACAACAACAAAAAAACACATCAACACTGATTTTTGGCTCAAATCTTCATTAACCCATTACCAAACAATAACGCGTTTACTACTTTGTTGCAGACGACTCTGGAAAACACTGGGGGAAAAGGAGAAATTGCTCGTGACGAGCAATTTCTCCATTTCCCACAATGTTTTCCACTCTATCGTGAGAATACTTTCCAATATCACCACATTTTGAAAGGTCGTCTGTAAACTCTTCCAATTCGGGACAGTCAAGAATTTGATGTTTGGTAAAGGGTTAAGACATAACCCACATGGTTGGATGTAGCGGATTTGTGTCGGACTGTTAAATGAGAGTTTATATTTATAAGCACTTTTAATCTGGACTATGAGCACCTTTCTATTTTAATACTGTTCCGACACCGTTTTTCTGATTGGTTCACATGATGTTTAGGAGTTCTTCGCAGTAAGCTTGACAACAACCTGAAAACAGAAGAAGGGAAATATACATAAAAAGGATGCTTCTGAAAGGTACTTGTTCACACATTAGAAAATGAAAATATAAAATCAATAGTGCCTCAAAACGTAACAGCTCTGTGCTGGCGTATTCTCGGGAATGAAAAGTCGCTATTGATAGGGAGTTTGGTTCGTACTTGCAGTTGAAACGATGTCAATTCCAAAGCCGATGCATCGCTTTTGAATCTTAGTTTAATCTAAAAATAGACATCCAGTATATGTTTAGAACACGTGATCGATCGAAATTGTGATCCAGTCTTGTTATATTATGGTATTTCACAAACGCTGAGTGTGTCAGGAATTGATTAAGAGCTAAATTGTTTGTATGCACACTGGTTTGACTGAATGAATACATTAACCCTTTCCCAAACAACAAATTTTCGACTGTCCCAAATTGAAAGAGTTTGCAGACGACATTTCAAAATGTGATGAAATTGAAAAATATTCTTTAGATAGAGCAGAAAACCTTGTGGGAAAAGGAAAAATTGCTCGGCACATCAATGTTTTATAAAGTCGTCTGCAACAAAGTGGTCAAATGTCGTTATTGTGTGGAAACGGGTTAAGAGTCAAGGACAGTGATATCCTGTAAACGTTTTGATTGTATTCCCTGTATGGTCTAAATCTGGGAAGAAGTGCCTTTCATAGATGTCTATGATAAGTTATTTCAAACATACATCATGCTTCACAAACCATTAAATGGTCAAAGAGTAACACCTGTACTACTCATTAGAATGACCACGACAGCTGGACAACTTATCACAATGGGCTGGCGACAGATTTTCCAACTAAACTATCTCATCGAAATACAAGTTTTAGTTTTGTACCTGCAAAGTGTTGTTGTTGTTTTTCACTAACTTTCTTTGTTGTGTTTGTTAATTTCTGATGCATTGGATGTGAAAATGTATAAGTTATTTGCCAAATCCGCCGCATGTAATTATATGTGTATTGGATATGTGCTTGTCTGCGTAATGCCTCACAAAATTATGTTATTTTGTCTCAATAAAATTTTGATATATGTATCTTGTAGACATGGTGCATGTTTATAACGATAACGTACCAGACGTACAGTGTAAAATATAAAGCATAACTATTAGCCAGTGCTTAATGAAAAAGCACGTGATCGTCACATGGTATATAAACAGGATATAGCATCAAGTTGTACGTTCCGTAAACTTGCATTATCCTTTCTTTATTGCCTCATGTAAAGGAGGTTTTGAATGTGAATTAATTCAATAAAAAAAGTCTAAGAGATGAAAAAATTAATTGAGAACGTGGAAAGTAAAAATTTTACAACAATACTATATGCTAACAACGGTACATTTACAAAAAATATTGCTAATCGACGTTCAACTGTTTTATCTGCATAATTTATCTTGTCTTTAAACGATGCTGAAAAAACGTTGCATCTTTGTATCTACATAATTTACAATGATGTTGAAAAGAACGCTGTATCTTCATAACGTATTCCAACATTGAAGCGTTTAACGTATATGTTTTAAACAGTATTTCCTGTCAGACATAATAAGTATAACAGCGAAGTCACTCTATCTACGTACAAGTCATACTTAGGATACTGGCTATTGAATATATGCATTTTAATTATAATAATAATACATGCACTTACATTTTTCACTTCACTGTACTGTTGTAGACCGTATTCACCCCTACAGAACGAAAAGAAAAGTCACCATTACTGGGTTAGAGATTGGTGAAAAATATGTGGTATAGTTGCATCGTCCAGTTAACTTTAGTACAGGTTCATTTTTGAAACAATGCAGTGCTTAAAACCATTTTGAATCATCTCATTATGGTGATTCAAATCCATTACAAGTACATGTAGTATATCAGGCGGGGAATCGCGTGACCAATGTTTACGATATCATATTCGAACAAGATGGCCGCGCCCATGACGGAACATGTAATGTTGCTTTTTTCATCTACTTTTGCAACTGATAGCCACGTTATGTACCCCGCATGAGTTGATCATCAACTTTCCGATTTTGGTGGTATATGATAACCCATGCTTTATAGCAGCGTTACGTCTTACACTAGGTAGAGAAATCGAAGTCCATGGGCGATGTTTTTATTTTAGGTCAGTCGCGCCCGTCGACTGCGTAAAGGTTCGGCTCATTTGCATAACAATCATGCATATCATATTGATATCATTTAATTACTTATTCGCATCGTCATCGTTATGCATTGAGCAGGACCTTCCAATGGAGTCCACTCTTGTACCGCGTATGTAACTCTCTTATTAAGGATTGTCTCCCTTTTGTTTTCTCTGTGAGAAGTTAATTCATGATGTAGTAACATACGATATTCACTTATACATGTTCAACGCAAATATTTAGAAATGATTGAATGGAGAACTAATTTGATGCTAATCATCTCAAAAGCACTGGTAACCCCTTTTGTGGGTGTCTGGGGTTTTTTTTTTTGAATGCTCGAAAAAAGTGTAATGTTGAAATCTGTTTCACTTTCATGACAGAAATCAACGCAATAAATTCAACTATTCCTAGCGGTAAAGAGTCTAAAGAGCAAATATTTAATTCAAATAAGACTACGTTTCGACTACAGCTGTATCAGAGAGAAAAACTTTACATATTGAATTTTGAAAAAGGTAAAAAACTTAACTAAAAATCACTTACAGTTCTCTACCGAGACCGGACATCTTGAATCCTCCAAACGGGGACTGGGCATTCACAGCCTCATAGCAGTTCACCCTGAAAATACAGAGAGTCCGGCTGTTATGGAGTATCATTCGTGTAAGCCAAAACTGAAATGACGTGATTACGTTAAAAAGATTATGTTATTACATAGAGTTTAACATATCCAAATAGCAGATATCGTAAGGTGATCTGAAAACAAGCTTTTTGTGGGTAGTCAGCGATACATTTTAGATATCGTTATTGTGTGTGTATATATATTCTTTACTAAAGTTTCATTGTATATGAAAAGAGTACTATATAGGTGCAATAAAACACATGTTAACCCTTTACCAAACGTCAAATTTTCGACTGTCCCAAATTGAAAGAGTTTGCAGATGACAATTCAAAATGTGATGAAATTGAAAAACGAACTTATGATAGGGTAAAAAACATTGTGGGAAAAGGAGGAATTGCTCGTTAAGAGCAATTTCTCCTTTTCCTACAATGTTTTCGAAAGTCGTTTGCAACGAACTGGTATATACCGAGAATCATCATGTACGTCATATGATTCAATAAGATATTATACTTTGCCAGAAACTGGTTAGACACGGTATCTTAATTTTGTGTCTTCTTCTTACCTGTTTAAGTGTCTTATGTCGCTTATGCCTTAAAAACAAAATTAAAATCGTTTGGAGCAAAAACATAATACTCGTTAAAACTCGTAAATGACTTGGGCTTTATCGGAAATAGCTAAAGTTCAGCCAAATACTGTAATTAATTTATCCAATTAAAATGCCACTGATGTAATATGGAAGAAGCAATGTTAATCATCACGAGACTTCTTTCATTGCCCTTTCGTTTTCAAACATAGATCCCTATTATGTATGAGTTACCGACCTAAATAATAATTCAAAATGATGTTCAACACTTCAATATTCATTGGACTACTCAACGTGGATGTTCCCAGGAAGCGTGATATTAGCCGGGACAAAAGTGTTATTTGTTACTCTACACCTATGTATGGAGTGAATTTCTCAGGCTACGGGAACACCCGAGTACTTACGATTGATAAATAAGCAGTATAAAAAATTACCATACGGATCCGGCTTGTATGCCCTGGGTAAATTGCATAATGACGTCGATATTGTTGGAGAAAACAGCTGCAGCAAGACCATACGTGGTATCGTTTGCTCGTTCCAGGGCCTCTTCCATGGTCTTGAATTTAAAAATGCTCTGTACAGGGCCGAATATCTGTAAAGTAAGACGTTTACGTTTTAAGAGAAGAACCATATCGGATTTACTCAAATTAAGCCGATATCCAGATGCATAGTGTGTATATAAACTCGAAAAGCACCGTTCCGGTATTATAACAGTATTTCTGTGTGTTTAGTTTTTTTGTTGTTTGATAGCAAAAACTTTTACAAGTAAACTAAAGACCTAAAATTGCTATATTTATTAAGCTTTTTGATAAAAACACGCTTGTGTGTGGTACAACAGACACAATGTTGCAACGGTTTTAATCATTTCTATTTAAACTTCCCAAATTATACCCATTGTATCGGATTAATTAAAACAGTTGTTACTTAGTACGAAACCATGCCTATATCATACTTCTTTCGTCGCAAACAGGTTTACACAATCTCACAAAGAAAATGTTATTGTTTATACCCAACGATTAACCCGATAAATATCAACAAAGGGCATGAATCCCTATCATACATAAACACAAACTAGGTCTCACCTCTTCCTTGGCAATTCGCATATCATCCGTCACCCCGCTAAATACTGTGGTCTCGAGGAAATAGCCTTTGTCTCCGATACGGCCTCCGCCACACTCGAGCTTGGCACCGCCATCCTTACCGGCTTGGATAAACGACAAAATCTTGTTGAACTGCTCCTCGTCTACCTGTGTAACACCAGTGTAAACAACATGAACATATTTCGGTAATGCCATGGAAAATGGTCCAGCATTGTTTTGGTTGTTCATTCAATCACGAGGATTGCATGATAATTTGAAGACAGGACGAGTCTTGTATGACTGCATAAGGAATATCTGCGCTCAAATTAAAATAAACTATGTAAGGATGAGATTCTAGTTGTGAAATGATTCTCAAAATTTTGCGTCAAGAGCAACTTTGTATTTTGATTAGCAAGTTACTATATTCTTTAACACGTTTACAACCAGGTGATTTAATATCCTAAGGAAACCTTCAAAGCTAGGGTTTTGGGTGACACAGAATCACCCTTACTCAACATATGTTAAATTTTGGAATTGGCTTGGATTGTAGTCTTCCACCATTTTAAGAGTTTTAAAGTTGTATCATGGCTTTGAGTGCTTCTGGACATTTCCTCACATTAACTACAATATTCCCGTCACAGAGTTAAGCCAATAATTGCTTCCCAACACCAAATAATTGATAAGTGATACGAAAATGTGAATACTATTGCAATGTCTTCATTACGTTTGGGAAAAGTCGTTTCGGTTTGAATACCTGCATGTCAAATCCCTTTAGCACAATAGACACAGCTTGCACAAAATTCACCCATACATGTGCATGTACGTTCGAAATGATTGATACACCATGTCTAGTTCGTCTCACCATCAAACAATACTATTTACTACAGGAAAATCAGGAGGGGTGAATGCGTGTTCTAACAACCTCGATATGACCGAAATTCTATTGAAAACGGCGTTAAATCATGTAAACCAAACCCCCTACATACCTGTGGTCCACTATCGTTGAGCTCCCAGGGGTCTCCAACCTTTCTATTCTTGGCGACCTCGACACACTTCTTGACAAACTCGTCGTATATATCCTCATGTACAAACGTCCGGGAGGCAGCCACACAACACTGACCCATGTTGGTTACAGCAGCATCAACGGCCACTGCTGCTGCTCGGTCCACTGTAATACAGGCAGATAACACTGGGCATGGTATTCATATAGTGTTATAAGTGAAACATGATTTCATTTTGATGAAAGCATGGAAACACGTTTGTGTGTAAGTATGATATAAGTAATTGCACATAAATACGAAAACCATAGCCGATAGGTCAAACTCAATTTCCCTTTAATAAAACACTATAAATGTGATGCTGACAGTTCTGTGCAAGACTATAGTAGTTTTATTTTTACAAAAATGAAAGATTCAATATAGTCTTGCATCGAAACCCCACTATGTACATAACTATGCAGTGCACGAGTCGATCATTTTCATATCAATAACAAGTCAAGACTCAACTTGTTCCAAAGATCCATTCTCCTCAACAAAATGCTGGTTTATGTTAAATCACCGATTGGTCATATTCGAAGTCAATATGTGTTTACTTACCTTGTCAATTTTACATAAACAGAAATCAGAATTATTGAATTGAAATCATTTCTGAGCTAAGCTTGAAACGCTGTGCCTTGTTTCCAAACAAAGAAAAAATGCTCGAGAAAGAGTTCATGCTTTTTGTTAAACAAATGCTTTTCCTAAAGAATGCTTTTCCTAATAGCACGAAGACAATTTTACTGTTCATACGATAAACATTACATCGGTATATTTTTTAATTTGGACCAGTCGTATTCTTACAAAGGATGACTAGCTATGTCTATAGTTAAACTGTTATAACTGTTTGTCGTTAATTAGCCCCTTTACTTACAATCACAGTCCGGGAATATCAATAAGGGGCTCTTTCCTCCCAGCTCCAGGGTAACTCGTTTAAGGTTGGAGGCACCAGCCGCCTGCATTATGAGTTGTCCAACCTGCAAAGAAGAGAGACTTGGCTTATTACCGAACTAGCCAAAAGAGCGGCAGTGGTGCAGTCGGTAGCTTGTTTTACTTGGAATGCAAGGCATTAATCCTTAAAGCGCTGGAACCGACTTAACGTATTTAGTAAAATGGTACAATGAAATATATATGAAGTCAAATGCAATATGCAAGAACGAATATTTTTTCACTCATCCCTGATCCAGAAATGGTATACAACTATAAATAGGACATTTGACATTCCAAACGGTTTTCTGGAACGATTTTTTCCCCAATTAAATCAATGTTATGACTGTGGCCTGCTTCATATTCCTCGTTAAAGAAACTTTTTAAATGTTAAACTTGTGATAAATGATAAACACTCTGAACCATTGAAGGGCCACTAAATACCTATCAAAGAGTTTGGGTTTTACCTACACTAGCACCATGTTTCATGACCAAGCCCGGATGGCAATGCAGATCTGTTACCAAGTCATATGATAATCATCACCAGTCAGCCTTCTCCTCAAAAGTTTTATTGATAATAAAAAAAGGCTTGTTGATACTTTACCTCCGTGGATCCTGTAAAAGCGATCTTATTGACGTCTGGGTGGGAGGAGAGAGCTGCCCCGGCGGTCGGGCCGTACCCGGAAATAATGTTCACAACACCGGCCGGAAACCCAACCTGTTGAACAAAATAAACCACTCATTCCTTAATCGTTATGGCTTATAAATCTGCTTATTTTGGGTGTTTTTGATCAACCAACGCTCATCTCTCAATACGCCAAATCTATCAATCATACTTCAAATCTAAAAAGTAGAACTGTGTTTTAAGTTAATATTGAATATATATGGTTCTTTAGAGACGTATGTGAAAAAAGCAAAGATAAGGGGTCTTCATTTATCATTAGCCAGGAGAGAATAAAGAGTTACTGATGTAGATATCAAGTCATGTTAAATCCAAACAACAGAAAACCATACCTCTTTTATCAGACTGGCGGTGTAGATAGCTGTTAATGGCGTCTGCTCGGCCGTCTTGATGACGACGACGTTACCAAGGGCAACAGCAGGTGCGAGTTTCCAGGCAAACATCGCAAGTGGGTAGTTCCACTGAAAATACGTCGACATTTCAATACATTATGTCCTTATCCTCAAAAAACAGGACGCACATTAAATATTTGTTCCGTCCTGTTTTCATATGTGAGGTTACTATGACAAAAATCAAAATGGGACTTGTTCGTCAAAATATTTCAAATTCTTGAAAAATATCCTTTGTACAGTAATGGCGGTGTATATTCTGGAAAAAACGTTCGAAATCTCTAATGAAATAAAACTTACGTATCTATATCAAAGGTAATTTTCGTCAAAGAAATGATGATGTGTCTCATTTTGGTACATTGTATATAAAGACATTCCTTTATAATAGGGATAGACCACATGTCAAATAATAGTGCAGCTCCGCAGAACTATAAAAAGGTATATAACCTTTGTTTAACATGTGTGACGAAGAAACAAATTGCTCAAAAATTTTCTTCATTTCTCAGAATAATTTTTGCAAATTTCTCAAATCAACTTTTGTTCATCTTTCTCTTTACTAGTCATTTGTTTACTTGTCACGAAATCTAAATTCAGAAAATGAGTTAGTACGTGTAAAACATGGAACAAACCTAGGCACAGGTTTTTCGGGGGCTTTTCCCGTTATTTAGCATGGCGCATTAAAGGCACCTCTCCAATTGAAAAATTCGTAAATGTCATGCGATTTTCATCAGCTTTTTTTGTTTCGTTTACCAATTTATCAATTTTTATTTCCTAACACGAGCATGCCTGGGTATCTTCCCAATACAAAGAAAACAGTTCTTCATTCCCATACTTACAGGGATAATCTGTCCACACACGCCCACAGGCTCGTGACGGGTATAACAGAAGAATTGTCCGTCTGCAATGGTAATGGGAGAACTTAATATTGCAGATAGATGTAAGGAAAGCTAAGGTGATATATCGAGATGTTTTCAAATGCTATTTCGATAAAATCTATAACCAATTTGTTCATTTATATATGTCCAATCGTCTTAGTAAACGGTTCAAACAAAGCGCTTTCAACATTCGATCGAAGATATTGTTCGTTGGAAAACGTTTAATTCAACTTTACATAACATGCAACATATGCACCCTCAATTATGCATCGCATGCATTTAGATATGTTTACATTTCAATGTGTAAGGGGCATAATCAATCTGATAGTCTATTTGACATAGACTTTTCTTACTACTTATTGAAGAGTAAGCTCCCTTTGATACTAAGCGGCCATCATTATCACATTTTATATCAGAACAAAACATACATTTTATTAGACGACTACATGTTATGGTATATTGCACATTGCATCATTGATACGCTAGATATGTGTAGTCATCTCGTGAAAATTGCATTTTCCAATTTCCTCCTAAAATGTGTTTAAATAGTTCATGTTGATATGGTATCATTCGTCTTGTTCGGTCAATGTCTTGGGCTCATGCTGGAAGGAGGCTGTTGACCAATATTATGTTAGAAAGTAATGGCATTTACAAAAACACTCCAAGTACATAGTCACTATCTGGAATCGAACCGTCTCAAACCCATGAAGCTACATTGCAACAACAACGTCTTCCGTTCCTAATAACGTTGTAATAGTGATTTCAAATCGTCCTTTGTTTTTGAACGATGGCTGCAGGTGAGTTAAAGTGCGTAGAAATTTTCTTTAATCAAATAATTATATGTGCATATTCCTTATTTTAAACATGAGTATACTTGTGGAAGAATAAACGTTATGTTGTGGTATGTGGTATTGTATTATTTCTATACATGTGTTGTTTTTCTTGAATACTTACCAACAGGGATCGTTTTCCCGTGCACTTTATCCGCCCAACCAGCATAGTAACGAATGACTTTGATTACGAAAGTCATGTCACCAATTGCTTTATGATAGGGCTTTCCATTATCAAGCGTCTCGAGACTCTGAAATTTATTAATAACAATATTAGCATTGGAGTGTACATACATGTATATATACATGTACATGCATATAAAACAACAGGTCTATTATGAACCAATATCCATTCGCATAACGTGTAACCATTGCAGTTAATAAAAATGTAGGATTTTTGTATACTTAAAATCTTCACGAAAAAAGATAAATTATTCAATATGTTTACTGAGTGCTCAAACAGACGCTTTTGTAATAGGTTTCGTCAAAGAAGAGGATAATACTTGGGAAGACATCTCGTTATTTGCCAGTCGTTCCTTTGCATGTAGTTTCCTTTATTCGATTTGACGACCAAGTTGCCATTATTTAACAACGCGTAAAAACCGTGCAAGTCCACATGTCTCGCTGAAGGTTTCTATTGTACATGTCGACATGATTGACATCTTGTCTTAACTTAGTAAGTAGTCTAGCATGTTTGACTAAATACGGATGGGAACGAATCGTGAAATCGTTTTTCGAATATTTGGTTACTTATATTCGAATATATACGATTATTTGATTTTATTACTAGTTTTGATCTCCGAATGACTTGCATATCCAAAAATGGTACACTTTGGTCTGCCCAATTATTTAGAATCCCCAACATCTTTAACCGTATTTAGTAAATACTATTTACACATACATGCGATGACAAAGCAATACAGACTGTTGTTTCTTTTTATTTACAGTCATTTGATATACGACTGATACCTTATTTCATACATTCAATAGTAATATATAAAACAAATAACGACTTAGTATTGAAGCAAGGTACCCAGAAAGCTAGGCCTTCGTTATAAGCTCTCTAAATGAATTGTGTCCTTATTATGACGGCCTCAGAATAAATTTACTTTGCAGCATTTAAATGTAGTCGCTTAAGAAAGAATTGACGATATTGTCCTTATCTAACATAAATGAGGCTTTCAAGTAGGTTTTTTTTTATATATGGGTTTTACATCACATCAACATTATTTCAGTTATGTAGCGATGTCCGACTCTTAATGATGGAGGAAGACCCAATACTTAACTGCCCATAAGGGCTGGTTAAGGCGGGTAGAACCATCGGCATTCCGTAAGTCAGTCGGGAGACTGCCTCTCTTGAAAATCCATATCCCTCTCAGGATCTGAAATTTCAAGTAGTACCAATGCCCCTCATTTTCCAGAATGCCTACAGTATTACTACAAAAGCCCTTTTCACTGATCATGATTGAGCTGGCACACACTGAGGTTATCTTTAAGAGGTATGACCTTGAGCTAAGGGTTTATCTACGCTATATTATCTCGCAAAGGTGAGGTTAATCCAGGACACATACGTATATCTATCTATACATATACGTGTACATGTAAATGGCATGAACCACACAAACTACATAGATCAATTTGACACATCTGTAACACAATACTTCCGATACCACTAATAAATAGTTCTGAACTGAAAATCATTCTGTTGCCACAAACGTTTCTACCTTTAACCACAGAGTAAATAATTGTTGTAGAAGTTTTATCGTACTTATTGTCATCTGTTTTTCTTTCAATTTGAACAAGTTACAAATCTTCAAATGGGAAAAGGGCTAACTCACCAATTCACAGATAACCATGCTGGTGTCAGCCTTCATGCTCAGAGGGATTTGAGAAACGAATGTGTATCAATTTTTATCAAGATGGCTTCAACCAAGACCACAAAGAACATGCCCAATTTGTTCACGATTGTTATCATCTAAACCAGTCACAGAGAGAGAAAATGGATTTAAAGCCATTTTCCAACATTAACTTTAAAACAGTGTCTGCAAAGCCGATAAAATGGTTTGGTGGGTAATGTGTAAGTCTCATGAAGTCAGACTTGCCATATCTATTTTAACTTGAACATTTACACAACCAGACGACGATACTTGTTATTTTGGTCACGTATGTATGGCTTATGTATTTAAGTATGCATAATTTTCAGAGGTCATAGTACAAGGAGACAGAATCGACAACTAACGGCCTAATTCAGGCGCAACTAGGAGCTTAGTGATTCACTTGCATCCTATATTAAGCTTCATGCTAAATTACTTAACACGCACTGTTTAAGAGAGGTCACACAGAACCAAGTAGACTGTATACAATACATTTCGGCAGAACAGGAAATATAAACAATATAACAATATTTGTTTTTGTTAATGGGCCAGCAGAACCCAAGACACTATTGGAAATGGTCGGATATCACAACATTAAATAACTTAATGTCGCTAGTCGGAAACATAATTGAATAATGTCTTATGTACAAATGGCTGACTTCGACAAGTGGGACAAGCACATGAACATATCATGTGAGATTACAAAACAGTACATGGCTACTTATTCTTGATCACGGGAATACCTTACTGGGCATTTCGTGATTCTGCACACATAATTATATATATTGACAACCGTGTGTAGGCTAAGACAGTCTTGGACATAAATTGGTTATTATATACAACATAACAATTGTGTTTCCAGAAATTACGCCCGGACTAAAGTAACGCGTATAGCACAAGATGATTTGTAACATAATAAGAAACAAAGAATCGTTTCGAGAGATATCATCGTGAATGTAAACTGAGATTTATGATAATGTTTTAGTTATCTTATTATCTTATGCAATATTACTAAATACAAATGGTGTATTACCTGCTTGTTTATGAGGGAGGTGAAAACCTATTTATACATACCGCGAGGTATCCAATGTTTTGCTCGATCAGATCGGCTAGCTTGAAGAGCAGTCGTCCCCTTTGGCTGGCATCCATTTTCCTCCATGGCGAGTTGAGTTTGAACGCCGCTTTAGCCGCTGCTACGGCCTTGTCGACATCTGCCTGGAATAGCAATCAAAGTTCAATGTTCGATTCAGGCTGGAGTCGTTATAAGCATGCGAGGTTCACCTTCACACGACGTGGAATGATACATTTCTAAAAGTTGATTAACGCACGCAGTGGGTGTAATACATGTGTCAACTGTGCAGAAGGTTGTATAATACACTCATAAAATGCACAGAGTGTTGTATAATTAGTTACGCAAATTTGTATGCTACTCTCGCAAAGAAAATGCAGTAACACAATCGTAAAAATGCACGCAGTATTGTACATCGTACATTACATTCATAAACATGTTCCCAGCAATATATGATACACTTGTATCAAGCCATATTTCAGACGCTCGTTTAAGCAACGGACAACGTGCGGTTAAGAAACGAATTAAGGAAGCTGTAACAGGGGATATGCCCTACTTCCTGGGGCTATGAATTAATGCAAGTTAAGTACATCAAAAAGGTCAGTTGATGCGGTACACCAGATTATGTTGTATGCTTAACCCTTTCCCAAACGCCAAATTTTTGACTGTCCCAAATTCAAAGAGATTGCAGACGACATTTCAAAATTTGACGAAATTGGAAAATAATCTTCTGATTGGGTAGAAACATTCTGGGAAAAGAAGAAATTGCTCGTTATGAGGAATTTCTCCTTTTCCCACAATGTTTTCCAGAGTAGTCTGCAACAAAGTGGTTAAAAGTCGTTACTGTTTGGTAATGGGTTAATGTAACACTGGACTGGTATATCTTATTTTTCTGGAGACCGCCGTTGGCTAGTGCTTAAGAACAGAGAAAGTGTCATATTTTGCCCCTTTCAATTTAAATTCGAATCACGGTGTCGGTAGATTTGGATTTTCATCAAAGGTAGACTTCCGGGTAATTTACAAATTACTCCAGTTTTACCTGGTTTGAACAGCCCTAGAAAAACTTGGGGTAGTCATCCATCGACTATTAGCCACGTATGGCGATGTAACTGAAATTCCGTTTTCGCGGTGTAGGTCTACAATAGTTTGAAAATAGTCATTGTATAATTTTAACTTTTAGTGAGGGTAATTGCTAGATACAGAGGTACAAAAGCTTCCGGTGATGTCTCACGGTATGCACAAAGGTCACCTTAAGATCACAACGACGATAATTAATCACAACCTTATCGGGACTCGGCTCTTCTTCGTTTGACATTCCGCAGACCTAAAACTGTTTATTTACACTGAATGTGTGGTGTAATCAATGAGTTTTTCATCGTTGTCGTCAACATGTTGCAGTAAGATTGCCTATTCAGGTGTAATGAATGCATCTTGTTCCATGTTGATTTCACAGCAATCTTTAATATGTTTATCCTTAAATCCCAATGCTCACGATCTGCATATAACCATTGAATCGACGCTTTATTAATCAGAGAATGAAATCACCTCATCAAACTACGATTATATTCAATCTTGAATATATGGACCGCATCAGATATCAATTAAATTGTCATTTATATAAATCAAACTGTAATATTAATACGGATTTCAAGATAAATCTCCAATGGGAGATTTTCACATTAAGTGCTTAATGTACTTTCAATCTGTTTTAAATAAATTCTGTCAAACTATCTAATCAACCTAATTGCACAAAATTACCAAAATGGACTCACTGTCCACAAGGTCAACCCTACGAATGATAAACTAGTATGACTCTAGAAACATTTGCAGTGCATATCACCAGCTGACAGATGTGTGGCATACGCAGTAAAAATATGAACATGTGTGCGAAAACTTCTTATTTACGATTGCGAAACGAACCGTTGTCACGCTTACA
This sequence comes from Cerastoderma edule, assembly GCA_947846245.1. Lineage (NCBI taxonomy): Eukaryota > Metazoa > Mollusca > Bivalvia > Cardiida > Cardiidae > Cerastoderma > Cerastoderma edule. Next base: position 23,982,188 of record OX401412.1, on the reverse strand, counting down.
GCTCCATTTAAAACAAATACATGTTTACTTACGTACATACATGTACAGAGCGACCTAGCGTGACTGTGAAATTATGCATGTATATATGTAGATGTTTATAAATGGGGACTATGTTAGCAGTTAACTAGTCCAAAAATGTACAAATCAAAGCTTGCCAAAAGGAATCTTCTTTTGAAAGTCCTTACCAATATTACAATTCGGGGGATTGTGGCAAGGCCAAACTGAAGCTAACATAAGAAGTCGAAAACGCATATCCAATTCAGTTTCTTTATGATATTGTGTGTATAGACCAATGTGGTAAAATTATTAAATGCTCATTAGAAGCAATTTTGGGTTTTTTCTCACAGTAGCGTCTTAACTGTGGAACAGTTGTGTGAAATTGCAGGATGATGAAGTAAGGAGTTACGGTTATGCTTCCTTCGTACCTTGTCCCCTTCTTGCAGGTCGACGATCTTCTCACCGGTCGCCGGATTGATTGTCGGGAAAGTCCGGCCGGACTCGGAATTCACAAACTCATTGTTGATGAAGAGCTGGAAGAAAAAGGAATCAGGTCTTGGGGTGATTCGACAACTACGTGATAACAACTATATTGGTCTACTGCAGATGAATAGCAAAAATAATAAATGGAGGAAAAAATACACCCTGCGCAATCTACTTATCTACTAGAAAAAAAAGCGCCTTACCAAGGACGCTCTAGAATGATGTAATCAGATATTCTATTGCGCATCGAGCATGGGCTGTTAATCCTTTACCAAACGCCAAATGTTCGACTGTCCCAAATTGAAAGAGTTTGCAGACGACATTTCAAAAAGATGTGATGGAATTGAAAAATAATCTTCTGATAGGGCAGACAACATTGTACGAAAAGGAGAAATTGCTCGTTAAGAGCAAATTCTTCTTTTCCCACACTGTTTTCCAGAGTCGTCTGCAACAAAGTGGTCATATTTCGTAATTGTTTGGTTATGGGTTGAGTCTTACTCTTCCCGGCACTAACCACAACTCCACTGGGTAACGTTCATTTGAATGTGTGTGAAAAGGCCAACCAATATGAAATATAGAAACCACAAAGGTCAGAAAATGGTGCTTAGAAAAAAAGAAATGGCTAGCATCAGAAAATATGCCCTCGGCGCACAACATATATGTAATACACGTCGCCTTAGCCGCGTCAATTATCAAGTCAGCTAGCTGTTTGGTATGTGATTAGATACTTATGCGCAATTTGCAGAAATTTATCTATACCCTAGACGTAGATATGTGGCAGTAAAGTCCACCGTTGTAAATGTGCATACATAAGTTATAAACATAAACACTTTATAAAGGTCTCATGCTTTGAAAAAACACACACTGCCAAACCATAGGGACTATCATATTACACCTAGTCTATTATACTAATTTAGCATATTATAAGTTCGGTACTTGGGTACTTGGTAATTTCTTACAACTGTAAAAGGGTCAACACGTAAAACGGGAACACTTAATAGAAGATTATCTGTAACTCGAACCTTGCGTAATCTAAGAGAAGCATTAACAGTCTTTGCTAAGTTACATGTACATATATTTTAAATACTAAATATCTATTAACATGCACTTCATTTGTTTAATAACGACGTTCCTTTTTGGTTTTATTGGCGGAAACGTATATAGTTTATCACATAATAAGCCGATTACGAAATCATGGTGACAAATGGTAAAATTGCTCACGATGAGCAATTTTAGCATTTGGCACCATGATTTCTTCTTTAGACATCAAAGAAAATAGTATTGTTAATGCTATATGTATGCCGCCGATCATATAGAATTGTCTATCATTGCTGTCATTTTGTACCAATAATAAACCTGGCTTATACATGAGGAATCGAAGACAATATCTTTAATTTGGAGGAATAAACCCTGAGCCACCTAACTCGGATGATCCAAGCTGTAGCTGTGTAGAATGAAATATCTACGTCTGGATCATTCGGACTATTTGCCAACATTAATAAACAGCAGTTTGTGCAAGCGTTTTGTTCATTTGGTTCATGAGGTCTCTACATCCAGTCAACAATTGTTCTACTATATAACAATAACAGTCCCCAATTTACCCATTACCAAACAATAACGACATTTAACCACTTTGTTGAAGATGACTCTGGAAAACATTGGAGGAAAAGGAGAAATTGCTCGTGACGAGCAATTTCTCCTTTTCCCACAATGTTTTCTGCCCTAACAGAAGATGATTTTCCAGTTTCATCACATGTTGCGAGGTTATCTGCGAACTCTTTCAATTTGGGACAGTCGATTTGGTAAAAGGTTAACTGTTATCACGGTCAGGTCAAGACGGGTCTTACACAAACTGTGCGATAGTCCCAATCTAAACCATTCACACAGATAATTCTTTGTGACAAAACTACATGTATTTCTAAACTGCAGACGACAGAAATAGCAAGAAAAAAGGCAATGTCTCATTTTATAATCGATACTTCTTAATTTGTCTGCAGCAGACCTGGCAAACATGGATAAGTAATGAAATGTTTGGACATTAAAATCGATACAATCTCACTATTCCTTAGTTACCAAAATCCACAAGCTAACAGCCTGACCTATTACATCAGTTTATGTAACTTATCAAAATCGGGTCACTTGAAATCAATACAGTCTAGTCGACTCTTTGTACTACAAATTTTGAATTATGCATATGTGTAACTGGTCTAAATTGAAAGGAAAAGCAAACGACATTTGCAAAGAATGACACTGTAATTCAGTCCGTTTCGAACAATGTCTCCCTTTGTGGTATAATGTTCGGACTATCCTATTACAAGTGCGTCGAAATGGGTCAATATATCAAAGTAAAGGGGTAAGGTTTAATGACATACCGCCTATACGCTACCAGTGGAAGGACATATGAGATTAAGCATTTAAACACATTACCAAACAATAACAACATCTAACCACTTTGTTGCAGATGTCTCTGGAAAACACTGTGGGGAAAGGAGAAATTGCTCGTGACGAGCATTTTTCCCTTTTCCCTCTATGTTTTCTGCCCTATCAGAAGATTATTTTCCAATTCCGTAACATTTTGAAATGTCTTCTGCAAACCATTTCAATTTGGGACAGTCGAAAATTTGGTGTTTGGTTAAGGGTTTAACACATTCACCATTAGGCAACCTTTGACCAGTCCAAATTCAAAGCAACAACAAGACAGTAATAGTGTCTTACAGTTTAAGCTTTTGGGTAGAAATAATAGCAACAAAAGAAAAACTTGCTCATTGGAAGCAATCTATCGTCTTGTCTTCTAAAGCCTTTTTCAATAGATGCTTTAAGTGAGGTAAATGGGAGACACGTTAAAGAAACATTTTAGAATTTCCCGTTGAATGAGAATAGCTGAATATGGAAAGAAGTTTTGATGTGAAGAACTTCGAACCATTTTAATGACAATGCTTTGTTCTTTTCTATTGCAGCAAGGTTAAAGTGCGTATTGGTTTCGTAAAGGGTTTAAGCTAACTGTTCTCAATCCGCATTTGTGCTAATGTTCAACGATTTTACAGCAGACGGTTTGAGTCGGTTTTGAGATAGCTTTCTTAAATGATACATATGCACATAAGTATGAATACTAACATAATGTGGAGCATCAATATTGACAAGCTACTTCAACAAACTGAGAAAACAGACATTTTTTTATCAACAATTGAATACGTTCAGTATAGAACAATGCCCAACAGAACTGAAGAAGTTTTGCTTCCAACACACACATTTACTCTACACCAATGCGTAGGCTATTTATGCTACATATAGTCGCACATGAATTCGTTCCGTACAATACAAAAAAAAGGATCAATACATAACCGAATAAAACAAACTTACCTGCGTATATTTTATTTCTGGATTTCGGTTTGCAGGTGGAATACTCGTCATTTTGAGCACTTCTATTCAACTATCTATCTCGACACTGACTACAAGACAGAAAGGAGAGAATAGTCTGGGTGCACAGAGAGATAAACGAAGTGTTGCTATTTATAGCCGATAAAACCTGTCGGTGTTGACCCTTTACTTTCATTCAATGGTCGGAAAGAATGCCTATGCCGTGTTCAAAATGACAATTGATGGCCTTGTACTGATTTCGTAGCATTTTGGGTGTGCAATCGCATGCGATGACCTCTGCAAACATCGTGTGCGATTGCACGTCCGAAATACTGCGAAACCTTTACATGGGCTCTAATACAATGGATTATACGCTATCATCCGGGGCTTCCGGTTACCACTAATCGGATGATTTGATTAAGATAAAATTATTAGGTTAGATAAGGTCCAAACACCGTTTTCTCTCATTCCTTTAAGTTATTTTGAGATAACTGTTAGATTAATCGGAAACAGCATTGCCTGTCTATGAAAATGTGCCCTGGCCAATGACACATGACGGAAATAAGTAAATTGGCGGCTGGCCTGTGATATAACATGTTTGCTACTCTGCGTATCTTTCCTGTTTAAAATTAAGCACATATTTAAGGTTTTGAAAAGCAGACGACACAAATATCTATTTTTGAAAACTACCCAGCATTCTCGAGTGTTAAACACTTTCGCTTTCAATCGAAACCTCGTCGCAATGATGAAGTGTAACCATACATGGAAATAATGTCGGATAGACCTATACATATTTCAAACAGTGTGAGTCTGGGTTGACTTGTCAATTTAAAAATAAAAGCAGGTAGATTTGATGGAATACCAATAGAAAACAGACATTGTAAAATTTGCTCGTCAGGATTAGTTGAAAATGAATACCATTTTCTATTAGAATGTTCTAAGTACACTCAAATACGTAGAAAGCATCTTTGTAGCGGACTACGGGCTTATTCCAATAGTTTTATACAGTTTATGTCGTCGTCAAAAAGAAAGACTTTACTTAGCATTTGTAAATATCTTTCGGAGAGCTTTGCTATTCGTGATGAAACTTTAAACACTATTGCTGTTCCTTAACCACCGACTTTCTTAATTCTTAAAGTATCACCATTCTTGAAATTTCATTTTTTTTGTATATTGTCAATGTTTGTTGATCATCTTTTTCATTTTTTTTTTGTCTAAGCCATATTCTATGTTATTGTAAATGGCCATAGACAGATTTTGTCGATGAATGCCAATAAAGAATTGAATTGAGTTGAATTATAACACCACACTCACCACTATCCCAAAGTGTTTGTGAATGATGTTCATATCTCTTTTACAAACCCTTACCTATTCATACGACAAAAATCATAAAATGCACGTTCATAAAACGGTTTTCCACGACAGAAAACCCATTCATTTTATATAGCTTAATACAGTTAGTACTCAAAGTTTGTTTTGTGTGCATTCATTGACATAATGCAAGCTTTTGATTAAGTATGGAGGAACGGGGTGATAATACACGCAAGTATATGAAAGTCAACATTCTCTTAATGTTGGACAAAGCACCACTGTGCTAAAAGTAGGGATTTCTCAACATGAGAATTCTGCAATTTTATCACAGTTGTCTCTTAATTGTACTGTTGCGTGTGAATTAAAACAAGTAAACACTCATACATGTATACAAAAAGAGTAACGATGAAATCAATTAACAATCATGTAAAGAAGTTGGTAATCGATCTGGTAAAATGCGGTATCGTAAAGTAAGTTTGATAAGTCAAAACCCCCGAAGATCATTCGATAGAAATAAATGATAAACAGGAAGTTGTTCTTTGAAAAACATACTACCACACTTGTGTATTTTACTTTTTAAGAATTGTGCAATGTGCAAACTTGTAAAATCTTATTTCCCTGTTTCGAATTCGACAATTTGACATTAACTCATGAGCAAACTTCTGATATAATCATACATTAAGTGTTTGTATGAGATATTTATCTTTTAACCCTTTACCAAACGCCAAATTTTCGACCTAATTTGCAGACGACATTTCAAAATGTGAAAAAAATAGAAAAATAATCTTCTGATAGTGCTGAAAACGTTGTCGGAAAAGGCGAAATAGCTCGTTAAGAACAATAACTCCTTTTCCCACAATGTTTTCCAGGGTCATCTGCAACAAACTGGTCAAATGTCGTTATTGTTTGGTAATGGGTTAAAAGTTGTAATTGGCTCCTCATGGGTATCCCAGTCAAACATGTATCTCACTGACAGTACGTATAACATAACCTTGTTACATTCAATAGATCATGCTTAGCTTGCAAAGGTTGCATTGCCGTGAAAAGGTCAACTAGCCTATGGAATCTCTATGTTGATACTCCAAGCTCGAGTGAATTATTTCGGCATGCATTTCTTACCTGTATAGATCTATTGAAGTGAAAAAACCTTAAGAGCGTCGAAGATGTACGGGTTGATGTGTTGCAATTGAACTATTGTTGAATATTATATAAAGATCTAATCGAAGCTTCGTTTGATAAAGCAGGGTAGATTCTCTTGCTAAACTCAATATCTAAACAGATTCGGGAATCAAGCACATGTTAGTTGATAGAAAAAATCGAAACAGAATCGATTGAAAACATCGAAAGGAGAGGAGATAGCGTCTGCATCAAAAGCTGTCTATTAAACTAATTCATTGCAATTAGAGGAGACGGTCTTGAAAACAGTATATCATTTTGGTAAAGTTTATCCTTAGTCTTTGAATACAAGTACTGTATATATTGCTGTTAGTTTCTCTGCTTGTTTACCGACGAAGAAACCCAACACGTGTAGAATTGGTCGGCCCTAATCTGTTCTTATCTTAAACAAATATCGTTATCTTTGACGTGTTGCTATCTATCAGCGTTAAACCAAAATGACATATTTCTTTCAATAAACGTTGGAGGTTACGCCATTTGAATGTGTCTAGTTTAATTTAAAGTCACATTTATCAGATTTGGGCGACATTGGTGCAGGGGTAGAGCGTTGGGCTCTTGTGCCGAGGATCCCGGGTTCGAATCCCCGTTATGCGGGGTGAAAATTTCCGAGACTAACCAATAAAACCAGCGCGGCGCGATTACTGGTTTAGTATCCAGGAAGCAGTCATCGAGAGTGGCTTTTAAACAAGCTTTAAGCTTCCTTCACAATCGATGTAACAATATACAAGTATTACAAATACGGTGAATAATAATCTTACATCTGTTGTGAAATAATTTCTTGTAACTTAATCACTGTCGATTCTGCTTCCTGTATACCCAAACAGTACTTGCGCCCAATGTGGATTCATGAAACATCGCCAATTGGATTCCGCTACTTACTGGATTCAAACCCACTACCCTCTGTCCTGAAACTGACGCTCTACAGATGCACAAGAGGCATATTGTCTAATGTGGAAAGTATAATTCAAGAAGGAAAATAGCACGTGTGTAATCCAGACAAGATATAAATGTTTATCTTGAAAACTCGTTTTTCCATGGATTATAAGTTCAAATGTAGAAGTGAAGAATGTTTATGGATGTTTGTCGCTTCCCTAAAAAATGAGTTCGCAAAACTCTCTTTTTCTATTTCGACGAAAGCAACGAGTGACTGATTAAAGAAGAAGAAATTAGTATGGGCACACGACATGATAAATTGAGGGTAAAGGAACCAAAATTGAAAAAAAAAGTTTTTCAATGTTTTCTGAGAATCTATTTTATCTCAGTTTCGGTTGACATGCGTCTGGATTTAAATACATGTTTATTCACTGCATACACACTTTGAAAAATTATAAGCAATCTAGTTTTTCTTCCAGTGACTACTATTCATTTCTTACATTTATTATATAAAAATACAGCTTTTTAATGTATTTTAACCTTTTGCTTTTACATCTGTAAACAAATACCTTTATGACAATTCATATGAAATAATACGGTTAAAATAGTTCTCCTTTTACCAAAGATCTTACTGATGTTTTGTGTTACAGACTTCAGCCTTTCCTGTTGATAGTAAGGAACTAGCACATTTACGGTGTATAATAGAGAAAAGGTCAAGGTTTTCTTTTGCCAGTAATTTCACACTCAATACCTGTGACGACCTTTAACTGTTGTCAAAGGTCAGTAGGACCCTCGATGGCTTGATAAGGAACCCACCAATTGTCTTATGGACACTCAGCAGACTACAGTCGAAAATACATCATGATTTTACCACTACTCGCTTACTTCATTGCAAGTGTGCACTGGTATGTATAACTTTGTTATAAAAGTATGTTAATCATTTAACCCTTATAGTGCTGGAACCGACTTCAAGCTTATACAAGCAGGTCGGATCCATGCCAGCCGCCAATTAAATTGACGGCTTGTCTGTGATCTAACCTGTTTGCTACTCCGAATATCTTTCGTCATCAAACTTAAGCAGATATTTAATGTTTAGGAAATCAGACGACACAAAAATCTGTTTTTAGAAAATTACCCAGCATTCTAAGGGTAAAGGATAGATTCAATTCAAGAACGGATACAAGGCATGTGTTGTTGTTAGTTTTCCCTTCTTCGGAATTGGTATGAATTTATCGCTAATCCTTGTGAATGTTCTAGTAAGTGGAGGGAAATGGTCCAGGAGTAGGACGTCAGCCTCGGGGCACGAGAGGAATTGGTTCGAATCTTTTGAGTAGCAGAATTCATTTTGCGACTTTTTACCAATTTACATTCGGCGCGAGTACTGGTGACGGATCAAGGAAGCAAAATCGAGAAAAAATAATTTAATTTGTAAATTGAGTAAGTTTAAGTAAGTCAAACTAAAAGCTTTGCTTATTAAATGTGAGTATTGGTCTGCCTGTATGAATGTCAGATTAAACTTGACATTTAGCGTCCGTTTTTGGACTAAGGGTGCGTCAGCACCTTAGTCCATAGAATTTACATACCACTTTTTGAGGGACGGTACTTTATCGATACACAAACAGCAGTCTGACCCCAATTACTCATTAAACATTCGCTTTCACTGTGCGGACTAATACCTTCTTGGAACTAGGAATATAGTCCCGATTTACTCGCTTTGTTTTCCTTTATATTATTACAACTGTTGCCTCATGAGAAATCGTAAAATGTCCAGATTTTCGAAAAATAGACTATCGTTCAGTCTCTGTTCACAGATCTATACTTATAGTAATGGTGGTAAAAGGAGCAGCTGTTTGCTCGAGATGCCCAAAGAAATTCTAAAATGTATCCTCAATCATCTTGCTTTAAACGAACCTTAGTCCTTCAGCGCTATCAGCGCTTTGATTCAAATGGTTCTCATCAATCAAGTCGATAATAGTTTCTTTTCGCCTGTTTCAGTCAAGGAGGGCATTCTGGCGACGGACAAGGATACGATCTCCAGACATTGGCCAAGGGATCGTTCTCTCTGTTGGACGTATCACCAACCGACGGTACCTTATCAGAGAACGAGTGGGATGCGCTCCTGGTCATCTATAATGCTAACGGTATGATGACTACCTTTTATACAATGGGACCGACTCGGGTATTTTCGTGAGCTGTGAAATACACCTCGGATATAAGTGAAGTGTTACAATTTTTCGGGTAAATCGGCCCCTGCATATAACACATTTCCACAGGGTCCACATTAAGTAGTTCAATGTATATGGACGTGTTGGCCATCCTTTTAAATTATTTTTTATCGGTAACTCATGAGAAATGGCGAAATGATGAGTAATGGCATATAAAGTTGTGTCCTTAAACAAATTCAACGACTTTTTCGATTTCACATCTAAGATCTATTTTAAAACGAAAGTAAAATGACGTCATTCTCGCGGGAAACAATATGGCGTCATCCCTATTATTTCAGAGATGTTTTCATTGGATAAATCCGATGTGTTCAGATTGCCTTTTATATTGCCACTCAATGCAATATATGGATTGATAACAGGGTGCCGCATAATATTTTGGTGATCCGCCACTAGTTTAATAGATCGCTGAAATCACATGTCAGTTTTGACTCTCCGTTTTGTTTCCTCATTTTCGTTTTATATTATCATCTGTTTTAATTCACATAGGTAACATGACGAAGAGAATAGCAGGTTGACGTCTTGAATGATGAGAAATCATATCGGGCTAAACTTCGTGTTATAATTACCTGATTCGCCTTTGACCCTACGGATAATATTGCCACGCCTAGCCCGATAACATTTCCGATTCACGACACCAACCATCTATTATCTACGACGTCATGTTTACAACATTTTCTAATTATTTTTTCCTTTTTTCTCGTGATTTATTTACATTTCGTTTGTTTGAAAGAATATATAAAGGTAAAAGGATAAATAGAAAAGACGGTTGGTGTCTTTGAATGGGAAAAGTAATCGGGCTCGGCTTCGGATTATTATCCGTTTCGCCTTCGGCTCACCGGATAATATTCCTATGCCTTGCCCGATAACATTTCCGATTCAAGACACATCCATTTTCTCTTTGTACATCCAGCTTCTACACCGAGTTTTATATGGTTGACGTAAGGCACACATCTAATTCAACGATTTTGATCCAAAAAACAGACTTTTTCATAACTAAAACACTTTTACATTAAGGAGAAAAAGGTTGCAGAAAACAATTGATCAATCCGACATATGCAAGAAGAGTTCGGAAGCCGCACATGTTATACAACTCGCAGTGGCTGTTTTGATTTCTACGAAATGAATTTACATGTTTGAAACCTCTGGAAATCGTGATCAGAGTCAAAGACTTGGTTATTTATATATCCTATCCAAAGATAGTCACGTTAAACAGCGTCATTTAACTAATCCTTACGTCGTTATTGGTATGAAATGTTTAACATTGGTTAATTGTGTCAAAAACATAACAACATTACCAAATTCCCATTAGCCCTGGTAAATAGCATTGATGTCAATTAGAAAACTCATAGTCTTGAATAAATTTTCCCCAATCTCCTGCCAATGCAATAAGAATCGAGAGTGATTAATCTAAGTTGTAAGAACTTGTTTTACAATCGATATAAAATGAATTAGTTTAAACTAAGATATTATTAGACAAATGATAAAAGTATTTTATTCCCCCTATATGGACAGGTGATGCATGCGTCGATTTCATGGAATACCAAACCCACACTGGAATGCCGGAAACCATAGCAAAGCTGGTGTACAACTCACTAGACACGAATCGAGATGGCTGCCTCACTTCACCGGAAATGGCTGCCAAGTTCAAATCAGTCGACACGAACGGTACTAATTCAATCGGTTTTAGTTTAACCCATTACCAAACAATGACGACATGCAACCACTGTGCTGCACATCACTCTGGAAAACATTGTGGGAAAAGGAGAAATTGCTTGTAACAAGCAATTTCTCCTTTTTCCACAATGTTTTCTGCCCTATTAGGAGATTATTTTCCAATTATATCACATTTTGAAATGTCGTCTGCAAACTATTTCAATTTGGGAAAGTAAAAGATTTGGGGTTTGGTAAATGGTTAAACATATTCTATCTGTAATAAATACAAAAAAGGATTGGGACGAAAGTAAAATGCTTATAGTGTCCCTTTCCAATATTCTATTCGGTTTTGACACCACTTCAACAGTATATCAGTTATTTCCTAATGTCCTGATCATAACATAACACAATTTTTTCATAGCATAGGTCTCCAGTCCAAAATACTTACATTCACATCACACAATGCTCGTTTTCAAACCCCGTATCCTTTGTTGTAATGTGATTCGACTTTTGGCATCAGAACATGGCGTTTCTGAATAAAGTGTTCCATATAGGTAAACACATGGCTTTTTAATAGTTACATCATATTATTTAGCATTGGTTGATTTTATTGATGCATTAACTGCTATACAAATGTTTATAAATGACGACGTCATAACGAGATGTCTCTTTTTTTGTTTTCTAGAGAGCACAAATGTTAAACCACTCCTTTGTTACCCATAATTATGAATTGTATGTATGTTGGGCCAGAAGCCTTTAATACGAATAAACATGTTGTATTGTATTGTATCATAATTTTCAATTTAACAAGGAAAAAGTCTTTAACTAAAAAAAAACCCTAATGATTACACTGCTTGCAGAAAGCTCTACGCGACTGAAGATATAATATCAAAAATAGATTTTTGTGTCGCCTGCTTTCAAAAACATTGAATACCTGATTAATTTTATTGAGGAACGATGTCCAGAGCAGCAAACAGGTAAGATCACAGGCCGGCCGCCGATTTACTTGGCGACTGGCCTGTATCTAACCTGTTTGCATAAGCATGACGTCGGTTCTTGCACTGTAAGGGTTTAGACGTTTCACTTTGCATTTATATATATCACATATTTTTCCTCTGATCTTTTCAGCAAACGGGGTTATTAACCTGACGGAGTATGCTGACTATTATGGCGCTGTGTTTGCACAAATCAATCATGCACCCGTAGGATAATGTGACTTTCTTATAATACCAATTTCTGCCCAGGGTTCCCGTTCATTTAACCCTTTATAGTGCTGGAACCAACTTCGTGCTTATGCAAACAGGTTAGATCCAGGCCAGCCGCCAATTTACTTGGCGGATGGCCTGTGGTCTAACCTGTTTGCTACTCTGGGTTTTTTCCTCAATAAAGATAAGCAGATCTTTAAGGTTTTGGAAAGCAGACGAGACAAAAATCTATTTTTAGAAAATAACCCACCATTCTGTGACAAAAAGAAATGGGAAGATAACTGGATGTCTAGAATGAGTGAATGTGGATAAAAGGAACGAGAACCCTGGGTATTGTTTGATATGGTACATTGAATGTAATAAAACGTAACGTCGTATCACAAAGACTTTCTTCATTTGTTTAACCCTTTACCCAAACAATAACGACATTTGATCAATTAGTTGTAGAAACATTGTTGGAAACGGAGAAACTGTTCTTAGAAATAGTGGAAATAGCAGCAGTTTTGTTGGATGTGGTCTCCCTCTTTTTGCAAGGGTTTGCAAGCTCACTTTTTATCCTTCATGTTTGATAGGAATTGTCTCCGTTTCTGCAATAGATCGGGGATTGAAATTAAGAACAAGGTGAAACAATGTGATTGCCACAAGTTTAAAGAACGGTCTCGTGTGTACAACGTAACGTAAACGTAACAAACGTAATTTTCCAGAATTCTACACCATCAGTACTCTTTGAAAGATTCCTTTATAGCTAAATATATAAAGCCCACCTACAGGGCTGCAGTTCGTCATTAGATTTACACAATAAATCTTGGCTCCTTCTTCCTTTATAACAAGGGTCTATAAAAGCCATCTTCCCAATATGGAAATGTCTTTAAAATCATGCAGTTTTCCCAAAATTTCAAGGTCACATCAGCTTTTGGCTTTCCCAATTCAGCATTTTCTCAATACAATTTCCCAAAATCAACAGGCCTAGACCCCTTTCCAATTTAAAGCAAAGAAAGCCCCGTAAATAGAATGTGTTTTGATCGTAATAGTTCAGTCTTCTTGTTATACCCGACTCGCACCTAGCTGTTCTTTCTGTCACCAATACTCTGTTATTTTTGGTCGTGATGGTTTTATTCTAATTACAATAACAGGCGATAATTCCGGCGTATGGAAACAATTATAGTTAGAAACATTTGAGACAAAAGTAGAAACTGCTTTGTCAAGTGTGTAGATCTAGTTTTCTTTTATTTGAGAATTATTGTGTGAATGTGCATAAACAAAAAGAAGTGTTACCTACATGAATGGAACTGTAAAGAACATTTATACAAACATTATTGCGACCGAAGAATCCTATTAAAAATGAATTGATAGGCCTACCCTACTTCGTATTTTTCTCTATTAAACATGGTTTGTATCATGACTCACACGTTCAATCAAGCACAGATGCAACAATATACTTAAGACACAATTATAACAAAAGAAGAAACGATCCATTATATGGTCTATATATAGATAATATCTCCCCAATGTCTCAAATTGGGAATCCCCGAAATCAAGTGCTGTACCTTCATGTCATATTCTGTAACAGCATGCCTTTCTGTGGTTGTATGCGTCAGGTATCGCTTGACGTAGCATGGGGTCCGGTCCGTGCATAGTCAAATATATGCCCGTACTAGGTTCGGGGTAGGCCTTCACGCACGTGTCAGGACCCCGGGCTAGTACTAGTGCTAGAACAGGGTATAGGAGTACATACGCACGGGCCACCGAAAACAAGGCTAACGTTGACATAATGCATACACGACGACAGCAATTAAATTTCATAAATGTCGCCCATTTTCGGCTCGTGCTCATTACAAAGATGCGTTTGAATTAAATTGATAGTCTTAGGAAAGTGAATAATCCGTAATGTACGTCTTCTGCATGCGCAACATGTTGGGTGAGTATAGTTTAGGGGAGACAACTGTTATAGTCTTTGAAATCGCCAACTGTGGTCAAAAAAAGATAATTGACCCTTTCCCAAACAACAAGTTTTCGACTGTCCCAAATTGAAAGAGTTTGCAGACGACATTTCAAAATGTAATGAAATTGGAAAAGAACATTCTAGAAAACATAGTTGGAAAAGGAAAAATTGCTCGTTACGAGCAATTTCTCCATTTCCCACAATGTTTTCTAAAGCCATATGCAGCAAAGTGGTCAAGAGTCGTTATTGTTTGGGAAAGGGTTAAAGCATTTCTCGTATTGCCAAAAATAATCTGACACGGAAATATTGGTTGAAGAAAGCGCTCGCAGAATATATCGATTCTTAGTGTGTGTAATATCTATGAGATTGTCAAAAGACACGAGTCACCGATTCGTTTTCTCGTGACCGGCGAGATCTCGCCACCCGAAAATCCAATATGGTAGATGGTCTCGCACCTGTTACGGAGTACTTCCGGGTCGTAGTACCCAAAAGTAGTCCCATTTAGAAATTTTGAGTTTCAACTTCTGGTGCATAGTTTTGCTGGTAAGAGATGAGCTGGTAGAACACTGATGTGTTTCCTGTATAGATTATAGTCCTGCAATGCTCCCAAAGTTTGTTTTGATTGCTTATTGCAGGACTATTTGTTTGGGATGTATGAACACAAATGCCGGTACCTCGGCTAGATTTGACAGCTAGTGCACTGATTTTCGGACGGTACTAATACACTTTGCTCCGTAGAAAAAAAATGAGACGATTGAGGTGTCCATTTTATTACAGTTTCTGAGAGTTGAATGGACAAACTTGATGTTCCTGTATATAGCTAAGCGTAAAAAACACTATTCTTCATTCAGCAGAGTCTTGAAAATAGCTGATTTAACATTGGAGTCAATGGGAATTCAATATCTCAAAAGTAACAGGTGTATGACCTAATCCATGGCAGTCGCATGTCCGTGGAGTCTTTATTTTGACGTCAATAACTGAGAAATCTTCATCAAACTATGAATGAAATCAGCAGATAGCATTTTAAACATGGATGTACCTTTCCTCGGGACAAGGTATGTGTCCAAATGGTTTTAATTGAGAATGTAGGATTTTCCTTGTTAAATCGGCTTGTGTATGAGTTTCCGGACAACATCCATTTCTGTTATACCCATTACAATGCATTTCTGAGCGATTTTATTTGTGTTTGAACAAAAAACCTGATGTCATCAATGAGCTAAAACAGTAATTTCTTCCTAGAAAGTGATTTTCTGTCAAAATTGCTTTATTTTTTAAGTACAGAATAAATAGTATTGTGCAATGGTGAGTAATAACAATTGTCAACTGAGAGGATCATGTGATGCCACTGACTTTCATCCAGCAAATACTGATCTAAGATGCACATCTATGTCATTTCCTTCCCTTTATTAGCTCATATTGTCTGATCTCAGACTAGACTCTCTGCTTTTGAGTGATTTTCCTGTTGTAGCTGAGGCGGAATGTGTCGCTCAAGATTAGCTGTGATTGGATACTTGTCGCTCTAGATCTTTCGACAAGAGCTAAGGCTTTTAAGCGATACTTTTTCTTAACCGAAACAGCATTTTACAGTTTTAAATGTATGTGTTACACTAAAACAATAATTGTAAACTGACCAAGAGAGCTATTCTAAGGTATTTCAAGTGTAACGGGTTAAGCCGGCTGGTTTGGTGCAAGAAACCAATCACACGAGTCATGTCAAACTTTTCGAAATCAATTCGATGGACAAATCGGTCTTTCACAAAACCACCAATAGTATATACCGCTATCATGTTCCCCATATCATAATCATCATCATCTCATTATCATTGATTATTATTACTATTATTATTATTGTTATTATTATCATCATTATTATTATAATCATCATTATTATTGTTGTTGTTGTTATCTTATCATATCCATTGCATGTTGAATGGTGACGGTGAGTTCTATTCATAGGTTACGGTAGTATCAAGCAAGCTGTTTTTACTATCAAATGGAAACATTGGTGGAAAAAAGAAATCAATGATTAATAATGAGCAATTATTTCTTTTTCCGTGCCATTTTCTAAATATCATGTCTGTCGATGAAGCCTGAATATCGAATGGTCTTCTCGATGGCTGTGTTTCAGAAAAATCATTGTAGATATTGTTTATCTGTCTTTGAATAGGTATAAACTCTTTATATCAACCATTTCAATATAGAATTGCATGTAACAATCTGTTTTTCCAAAGATATTCCTTGATAAAGCTATAACATATTTCAAGATCCTAATGTAGGCATGAAAATCAGTCATTTGCTTTGTAAAATGAAAATGTTAACAGTCCAAGGTTCAGATTTGGACAAATTTGACTAAAAAAAGGCTTTGGAATGGCTGCTTTTCCTATAATGTTCTTAAAAATATTTTCTTTTTATACTATAAAGGTTTTTAAGTCAATTTTCCAATTGTTTAGTTATTTTTAGCTATTGAAATCACATTTCTAACCCCATAAATAACACATAATGTGTACAAAGCTATGTCGCACACATTTTCCCGTACTTTTTGGAAAAGCCCAGATATACCCCTTAGATTGCCCCCAAATCATTAAAATTTCTGTCCTTGTAATTGGAAATTTATTAATGAGTCTTAAACAACATAATTATAGCATTTCCTACTAGATTTGATGAAATAATGAAGAAGTAAGCCTTCATTTCAACGAAAATAGCCTTTGTTTTACCAAAGATATTGCTAAGAAGGCTACTTTTCTTGGAATGTTCCCAGTTCAAACCTTATAAAACTCTTATCAAAGTATGAAACAATCTTTAAGGAACAAAAACCTTTTTGTTTCAGTCAAATTGATCCATTAGTTTTTGAATAATTAGTATTTATCTCTCTTTGGTGACTCTTGGCTCTTTGACATAGTCTTGTATGCAAATGTAGTCGATTAGGGTGGGTGTATGGATTCCTCATTTGTTCCATTTTTATCGCTTTCCTGTCAGGTTTTTCGCATTATATTTTGTCGCAAGTCCCCAATCCTTGGAAAAATAAGACCGAAAACCATGTTAGCAATAAAATGCATTTGTATTAGGTCTCGCACCTGTTACGGAGTACTTCCGGGTCGTAGTACCCAAAAGTAGTCCCATTTAGAAATTTTGAGTTTCAACTTCTGGTGCATAGTTTTGCTGGTAAGAGATGAGCTGGTAGAACACTGATGTGTTTCCTGTATAGATTATAGTCCTGCAATGCTCCCAAAGTTTGTTTTGATTGCTTATTGCAGGACTATTTGTTTGGGATGTATGAACACAAATGCCGGTACCTCGGCTAGATTTGACAGCTAGTGCACTGATTTTCGGACGGTACTAATACACTTTGCTCCGTAGAAAAAAAATGAGACGATTGAGGTGTCCATTTTATTACAGTTTCTGAGAGTTGAATGGACAAACTTGATGTTCCTGTATATAGCTAAGCGTAAAAAACACTATTCTTCATTCAGCAGAGTCTTGAAAATAGCTGATTTAACATTGGAGTCAATGGGAATTCAATATCTCAAAAGTAACAGGTGTATGACCAGATGTCATTTGACATTTGGCAATATTTAATGTTTATTTGAATCAAAATGTTGCAACAGTTGATTTTAAAGTGTGAATAATGAACAGACATCAAGTGCTCACCGGTGCCTGTAATTTCGGGGATAAATGTCACGCAGTTGGAAGCGTAGAGGGCATACATTTCACGGTAAATATGCAGAATAATTAGTTATCCACAAATATTTATTTACTCGGATGACAGCCCGAGTCAACATCATAACCGTTCGATAATTTATTTGTAATACAGCTCAATAATTAGTACCTTTATTCATTGATTGGAAAGTGGATGAGTTTTATTTATTGATCAAAGAATTATCGACCATGGAAAAACGTTAATTAGTAACCAGAATAACTGAATTGGTCTTCTGAAGTTAGCTAATCAGAGTGGTTTTTTTTTATCTGACCCTTTGAGAGGCTATTGTTTATCTAAATCAACTTGAGATATTCAAACTTAAAAACGACATATGAATGTATTCACAGTCGTATGTCTTCATTCATATTTGAAATAGAAAGTATGACATTTGAGTTCAAATGAATGTGTGATGTAATTATCTCCAGAATTTGGTTATGTGTAAGCAAACAGTCCTGTCTCAAATGTTTAAGACAGCTGAACAGCAATAGAGTGTCTGCCTCTGTCCACAAGGATCATAGGTTATATTTTATTCAGTACAACTTAAGCAGAACTTATTTGACGTACACGGAAAATATTGAAAACATTTTGCATTGGGCAATAGGTCCAGTCACATCAAACATCAAACGATTCATTTAAATGGTGGACAATTGGGACGAAATTTTCAGATTTTTGAAACCTTCTTTAAAAGTTGTCTTGAATTATTTTTCCATTATTGAACAGGTCAAATGTTAGTAACAATATTTGTCAATTATCATTATAGGAAAAGAGACAATCAAATTTCACATTTTGGTGAAGGAGAAATTAAAGTCAAGATAGTAAATCATATCTGATTCCTGTGATTCAGGTGTTTTGATATGAGTGTGACTGTTTACCTTATCATAGATACAACAATTTTAAAGACAATTGTTGAAAATGACAACTAAAACATTATAACAAGAGGCATAGCACACCATTACACTAGTGACTATAACCCTTTTTAAGGGTTTCTCAACATTTTTTCTTTCCACTTAATCAAAAAACCTGCATGAATTGCTGATGAAACAAGCTCCCTGGTATACCATCTATAGGAAAATCTTATGTTCAATTTAATTGCAATACAAACAATAAAGACATGATTGTGAAAATCCTTACGTAAAAATATTCTCTAAACTGGCATTTGATTTATTTTTTTGTAACCTTTCCTAAAGTCAAAACAGATAAATTGAAAGGTTGATTGCTTCATGATTTTTTTGTTATACAGAAGTTCTGCTTTTGTTCAAGTTTCTTCACAGCGCTTTGCATTTAATACAAAAAGGCATACAAACTGCTGCTTTACAATAATTAAATTTCATTCAAATCATGCAGTTTTGCCAGATCCTAAAGTTAAACCAGCATTTGGATTTTACAAGTTAGCATGTTTTCCACTTTCCACTTCGATTCATCCCATTATCAACATGCTAAGGCCACATCCCAATAAAAAGTAAGAAAAGATACTGCATTTGAAGAACTGGTTTTTTTTATAGTTGTTTGATGTCATTGTCCTAAATTGACATGAAGTATCCTGCTGTTTACCAATAAGCTGGTTTTTCTATTTTCATTTTAACTTTCGCTTTAACAAGAAATATTGTTCTCATTCAATCAATTGATTACTTTGTTAACTGTTTAAACACGTTTCAATTGAGGGTAAAAATAGTGCATGCTGTCAATTTAATATATGAATCCAGCTGTCTTAACGACTTCTTTACCAAGGCAGCGCTCAGGACCAGTAACTTGTACAATCCATGGGTCCTACACAACTTCAACTTGACCTTAAGAAGTCGTGTTGTCAATTCTTTAACCCTTGCTCGTAACGAGCAATTTTTCCTTTTCCCACAATGTTTTCTGACCTATCAGAGGATTTTTTCCCAATTTCATCACATTTTGAAATGTCGTCTGCAAACTCTTTCAATTTAGGACAGTCAAAAATTTGTTGTTTGGGAAAGGGTTAATATAAGATTATGATCATAAATTTCCTCATGGGAGATAAAGAAAATAAGTAATAATATAATTCCTTTTAAAATCCATCGACAAATCGATAGAAATGTTCAATTTCATATGAACTTTCCTCAACTTTTCCATGATCACAAGGACCACCCATACTATGAAGTTACTGGGCCTACAGGCAAAACAGGTGGTTAAGGACTTAAGGACTTGAATGAATATGTAATCCTGGAATCTTGGAAATAGCCCTTCACTCCATGATGATTTGTTTTGTAAAACATCTTGACCTATAAATAGAGAAAAGATTACCATCTTCTGTAGGTGTATGCAGCAGGATGTGATATTGTTATCCTCGCAAGTGACTTCCAGCGGGTCCAGATTATACCAGGCGTGACACACGGCAATGTCAAGGTCAGCTGCATTGATGCCTCTACAGACTCTGGGAAGGTATGTGTACATTTGAATTATTTGTATAAATTGCCACTTTCCGCAATCTCTGTTGTAACAAAGTTCTCTGAATCATAACTGGTTTTTCCTTTGTTTTCTCTGGTTTGTTTTGCAATTTCTGACATGTAAATCGCGAAACACTCCATGATTTATCTCGATTTTTAGGCCAACCGGACAAAAACTGTTGCTACTTGCTGAAACTGCTTCCAACTGGCCCTATGATAGGCGTTATCAGATGAAAATAATCAAGAAGGAAAAATAAGTAATGAGGAAGATATACCTACTTGAAAACCAAAAACAAGGTTTAGGCGGCTATTTTTTCTTAAATCTGACCACATTATTTCCAAGATTGGATTATAAATCCTATTAATTGAATTACATGGGTAACTAAACTAGTAAAATGAATATGTGAAAAGATAACGTTTGACTTTTGTAGGGGTCTAGATAACAGCTAGAAAGCCTTGAACTGAAAGATGGCCAAGGATCTTTCACCACAATACAAAATGAAGAATTGTCTTTAGAGAATGCTGATTGTCCAAGACATCAATGCAGAAACAAAAGCTCTGTATTTCATTCTTAAATTGAATGTTTTGGGAACTCATCAATACTGTCTTGTTGAAATATTTTACCCACTACATAGTTTTTTTGGTAAAAAATGTGATAGGTCTTCACATGCCAATATTTAGGTTCGAGGGCATATACGTTAATTGACAGTAGTTAAATTGTTTTGAAACCATTGGCCTTTGATTCCTATGCTCATGTATGATATTTGATAAAAACAATTATTTTGAAAACATATTTTGCCTTTTAATTGACATATTCTAGGATAAACTTTTGATGAAGATGTCTTTTAATTGTTAAAAAAAATCAGATGATGAAAAGTTATCATAATTATATCAATCTTTTTCAAAGTATCTGAATATATTTTTTATTTACCCATTGTTATTGTATCTGGTATTATAAAATTGTTTGACCTTTTAGTGAGTTTTCCTTCCTCTTTCTTACAGATTGTTGCCTCTTACCTAAGAAAGGTGTACATCTTCGAACCAGCCCCTCTGGTTCAACATACAAGTGCTCATGTAAGTATGCTTTATACCCACAGCTATTATCATCATTCTGTCTTAATTACATTTTCTAGACAAGGGCTAAGCCTGTCTGTTGAGATCGAATCACATGTCCCCTCACTGCAAGGTCTGAAATCTGTTGTCATAATTTTGTTGATGGTGCAGGGTTCAGTCCTCACCAGTGGCACTGGGATTTTTCATGGAAGTGTCCTTGGGCAAGACATTGCAGAGCCCTCCCTCGTACTGGTGAAATCCAAAAAAGATGTGAACTCGATGCTGTAAAATGCTTTTTTTTGACACAGCCTTAAACACCATATAAACAAACAAATCCTCCATCTATAAAGAATCTAGCATCACAATATAACTTTAATACTCTTGATCTCATGCAAAACCCTAATAGAAATAAACAAACATAAATCATTACTACATAGGCTGTTTATTAATGAGGTTTTTTTCGACAAGGGTTAGACCTGCCTATCTGTTGGGAGGAAAGATTTCTATTCAATGTCTACAAATCTTTTTGAGTCATTTGTTATTTTCTAACCTCAAGGCTAAATATTTGAGCGTCACAAGATAATCACAAGAGAGTTTACATTAACTTTCCTGGTTATGAAGAGTTGAACTTTTGGACAAACCTTACTTTAGTCAGATGTTTAACAGTATGTGGGTTCCATTTCATTATTATGTATCCCAGAACAAACATTGTTTTTGTCCTCTCTTTTTCAAATTATTGCACTACTAAAAGTGTCTTTTCTATCTGTCCATGGAAAATGGCTTCAGCTTAACCTCTTCAACACAACCTCTTTCTATCATTTATAGAGACTATCCCTTGGTATCAAGTATGTGTTCTTTGAGAAACAAATGTTTAAAAAGGTGATTTATACCATCATTTTCACTTTATTATATGAGCATTTTCACTTTGATTATTTCAAAAGTGCTGAAAGTCTACATTTTCATAAAGCAATATTGTGAAAGAAGCATTTGTAATAAAACCATACCAATAGGTTACAGAAGGGTTTGGGAAACATATCCAAAATTTAGTTTTATATAACCCTTTAGATCTGTATTGTCATTTTATTCTTAGAAGACATTTTATTTTAAAAAGATCAACATTTCAATATTTGAGATTGTCATTTGTTACTAAAACACAACACATATATAACTTGAGAGTTCATTGCAAGACTATTTTAGCTCCTTCAGTTTTGTGAAGGAGTTACTGTAGTGTTGCTATGAACCATTGAATAATGACCTGTCTGGTTCTCTGTATAATGCAATGTTTATTTTGTCCTTTCAGAAACTAGATTACCACTGGTACCAAACAGCTGTTTTTGAAGCAGATTGTATAGTACATTGTCTAGCATGGAACTTAGAAGGTAGGTCTTGGCTGTTGTATTCATGTAACATAGAAATTATCATAATTGATGTAAATATTTTTCCATCTATACTGAGTCAAGGCATCACAATGTAACTAAGATACGGTTGATACAATATAAAGTTTGACAAACTCAACTATCTCATTAACCGGTCCAAATTAGAATAAGGCGTCCCATCTAAATGTGTGTGGCTCAAGCATTATTGTTATTGACATTTGATAAAGTTGTTGTTCATTATTCATTTCATATGATCACTGAATAATTTTTATACATGAATTGGTCATTAGCTTTGAGTTATGATTCGGCAGTCTTATAGTAAGAAAAAGACATCATAGGTCTTGATAGGAACTCTTGCTGTCATGATAAAACTGAAAAATTGTTGAAAACTTTTTAAAACTTCAACTCTACTTAAGACACTTTTTCTCATTTAAATAAGTTTCCACTCCCTGATGCCAATTATTGTTGATGACAAGTACTCTCAAAAATCATTTGTGCAAAAGATGAAAATGTTTGTATATGGGGAGTTTTTCCCTTTTCTGGATGTTTCTATGTTTGTTTTTGCAAATTCTGCAGTAAATTGGCTGTGAATATATAAGTGCCTAATAGGGTTGTATGTATGGTTAGCTGTTTAATCTATTCCCCCCATATAAAAATTTATGAACTGTCCATATGGAAAGCAACAGAAGATGACAATTATAAAGCTAGATAAGGGGGTTTAGGGTCTATTACACACAAAAAATTAAAAAAACAAAGTAAACAGTCCTTTTTTGTTGGTACTCAATAGAATCGTGTTATTCAGATGATTCCAATCTGTACCAACAATAAAGGGTTTAAGAAAGGAATAAAAAAGTTAGCTGAAGGATAATGCCTCTTATCAGGACTTTTGCTGGTATGAACAAACACATTTCATTTGTTCTATAAGGTAGAAACAGTTAGGATAAAAAGATAAAATGCTTATCAGTTACAATTCATCTTTTTGTCACAATGGTTTCTCAACTCTTCTAGCTGTAAGGGTTCAGTGCAAGATTATAGTAGATGATTCATGTTTGTGAAGCACTTACATATAGTGTAACATTGAATGGGGTCCTGTGTGGCTAAGTGAGGGGGACTTAGAACTCTTGAGTCCCTGGTTCGACTCCCATCCGAAACCTCTGGTTTTGTTGGAGTGATCTTTGGCAATCCATTTCAGAGTCCTAGCCTAGTACTGGTCTTTCCAGAAAAGCCATTACATAACTTGAAAATTGTTGATATGGTGTTAAACACCATACTTGCATTGAACCGTTGACTGCAGATGTGGCAAAGTGAATGACTATGGAGTAAAGGGTTTAGGTATTGGTCCTTGTCTATATAAACCATGGAGGTAGTGAGCTGTAGGAGTAAAGGGTTTAGGTATTGACCCTTGTCTATATAAACCATGGAGGTATTGAGCTGTAGGAGTAAAGGGTTTAGGTATTGATCCTTGTCTATATAAACCATGGAGGTAGTGAGCTGTAGTCAGATTTACTATGGAGTAAAGGGTTTAGGTATTGATCCTTGTCTATATAAACCATGGAGGTAGTGAGCTGTAGTCAGATTTACTATGGAGTAAAGGGTTTAGGTATTGATCCTTGTCTATATAAACCATGGAGGTAGTGAGCTGTAGGAGTAAAGGGTTTAGGTATTGACCCTTGTCTATATAAACCATGGAGGTAGTGAGCTGTAGGAGTAAAGGGTTTAGGTATTGATCCTTATCTATATAAACCATGGAGGTAGTGAGCTGTAGTCAGATTTACTATGGAGTAAAGGGTTTAGGTATTGATCCTTGTCTATATAAACCATGGAGGTAGTGAGCTGTAGTCAGATTTACTATGGAGTAAAGGGTTTAGGTATTGATCCTTGTCTATATAAACTATGGAGGTAGTGAGCTGTAGTCAGATTTACTATGGAGTAAAGGGTTTAGGTATTGACCCTTGTCTATATAAACCATGGAGGTAGTGAGCTGTAGTCAGATTTACTATGGAGTAAAGGGTTTAGGTATTGATCCTTGTCTATATAAACCATGGAGGTAGTGAGCTGTAGTCAGATTTACTATGGAGTAAAGGGTTTAGGTATTGATCCTTGTCTATATAAACCATGGAGCTAGTGAGCTGTAGTCAGATTTACTATGGAGTAAAGGGTTTAGGTATTGATCCTTGTCTATATAAACCATGGAGGTAGTGAGCTGTAGTCAGATTTAATGACATCATCAATTGTCTATAAGAGTACTTCTTTCTCCTTAACCAGTTTCCTCATGATTATTTGATTTTGGTGCCCGGAAAAAAATCCCAAGCGGAAAATATCCCCTTCCACCAATTTTGCCAGTTCAGAAAATAATCCCTTCGTCGATTTGCCTGTGTGGAAAAAAAGCCTCTTTTTTGAATTTTTCTTTGAGGCTTTTTGCCAAGAATTTTGAATATTATGACAATCATGTCTTAGTTGAAAAACATTTTCAGACAGCAGTTTTCTAAAATGAATAAGCATTCTGATGTTGCATAGAAACCATTCCAGATAAAGATATCTAATCTGGGTTTAAAGCTGCTTGTTTACAGATGGGAGGAATTTGGGAAGTTAGAATTTTTCTTTATTAACTGTACCAAAGCTGTACTGTTGTATAAGCACTGAAAGATAGCAATTGGAAGCAGAATAAGTTTGTGTTGAAACTTTTAGAGCTTGTATGTAGTGAATTAATATGTTTTCAGATCTAAAAGCATTGCAATTGTTTTGATATTTTTCTCATAATCATATAGACTGTACATACTTAGATATACTGGCCCTTCCTAAATTAGTTATGTTTTCATTAACTCCTTTTGATTGTCTATCACGCTACAAATCAAAACTGTTTTGCATCAACATCATCCTATTTTGCATTTCACTTTTTTCATCTGTGAACAAGCAACTCTTAGAAGATGATGCTTGCAAATGGCAATGACTCCATTTTTCACAATGGTTACTATGTGCTTTTACATAGACACAGTTTAATCTTTACTTGATGATTGCTTTTTTATTTTCTTTCCAATTGTTTTTTTGTCCACTGAACACATTTAAGAATGAATAAAGGGTAAACTTTTCCATCATAGAGTAAATTTAGGGAATTATCTACCCAATATCAAATCAACCATTGTCATTTATATATATGTGTATATATAATATTCATTGATTGTTGTTGTCTATTTTTCGTATTATTGTTGGAAGGTCTCAATATCACAAATAGGGAAAAAGGTTAAGGTTCTGTTAGTTTTATAATACTTTTGTCATGTCTACTGATTCAAAAATATTGATTATTTATTAGGATTGCAGTACCTCTTAAAATAGCTGGTACCTGAGTAGTTTTCCCCATCACAAAATATTGATAGTCTCTTTTTAACATTTTGTGTACAGGGTATTCCTTACTATGAATTATTCAGACTGGCCCAAATTGACAACTTCATCAAAGACCATGATGTTGGTTCAATTCAAAACTATAATAAGGCTTTCACAAATGTGAAGCACTTGCTATAGTATTGCACCAAACCTTCTTGCGACTAAGTATGATAAATGAGTTTTCTTTGAAGTATTTACTTGAAACCATTGTGTTATACAGGGAGAAATTGTCTTACATCCAGCTATTTTTTATGTTGGTTTGAATTTCTAAGGTGACCCAAAGTGAACGTTTATGATGAAGCATGTTATACATGTATAAAGATTGCACCAGATGAAAGGGGCTTTGATAAGTGATGTTTATCGATGTTTTTGGTTAGAACTGGATATAAAAAGTATCCCTTTATGACAAAGGTGTCTAAAGTCCTCTTCCACTTGCATGTGTTTAGCCATTGAGAAAAAGAAGTCAACAAAACATGTTGGTATTGGCCTTATACAAAATATATGAACTTTTGATATGGACGACTCACAATATCTCATATTGCTCCACAAATGCATTCAAGAATTTCCTAATTGGTTTAATGTAATTAATTCCTGATATTGGAAAACTGGTCTTTGGGAACAAGAGGGTAAAGAAATATGTTTGGCCTTTCTACCCTGACTTGTATGGAGGTCATACAGAAAGGGAATTATAACATACACTTTTTCTCTTGAAGTATAGCTTTAACAACTTTAATAGCAGCAGAAGATTAATATATGAAACCAGTTACTGTATTATGTGATAAATAGAATTTTGCATTTTATCACAATGATTTCCACCCATGATTTCCATATTATGGATTATCAATACTTCATACTATTGATGCCATGATTGCTAGGTGATTTTAGATTTCATTTTTTACCAGCCACAAAATCTCATGTTGGAGTATGTTAAAGACCACTTTTCTTGTGGGCAGCATTATGAATATTCTGCTATGGTTGATGGAAAAGTAAAGATTTATCGAGCATAGGCAATATGAGATGTATCGGTGTCTCACAATCAATATAAGTGTTGCTGTTATGAATGAAATTCTCACTGCGTGGGAGCCATGAATCTGGGTCTCTTTCATTGGTGGAGGCAGATCCCAATCACTTAACTCATTACCAAACAATAATGACATATGACCAGTTTGTTGCAAAAACTCTGGAAAACATTGTTGGAAAAAGAGAAATTGCTCGGAATTAGCAATTTCTCCTTTTCCCACTATGTCTTCTGCCCTATCAGAAGATTGATTTTCAATTTCATCACATTTCGAAATGTCGTCTGCAAACTCTTTCAATTTGGGACAGTAAAAAATTTGGCATATGGTAAAGGATTAACCCATTACTTTTTAAATCCTCACTTTGACGCATCTGGTACAGAGGTCTATAGGAACTATTGTGACAAAAAGACAAATTGCTCCTAATGTACATTTTTTTCTTTTGTTTCAAGTGTTTTTTACTCAGTGCCACAAAGAAAATTAATATTCTTTATGATAATGGTTAGGGACCACAGTGGCAAAAGCTCCTTTGGTGAAATGTATCCTTTTGTCACATTTTTTTTCTAAATTTTTTCCGGGGCTGATACTGTTTGATAAGGTGTTATTGAGAAAGGGTGTTAATTCTTTTACTGTAGGAGTATAAAGGGAGTCATTATTAGGTGGGGGGGGAGTATTTTTTTTTTTATTATTTTTCAAATTGTAAGGTGTGATACAAACTTTAGAGATTTCACTACTACACAGTGTTCAGATGAAACGAACAATATCAGAAACAGAACTCCCCCCTAAATGGATCATATATAATGTTTATGATGCAGAATGCCTTTAACAAGTACAACTTGCACCCAACCCCCTCTCAAAAAATAAATAAGAAGAGATGATAGTTGGGTGTCTTAAACTGTTTGCAAATCCTCAAATGTTCAGAATTATATTTTAATTTTAATCATTCAGTTCTCATCTGTAAGTATTTTCATCTGGGTCCACAGTAGCTGTTGTTATTCAAAATTGAACTGTTCAATCATTCTGCCTGTCCGACTTATTCAAACTAAATGCATCATCTGAGGACAATGTTATTGTATGAAAAAATATAATTTCACTATTGTGAGGAAAAGAGGAGTTTAACTTACTCATCACAGGCAATTTTGCCTTTTGTTTCAGTGGTTCTTTTAAACCCTTTCACAGTATCATTCATGAGTTATAAGCTTTGTGATAATTGGGTAGAAAACATTATTTAGGGGCCTCCGTGGCCTAGTGGTTAGAGTACAGCACTTGAAATCACATGGCCCCTCTCCGCGTGGGTTCAAATTCTGAGAAGGATATGGATTTTCATGAGAGGCAGTCTCCCGACTGGCTTACGGAATGCTGATGGTTCTACCCGACTAAACCAGCCGTTGTGGGCAGTTGAGTAAGGGGTCTTCCTCCATCATTAAGAGTCGGGCATCGCTACATAACTGAAATAATGTTGATGTGATGTAAAACCCATATAAAAAACAAACATTATTTCTAAAGGTGAAACTGACTTCCTTCATCTTCTCTTGGAAGTATTAACACTTACAAATTATAGGGATCCTGCATGGCCCAGTGGTAAAGGTGGCGGACTCAGAACTCAGGGTTGCCTGGTTCAAGCCCCACTGACACCTCTGGTTTTGTGGGAATGACCTTTGGCTAGTCACTTCAGAGCCCCAGCCTAGTACTGGTGGATCCAAGAAATCTGTTACAGAACTGAAGATTGTTAATACAGCGTTTAACACCATTTAAACAGACAAATAATGTTCATGTCGGGAAGTGGGGAAGCAGTCGGCATATTGCAAAGAAAAGATTGTGCATGATAGGCCTCTTCAAAAGATATTCAATTTTAGAGAAGAAATTCCAAAAGTGCTGATAGGAACACTTACTACTAAGATTGCAATGAAATGCTGTTAGAAATGACTTTAAACACCAATTTTATCTATTCACTCAACTGTCTATTTGTAGGTACCAAACTGTTGACGGGTGGAGAAGTTATACAGATGTGGGCTGTGTCCCAGGAAGTTCCAATGGAGGATGGAAGCCAGAAAAGTGTCAAGTTTTCCCTGGGCCATAGTGACTTTGGCGAGGACAAAGGTTATGCCATACAGCCCGAACATCTCCTTAACAGTATATGGGAGACCATATGGAAATGCAAGTAAGGGCGCTAGTTTAGTGTTACCGATCTGTTTGGTAATTGTGCCATACCCCTGTGTGCAATCAACCCATATCCTGATGAGAGATTTATTCTTCCACTGGTCCAAATTCAAAGCAATTAAAGTCTGACAACTTGAGATTGTACAAAATGATAATCAACAATCTTGGCAAAATTAGAATAAATAAAGCTTCATAGACTTCTCCCTTTCAAAATTGTATTTCTACCCTACTATTGAAGGTTGTAATTTCCCTCTCAATTATAAATTAATCTCCACATTTGGTGTTAGTACCAGTTATGTGTCAAGGAAGCACACTCAACAGTGATTAATGAAGCTGTACCAAAATGTTATACAATGGATGGATGTAAAATATCTATGTTTAAACTAAAATCATTTCCCTTTTCCAATCCAATCAATTTGAGAACACGAAAAGATGAGTTGTGTAGTAAATAGTTATACCTGCTCACTGCAATATGTGAAGGATTCTTGTTATTAATTCATAAATGGTTCCCATGACAATGATCTGATGTGCACAACCTTGACATTTATGATAAATTATTGAAAGAGCCTTTAGCATTAACCAAGGGATTGCAGGTGTGATGATGGAACCACATGTGTCTGATATCCGCCAAGTGTTGTAACTAAATTCGTCCCTGTAGAGCATTAAAAAAATCCCCATTATTTCTCAATATTGTCATTGATTTGTTGTATTAAACCATTCCTTTATCTAGGAATCAATGCAAGACTATAGTAAGTGCTTCACGTTAGTGAAGCACTTACCATAGTCTTGCATGGAACCCTTTGCCTGTGGGAATCTCGACACTGATCACAATTGAAATAAATAGCAGGTGACCATTAAAAAAATATGAGATGAGAAACACATTTTCCAGTGATATGAGATAGAAACTATTATATTATATCTTGTTATATTTTGTTCTATATGATATTATGATATTCTGGTCCTGTAAAATCTGATTTAACGTGTAGCCTTTGTTGCCTTGTGGTAGTGGTACAGAACTTATTTTCATTTAAGAAGTTGTTTCCCTGATGACTTGTTGAATGCGGAAGGATCTATTTAATTAAACCAGCCAGCCTATATAAGCAGTTAAACTCAAGATTCTTCCACCATTAATGATGCAAGATCATCACTCTGAAATCTTTTGATTTGATGTAAAGCCATTAAACAAATCTCATTTGAGGAAATGGTTTAAACTATTTATATTGTTTCAGGCCAGCTAGCGCTGTTCATCATCTGCAGTTCTCCCCTGACAGTCTCCTGTTTGCCTCTGTTGGAGCTGTAAGTAAAGCTAAATACAATAAACAATAAGCTTCTGATTCATTGGAATTAATTTATTGATATGCATTTTACACCACATAATCCCTTAAGAGTCAATCCTTCACTTTGCTGCATGTACTATAGAAATGTTTAGAAAACACTGTTACAAAAATGGAAATTGTTCTTAATAATCAACTCAATGGTTTTTACTCAATGTCATTTGAACATGTTACAATTTACTATAAGTGTCATGGTTGATATGGATTGTATAAGTGCATGTATAACACACTTCCATACCATGCATGTGTAAAATATGTTTGAAATTCATGGTGTTGAAGTTTTTTTTCTTTTGAGGAGGTGAATTATAGCAGCCTTGTCAGTTTCTTTTCAAACTGAATTGTATTCCACTTATTCAGTTATGGCATAACAGTAAACAAAATTTTATTCAATTCCAGAATGACAGGTTGGTGAAAATATGGTATGAAGACAGAAAGAGTAAGTGAATTTAAAGAAAAACTAGATTTTTCATCATCATAACAACTTAAATGTAGTTAAGCAAGTATGTGGCACATGGGTGTCTGGCTGACCACCATGATATTATGAACAACTATTTTAGTTTTAAACTCGTTAATTTTATATTGATTGTGACTAAAATTAGAAGTTTATTAAAATTCACTCTTGATAACTGCTCCTTGATACTAAACCTCTACTTCCACCGATTTTTGGGTAAGTCCCGGCAATTACCACCTTGCCTAACAGGGAATAATCCAAAGATCCTCGGTATAAAAGGCAGACGCTCTACCACGGCACCAATGTCCCCCACTGTTGAAATCAACAAAATGACTGAATGGTTGTGGTGTCTATTTATATCCTTGTGTCTATCATCTACACTTATGTGTAAGCTATCTCACCTTCATTTTTGTTCTAGAAATGTTTCACCATTCCCTCCAGGTCTTGATTGGCCATGTCATTAAGTTGAAGGATCATGGGTTCAAACCCCATGAAGAGCACCAGGACTTTTTGTCGGAGTGTCATTTGAAATGTTACACCACTCCCTCCAGGTCCTGATTGGCCATGTCATTAAGTTGTAGAATCCTGGTTCATCCCTCATGAAGAGCACCAGGACTTTTTGTCGGAGTGTCATTTGAAATGTTACACCACTCCCTCCAGGTCCTGATTGGCCATGTCATTAAGTTGTAGAATCCTGGTTCATCCCTCATGAAGAGCACCAGGACTTTTTGTC
Organism: Cerastoderma edule; assembly: GCA_947846245.1. Taxonomy (NCBI): domain Eukaryota; kingdom Metazoa; phylum Mollusca; class Bivalvia; order Cardiida; family Cardiidae; genus Cerastoderma; species Cerastoderma edule. The sequence goes on along the minus strand of OX401412.1, from coordinate 23,950,354 downwards.
GGAGTGTCATTTGCAGAGCATTGCCTAGTACTGGTAAAACCAAGAAAATCTGTAAAATAATTGCAATTCTGTTGACCCAGCATTTAACCCCCTTATAAACAGACAAAACAACTACCCCCTTTGAGATGACTTAAACCTGAGTCTTAATCTATGGACTTTAATCTATCTAACATTAATAAGAGGGGAAGTCATCATCCCATTGCTGTCATCATTTCTACAAAATGAGAAAAGAGACCTCTCAAAACAATCACATCCGTTCAGTGAAAAACAATGTTGATTAGTAAATGGTTGTGTTAACCATTCATAAACATTTCTATCCTTTATAACAATTAGTAGGCCATTCCATTTGCGTATATGTTCTACAAATCTCACACATGTTACCTGCTACAGATTTCTTGAAAGCTTAACCCTTAAATTGCTGGAACCAACTTCATGCTTATGCAAATAGTTTAGATCCAGGCCAGCCATCAATCAAGTTGGCGGCTGGCCTGTGATCTAACCTCTTTGCTAACCTGACTACCGGTATCTTTCTTCATCAAAATTAAGCGTATATTTAAGGTTATGGAAAGCAGACGACACAAAAATATGTTCTAAGAAAATTATCTAGCATTCTAAGGGTTTAACAAGTGACTTTGTTTCCATTTCAGTCCAGTTGCCTCTCTCCCATGCTGACAGCATTGTGAGCCCCAAGAAGGAAGATCTTCACTTTTCATTTGTGTATATCTCACATCCTCGTGCTGTGACAGGATTTTCATGGAGAAGGACAAGCAAATACATGCCAAGGTGAAGAAAGTCATTTGTTGTCCTGGTATTCACTAGTGCCAATATTTATCTTTCAAAGCATTGGCTATTATCTTCTCTTTTTTAATTCAACTGAAGCAGATGACTCTATGTTCATTACAAAATAAGTCATAACGCATGTTCTGACCAATTCACCTTGTATTAGTTAAGGGTGTTCAACAGAGTCCTATAAATACTTTTTTTGGAATCCAAAACTGTTAGAGAAATCCTATTTATACCCTTATCTGTGTTTCTTTGGCCCATCTCACAAGGATTCATAACTATCTTTATGTTTACAAATTTGTAAAAAAGTGTATCAAGCTTCAAGTGATCTCAGGTTGTGCAACACTTTGGACGAACTTTGCAAAGGCGTCCAAAAATAAATTATAGACATTAGCAAACTTAGAGAGCAATTTATACATCTGATAACCATTTCATACGTCTTATCCTGAAAATGCTATATTTCAGGGGTTCTGTGGCCAATATGATTATCACCTCCTGTAAAGACAATGTCTGTCGTATCTGGTCCGAGACCATACTACCTGATGATGGGCTGGTAGACTTGGAGCAGTTTGACCCCAACGCATCCTTCGACCCAAAATTCCACACACACAGGCATAAAAAACGGTTCATGCAGCGACTTAAGACCATCAGGTATGATGAGTTATATGGGCCACGTCACGCGAAAAGGGACACTCGGACATATAAAGAAAGAGCTGACTCAGCTCTATCTAAGCGCTATTATTCCAGCATCTAGTCAAGAAAGTTATCATTTGTATTTATTTAAAGGTAGAACTTGATGTCCTCTAAGATGGCAAACAGTGTAACCCCAGACCAGCCGCCACGTCAGTGACGTGGCGGCTGGTCTAGGGCTACACTGTTTGCTATGTCCGAGTGCCCCTTTTCGCATGACGTGGCCCAATTATGTAAATTTTGATGTTTATGTGTGTGTTTTTATCACTAAAAGCTTTAATCCCCTCCCAGTAATAGCAACTTTTACCTAAAAAGATTGTACTGTGTACCAATTTTTATTTGTCTAAATCTTTCTTTTCTCTCAGCCGGTATGCCATGTCTCACTCTGATCACCCTCTGGTCATATATATTATTTAGTTGATCATCACAGATTATTCAGCCCCTCTCCGCGTGGGTTCAAATCCTGAGAGGGATATGGATTTTCATGAGAGGTAGTCTCCCGACTGACTTGCGGAATGCCGATGGTTCTACCCGCCTTGACCAGCCCTTATGGGCAGTTGAGTGTGGGGTCTTCCTCCATCATTAAGAGTCGGGCATTTCTACATAACTGAAATAATGTTGATGTGATGTAAAACCCATATTAAAAAAAAAGTTATTCTCTTATGACAAATAGAAGGTTCAGTGCAAGACTATAGTAAGTGCTTCATAAACATAAAGCACTTACTATAGTATTGCGCTGAACCCTCAAAATAGACATCTTCAGTTAACCTGGTCTCCTGAGTTTATGACAAATGAATGTTCTAAGAAATCTAAGAGGTTTGTCTTTTTCCCCCCTGAAAAGTAAATGAATTAAAGTGAATGACAGTGTCATTTAATCAAATAATCTACACTTATTAATGTCATTAAAGCATTGCCGCCATGTGCCTCTTTCTGTCTGTTGTATCGTCCATCTGTGATTAACCAAATGTTTAAGGAATTGCATAACCTACTTTGAATATGAATTCTTGGGATTAAATTGGCATGTAAAATAACCTTTTCACTTATGAATTACACTTTTGCATTTCACTTGCAACCAACTCTTTTACATTGATGAATATCGACATACAAAACACCCCTTTTGATAGGTGTCCTTACATTATTTTTTGTGTGAATTTGTTTTCAAGATGAAGAAACTTGACCAGCAGCAAAAAAAAAAAAGTTTGTGTTATCAAAAAGTAGATTCGGTTGAAAATTATCAAGCCAACCACATTATTCTTAAATGTATAGAAAATCTATAGAAACAGTGTATGTTCTAAAATGTACTTATTGAAAGAAGAAAAACTATAAAAAAAACATTGCATGTATGCTGCAAGTGTAAAAGGGTTGGTTTTATAGAAGGCCCCAGGAAAGGTCTTTCATTATATTTTGCCTTGTGTTGTTGTTATCAGTAACATCTTGTATGAAAGCTAACCACCTATATACTTAATTGAATAGAAATGCAAAGTTTTAAATATCTAGGTTTACTAGGTAAATTCATGTGACAGAATAAATTGCTCAGATAGAGAATTTTTCTTTCATCCCAATGGTTTTAATTTGATTTATTTGTATCAATTTCATAAGCTTATCATGTTTTTCCTGCTTTCCATAAGAATCATTTAACCCATTACCAAACAATAATGACATTTTACCACTTTGTTGCAGACAACTCTGGAAAAGACATTTCCCACAATGTTTTCTACTCTATCAAAAGATTACTTTCCAATATCATCTCATTTTGAAATGTTGTTTGCAAACTCTCTCAATTTGGAACAATAGAAAATTTGGCATTTTGTAAAGGGTTAACATTACTCTTTTCGGACACAGGACAACATATGGATTGGCTTCCCTTGTTTAATTCCCTCACACAAGTTGATGTGTAGTTTAGGGTGGTGGTGTTTGATTGTTAATTGTAATGTTCTATTACTAGGTTACACTTGCACCAGTTTGAAAGGTGAGCAACCGTAGGGTCTCAATTTGTAAAGCATCTGTTGTTTATGTTGTGTTGATATAGATACTGTTGTTGACAGACTTAACACAGTCTTTACTCAGAGTTATGCTTTTTGAGAGGTTTACTGTCCTGTCACACCATCAAATTATACAAACTTCTCACAGTGATTTCCCTTTATGGAATTGATCACTGCAACCACAATTGTCACATGACCCCTTACTTAGAATAAAAAAATTGCATTTAAAGATGGCATGGAAACGCTAAATAACATCCATTTGTGCTTTATTTATAATGAAAGTGAAAGATTTACTGGTCTAAAATCATGACAATATGGCATTATTACTTGATTTACTACGATATCCAGTAAAAGCTTGGGGGACAAAAAGCCTTTAAATTTCATCCAAATCTTGATGAAATCTTGTGGTGGCAGTGATCAATGCAGCATAGCAAAGGGACATCACTGTGGGAAGTTTTCAAAGGCTAAATTGCTAACTAAGCATGGAACTATATTAAATTCTTAACAGAAGTAAAGGATCAAAGTTGCCTTGCATTTAGCTTTCAAAATGTGTGAACAAAGTCTGAGGATTTACAACACATAATGCAGATTCTGTCAAATTGTTGCTCATGTTACATGCTTCAACACAATTTTGACACACTGCACCAATTATGAAAAAGCCTTATCCTATATTTACAGCATGAAAACATAGTTTTCATAAATTACTACACAAATAAGTCTTGATCATTGATTTGAATAAATGGGTCCCGCATGACCATGAGGTGGCTGACTTGGAATCAGTTGGTCCCAGCCCCACTGACACCTTTGGTCTTATGCGAGTGTCCTTTGGCAAAACAAGGCATTTAACACCATACAATTGATAATCATATGATACATGGATAATGATGTTAATATTATCATTAAGTGAGTTGTTTTTAAGTGTCATTGTTGTTTGCTTTTGTTGTTGTTGTTAGACAGACTCCTTTTCCTCATTACTTATTTAGCCAGTAACAGGTAATAAGCCCTTCTTTCATTCAAAACTGACCCTCATGATTTATCTGCTCAATTTGCCCATATATATACCTATCGATTTGGATTTTCATGAAAGGAAGTTTCCTGGCTGACCTACTGTTTGCTAATGGTTCTATATTGCTTGGCCTTGTATATATGAGCAGCTGTAGGCCAGATATGATTGGTTTTAGCTTTTGTGAAATGCAAATGTACTTTCTCGTATTTCCTTTTCTGAAAGAGCAATTTCTTGTTTGTCATAGTGTTGTATTCTTTTAACTCTCTATTTCAAATATTTTCATGGGTATCTTTAAAAAGGAAATTATTTAAGGGTATCAATTTGAATATCTTTTTTTTTATTGATACAGTTATCTTACTTTTAGATATAATTTCTTATTGAATATTGACAGCAAGATCAAATGGCTTTGAATTAATAAGATGGTATTGTTAACCAGTATAAGAAAAACTCATTCACAGCTGCAAAGGATTGAAATATGAGCAAATATTCCTTGTTACAATTCATCATATGTGTCCTTTTGAAAATTTCTTCTTCATTCATTTTTTTTAATTGATGCTGTGGTTTTTTTGTTTTTTTTTGTTTTTTTTTCGATAAATTTATATAGATTCCTTATTCTAGCATGAAGAACAAATGCGTGGAAGTTAAAAGTCTTTGTTTAAGTGATGATGTGTTTTCATATTGGTTCATAAATAAGTTGAAAAAGTATAAGTTATGAATTTTCATTAACCACCCCTTTTTAGTTGACAATAGTTATGCTTCCTTAAAATAATTCTATGATATGTATTATATTCCCATACAAAACAGAACTTTCCACGTGTCTAAATCATTACGGTTAGTAGTCTTCAGCAATCTGCCAGTTATATATTACATAAAAATATGCTTGAAATGTTGGGAGCCATATGTGACCAGCATTATAAGGGAGTGTGATTTAATGAGGCTGCACTACTACTATAGCGCACAGTGTAATGCTAGTTAAAAATAAAATCTCACAGCAAAGAGAAAATTCACTGCTATTGATTTATTTCTCTTCTGTTTACAGTGCTTTCAACCTCTCTTCTTGAATGTTTGCTTTTTTACCAAGGGACATCACTTTGGGAAGTTTTCAAGGGCTAAATTGCTAACCAAGCATGGAACTATATTAAATTCTTAACAGAAGTAAAGGATCAAAGTTGCCTTGCATTAAGCTTTCAAAATGTGTGAACAAAGTCTGAGGATTTACAACACATAATGCAGATTCTGTCAAATTGTTACTCATGTTACATGCTTCAATACAATTTTGACACACTGCACCAATTATGAAAAAGCCTTATCTTATATTTACAGCATGAAAACATATAGTTTTCATAAATTACTACACAAATAAGTCTTGATCATTGATTTGAATAAATGGGTCCCGCATGACCATGAGGTGGCTGACTTGGAATCAGTGGGTCCCAGCCCCACTGACACCTTTAGTCTTATGCGAGTGTCCTTTGGCAAAACAAGGCATTTAACACCATACAATTGATAATTATATGATACATGTACATGGATAATGATGTTAATATTATCATTATGTGAGTTGTTTTTAAGTGTCATTGTTGTTTGCTGTTGTTGTTGTTGTTAGACAGACTCCTTTTCCTCATTACTTATTTAGCTAGTAACAGGTAATAAGCCCTTCTTTCATTCAAAACTGACCCTCATGATTTATCTGCTCAATTTGCCAAAATATATACCTATTGATTTGGATTTTCATGAAAGGAAGTTTCCTGGCTGACCTACGGTTTGCTAATGGGTCTATATTGCTTGGCCTAATATATATGAGCAGCTGTAGGCCAGATATGATTGGTTTTAGCTTTTGTGAAATGCAAATGTACTTTCTCGTATTTCCTTTTCTGAAAGAGCAATTTCTTGTTTGTCATAGTGTTGTATTCTTTTAACTCTCTATTTCAAATATTTTCATGGGTATCTTTAAAAAGGAAATTATTTAAGGGTATCAATTTGAATATCTTGTCTTTTTAATGATACAGTTATCTTACTTTTAGATATAATTTCTTATTGAATATTGACATCAAGATCTAATGGCTTGGAATTAATAAGATGGTATTGTTAACCAGTATAAGAAAAACTCATTCACAGCCGCCAAGGATTGAAATATGAGCAAATATTCCTTCTTACAATTCATCATATGTCCTTTTGAAAATTTCTTCTTCATTCATTGTTTTTAATTGATGCTATGGGTTTTGGGGGTTTTTTTTCGATAAATTTATATAGATTCCTTATTCTAGGATGAAGAACAAATGCGTGGAAGTTAAAAGTCTTTGTTTAAGTGATGATGTGTCTTCATATTGGTTCATAAATAAGTTGAAAAAGTATAAGTTATTAATTTTCATTAAACACCCCTTTTTAGTTGACAATAGTTATGCTTCCTTAAAATCATTCTATGATATGTATTATATTTCAAAATAGAACTTTCCACATGTCTAAATCATTACGGTTAGTAGCCTTCAGCAATCTGTCAGTTATATATTACATGAATATATGCTTGAAATGTTGGGAGCCATATGTGACCAGCATTATAAGGGAGTGTGATTTAATGAGGCTGCAGTACTACTATAACACACAGTGTAATGCTTGTTAGAAATAAAATCTCACAGCAAAGAGAAAATTCACTGCTATTGATTGATTTATTTCTCTTCTGCTTACAATGCTTTCAACCTCTCTTTCCTGAATGTTTGCTTTTTTACAAAGACTCAGGTTTTTTTTTGTGTTGCTAGCATTTTCAATAGCCTTGACTGAAGAGAAATTTGATAATGAAAGATTGCTAATTAAAATAGTTTAAAATGGATTTTGCCAACTTTTAAAATAGATTTATAGATCAATTAAGTTGAAAGCAAGGCTACTAATTGTCCTTAAATTGGCTATTATAAGTAAATTGTGCTTGTTAGTACTTATTTTCAAGATATTGTCTACTAAGAGAGAGGGAGCCTCAAAGGATTTGTGCAAGACTATTGCTTTTACTTTGCATTACAGGACATAGCTACTTCAGCCTTGCAAACAATTCTCAAAGTCTACTGTATGCTATTAGGGATGGATCATTCCTTCATTTGTGACTTTTTGACTTATCAAAATCGATAGCAAAAGCAGACGCCCAATTTAAAAGTATGTTTACCCATTACCAAACAATAACCACGTTTGACCAGTTTGGTGCAGATGACTCTGGAAAACATTGTGGGAAAAGGGGAAATTTCTCTTAATGGGCAATTTGTCATTTTCCTACAATGTTTTCTGCCCTATCGGAAGATTATTCTTCAATTTCATCACAATTTAGAATGCCATCTGCAAACTTTCAATTTGGGACAGTTAAATTGGTGTTTGGTAAAGGGTTAAATATTCTTTCTTTCAATATCAGGTATATACCATTGTGACAAAAGATTGTTTTATGCTTTTGAAGCAATTTCTACTTTTGTCACAATGGTTTTTAAAGTATGGAGTAAAGGAGTGACACCAGACAAGAGATAAACTTTATTATCAAAATTTATGTTTTTACAGCAAGTTAACAGAAGCTCATTGGAGATCGCAGGCAGCTGAACATTCCTCAATGTATTTATACGTTATTTATAAAAGGATTGGCTGTTGCTCATATTGTATGCTTGGGATTAACTCCATGGTTTGTTTGTAGCGTATATGTATATCCAATTAAAAGTAAATTATGGGGGTTTGCAGACATTAATTTGAATTTCATTGAAGTTCATTGGAAGAGATATCTCTGTAAGCACAAAATTTAATGATATTGTTTAAACCCATTACCAAACAATAACCATGTTGACCAGTTTGTTGCAGACAACTCTGGAAAACATTGTGGGAAAAGGAGAATTTGCTGTTAACAATCAATTTCTCCTATTCCCACAATGTTTTCTGCTCAGAAGATTATTTTTCAAATTCATCACATTTTTAAATGTCGTCTGCAAACTTTCAATTTGGGACGGTCGAAAATTTGGCGTTTGGTAAAAGGAGGTTAAAAGAAAGAAAATGCTCATATGAGAAATTTTCCTATTTCAAAAATAAATATCGAAAGTCATGAACAGCAACCTAGGCATTGCTCTGTTATATAACATGATTGTACTCTATTCAATTTCTATTAGCTGATCCTGTAAAGTTGCCTGGTTAAAAAATTCCAACCAAAAAGTTATTCATCAGTTTGATGTATTTGTTTCAAATTAATAGTTTTCATCAAAGTTAATCCCAAACTTTCTCACTCAAACATTTTGAGATTTTTGGTGGTGTCAATACTAATATATGCCTTTGAAATTTAGATAATAAGATGGTCTGCAACTTTCTGGAATATGTGTGGGATCAAATAAGGTCCTAAGGGCAGAAACTTTGTGTATGCTTTATCCCTGTCTCATACCTTATCCAGATGTACTGTATATCCAATGCAGGAGTCATTTCAAACCACTGGGAAAAGGTATAAACTGCTCCTAACGAGCAATTCATCCTTTTGTGATATTAAATTCTATGCCATTTTTATTTTGCAAGCAGCACCATACTCGAGAGTTACAAGCTTTTTTGCTCTTGTACATCCAGGTTATCTAGGGATTTGGTTTGGTTAAACTTTTACCAAACACCAAATTTTTGACTGTCCTCAATTTAAAGAGTTTGCAGACGACATTTCAAAATGTAAAGAAATTGGAAAGTTATCTTCTGATAAAACAGAAAACATTGTGGGAAAAGGAGAAATTGCTCGTTTAGAGCAATTTCTCCTTATTCCAAAATGTTTTTCAGAGTCCTTTGCAACAAACTGGTCACATGTCATTGTTTGGTGATGGTTTAAACTGATAAAGAGAAAACAGTTTGCATTTCGGGAATGCTTATGTATGCTTTTATAGGACATTTCAGGTTGTGGAAAGAATATATGTAATCAAGATATCATTTAGATACAAGCAGAACTGTTTCTTCACACTTCTATCATGAAAGGTTTATGGTTTACAGATATGTTTTAAATAGACAGCTTTTTGATGTCACAGAGAGACTATCCTTATGTATAAGAGCTGCTTGTTCACAGATGTGAGGAAATTTGGGTGTTGTAACTTAATTTCGGAAACAACTGTACTGTTGTATGATACACACTGAAGAAAAGCCAATGGAAGCAAAATTGGTTTGTTTTAAAGTTTTTAGAGCCTAAATAGAGTCTGATATCAAAAACCATTGCAGCAGTTTTGAGGTCTTATGCATATAGACTATATCGAGGATTCAATGCAATACTATAGTAAGTGCTTCATGATTATGAAGCACTTACTATAGTCTTGCATTGAACCCTCGATATATATTAAGATATATTGACGCTTCCTGATTTGTATATGCTTTTTATCACTAAATGTAAATCAAACAATAATACAAGCACTTTATTGTTTCAATAAGATTTTTTTTGGCATTTCAAATTTTCAAATCTGTGAAAAAGCAACTTTAATTGGTATTTTCTTTTAACTTCAGTCAATGCTCAATTTATGAATATCTTGGTGCATTTCATGATACCCCTGTCATTGAGGAGTGAACTTGGAGTGGCATGGAGCTTTCATAGCCCCTTGGTCAGTCTTTTTCTCCTGATAAATGAATAGTCAGCAGTCACAGATTAATATCTTTACTTCTCTGCACAAAGTTTGTTATAAAAAAACTTTGTAATACAAAACTTGTAATTTAACCCATTACCCATTAAGAGATAATGTAACCTTCCAAAATTGAAGGTAGAAGAAGACAATGGATAAATAAGGAAAATAACATGTTCTGTGTCATGTTGAGAACTTACCAATCATACAAAAAGAGACTTAGTCGTAAAATAGGATTTCTCCTTTTTCACAACAGGTTTGTAGAACCGTCTACTGCATGTGCTTTTAAGTGTGTAGGTATGAAGTATTGGTAAAAAGAAATAGGAAAAAAAGACATCTGTATTGTCCTGACATTTATATGATAAGTACAAACAATACTTACAGAAGTATGCTTGTGGGAAATAGCAAGGGAAAGGAATGTTGTATATTAGACTGAATTATTTTATATTCATAGACTGTTTTTTTGCATGAAAATTTGTACAATTAAGAATCTAGCTTATTAATTGAAGAAAAGAAAGGAGCAATGATATAAACCATGCAATTTGTTCTTTTTATCGAAGTTCTTTCTACCTCATACCACAAAATGAATGGGTTTCCATTTTGTGTGCGTTTTTTGTTTGTTGTTTGATCATATGAAAATAAAAAGTGTAGGAAGGTTTGGTTGAATAAAGTTTACCTTAGGCAGAATTTGCATGACATAAAGCAAGATCTGCTTCTGTTACAATATATTTTTTTAACCTTGAGCTGTGAAAAGAAATTCAAATGAGTGTGAAGTTGTGAAGGTGATGAATACCTTGCCATTAGATAGAATCCCCCCCCAGAACATTTCATGATTTAGGGATTAACAAAAAGAAAAAATTGATGGTTAATTTAAGAGTATAGTAAGTCCTTTTCTTTTCTTCTAATTTTATCCATAGTTTTGCAAATAATCCTCGTATTTGGTCCTTCGATCGTTCACCATGAGCATAAGAATAATTAAATTTTTGGATTGATAGATTTCCTAGAGGTTGAATGTGACAATATTTCTGTGAAGACCATCATCGTTGCGCACTTCCCATATAATATTTTACACTTGGGACCAATAATTGCTATAGATTTGTTGGCGTACTTTTGTTCTTTTTTCCCCTCCCACTTAATCAGAGATGGGAAAGTTAACCCAATACTGCATTGATATTTCTTTCGATAACACAGCAAATGATGACTTAAGGAGGAATCTTTTTGACAAAAAAAGGACATTGTTTGATACAAGCAATTAGTCTTTTTGTCACAATGGTATTAAACTCTTTATAACAAAGATGTTATATTTTCTCAAACTGTATAAATGTCCAGTACCTTGTTGTTTTATTTACTTTAGTGCATTCTTCAAATCCTACAAAGGGAATGGGTGAGAATAAATAACCTCACTTTACAGAATCTGTTGCAGATGTATTTAGAAAACACTGTGACTAGAGGATGAATTGCTCATGATGAGCAATTCATCCATGTGTCCCAATTATTTTTAATCCATTTCCTAAGAAAACACGTATTTTTGTCCTCCATTGTTTTGATGTAATCAGTTACTTCCAAGTTGACCAGTCTCAAATTCCCATATAGGGGAATGGGTTGAAATGCCTTATGCAGGACTTTTTGTTTTAATGAAGTAATTCATCAAATATTTTAACTGATGATGTGGCATGTAGAAAATGTTAATTTGCTGATAATCTCATTTTCAACCATGTCAAAACAATATGCTTAATAATCTGTTTGTTTCAGACATGCTATTCACAAGAGAAAGAAACATTCCAAGTTTGGAATGGACACACTCATGAGTATGCCCAACATGTCAAACATCATGAGTGTTCATGATTTCCACAAGTTTTCCATACACCAGAATGGTGTGGTGCCCTCCCTGCACTTTCATCTGGCTGCCAGCGTAAACCCAGAAACAGGTGATATATCATTATATGTATTGAGGAGAAATTGTTTCTACAAAAGTAGAAAATGCATTATTTGCTAACAATTTATTTTACTGCTAAGAAAGTTGGAAAAAATCCAGTACATGTTTGTATTGGAGTCATTTTCTCTGCTTGTCTGTTTATTAGATTGTCAAGTGAAGTTGTTAATTAGTTAGTGGATTGAACTTCTTCCACATTTCAGGGGTGACTTTGTATATGTCAACACTAAGATGTAATAAATATGTGAACTTTGCTGTAATTTGTACAGAGGCAATTTGAGTCTCAAAGTGAAGACAGGATATTCAAAAGAAATGTTTGATATTATTTTGGAAGGGCATTAGTTCTTGGTTTTGGTTAACCTTTTCTTTACAATACCTTACTTTGACACATTTGTTGGAGACGACACTTTGTCACAACTGTCTATTCCCAACAACATATAGAAAAAGTTGGCTTTACTTTTTTTTTTATCACAAAGCTTTCAGACAAAAAAGTTAAAGATGTCTGATTAGATATTTTTATTATATTCAATCTAACTATTTCAGATATTCCCCTCCTCCCTGTAGTAGGGCACCGGTCAGGACTGGAGTACAATTTCCAACTTCACTGGTTAAACAATAAGGAGCTACAGTTTACCATGGAATCCGAGAAGATACTTCAGGAAATGCACAAGTACGGTGTTTATGACGAACAGCACGATACCAATGAGAATCAGACAGACAGCCAGTCTGATTTCGACAGCGATCAGTTTGTAGATCATGTCGACGCGGTGCATGAGAATGGTGAGATTTTACACTTTTTGTTTGGTTCCAAGGCTTTAAAATTCTTTGTCAAAGGCATATTCAAATTAATTCTCTTAATTATAATATTGCACCTTATGCAAACTATTTCATAAACCATTAAGAATTAGATACAAATTGCTTAAGATGAGCAATTTAGTCGTTGTTCATAAAGTTTTACATTTGAGATCAAAATTAGAGTTTAAGTGAAATCAAAAAAAGTTACATTATTTGATTAAACACCTATCTCTATGGAAATCATATTCAACTGCATTGCACAACCTTAAACACACTTATCCTTTCAATTATTAAAATGATGCATTACTCTTATTAGAACACAATATCCAAACAAGAAACAATCAGATCCACTCTAAAACAATGCATAAAGGTTTTGAATGATGTTGTGTAGAGCAACTTGAATGAAATAGATTAAGCAATTATTTTTTCTATTGGCCATCATTAGGCATTGCAAATGGAGAGCCTATAGTAAATGCAAGGAGGAATGATATCCCTGTTTTATTTAACATACATTTTCAGGCCCTGTCCCCGAGATACCGGAGATAAGGAAGAAGAAATCATGTAAAAAGAAGCCAAAGAAAGGGAGCATGAAGAGCGATAAACTGGGGTATCATTCTGACAGTAACTCCAGCGTCCAGTCTGACCATTCAAGTCCACCCTCCATGAGCTCACCAGCATCAGCAGACGTGTCTGTAGGTAGATTTTCACTTTATGTTAACCCTTAAAGTGCTGGAACCGACTTCATGCTTATGCAAACATATAAGATCCAGGTCAGCTGCCAAGTAAATTGGCAGCTGGCGTGTGATCTAACCTGTTTGCTACTCCGAGTATCTTTCTTCATCAAAATTAAGCAGATATTTAAGGTTTTGGAAAGCAGACAACACAAACCTTTTTTAAGAAAATTCCACAGCATTCTTAGGGTCTATTTCATTAAATGTCTTATGTGAACTTAGCAAAGACAGATTAAAATGGCACCTAGGATGGTTCCTACTTGCCTTTTTCCAAAGAATCTTTAGTGGGAAAAACAATCATTGTTAAGGAATTAAATCAAATGCTTGCAACTATCTTTATGAACATGTCTGGCTTAAGATAAACTTTACCGAGATGTACCGGAATATTAAATATCCCAATGGTCTTTGTAGATGATTTAAACCTTTATTTGAATTAATTTGTCATTTAAGGCATTATATTTTCTTGTAATTAATATGGTTAGGCATAAAAGGAGAAAAATACATAATGGATGTAGATGGATTAAAAGGTATTTACTCTATGTATATCTCCTATTTCCAGGGACCTTTCCTAGAGTCATTAGACAGGAGGATAGAGGAATTGTTAAAGGACTGGCACCAGAATGCGGACATGCTGTTTAGCATTCACCCTGTAGATGGTAGCTTTCTGGTCTGGTGAGCTATCTAGTAACATTGAACCCCATTACTTGACAGCGGTTTGTTTTACTTGTCCAAACTGAGAGCAACAGGATACAACAGTTATGAAGAATAAGACACAATATTTGGAGAAATGAATTATTTTTACCTATGCTAGGAATATACTACCTTTCAAAATTAGCAACAGATTTATTTACGTATTCCTAAAAGAAAATGATTAAATACAAAATTAGCATACAGGTTTACTTACTTAGTCCTAAAAGCAACTGGTCAAATACAATACTTTTCGCATTGACTATTCTGTCATTTTTTTATGTTTTGTATAGGGCCTCATTAGATCTGTCTCACCAAGGCTTTTCTAAGAAATTCCTACAGCTAATTGTTTTGACTAGAGTGAAGAAAACTGAAGAAATACTCTTCAAAGCACTAAACAGCTTATCTAGAGTTCATGAAAATAGAGTGATTTTCCTTGCTGACAAATTCATTACTTATGTGACCCTATATTGTGGTAACTCATTGGTATCCCACCTAACAAGCCAAATCTAATGAGAACAAACAAAATAGGATACATTTCGTATTTTTTGCATAAAAAACTTTCTCATATACAAACCTCTGTTATCTAACATTTTCTCCTACACAGGCATGTAGACTGGCTAGATGAGTACACACCATACACATTTAGACAGGCACAGATCAGCTTCTCATCTCGCCTCCCACATGCATTCCCCATCCCCGACGCTCGCTCCGCCGCCACAAATCTACTCATGTACTGTAACTACAGCAAGATGGACGTTAAATCTGCCATGAAAATGTACGAGAATGACACTAAACCCGACACAAAAGTGAAACAACCTTCGGCCGCTACGGGGAAGTCATCCCCGGGCAGAAATGATGACATGCTGATTCCTAATGTTCTAATGATTTCCAAACATGACAACGGCTCGTTAAACCAGTGGCAGATAAGCTTCAACAAAGACTCCAAGTTCAAAAATGTGGTGAGCGTTGCTCATGTTTCCCGGGCGTGCGGTCACAGGTTCAGGACCCACTCGGCCACCTGCCACCCTGCGCTCCCTTTGTTGATTACAACTTCACAACATATTGTACAGAAGAATGCCGAGCCTGGTCAGGAAGATGAAGAGACGGAGAGATACTTTGATAAATACGGATTTGTGTACTGTAGTGAACTCATTCTCTGGCGGGTTGACCCGGTTGGACCTCTCTCAAAGTCAGGAGGGATTGTAGAACTTGCGAAAATTAACTCGACCAATAGGTTTGCTTTCCGCAATGTGGCTTGGGTACCAACTCTTCTCCCAAGGTGAGTGTTTAAGTTATAAATAGATTTTCCTATGAAGCAACTCTTATTAGACTAGACTAATAGAATGCCAAATGATCTCCCTGGCTTGACCTGCTTTTATAGACAGTTAGGCTTGGGGTCTTCCACCATAATTATTACAGTCGACCCTCGTTTATCCGAACAGTTTCGTTCCTAGGAGAAATGTTTGTATTAACGAATTTTCCGGAATAAAGAATATGTGAGTTACAGCGAAATGTTTACCTTTACAGGGTGTCGGTGTATCATGATAATTACTATGAAGTAAGAAATACACAATTATTAATTTTTTTGAAGGGAAATATAAAGTGTGTTAAGGAAGTGTTTATTTGGTCAAAACAGATTTTAAAAAATGACAATTTGAAGCGGTATTTCAACACGTCTTCGTTTGGCTGTGGGTGTAGACATCTTCAAGTTGTATCTTCTTATTTCCATATCGAGAAACGAGATAGGGTGGGATTGTCGAGGGTTTATTTAAAGGGAAAGGGGCATATCGATTGAGTAATAATTGAAAATGATTGTCAGACATTGTCTCCTGATCGCTGTCTAAGCAGCAAATTAGCCAATCAACACCTTGTACAAACTCAACTATCGACATGCGACCGTAATTACAATTATGTAAGACCAATCAACTGACAGAATGACCGATTAACAAACAATCATCACCTTCCAGTACACTACACTAGCTGACATGTTATGGTCAAGCATACATGCCAGTTTGCAAAACGTGTGAATGCCGTTTACAACAGACGACCGATCCCTTCATTCGCAGCTGTAACCGCAAAAAAAACGATTTTACTGGTTTCCAGACTAGCCATGGAATGACTCTGATAAAATGAAAAAAGATTGTAACAAACAAGTTTTCTTTTTGTTGCAATTATTTCTACACAGCTTTGCAAAGAAAATGCTTTTTTCTAACTATGATTGTACATAGGCTGTTAATTTGGATCAGTTATAAATCCCAATCATTATTTAGAATATTTTGCTCTTGCTGATTTGTGCAGAATGAATGATTCAATGGAATTTGTGTTCCAAGTTCAACTCTCTATTTCAGTACCATCCTTGGAGCCTATAGTAATTCTCCCAGTACATTGTTTGTGGCGTCGGATGGAGAATGCCTGAGGTTATATCAGGCTGTTATTGATGCCAGGTCTCTCCTCATGGAAATGAATACAAAGAAAGAGGTGAGATCAGGGTTTTTCTTGACCCCCAACTCATGTAGTAAATGACTCCCAATTCCTGGGTGTGACTCCTTAAGATTATTTCTTTTTATTCAAATTCCATATATAAAGGGTCAAAGGTCTGCCAAATTAGCAAAGTTCAAGGTTTCAAAGGAAAACCCTTTAAGATTTGTGGTTAACAGGGTCTGTCTTCTTACCATTAGGTCTTACATGGCACAGTGGTTTATGTGGAAGTCTTAGAACTTGGGGGTCTAGGGTTCTAGCCCCTCAGGACTCTGGATTTATTGGAGTGTACTTTTGCAAGTCATTTCAGAGACTGGCCTTGTACTGGTGATTTGGGACAGCCATATCGTAACTGAAAAGTTGTTGACATGGCTAAGAACTGAGTGAGTAAGATACTCTGTAATTGTTCATATTGAAAGCAAGAGCAGAACGCAATGAGGGATGTCAAAATTTATCATTTCTGTTTGTTATTTAAATTGAGGTGAAACCATTTGCACATAAAGAGTGGTTTATCCTTATGTCACAATGCTTTTTTGATATTTGCAGATGAATTAAGTGAGAACATGTACAGGGATGACTAACACTGAGTGTATGATATTTTCAGTCGATGAGCTTTGCCAGTATGACAAGTTCAGGGTACAGTGCGGAAGGCCAACAGATCCCTGCAGAGCTGTTCAACATTATAAGTGTACAGTCTTCAGCCAGACCAGGCTGTATTATTGAGCTTGAAGCATTCACTGATACTCAACAGGTAACTTGGGTTATAATTTCTTCATTACGGTTACTTACTCATTTAAAATACTGATATGTTATCATTAACATTAACTCATTCAAAATTATCTATTAACTATCATTAACACATTGCAAATTATCTATTTACTATCTTTCATTCAATACAAACAATCTGTTTATTTTTCATTAGCCAAATACATTTTGGCCTGTAGATTGTTCAATATATATTTATCCATATAATCATGATACATGTTAAATGGCATTAGCTTTCGTTGTGCATTAAAACAGCATTCATTTATTATTACTGCTTCCCTTATAAGGTCCAGATAAGAGGTGTTTTCTCCAAGCTATTTTCTTTATTGCTTTTGTAATCCTATTTTGTTGATATTCATAAGTTTGATGGGATGGTTCTCTACTGCTGGTAAACCCGGATTTGGATGCTTATTTATACACCCCCTTCTTAATATTGTTATGTTATGAGACATTTCTGAGGGTGACATTTTCAAACATCCTGTAGCCTAGTGGTCAGAGGTCAGAACTTGGAATCACATGGCCCCTCTCTGCCTGGGTTCAAACCTGGTGACAGCATTTGGATTTTCATAAGAGGTGGTCACCCACCCTGTCTTACAGAATGTTGATGGTTCTGCCGGGATTGACCAGCCCTGAGGGCAGTTGAGTATGAGTTCTTCTTCCTCCATCATTAAAAATCAGACATCACAAAATAACTTAAATGAATTTGAAGAGATGTTAAACCCATCATAAACGGGTAAATGATTTGTAAATCACCTTATTTTACTTGTTTTTCAGATGTGGCAGCAAACCCAGATCCTGCATGTATTCCAAGAACAACTTGTGAATGGGAAAAGCAGCAACAGGGGCGATACCAACATGGACCCGATTGTAGACTTACGAAATGTCGGAACGTTTGAAGAAATTTTTTACCTCGTTGTATTGGAGAAGAATGTGGGGGGAGGTTCAAGTCTACACATGTGGAAGATAAACATATCTTCCTCTCAAACTTGTGGTCCCTCAGGAGGTATGGTTAAAGGCGGTTGTTCAAAGATTGTTAGCCATATTGTAATTTAACCCTTATAGTGCTGAACGTACTTCATGCTTTTAGCAAACTGATTAGATCACAGGCCAGCCGCCAAGTAAATTGGCGACTTGCCTTTGATCTACCCTGTTTGCTACTCTGAGTATCTTTCCTCATGAAAATAAAGCAGATATTTTAAGTTTTGGAAAGCTTTCTAAGGGTTAATTAAATCTGTGGGAATATAAAATTCTTTTAAGATTAGTATTGTTATATCAGAGTAGCATGCTCATCATTTGCTATGTTTGTGTGGACCTGAGATGCTCTTGTTTTCTATATTATTGAATAAATCCAATAACATCATGCCATTTTGGGTCATATCAAAGACCAAACAAGGATGGTAGTTAGGATCATAGCATTTATAGTAATGGAAGTTTTTTTTCATTACTATTGGACAAAAATACATCTAGATATAAAAAGGGTATCGGTATGTATCAAAGGAATGCTGAAAAGAAAAAGAAAAACAGATTTTTTTTTTTAAAAAAATACCGACAACAAACAAAACTTGTACTTCTGTTATCAAATGTTTTATTTCTCATGTAAGGGTTTTGGGTTTGGTTTCTTTGTTCAGACACAAATGAGGGTAGGCAATATATGGACTATGATATAGTGGATGAAGAGTCCGGTTCCAGTCCGCCATCACGAAGTGGTTCCCCAGACCCATGCACTGGACGAACAACAACAACAGCTAAACTGACTGTGTCAACAACCAAGGTGCGATAGTTTTCTACATATATCCTTGGCTGTAGTTTTCCTTGTAGTATTCTTTTTTGAGGTCTTTTTGAAAATCCTTCTTTGTATTTGTTTGGTATATTTTACTAATATTCTGTTATTGAGTGTGTAAAATGTGGGAAATAAAAATTATCAACAGCCTCAATAGCTCAGGGATAGCTTGCGTATTGTTGAATACACTGGTCCCCTGTAGTTTTGTAATGAAATGCCATGATCAAGGATGGACTTGCACTTCCTGCTTTAATATTATTGAACAACTATTGAAAATGGAAGAGCTCAATTCAATCTAAATTCCTTTACAAACAAGTTTCAATACCTTTCAAACAGAAGACCA
Organism: Cerastoderma edule; assembly: GCA_947846245.1. NCBI lineage: Eukaryota > Metazoa > Mollusca > Bivalvia > Cardiida > Cardiidae > Cerastoderma > Cerastoderma edule. Next base: position 23,930,793 of record OX401412.1, on the reverse strand, counting down.
TCAAATTATCTTGACAGATTTATTCAAATATTATTTAATTCAATTCACCATTTTGATGGATTATTTTGTCACTTTGAAAGCCTACTGACAATGAATGTTTTCATCTATTCTAGGTATCCTGTCAGAAGCTACCCTTACCAGTTGGTGTTGATGTACAGAGTGCGAATGTAGCAGCCGGACATTTAAGCTCCGCCTCTCTCTACCCAGCATGCTTAGCTCCGTATCTCCTTGTGACAACATGCTCCGATGGGTACACCAGGTAAACTTTACCCATGCCTTCATATTGTTAAGGGTCCTGCGATGCCCAGTGGTTAAGGTGTAGGACTCGCACACAAGTGTTTTTAAGTTGTCTGCACATGAAATCAAGGGATTACTTTTGTATTACATTTTACCACTTGTTATATGACGAATTCAAAACATGAGCTTTCTGCATGTAAAACAAGCTAATAAAACCTGATAACTATGCTATGAATTGAATCATTAATTGTTTTTCAATGGTTCTTATATAATCATTCTTTCAAGTTTTAAGAATTTTCCGATGACAATTAAAACTTTTTAGTTATATGGAATGATAAAGGTATAAAAATTGAGAAATTGCTGATTCCACCATTTCATTTCATTCCATTATTAACTTACTATACAAAATATACATTAGGATTACATCCCAATGTATATTTCATGTTGTAAGTTAGCATTTCCATTCATAAAATTTCAATTTTAAAAAAAAAATCTAAGAAAAATTCTATTCCTAGCTGTAAATTAAAAAGTCGTCCCCCACTATTCTGGATATTTGATTAGGACTTTATGTTGAAATTGTTTGTACACTAATTGCCTTGCAGGTTATGGAAGTGTGATGTGTCCTCCGTTCAAAGTCCTCTGATCAACTTAGCTGTCAACAAGGGCCCAGAGTTTATGACGAAGAGTTTCGAGTATGGGATTGAAGAGGAAGATGGGATAAAGAAACCAAGACGCAAACAGTCAGTCTTCAAACCACCACATGATGTCACCTACACATGGAAGGAGTGGAATCCAATGTACCAAGATGATAAGTTAGATGGTCTTTACATACCAGGTAGGTGATCAAAATGTCGGTTTACTTAAGCCTTAGAATGCTGGGTAATTTTCTAAAAATAGATTTTTGTGTTATCTGCTTTCCAAAACGTTGAATATCTGCCTAATTTTGATGAAGAAAGATGCTGAGAGTAGCAAACAGGTTAGATCACAGGCCAGGCACCAACTGGGGTGGATCAAGCCTGTTTGCATAAGCATAAATCCAGTTCCAGTACTATAAGCGTAAAGAATTTGTTTCTCTTTTGGTTTTTGTATCTGTAGGAATGAAAAAAAGGAATGTTGTGTTAATATACGATTCTTTTGATATTTTATTTCAATCTTATGAAATTAAAACTATTATTCATTCTCACCTTGATAAAGAATCAAATCAAATGTTGACTTAATGCATGTAGATATGATTTTCATTCCATGTTTCCATGAATTTTCCTGTAAAAGATTACAAGAGGTGAACAACTCTTGACTACTTTATATTTTCTTTATTGCTTCATCCATCTTATCTATTTTGTACATGTCCATAAAATGTGTTTCAATAAGATAAATGTAATACATATGAATAAATGAATAAGTTTGTGAGGGAGAACCTTTTACCATTCCTCCAAATGTCAAATGACATGTCCAATTTTTAAGCGTTATACAGACAAAAATTCTTTGCAATATGTTGCAGACTTTGATATTCAGTTTCAATGGTTGTTTAATATTTCAGGCAAGCCTATAGCAGTAGCTTGTGCATATACTGGACGCATAGCCATCGCCTACAGAAGTAAAGGCAAGAGGCCCTATCCTTCGGGCTCCTCTAACAGTAAATTTATAAACCTCTGTGTGGCCATCTTTGAATGCGAGTCAACAGGTACGATCTTTGGGTTTTCTTTAAATATATTTGAGCTTGAGTTATGAACAACATAAAAAGCAGGAAAAAATCTCTGAAACCACAATGTAATCATTTTAACACATATTTAGTTTTAGAAGTGAAGTCATATATTTTTTCAATTTAATGAAAAATGAATACACCTTTCCCTAGCTAATTACTTTTATCAGCAAATTGTTTTAATTGGAGCCCTGCCTAAAGATCTATATTGGAGAATTAATTAATACTTCATGGAATCTTGTATTTGTTGCATTGCAGAAGTTGATTTAAGAAAGTAATGTGACAAAACAGAACTTTTCAATACAAACAATTCCTCATCTTGTGACAATGTTTGCTTAGGACAATATCATGAAGGAATTGTTGGTTTTCAAACTTTATCATTGTTGTCCAGTTTGTATTGTTAAATTAGTTTATTTCATATTGAGTCTAGGCTAGTTTCCCTATGCAGTCAAACCTGATTAAAGCAATCGTCCTTAAACAGTGTCATATTAGTTTATAGTCTAAGGCTATCATAATACAGGACACAAGGACAGAAGTTATTCAGAATGGAGCTTTCTAAACGAGCTGTGTCTGTATTAAGCTGTTAGTTGTTTTCTACTTAATGATTCTGTCTCTGTTTACTATGGTTTCTTAAAACAATATTGACTTTATTTCAATGGATGTGAATTGATTACGCAGGTGGCTGTGAATGGGTTAAAGAAGACACAATAGAGCTGAAGAACATACAGATACCCGATCAACAGGTGGAGGTTGACCTTGACCTTAGCCCTGACCAAACTCTGGTACCCTGCGACCCAGAGAACCCCCAGACACTGACCCCTGCATCCAATCTTATCAGCCTAGGCAGAACCAAGTCGGTACCCAGTATATCGGCTCTATACTGTGCCAAGAAAGAACTGGAGGATCATGAAGATAAGGTATAGAATTTGTTAAACACTTGTAATCCTTTCTTTAGATTGATCAGTGCTCAATTTGAAACTGCTGAGGAGAGTGATCCAAGGGTAGAGCATCAGCCTCGGGACAAGAGGGTCCTGGCCCCGGTTTCTCAAAAATACTTAAGTCGATTAACGAACTTATATCCAATACCGGACTCAAAATCAGACTTAAGTTAAGCATGGTATTTTAGTACCGTTTCTTCAATAAATAACATACTTAATATAACGTACTTAACTTAAGTTGAGTACGGTAATTTGAGGAAGCTAAAGGGCTTCCTCAAATCTAAGTAGGCTGCTCAAAGATGACTGACTTGGCGAGATGCTTGAGACGATATCGACGTTTACGTCAACGATTCTCACCAATACCACCTCTTCTTTTTCGTGTTGGTGACTCCGCAGTTTTTTTGCCTCCGGAGCCCATTATATAATTATATATCATTATCAGTGACCTTCATGGCCTATCGAAATCATCGATTTGTAGGGCGGTAAGGGTCACTACATCAGAAATTGCTGCCCTTTTGGGGCACTCTGTAAAATTACCGATAGTTGATAGAACTAGCAGTGGTATTGAACACTGATACATAGCAAGTTTTAGATTAGTTTTCAATTTAATTCTTATTTATAATAAAGAAAAAGCAAATCATTTATATAATGACAAAATCAAAACATCTATTTATTCATCTATATTAATGGGTTTAACATTGCGTCCACATAACTTTCAATACAACTGGTCATATATGTCAACATATTAATTGGACCGCAGCCAATCTCTCATTCTCAGACCAGTTTTGTGAACGCTTCATCTTCTCAATGTTTGATCTCTTAGTTTTGATGACGTAGATGATGACGTCGATGACCCGCGATTTGACAGATATTCCCGTACTTTTATGTCTATTTTACCTCATATGCTGGAGAGCGTTTTGATAAGGCCACTTACATCAGTAAAGATAGTAAATATTTGAGCTTGTTATTTGACTCAACTGAGTACGTACTTAAGTACGTTCGAGAAACGAACTCAAATTGTGAACTCAGCTAAGCTTGGTATTGTACTTAAGTATCTTATTAAGTTTTTACTTAAGTATATACTTAAGTATTTTCGAGAAACCGGGGCCTGGGTTTTATTTCTATGAGTTCAATGGCCCAGTTTGTGACTTTTTATTAATGCACATTTAGCATGATTACTGCTTTGCTAGGGAAAATACATGCAAATTGTATAACATGAACTTTCCTGTCCATGAAATGAAAAGAGCAAATTATCTCTCTGAGAGGCATTTTAATATCTTTGTTATTTGTGACATTATTGTATAACCGCAAGAAGCATCTATCGATAACTTGGTGATAATACCCCTCTATTTATTCAGACTGACCTCCTGAGGCAGAAACACTTGGTACAGCTGGACTGGATGTCCACTGAGGATGGATCCCATGTTCTCACAGTCGGGGTCGGTTCCAAAATCATGATGTATGCTCACGTCTCAAACGAGATGGTGCAGGAGTCTCAAGCTGGGAAACAGACTGACCTGGCTTCTAGCAGGAAGACATCAGTTGATCAAGGAACAAAAGTGGGGGACCGGATGAATCGGCGCGCGAGATTACAGAAATCTAAATCGATGGTTGTGGAGGAGTACCAGGAGGTATTGCAGTGGATGAAGATCCGTTGTATAGAGCTGACCACCGCGGATGGGTTACCTCCCCTCCCCATGCATTTATCGTGGGTGAGAGGTGGAATACTGGTGGTGGGTATGGACAATGAGATGCATGTGTATTCACAGTGGCGCTGGGCCCAGGGGAGCGCTGACCTGGGGGGCGGGGATAACACAGAGGAGAGTGATATACGAGACATCGAGGCTCTCAACTTGATGCCTGTAGATCTCCAGAAAGACTCTATGTTCCAGAAAAACAAAAGCTTTTCTGCTCTCAAATCTTCCATCTCCGTGCCAAATATGAAAAGATTAACTTCAAATGTTTTACGTAGAGATTCAAGAGGCAAGACATCAACCAATTTGAAGAAGAGTGACCAAAAGAAAACCCCGTTGGATCGTAGTGAGAGTAGTGTGAGTCTAACCGTGATTCATGAACTCGGACTGTTTGAAGCTGCCAGACAGGCCAACCCTGTACTCCCACAGTACCACCCCAAATCCCTTATGGAACTACTCAACTTTGGAAAGGTAAAGAGGGTGAAGGCAATTCTAGCTCATCTTGTGAGATGTATTGCAGGCAAGGAGGTTTCCAGGGTAACAAATGTCGATGACGTCAACTTAGATGATGCTCATATGTATCGACAAAGAACAGTATCCATGGCAACGAGTCCAGGGGAGGCACCAAGGTTAAGTGAAGCTCCTTTAGATTATGTTGAGATTACGTCCATACCTCTACTGCCCTTATATGCTCTGCTGGCTGCAGACGAGGAATTAGCTCCGGCGGATATAACAGTTCATGCAAACCAATCTGGTACAGCGGTGAAAACAGATTATAATGACCTCTTCCAGTCAAATGTGTTCCAAGAGGAGGTGCTTGATGTAAATGTTTTGTCTTCGTCGTCGGAGGACAAACCTCTTCTTAACCGCACCATATCCAGTAGTGCCTCGACACACACACATCCATACCACTTTGGGTCGGGCCAGGCACAGTTATTGGTACAACACTTAACACACATGCACCTGCCTGGACTGTCAGGACTCGACCAGATGTACCTGCTGGCGCTGGCTGACACAGTGGCACAGACTAAAACTGACTTTGCTGATAGCTTTGATCCATCTGGTGAGTGAACGCTTCTCTTTGTTTCTGCATATTTATTTCTCAAATATAGAATAGTGTATTGTACAAGAGAAGGTTATAACTATAAAAGAATTGGAATGGACTGAAAGCTCTTGAAAAGTCCTTTCCAACTTGTAATAATGTCAGACCCAAACTTAATAAGCCATTAATAAGCATCACAATTTAACTGATTTGCTAGAGTCATTGTGGCCTAATGGTTAAAGTACAGAACTTGAAATCAAATTTGAACCCTCTCCCCGTTGGTATTAATCCTGGTGATGCCATTTGGATTTTCATGAGAGGTAGTCTCCAGATTGACTTATGGAATGCTGATGGTTCTACCCTGCTTGACCAGCCCTCATGGGCAGTTGATTCTTTCTCCATCATTAAGAGCGGGGCATCACAACATAACTCAAACAATGTTGTAGCAATATAAAACCCATATAAATACAATTCTATAGCTAATGTCTTCATTTTTACAGGTGGCAAAGCTATGAAAGAATCAGTGGCTAACCAGCCTGCAGAGTCACTGGATGACTGTGGTTTGAGATTCCTGTTAGCCATGAGGCATCATCACTACCTCATGAGGTCCCTCCCTCCGGCCCAGAGGATTCAGCTGGCTAAACACGGTCTCAGATCCTTCAATCTTGTCTGGGCATTCCACTCGGAGGCTACAGAGGTGGGTGTTACAGGCATCAGCTTGTCAGGGGTTCAGTGCAAGACTATAGTAAGTGCTCCACAGACGTGAAGCACTTACTATAGTATTGCAATGAACCTTTGATATTTAATGTTGATTTGCCGAAATGGCATTTGTAATTAAGAATTGCACAGGAAAAAAGACAATAATCAGGATGGTTGAGTGGGTACTGATACTTTTTCTGTCTTTTTGGAATTTACAAACATGAAGCACATACCTTTGATATTTATTGTTAATTTGGTGAAAGAGAATGAAAGAAAGACAATTTGTAACTTAGAATTAAACAGAAGAACAAAAAAAAGGGAAGGGGGAAATTATACTGACACTTTTTCTCTTTTCTTGGGATTCACAAACATGAAGCATTTACTATAGAATCACTCTGAACCCTCAATGTTTAAAGTTGAGTTGATGGAATGAGATTTCTAAATTAGAATTGATCAGAAGAAGAAAAAGCAGGCAGGATGAGCTTATACTGATACCTCTCCTTGGAATTCACATATGTCAAGCACTTATTGTAGTATTACAATGAGCCCTCGATAGATAAAGCCTAGTGGATGGAATAAGATTTGTGATGCAGAATTGAACAAAAGAACAAACACAGAATTAAAACCAGATTAACCAATTCTCTTAATTAAATTTGTTTAGAGTTGTCCATGTTTAAAGCAATAAGGAACAATTGAATAAAGTAAGATGAAAGATATGTCCTTTGTAATTCTGGGTAAAAACTATTTTGAGCTTTAGAAATATTGCTTGTTATGAGAGCTTTTTCTTTTTGTCACATAAATTACAATTGATTTTTTGAGTTGCAGTCTATAGGTCATTCTTGATTGACATGTAATTCATCAAAATTTCTTATACATGGAGTTAATTTCTCTATTCCAAAAGCCTTGTTACTGAATTATAATAACTATCATATACTTTCTTCGCAGAATAATTTTCTCATTCTTTGTTAAATAAATGTCTTTAAATGTGTGTATCAGGAGTTATTGTCCCTGATCCCTACCCAAGGGGAGTTAAGCTGGCAGGACCTGAAGATAAACGGGGCCGGTTGGTGGATCAGAAACATCAACTTACTTAAAAGGACCATAGAGAAGGTTGCCAAGGGAGCATTCCAGGGACGCAAGGATCCACTGGATGCCGCCCTGTTTTACCTTGCCATGAAGAAGAAGAATGTCCTGTGGGGTTTGTTTAGGTACTACATTTGAACTTTACTTGAATACTTAACCCTTTCCCAAACAATAACGACATTTGACCACTTTGTTGCAGACGACTTTTGAAAACATTGAGGGAAAAGGAGAAATTGCTCGTGACGAGCAACTCCTCCTTTTCCCACAATGTTTTCTGGCCTATCAGAAGATGATTTTCCAATTTCCCCACATTTTGAAATATCGTCTGCAAACTCTTTCAATTTGGAACAGTCGAAAGTTCGTTGTTTGGGAAAGGGTTATTTTCCTAATTTGTTTTGAAGAGGGTACGGCGCGAAGCTCTTTACGGCCGTATTGTTCCTCAACATGGTTTATTTAGGTAAAACATTTGGACTTAACTTGAAGTATTCATTAGGGAACCTACATGGCTTTGTGCATAAACACAAAGCACTTACTATAGTCTTGCAATGATCCATTGACATACTTGATGTTCCCTTTCAGGGGCGGCTAAATCTCATTTTGACTTTTTGGCAGTAAATGCCAGATCTTCTCCTGCACTTGTATGTATAATGATTATACAGTAACTTTCAGTAAAAATTCAGTTGTCTGTTGAGGCTTTTGGACAAGTTGGGCAATACAGACAATTGATTTTGTCGCCCCTGCCTTCTCGCATTTAGAATTTTGCCACCAGTCCGATATAAAATCATGTTCAGGGGAAATTTTTTAAGTATGACAAATGATATTGTCCTTAATGGACTGAGAAGAAATAATTGTGAAAAAAATCAGATATGGCTTGTCACTGATTTCTGCTTTTGTCACTGTGTCTTACATTATCATTTTGCATCCTGATTTAATTTCTCTTTCTCTATACATGTATACATGCATATGTATACTACATGTATACATGCATATGTATACGTTTGTAACTGATATGATGAAAATTGAATATATTTGATAAACTGAGGAATCAGCAAATCCTAGTCTTCTTGGTTTTAAACAAGTAAATCCTGCTTTTTAAGCTTTTTCAAAGAATGTGTTGTTTATGAAAATATGTTGCAAAAAGTCACATATTGGTCTTTATGGTTTCTACCCAATGACTCTAAGAAAAAGATATTGTATACATCAATGAAGTGGTTGATGTTTTTTGTTTTTATATTATTCATTGTATTTAAGAAAACAATATATATTTTTCAGATCTGTGGATAATAAGAAAATGTCTGACTTCTTCAAGAACGATTTCTCGCAAGAAAGATGGAGAAAAGCTGCGCTAAAGAATGCATTTGATCTTCTTGGTAAACAGAGATTTGAACATGCCGCTGGCTTCTTTCTGTTGGCTGGTTCCCTCAATGATGCAGTAGAGGTAGGCTTGATCCTGGTCTTATTCAATTCATTTATATAATATTGTGTGACTGGTTTAACAGTAGGGCACAATTTTAAGATTGACAAACAACAATTTCTTGGTGAATTTTTGAAGTATTTATTAGCACAATAGAAAAAGCTGTTGTACTGAGCAATATCTTGTTTTGTTACAGAAGTTTCATATACATTTTGTCTCATTTTGTCTCAGGTACAAAAGAGTAACCTTATAACTACTATTAAAATTATTGTAGTGAAAGGATATATTGTTCATGTGGTCAATTTTTCTTTTTACTTAAACGAATAATTCCTAGTTTTATTGAACAGAAAGATTCACTATTATTTCTTTTAAACATAACAAATATAGTAGTCTTGTTGCTTGATATTTTTTTTATGATTTTCTTATCGGTTATAGTACAGAACTTGAAATGACATGGCCACTCTCGGTCTGGGTTTAAATCAAGGTAAAGGATATAGATTTTCATAAGGGGCAGTCTCAAAACTGACTTGCAAAATGCCATTGGTTCTACCCGGCTTGACCAGCTAGTATAGAAACTTGAGTACTGGGGTCTTCCTCCATCATTAAGTATTGGGTATCGCAACATAGCTGAAATACAAATGTAATGATGATGCATTGTTAAACTCAAATATGAATTTAAAGTAATGATTGACTCCTGTTTTGTTTCTCCACTGTTCAGGTCATACTGGACAAGCTACATGACATACAGCTAGCAGTGGTTGTGTGTAGACTGTATGACGGGGAGGACATGACTTGCGAGCCTGTCAAGAAGATCCTCTATACCCAGATCTTGGGCTCCCAACCTGAGAGCCCAAACAACAGCAGTCCCAGTCAGAGAGCCCAACCTGATCCCTTCCTTAGGAGTATGACATACTGGCTGTTTAAAGATTACCGGTAAGCAGGGTTGTCATTAAGAGCAACTGCTTGCCAATTTGACCGCCTCAAATGAACTTTTGGTCGGCTCAAATAACAAAAAATATGATAAATGGTCATAAGTAATACTTAACTTTTGTAGGGTGTTTGTTTGATTGGTCTCCTCAAATTGAAAATTGGCCTCTTACTCCACATATTAATGACAGCCCTGGGTAAGGCACATTTTGACAGAGGTCTAGATAAGTGGTGTTTTCCAGTGGCTATTTTATTTATTAGGTATGTAAACCCTATATTGTGGGTACTCAATTACAAAAGAATGGTGTTATCTCAATGCATCTGGCTTCACATCATAACTGAAATATTGTTGAGGTGATGTTAAAACCATATAAATAGATAGATAAAATGAAGATGCTTTGTGCTAATGCTTTGAATTTGTAGGAGTTGCAAAATCCTATCATAGTTTAATATTTCTCCTGGGAACGAAAGTGTTCGGATAAAGGAGGGTCCACTGTATTTGACATTGATTGTGACGGAAACGTGAAGCTTATTAAATTTACTCTCAATGACTGCTTCCTGGTTACTTAACCAGTACTTGGGTTGATTTGTGGGCTAGTCCTGGCAATTTAACTTCGCCTAACTGGGATCAAACCCCGGACACTGTGTGGAGTAAGTTAAGATGAGTCTTTCACTTTGCCTATTTTACTCTTACAGGGCGGCCCTACAGACCTTGTTACTGACAGATGTTTGTTCCCATGGTGACACAGAAACCTTTGCAATATCCAATGTGTTCAACTTTTATAACTATTTACGGACTCACCCATTACTCATCCGACAAAAGATAGCATCAGCTGGCCCCGAGTTGAAGAACAAGCATGTTATAACTGGGTTCACGAAGCAACAAACTATAGTTGGTAACACCGAGGACGAAGTCGCGTCATGTGTCGATAGAATTACGCCAATGGAAAGGCGCCTGTTCTTTGCCACGGCGCACGCTCATTACAAAAATGGTTGTCCGGTGTTGGCCCTGGAAGTGTTATCCAAACTTCCGGCTGTTACTGATTCCAAGGAGGATCTGGAAAATGAGGTGAAAGTTTCACAGAGTGAAAGTGACACTTGTATAAATACCGGAAACATATCCGACTTTAGTGATACGGGCAAAGTGCAAAGTAGTAAAACCAATTCATCAATGGACTGGGGGCAACCGGTTTCAAATCAAAGGACTGAAAGTGCTGATATGTTTGATTGGAGCCAACCTGTGACCAAAAATGAAACTGCAAGTGCCCTGGACTGGGGAGAACCGGTTACTAGATTTCCGGAAGAGGAGCTTAAACTGGAATTTAGTTCCTCGGAAAATGAGGACAGTTCAGATGAGGACCATATGAAAACTCAGAATGGAGAAGTTAAAGAAAGTATTCCAAGTATAGTGGTAGGAGGTTCTAGTGATGGTAAAAATTCCTCGGAGCAAAATGATACACCAAAACCACTGAATGAGAAGAAACCAAGAATGCATGAAGTTGATGTGTTTGCCCAGCAATACAAGTTTATAGCCTGTTTGAAAGTGATGATGGAAGAAATGCAGACTTTAGCCACAGGGTTTGAAGTAGATGGTGGTCAATTGAGATATCAGGTAAATTGTAGGGCATACTTGTCTCGACATAATGATATAAAAAGTCATTAAACTTTATCACATTTTGGGTCTAGTCCAAATTCAATGCAACAAAAAACAATGAAGCTAGCATAAAAAAGTTTCTGCAAGGTATTATTTATATATTGGATAGAAACCATTATGACAAAAAGAGATTATGCTTTTTAAAACATATTCCTTTTTCATTATATTTCTTTCTTAAGTCTTTTACTTGTGCATCAAAACAAGTGAATTTTAAAAAAAAAATGTTCAAACAAGAGGTATGATGTGTTATAAGAGGTGACTTTTGTTAACATTCAGGTAAATTGGGACTAGGCTTTTTATGATCTTTTGGTCCATTATCACAATTTTTTTATGCTTTCTTCAGATTCAATTTTATTACCTATTTTGTGAAATTAATTGCTTTTCATACCATTAAGTTGTAAAGAAGTCTTCTGTCTGTGATAATAGAATGCTCAATTTGATGATAGAATTTATTGTGTTTGACAAAGTACGTACAAGTTCCCTTGACATTTGATAACCTAGTTTTGTTTTATCTAAATAATGAGTTGCAAATTAATTTGAAACTTTTCCAAAAAGATTATATTTTGATGACATCTTTGTTGTAGGTTTATATCTGGCTGGAGAGGGAGGTAGAAGCCTTGAGGATGTTGTGTAACTACGGTGAAGAAGATGAAATCATGGAAGAAGATAAAACAATTACCACCGACGGTGAGTTTCGTAAAACAATGCAGACATTTAGATAAGAGGTGTTTTCCTAAGCATTTCTTTTTTTCACAGATTGTGATTTAAGATAGATTGTCTTTTTTGCCCCTCTGCACATTTGGGCATATCAGATTTAGTTTTTACACATGTGCATTTTTTAGGAATGTTTCAACTCGGCCTCTAGGTTAGCAACATTAACATTAAGAGCTGAGCACTTACTTTAAACCAAAATAAACTCATATTAATACTGCATGCTTGTGTACTGTTCACTGTTTACTAACTGTGTTTTGATTTTCTGTTTAAGGTGGATATGATGATGAAGAGGAGGTGCCATTGTATCGTAGGCAGTCAATGCGAGTAGACTCCTCACACCACAAACCTACGCTTCACGAAGCCATCATTGCGGAAAAACTAGACTTGGATGCCAAGATGGAGAGGATGGGTCGCAGGAAACAATGGCTCCGACAGAACCAGCAGTTATTACGAACACTTGTAGCCTACTGCCAGTTACAGGGGGCAGGTGGGGGAGGTATAGCATCAGTACAGATGGAGCTGTTGCTGCTGCTACAGGAGCTTCAGCAGGAGAAACCCCAGAACCAGTTATTATCTCCCTTGCCATTCCCAACCACCTTACCATTGCTGTCTGCAGCCATCGCCAGCTCGAAGACGGTGACGGCGGATCCTATCATGCATATCCAGTGTTTGTGTCAGGACCTGCTGCATTCTGTGATAGAGTTTACATCTCCACCGGGTCTTGGCTGCCAGCTGCAAACTGTGCTTGTGATGCGGAATCTGAGTATTGCGCTCGCATCCTGTGTGTACCAGTGTCTGTGTGACAGTGATAGTTTTGTGGTTGCGCAGAACGAGAATGTTGATGTTGGTTTCGAAGGTTTCTCTAACAGGTTTGTGAGGCTTTATCTCTAACTGCATATTTACCTCATAAACCTTTTCCTTCATGCTTACATATATTGTTTAACTGCATATGCTCAGAATGGGAATATTGATGTTGGCATCGAAGGTTTCTTTTACAGGTTTTTGATTTCTGACTACATATTTACCTCATAAATACATCCCGTCATGCTTACATATTTTTTTAATGCATCTGATGCTGAAAATTTAAGAGACTCAAGTTACTAGGGAAGGAATTGTGCATGAAAAGCACTATATCTTTTTAACACATGTCTGTTTTGGATTTTAATTTTGATCATTCACAATTATGCAGAGGAAGATTTATCTTAACTGCTAGATGCATGTTTTTGTTTTGTTCCTTACAATTTTTTTTCCCCAAATTCCCCAATGAATTCCTTTTTTGCTTTTCTGAAACTCTTTCTGTAAGGAACACTAATGATTGCTTCAGAAATATTAAGAAGCTTAAAAAAATATGAAAGACATTGCTTCTTTCCTCCTTTGTACTTAATTTATCAGCTTATAGCTTTAGCGCCTGTTTGAATGATTTTGTTAGTTTGTTGAGTAGAAACCATTGTGACAAAAGGAGCAATGGTTCTTTTGTCAATGAGCTTTCTAAATACATCTGGGGCCCGTTTTACTAAACAGTTTACGCTTAAGAAATGTGTAAGTCTAAGACAACAAGTCCTTTTATTTCAATATTTGGCAAAGCAATATTGCAAAGTAACACATCATTGGAATCGTCTCTCCGTCTTTCATTGAAGATATTATCCATGTTAATCAATTATGACTTAGGCAAACATTTTCTGTAAGTTGTTTAGTTAAACGAGCCCCTGCTGTAGATATGACTAAGTGAGATATTTTAGAGAAAGGGGTTAAGTATCCTCTATATTATAGACATTTCGAAAAACTTTATAACTCTAAAATGTTTCAGCAGCTAAGACCTTGAACTATACAATATGTACATAAGTAATGTTTTGTTTTACAGTCAGAATTTCATGTGTGATGCCAGCCATCTGATGGCCGGGGTGAGGAAACATCGGTCTCGTTTAAGCACCTCGCATGAGGATATTATCAACAGCTCTCCTGGAAAATGGCCCGGTATGTTCTATTGATCCACTACTCCTTTAATATTCATTTAATACTTTAACAACTTACATCGGATTATGTTCTCAGTATACATCGGTTGGGGTCAGAACTATTTGGTTTAATCTGAAAAGTTCCTGTCCTGACTCATGTATTCCAGAAACGTCAAAAGTAATCCGACAAAAAAGGATTATCAAAATGGCGGATTATGGGTATTCTACCTCAGGATTATATAGAATAGTCTGTATAGAATATGAAGAATTTCAAACTAATGACAAATTTTGTTAAGGGTAGTTATTTGCATTTGAACACAAAATGTTGAAAATAAACTTTTACAACTTTTAGCAATTCAATTTTATCTTTCATGACACAATCTTTTTGCTTTTCGATAAGTTTTAACACTAAATTATAATCTGAAAAGAGGAGAGGATTGATATCAAGGTCCATATTGTTATATGCCCATACAGGAGTGACATCTTTAAGAGTCCTGTTAGCCAGAGAGAAAGACGAAGATGCCCCGAAACTGAATATCTTATTGACAGAGACGTTGCTGTCTGTGTATGTGAGTTTGCTGATTAATGCCCTAGCCACCTACGATTGTTTCCTGTTGTACCGACTAACAGCGCACAAATTTGACCAACAGACCTGGTCATCACTTTTCGGAGGAGGTGTAAAATCTGTGATACAAATTGGTGGTGAACCTCATAAAGTTAACCGTAAGTTTACAGTAATTGATATAGATGTTTAATTACAGCCTTCAAAAATTCATTATTTTTAACAAATCATTTTTCGAATGTTTTGTTTCATAAATATCTTTGCATATATAATACTAAACATTGTGACAAAAGGAGACAAACTTTGTTTGTAACATCTGTATATTAAATCTTCTATTGAGCCTTTTCTCTCATTCAAGCTTTTTGACTGGACTTGGTTAAAGTTAGACACAGACGACAATAATGAATGTTGAAAATTAACATTTTCTCTGTGAGATCTGGTTGAAACCATAGAGACAGAAGAAATTATAAATGCAGCAATTTCTTTTTAAATCACATCCTGTTTCTCAAGTCATTTGTTTGCTACAGAATACAGAAGCTTTAAGATGTGTTTGTCCTGTCACCAGTGCAATTAACAGACATTAACTGGGTGCATATTTAGTTAATTGTCACTAGATCAAATGATTGCCGTGTGTGCCTGTCAGTTTGTCTATTTCCTCTTTATCATTCTTTATTGTCAATTTGAATCCATCTAGGTAACAGTTAAAGTATAATATCACTTTATAATGAGTGAAGGATCAAACATGAACCATCTATTGTTTCAGGCAAGTCCCCAGGGGATGATATGTACGCCAAGCGCATGCAACTTAACATGAAGATAATGGGACAGACCAGAACAGACAGCAGAAAAACGTTCAAGGAGAAATTTGTCCCACCTGAGCTCAGCATGATTTCATATTTTCTAACCAAGCCATTTTTAGAACATATGCCTGAATCTATGTTTAGCTTTGACTCTGATGATTCGATGTCTTCGTCGGAGGAAGAAAGTGATGATGATTTGGATGGAGACTACGAAAGACCCTTCACTCTGTGAGTTTTTGTTGATGTCTTTTTCATATTATGTGTCATTTGTTAGAGAACATGACAGTTTTGAACTATGCAAGCTCCATTTTCTTATTTTTATCTATCTATCCATTTGGATTCAAATCTGCAGGGTCCTGTGTGGCCCAGGGGTTAAGGTGGCGGACTAAGAACTCAGGGGATCAAGTTGGAGCACCACCAACACCTCTGGTTTCATGGGAGTGTCCTTTGACAAGACACTTCAGAGCCCTTGCCTAGTTCTGGTGGATCCAGGAAAGTCTTACAAAACCAAAGAATTGTTGACACTGTGTTAAACGCCATACAAATGAAAATTGGATTCAAATCCTGGAACAGCATTGAATTTTTATCAGAGGCAGTCTTTCAGGTGACTTACAGATTGCCAACGGCTCTTTGTGACTTAACTTGTCCATATAGGCTGTAAAGTTTGAAGTCTTCCTTCATAATTTTGAGTGGGAATTGCAATTTAATGAAATACTATCTACCCAATTATAACCCTAGTAGACAAATAAGTATTCAAGCCATATCTTTGAACACATTTCCAAGTATGGAGCACATGTGGTCACTGACAAAAGTATAGAAATAACCTCAAAGCCTTTGTGAAATTGAATGGAAACCATTTTGACAAATTTTGTCACTTGTTAGGCTGACATAGCAAAAATATGGAAATACTAATGATACAATGCAGAGTTCTAGTAATGAATAAAAACCATGTACATTTTATTTCAGACCTTTAGGCAATGTGAATCAGCACACAGATCCCAGCTCCTATGCTTGGTGTCTGATCCGGTATGCCATCGTCAAGCTTGCACTACATAGTCTCAGCACCTTCCTACCACAGATTGGTATAGAAATGCAAGGTGAGTGGTAAAGTAATGAGTTAGAAATGCATTGCTAATTGTAATTGTGATAAAGCATTGTAAATGTTATTTAATCACAAACAGGTAACAATCTATCTCGCAATTAATCATTCCTCTAGTATGATATTGATTCCTAACAAAACAGATTGCATTTTAAAGCATTGTGACAAAAATAAAATTGCTCTTGATGAGCCAATTATGCTTTTGGCATAATGATTGAATTCGGTATTGAATTAATTTTGCAATTTTTGATGGATAAATCAAAAATAAATATAGTGAGAAAAGCCCTCTAGTTTATACAATATAAAGATATAAAATCTTTTTTTGTCACAGAGTTGCCTGTCTGTTCACCGCTCCTCCATGCTGTATTGAGAACTGTCGAACAATGGGAGGAGGTACTCCATGAGAAGATGGAGATGTTTGCAGCACCGCCAGATGGGTTCATACCTGGCTTGGAGATGGAGGTGGTGCCTGGAATGCCAAGCTCAAAATATAAAGCTCTACTCAATAAAACCAACAGTCCATTCATGTATGTACTAGATCAAAATATATAGCTTTACTCAACTAAAATAATAGTCTATTTATGTATGTACTAGATCAAGGTATAAACCTCAAGTCAATAAATTCTACAGTCCATTCCACTAATAATACTTATCTCTGTGACTTTATTGACAGGATTGGCGAAACTTACTCAATAACAGGGGAATAATCCTAGTGCATATAATGATTGGTTCCCTGATTTTGTTTGGGCAACAGGAACATATTTTTTGACTTTCTTGTAAAAATATATTAAGGAAAGATTGTTTTCTACAATATTCTTCCAAATGGTAAGCTTTGCGGCAAAGAGAGGACCAGATTAAGTGGGCTTCTCTTAATGTACTATCTCCTAATACAAACCATTAAATAAAGAATCCAACAGTCCAATAATGTATGTTCAAGTTGATTAATTCAACTACTTGATGAAGGTGTATTACTTCATTCAAATTATTTTGATCTATTTATGTCGAAATTTATGTGTGGCTCAAATGAAAACCAACATCAAACAACCAGAAATACAGGGTTCACGCTGGCCTTCGCAAATGGCTCCATTTGCAACAAAATTAAGAAATTGGCGCAAGAAAAACAAATTTGGCGAAAGTGCCTGTCGCAGGCTATTTTCCGCGAGAATTTGATGGCTATTTACCGCGTGGTTACCGATCTCGAGTCAATAACGATTTGATTTTAATGTAAAGCCGAGAGCCATGTATCGATGGTTCCTGTAATCACAGTACTTTGAAAAAGAATTCGGGAACCAGCTTGTTTATCAAATGCCATTTCCGATACGGGATAACCCTGTTTTCACACTTATTCAGTCCATTATCTGTTGATTGTCAAGTTTGTTGAAGGTGACACTTTCTCGTGTACACTATTTAGTCATTCGCCAGCCTTTACAACTTCAATTATATGGAAATTATGACTTTGATTACTTTAATTTCTTTCCAATCAAAATTTTGCCCTCGCGCTACTTTTAAAGAAGTTGACATCAAACATGTCGTAGTCAGTTGTGTTGATTGACAAATAACTGAAACTCTTTTATGCAGCGAAGTTTCGGTATATAAAATCCGCGATTTTCTCTAAGTGACATTTAATTTTGATCCAACACAAGAATGACCTTAAATCAATTTTCTCAGTTGATGAATATGCCTCCCACTAAAAATCAAGTTGACATATGACAACCGTAATTTCAAGGCTTGGAGGACAGGAAATAGTTGGTTATTATATGATGCCAAGGTGAAAGTCATGTTTCTGCTAAGTCCTGTTTCAAATGTTGAGTGTGAGAGAGGAGTTAGTCCATAGAACCTAATGAAAACAGCACATAGAAATAAATAGAACAAACAAACACTTGAGAATCTCATTAGAACCGTAAATGACTCTGATGAAGGATTTCCCCTTCTACAGAAGACTATTTTGGCTCCAACTTTTTTTAATTTGGCTCCATTTTTTTTAATTTCGCGCAAGTGTTGGCACAAAGAAAGAAAATTTTAGCCAGAGAGAACCATGAAAATAGCAAGGAAAGGATATGTTTCCTTAAAGATTTTGAGTTGGCTAGAAACAAATGTTACCAAATGATTAATTAAAAGCAAGTTTATACATACATGTATGTATGTTTGTCACATTTTTTTTTTATGTTTCTGCAGCAGCTACATTAGATTGGAGTATGGTGGAATAAGATATTAAATAGAGCTCTTTATGTACAACTTGTTGTCTGTAAGCTAGCTACATTTGATTTAAGTAACAACATTGTGTTGTTGATCTTCTCATGCATATGTTTCTCATAAATTGAAATGTTTTAATCAGTTATTTAGTTAATTGAATCTATGTTAACCAAATGACAATGTTGTCTTCTCTAGATTAATTCACGTTTGTTTGTTTTAGGTGTTTTTTTGGCTTTGTCAAATGTTGTGTGCATTTATCTGAAATCCGGCAGAACTATTAATAAAATTCTATCTATTTTTTTCTTCCAGTAACAGCCATGCTACATTACCCATCAAAAGGCTATGGTTTCATCTCTTGAAGCAGGCACAGTTGCGAGATGTTTTTGTAAGATATGTGTTCAAAAAACAGAAACTTGATCATCACGACTTAGAGGTGAGGTTTTGTTACAATCAGTATTGTTATATATGTCAAACAAGATAGTTTAAAACTTATTTATCATTAAAGGCCCATTTTGAGGGTAAATACAATACTAAAGTTAGTGTTTCACGCTTTTGCCAAGTGGTTAGAGGCCTTAATAAGGCATCTGTCTGATATAGATATCTATGTTGTAGATTTGAATTTTCACAAGAACATCGGGTGAAAAATGAAATTCTAGAAAAGAAAATTTATTTATTATATTGGGTAAAAACCTCCGTTACAAAATTTGAAATTGCTCTTTTTGAGCAATTTTTATTTCTTTTGTTACAATTTTGAAGTTATCTGTTACATTCATCATGAAATATGTATATATAAGGGAAATTGTTTTAGTGGTATTTGTCTTTTACCATAATTTTGTGGTATTGAATATCATTGCCCAGTCTCGATGATATATTTCTTTTCCAGTTCAATATCAGGCAACAAAAAATTGTCATTATAATTGTGGGAATTCATTTTGTCATCAAGATAAACTGGTCATTAGGAACAATTCACCCTTTTGACATAGTGGTTTTAGATTTTATCCACATGTGTGTCACAGAGAGGTGTAATGGAACAAGTGATAACAAGATTGTCTTTATAACCCATATTTGATGTTGTTTTAGGACTCCTCAATAGATGGAACGGACAGTATGAAAATTCCAGAGCCAATGAAAATTATCCACAAAGAGCAGGACATAATAACAGCTTTTGCCATTAACCAGGTAAGCCAATCTCAACCATTTATGCAATGTACTGAATTGTGCTCACTCCAAGTGTGTATCATGATTAATCGCCATGATTCTTTTCTACTAAACCACTTAAAGTATTTCAATGGAATATAAATGTTGTTTTAAAAGGAAGGTTATTCTCCTAAGAGAGATTTCTTAAGTCCTTGCAATGATTTCTCCATATCATTTGCTCTTTCTGAGCAATTTATTTTTATTGTCAAAATGGTTTTAAAAAGTCATCTACTGAAAAAATGTCTTAGGTTGTACCACAGTAGGGGTTAAGTAGGAACTAGAGTGATATTGGGTTCAAGATATTGAATATTTAGACAAGGCTCATTTGATAGCAACAGCAAGCAAATGTCCTATAGTGGAAATAATCCTGAATTAGTCGTGTTTAATCTCAATAAAACTTGTGTCATAAGCAAGTCACAAGACATTTCTCCTTTTCTATCGATATGTGTGTACCTAAAGCACAGGGGTCTGTAGTTATCAAGGGTAGTTTGTTATATGATATAGTATTGACCCAAGGATAACTATAGACCCCTGTGTGTCGAAGAGCAACTACATGGAGCAATGGCTACAAATTTTCCTTCATTATATGCACACATATTAACATATCTGCAGCAGAATGATTTTTCTCACAATGACTTCTACACAACAAGGGTTCAGTGCAAGACTATAGTAAGAAGCACTTACTATTGTATTGCACTGAACCCTCTACAATACCACAAATTAAACATGACATTCTTGATACTAAATGATAGTTGCCTGTTTTCAATTTGAACCAGTCAAAAAATCCCTTTGCTCATACATGGCCTAATGGAATTATTAAGGTTTGCTTTGTGTTAGAGAATTTCAGAGATTAGAATGATTCTTGTGTGTGCTCTACTAATCTTTGATCATTGTGATAGATGACTAGTATGTAGTTGAGAATTAAAGTAGAAAGATATTCATAATTTTATAATTTATAGATGCGAGGAATCCTCTCTGAGTTTTGATATCTATACTCACTTGGCTAGTAGAGTGATGAACTAGAGTTGTAAAATGTAGAATGATACATACTAACTGTGAATTAAATTGATGCATTAATTAGAAGAAACGAAATTAGATTGAACTTTCTACACAGCTATCAAAAATAGAAAAAAAGAAAAAATACAGCTTCTTTATTTTGAAACACATTTTCATTTTCAAACTTTTAGCTTGGAAATCTGATAGACAAACAGGTTTGTGTTGATTAGAAAAAGTAAAGTGTATACTTTTGGTTTAGCCTTATATGCTAGTTTTGTGTTGGTATATTTATTTCCTAGTAATCAACACATGTCTTGTATTAAAGGTTGTAATTATTAGAATATAGCTCTTGACCAGAATGTGTCTTGAATAGTGTCACAACATGTAGTCTATTATGTAATCAACAGCAGATACAAATGAAAAGGTATCAAAAGCACCATGTTGATTGTGAAAATAAAAAAAAGGAGCAATAGTGACAAATAAAAGGATTACTCTTTACATGGAGTATATCCTTTTGTGACAACGTTTTAATTATTCTGCTGCAGATGCCTTAGAATTAATATATGTTTGTGGGAAAGGATTAATTGTTGTATTAATTTATCTCTGCTGAAAATAAACTAAAACAAAATAAGGGTAAATCTCTATATCTAAACACTTCTGAGACTTGGAACAAGAAGATGCATCTGAAGATTCTAATAAAAAGATGAAGAGATAACTATGGTTAATACAATAATAGCCTTATTGAGAGAAGGAAAAGATGTGCATTTTATAAAGCATTTATTGTTTAAGAATATATGTTTAATAGTTAAATGTTACTTTTATGTTGAAAAAAGAATGCGAGTTAACTTGGTTTACCCATATGTAATGAGTGTATATGTCATTTCATCCAATGCATTTTTGTGTTATTGTCACACATTCATTTTTTTCCAATATTATGCATTGCCAATTTTATTCATTTATCAAAATATGTTTATTATTTGTCAGTGTATTTTTATGGTATGTCTTATCAAATTATTAAAAAGAGTCTGGGTTTTTTCTTCATTGGTAAAGCGATGTTTGTTGCAGGTATCCAGTGACAGTCTTTATTTGCTTTGAAATCACACAGGAGAACAATTTAAACTGTTGTATGGGCTCAAAAACTGACATACAAACTGTTGTAGTATTCTAATTAAACTCTATTACTCCATAAATAGCAACCCCTTGTGGGAAAAACGGGAAATCAGTATTGATAAAGATATTCAATTTTATCACAAAAACACTTTTTTCTTATTCTAAAAATGTAGCCTGTTGATATTTTGAGAACTACCTAATGTTATGAAATGTAGGACAGGGGATCAGATGCTACAAGTTAAAAGGGTATCAAAAGAAGGATTGTCTTTAAATGCAATTCAAGTTTTCAGTACAACACTATACTAAATCATATGGGAATGACTTAAAATAGCCTTGCATTTAACCCTCTATATTTTATCAGTTTGGAAATGGTTACTAAAGTATTTGTGAACGTAATCAACTATAGACAAAGTCACCTCTTTGTAAGACAGAGCAAATAAAGACTAAAACGGAATGTGTTTTTTAAATGGTGAAATATCATTGCATGTTTATATTAACAGGTTACAGAACTATTATACTTACCAAACATACAATTTAATGCAAACTACCATGACAAATGTTGAAATTGCTTGTTACAAGCTTTTTCCGTCTGTTGTCATAATAGTTTCTAATCAATAGATATGAAAATGAAAAATACTACTGTTCATTCTATAGAATTAGCATCTGGGTACTGATTTACTAAACAGTTTACGCTTAAGATTTGCGTAAGTCTAAAACATCAATTCCTTTTAATTCAATATTGGGCGAAGCAATATTGCAAAGTAACACCACAATATTGCAAAGTAACACGTCATTGGAATCGTCTCTCCAAGATGCTTCAAATGATGTGTCACATTAAAAAATTGTTCTTTTATTGAATATACTATCCATGTACATGTATATCAGTTATGACTAACGCAAATATTTTCCTTAAGTTGTTTAGTAAAACGGTACCCTGCTGTTGTTAAAAATTTCAATTGATCACAGCATTCAGGAGTATGAGGTTAATTAAGATATCATCAGGCTGTGTACTTTTGTATTTGTACTTTTTTCATTTTAACTGTTAAATAGAATCAATACTATATACCATTCCATCTATTTACAAATTAAAGGTGATAGTTTTTAATGAGGTGAGTTAAGAAAATCCCTATCATTATTTATGTTATTTTAAATGTGCTTCCAAAACCAATTTGATCTACCAGTATCTATTTCGTAGCTGTATTAACCCTTAGAATGCTGGGTAATTTTCTAAAAATAGATTTTTGTGTCATCTGCTTTTCAAAACCTTAAATATCTGCTTAATTTTGCTTAAAGATACTCAGAGTAGCAAACAGGTTAGATCACAGGCCTGTCGCCAAGTAAATTGCCTGGATCTAACGTGTTTGCATACGCATGAAGTCGGTTCAAGCACTATAAGGGTTAACAATTGCGGTAGATCTACAAATAAGACAACCAGAAGTTGAGAACACATTTCATTGTTATGAAAAATAGAGTCTTTTTTTAAAATGAAGAAGAAACCTGTTCGACCAAGGAGAGTTTACTTGAAGTAAGGCGCATCTTCTATCTGAAATAGTTACTTCATCTGTAATTTGCTTTGACCCTTTCCCAAACACCAAATTTTCTACTGTCCCAAATTGAAAGAGTTTGCAGATGACATTTCAAAATATGATTAAATTTGAAAACAACCCTCTGATACGTCAGAAAACATGAGCGGAAAAGGAAAAATTGCTCGTCACCAGCAATTTCTCCTTTTTGGCACTATGTTTTCTAAAGTCTTCTGAAACAAAATGGTCAAATGTCGTTATTGTTTGGGAAAGGGTTAAGATATTTGGTAGAAACCATTTCAACACAAAAATAAATTGCTCATTAAAAGCAATTTATTGTTTGGTATATTGGATTCTTTAAACTTAATAGATGCATTGCGAAGTAAGGGTGTAGCACATAAAGTGCTTTGCTTCGATAAGGCATTTTGGTTGTATACTTACGGAACAAGTTTTAAAATGAAATTTATGGTTTGGGTTCATCTGGAAGGTTTTGTTCCACTTAAGGAATTTCAAATATTGTTTTGGAAACATTAATTTATACTATGTCTATTTCTACTAACTGCACATTCTGTGAAAATGGCTTAACGCTTTTGATATAACTTTAAATGGTGTTTTTGATATGATACTTGTTATTCTGGTGTTATTTTATTGGATTTGTATTTGTTCAACCCTCATCCCTTTTAGATAAAACTAAGTAACAGAGAGAATAAATACAGGGAAAAAATTACTGTCACAACTTCACAACTTAAGAAGAACTTTAAGTTTTATATATTGTCACATATTGTTTGTAGACAATAATTGGGAAATCAAAAAAAGATTTAAGACATTTTTAAATAACATGTATTGCTCCATTGAGCTTTAGCTACTTTTCCATTAGTAACTTCTTGAGTTGTCTACAGAAGTAAGATTGTTGAAAGAAAATGACAGAAATACATGAAATGTCATCTGTTTTTGGAAATAATTGTTTAGTTATGTGTGGTTTAAGAAGATTATCCGTTTTCCAGAAGAAATGTGTTGATGCAAAAGATATGAAAAGTATTCATGTCAGAAGAAGAAAATTTATGTAAAAATGAAAAAAAAGGGCTAATGTGTTTCTTAGTTTATGAAATTCTCTCAAACCCCTATATTTGATTATGGGACTGCTCCATATTGCAACCAGCAGGAGATGAAAAAGGCATGAAAAACGATACATTTTGCTAATCATATTGGTTAGTAACCATTGTTGCAAAAGGACGAATTGTAACTAATCCTTTTTCTAAAGTGAGTTTTAAAGCTCACCCGTTCATATGCAACAACTAGAGGTTGTATGTCATAAAGGGTTAGTAATATGTGTAGACTAATCATTTATCAGAACCCCATGTAAACAAACCAATTTGTGGAAGTGGGGTGATGAAGGAAAAGTGTTCCAAGTTCTGAACTTTTAATGCTTTAAGTGTGGTCAAGCCTACAATGATTTAGAGAATAATATTTATTATGTAAATGACTTGGTAAGCAATGGTCCAGTGGTAGAACACAAACCTTTAGACATTAGCTTCAAAACTCATTAGAGGCAGGGTCTATTTTGCGACCTTTCATTTATCTACAATTGACTTTTCATTGATCCACAATTCTGCAAGTACTGGTTATATATCCAGGAATCGTATCAGAAGTCCTAAACATAACGAAGGTTCTATGCAATACTATAGTAAGTGCTTCATGACTGTGAAGCACTTACTATATATAGTCTTGCATTGAACCCTCAATAAGATGTTTGATGTTCCTTCACAATCAATGCAAAATAAGACAAAACTTTGTTGTTTTTTAAATTCCTCAATAGATTTAGTATTGTATGTGTTGGTACATGAGCCTGTAGTTAGTCACCATGTCAGTGTAGTTAGTCCTTTTCCCTGTTCATATAAGGTTGCAGCAGATGATGCTGGTACCAGAACCGTGTTCAAGCAACAAGGTGCTCAAGCAACAAGGTGCATGTGCACATAGGATTGCTGGGTACCGTTTACTAAAAATGTTACGTTTTAATCTTTTTATCCACGTCTTTAGATAAAGGGGGTCGTGGTCATCCACCCTTTAACCTTACAAAAACATGATACATATAATATATAACATGTCAAAAGATCTAATTTCTTAGACTAGAGCTAACATTTATTAGAAGTTGTAATCATAAAAGCTATATCAATTAATAAAAAAGAATGAAATCTAATACATGGATTAGTATTTCTGAGAAAGATTTCAAAAAAAAAAATGTATAGGTTTTTTGTGTTCTAATCATTAAGAGTGACTGTTGATAACACTTTTTAAATTTGCCTAAGTTCAAAAACAACATTTCCTCTTATTTCACTATTAGGCTATGCAAAATTGCAAAGTAATTCATCATTGGAAGGG
This sequence comes from Cerastoderma edule, assembly GCA_947846245.1. Lineage (NCBI taxonomy): Eukaryota > Metazoa > Mollusca > Bivalvia > Cardiida > Cardiidae > Cerastoderma > Cerastoderma edule. Next base: position 23,904,881 of record OX401412.1, on the reverse strand, counting down.
TCTCACTGAGACACTTCCAATGACGTGTTACATTGCAATATTGTACTTTAATTTAAGATACCATCCATGTTTATCAGTTTTGATCTACTCAAACATTTTTCTTAAGTTGTTCAGTAAAACGGTACCCTGGTCTCCTGGTTCTCATTCTAGAGAAACTGTGAACCAGGGTACCGTTTTACTTAATGAAAAATGGAAAATATTTGCATAAGTCAATACTGTTTATTTCTTAACTCATTAACAAACAATAACGACATTTGACCAGTTTGTTGCAGACTACTCTAGAAAAATTGTTGGAAAAGGAGAAATTGTTCTTAACAAGCAATTTCTCCTTTTCCCACAATGTTTCCTACCCTATCAGATGATTATTTTTCAATTTCATCACATTTTGAAATGTCGTCTGCAAACTCTTTCAATTTGGGACAGTAAAAAATTTGGTGTTTGGTAAAGGGTTAAATGAAAGTACAATATCGCAATGCGACAAATCATTCGAAGCATCTGGGAGAGATGATTTCAATGATGTGTTACTTTGCAATTTTGCTTGGCCCAATATTGAAATAAGAGAGTATGTTGTTAAGAACTTACACAAACTTTTAGCATAAGATGTTTAGTAAAATTGTACCCAGGCAACCAGCAATTGAGCACTCGCATGCTCCTTGAACAATACTGAAGTGGAAAAACACTCCACTTTATCTGCTTTGCTGATTCCTTGATTAATAAACTTGATTAGTATCACTATGAAAAAGATAAATCGCTTGGCATGAGCAAATTCTACCTTTATCAAAATGTTTTGGATGATGTTATCTGCTGCATCCTTGGTTTGATATTGTCTGTATTCACGGAAAGGTTTGAATGTAGTTAGTAGACAATTCGGGGTCTCTGTGGCCTAATTGTGATATTTGGGACCTCATTTTCTGAGAGACAAAAATCGTGAAATATGGGTTGGTAACGTAATGAAATGTTTCGGTCCCAAATATCTTAATTTTTAGGGACTTTTTTGGCACAGACTTGATCATTGATGATGAAGGTTTATTATCTGACGGCCCTCGTCTTGGTTTTATTGAAATACACCTAATATCTATGAAGAAATGGACAAAAGTCTTACCTAAATCGACAGGGTTGACATCCAAAAATTACTGCCCAAGATCATAAAAGGTTACATATGGTAGCCACAGTGTGTTATGAAACCCGGATTGGGAATGGGTTAATAACTTTCCAAGTTTGCTCATCACCTAATAGTTTTATGTTAAACCCTCTGCCTGCTCTAATGATTATCTGGAGCAAACTTTCCTTTATTAATATGGCTTATTTTAAGTTTTTCTTTTGCTTTAGTGAAAGTATTAAATCAGCTATGTTCCCATAGTAGTATTGTTTGTATGTTTTAAATCTACTTCTCTGTTCATTTATCATTTAGTATTAGTAACTTTGAAAAGAGTCTGATTTTTCAGCTTAATTGCTTTTGCTTGTATAACTCATTTTGACGTATTAGACAAACTTCTAATTACAAACGTTTGTTTTTGTACATTGTCTTTTGTTAAAGCTCTTTATATACCGAACTATACATATTGGTGAGCCTTTACTCAAATGATCAATTTCATAAGCCAACTACAATGATACATGTCTCATTTCAACTTTGATTTTGATTTTTGTCTGTCTATCCTTTTACTATGGGACAATGAATACAATTTTTGTTAAAGTAAGTTTACATGACTTTGTATAGGTTGGAACAAGTTAGCTTTTCATGTCCATTTAATCATTGTGGCTTACAAAAGACGTTGCACAAAAGTTTGATCTGTAAGTCATGTGCTGTCTTCATTTAAAAAGCTTAATAATTACATGTGCAGAAGAGTAAGAATATTTTACATGATAGCTTTTCACATCTATCATATCATTTCTGCTTACAAAAATGCTTACAACAATGTTCTCATGCTTTGATTAGGCAATAGGGAAGCTCTGTTGCCAACCTTATCATTACAAGTGATCTGCTAATCATTATTTTCCATATACCTAACATCTTATCACATTCATTCATCACAAATTGTTTTTGAAATGTTATTAAAAGGATTTTCCATTGTACATCAGTGAAGAGTGTGAAATAATGTACTTTTGCACATTGATTTACGCTTCAAAACTTGTTTACTTTGCTCAATTGTTTCTTTTGCATAAACTGAAGCACACTTATGGCATTATTCTTTGCTTATCACAGATGAATAATTGAATAGCCTGTAAACAATTTAATATACGTTGATCCACATCATAATGCCTGCTAAATGACCTTAGCTGTCGATTCGCATTAAAACGCCATTCATCAGTTCATTCATTAAAATCCTCTATATACTTTTACCAACATCATCAACTTTGTGCACCAAATGACCAAAGCTGTTAATGCGCCTTAAATTTCATTCATTCATTTTTACAAAAGATATGACTGTTACAAATATCTCATACACTGTTTTTATGATAGTACGGAAGGCTTAAAGACAATACACATGTTTAGAAGTAACAAAATGATGTGATGTAAAATGCAGTATGTAAATTACCCTATCATTTATGTTGAGATATGTTTGTTTACAGGCAAATGCTAGTTGCTTGACTCTGGCCACGCAGAAAGAGCTGATTGAGCTGGACATACACAACATATTGAACCCTCCGGTCTGGCTGGACAATGAAAATGAGATGGACATTGAGGCTTTTAACAAGTAAGTCCTCTCAAGAGGGTCATTGTGACATTGAGCAAGTTGATTAAAGATATGTTCCAGAAGCTAACTCTTAACAGCTCTATTAGAGTTGGAGTTCGAGGGTCAAAGTTTGAGACAATGGTTTTGCCATTATCATTTCTGAAGTAGTTCAAAGTCGTTGTTTTTAGCACTGTTTATTTGGTTCAACACTGATTAGTTTTGTTCATGTGGAAAAGCAGCTTGGAAAGAATAGTGTGTGGTAATTATGATAAAATACCATAAAAATTGAGCTGACTGGTGCAAAATAACTAAAATATTGCTTGTACAGTGTAAATATTCGACACATCCCAATTAATAACTTGTGTTTATATTGAGATTATATAGATTTTGATGTTAGTCATATGAGTGTCAAAAGTTCTTTATGTTGAGACATACAGAATATCTTAGCTTTTTACTAGCCCAAAAGGTGTTCTTAAAAATAAGACGAAGGTACATTTTAATCACTTTTACCAAGTACGTCCATATGCTATCATTTAATACAACTATAGCAAGAGTCTTTAAAAACAATTTCCATGAAAAGGGAAATTGTTTTGATAAGGAATTTCTTTTTTCCCACAATGTTGACTTCCCAAAATCACAAGCATACTTAGGAATCTTGTCTTCTGCTGCCTGTTATTTGAATCAGTCGTAAAAATCCAAATGAAGATATGCTTTTATGAACCCACAGCTTGTTCATACTTGTTCACCATGGCTCCTCTCCATGTTGGCCCAATTCCTAGTGTTTCTTAATTTGAATTTCACACAACTGACTAACAGAATACCAATTTTTCTATCCTGTTTGACCCAGCCAAAATGGGCAGTTATGTCTTTGTGTTGCTTTAATCCCTTTCAAAGAGCTGAGCATCTCAAAATAAAGAAAATGCTGTTGTAATGAAAAACCTCATTATAACTGGCTTAAAATTCATTACCAAACAGTAACAGCATATGAAACGACTCTGAAAAACGTTGTGAGAAATGGAAATATTGCTCTTTCAGAAGATATTTTTTTCAATTTCATTACATTTTGAAATGTAGTCTGCAAATTCTTTCAATTTTGGACAGTCGAAAATTTGGCGTTTGGTAAAGGGTTAAGACAATACATGTTTAATGTATGATATCCTTTATGTTTAGCCCTGCCCCAGGTAATCCCATGGACAATGTTGACTTCCTGGTGGTACAGACCCCCACCGACATGCCGGGGAACTTTGCTGGGAGCGGGTCTAACACACCCATAACCAACCAGTCATCAGCCTCAACTACACCCACCGTACACCTCGCGCCTGGACAGATGAGTATGATGAGCCAATCTGGCAGGGGATCCTCTGTGGTAAGGATTCTTAAAGTGTAATCCTAATTTGGAAGAAAAAAAATGCATTTTGATATAAGAGCAGTTAAGTTCTTAAAAAAAATTTAGAGGATGATTTTCTGATAAGATAAGGATGTTTATACTCAAAAGGCCCATGATAATATAAGATAATTATCTTTATTCCGTTAAAGGATATCAAAAATCGAAGACTCCATGTGGTATGCTTGATTAAAAGTTCTTTTTAAATCTTTAATCTAGTCAATTTACTTACCAATTTTTCTAATATTTTTCCTTGTATAATTTTCTGGAGAAACATTCAACTTAACCTTTAAAAAATGTTTTTAAGTTAAATGAAAAATTGCTTTGATTCTTCTTTTGTCACTGAAGTAAAGGATTTTTTTTGAAATGAGTCACAATCTTTATTTCAAAATTATATGTACATTATTAACTAACAAATGGTATGTGTTGTTAAAAGACTTTACTTATTTCTACTCATTTTTCTGCATTGTTTTTTTCCTCCTCTGTGGTGCTGCTTGGATTTTATACCTATCAGGTTAAAGGGTTTCATGTCCATGGTGTTACAAACTCGCACCAGTCCCATCTTATTGTTGATAGAAGTAGACGCTTGGTTAAAACGGTAACTTGCTCATCAATGTTTTATAGTGTTGACCAGTGTTGTAATAGAGTAAAGTTTGTGTGTCACTGTATGCCACTTTATCAAGATAGCGTAAAAAAACTTGGTAAACAGGTTGCAGTTGGACTTTCTACTATTGAAATGTTATAAACCGTCAATCATGTTATAAGCAGTCACAGCTTAGAAAACAATACTTAAGTATGTCAGACAACTAATGGTTGAATACAAGATCTTTTTGTAGGATTTGTGTCCTGTAATCAAGATAAATTCAGTTTGCACAGCTTTCATGCATTGTTTTAGTGTGGTTGCTGAATACATGAAATTGTTATTGACAAAACATTTCTTTGATGGGGACATGCAATGATATTGGCAAAAAGAAAAACACTTCATGTCACCTCAACTGTCTTTTTCACTTCAATGATTTTAAAAGCCAGTCAATCTAGTTTTGAACAACAATTTGGAAAAAGATACACATTTGTTATGTATTAGATGCGAGTCATTCAGAAAGCTTAAGTAGGAGCTTTCTGAATAACTTGTGTCCCGTATTCAGCTAGCCTCAGACTAAATACCTTTTATGCTCTGCTTCTAAAGCTCTGCTTAAGATTGTTTGCTTCGAGCAAGATTGATGATTTTGGTGAAAGGCTTAATTTGATGCATCATTATAAAAGTGATTTTGAGATTTTTTGACAATACTTGCACCTTTGTTCCGCATCACCCTTTATGAACACATCCATATCAGATGATTAATTATCCATGGAGGGTATCCTGCCACCAACAACTCCTCAAGGGTTCTGCACAGTGCTATAGTAAGAGCTTCATGTTTATAAAGCACTTACTACAGTATTGTATTGAACCCTCTTACTATACTATATCCATGGTTTTTATCCAATATCAAAGAGAAATTAGGTACTTTTATGCACAACCATTGTTTTATTGTGCTTTTGATCAAGTAACATAATCCCATGTAATGGAACTAATAAAAGCCATCGCAGTGTTTTATGTCATATTTCTTCAATCAATACAGTGGCTCAGGCAGACTTTACAATAGTTATTGTTTTTGTGTCCACACTCCAAAGTGATTAGAATCTTATCTGTGATATGTACTGAATCAACCAATGGAAAAGCCATTGACTGTATAGTTTGACCCTCATAGTGCTTGAACTGACTTCATGCTTATGCAAACAGATTAGATCCAGGCTGGCCTGTGATCTAACCTGTTTGCTACTCTGAACATCTATTCTCATCAAAATTAAGCAGATTTCATGTAAGGTCTTGGAAAGCAGACAACACAAAAATGTTTTTTTAGGAAATTACCCAGCATTCATAGTGTTAATGTAGTATTTCTGTGTAGTTGTGTGAAAAGCGTGTGATCACCCTGGACTCTGCACAAACATCACTTCCTTGCGTGAATTTTTCCCATTATGTTATATGGCTTTATCAAGTTTTATTGAAAGGCCTTTCAAGCCTTTGACAAGTGCTATCAAGGATGATAAGATTGCATAAAATGCTAGATGAGGTAAACCTTGCCCTTGTGCACCTCTTTCACTTTATGATTGTTTGAAACAGTTGAGTACCCATAATTATCAATTATGTTTCCATGTTCTGCTCTCTAGCTTTCAAAGTTAATCATTTATTCTATAGAATTACTGTCCTTGGACAAGACACAGCAGAGAGCTGTCTTGTACAGTGTACTGGTGAAAGCCAGGAAAGCTGTAAAAACTGTAGACACAGAGTTAAACCCCATTAAATCAAATTCTGTACTTATGTCTTGCTTCTGTAAACCTAACATTGTGAGTACTTATCAAAATAATCTTGATGGGGCGCTTATGATTCATACAAAGTCAATAGAGGATTAGAATTGATTTTTTTGTAGTACTGCATGTAGAAGATCCAAATTCACCTCCATATCAAGAAAATTTTGTTGTGATGTAAATGTTGTCATTCCCCTCAATGTCTCCCATCCCATCCCCACAATGTCTCTCGCTCTATTTGATCCAGTCTTGCTATCTTGCTACATGGATATAGTTCTTCTGTAGTCAAATCTCTTTTTCAATTATTCATATGGTCGTTATACTGAAAAGTGTTAACAATGAAAATCTTAAGTATTGTTAAACCTGCATATTCTTCTTTCTCAATGAAAAGGTTTGTTTTTAAAAAGCTTCAGATTTGCCTACAATTCAAATTGTGTTCAATTAGCTTTGTATAAGACCCAAAGGTGTTTATACATGGCATTCAAATAAAAAGATTCTCTTCAATAGATATACAGGGCAAAGATTACATTCCAATATGATTTTTACCAAGTGGAACATAAAGTTATGGTCCGTTTTTCTCAAACTCCCAAATCTATAAATTACAGGTTTGCAGAAGAACAGTTTCTGGTGTACGAAGAATTAGTGCACATCCAACCCTTCCACATTGTAAGTACAGTCATTTGATTAATAATTTGATTAAGTTGTTTTATCATGAAGAAAATCATAGTTTTCACACATTATGATTTCTAATCTTTATACACTTCCTTTGTAGAATTTGGGTTGAAATCATTCTGACAAAAATTGCTCATTTTGAATAATTCCTTCTTTGACTAAGTCATTTCTGAAATATTCTACAGTAGATACACCAAAACAAATTATTATGGAGTAAGGTAATAAAAGTTATATGTATTTATCTGTTTCAGATTTGACAGGAAACACTGATGGCTCTGTGCGGCTGTTTGAATGGGGCCACTTGAACCATCTTGCAGTTTTAAGACAGCCGGGAACCTTCCCTAAGGTCACAAAGGTACTCTTCAATGACCATGGAAATAAGGTGGGTCAGATTAGAGTTTACCCCCACTTTCAACAAGTTTTTTGATAATATTACAGTAGTGCAATTTTGCAGGAGACGACACTCAAAAAGCATTGTGGCAAAAGCGGAATTGCAAGCAATTTCTCCTTTTGCCTAAATGCTTTTTCAATCTATTCACATATAAAAGCAGTAGAACTGAGAGTTTTACATATGCTTACAAAGCTTTCCTTCAGTTGTTTGCTTCAAGTGAAAAGAATTTAAAATGTCTTCTGCAAGTTGTAAAGATCTAAAACAAGAGGTCAAGATAATAAAAATGCAGCAGTTTTTCAAGAGATATTAGTTTTATCTTATTCTGTTGGCATTCAAGATTTATAGTAGCATGTGGTATGCAACTTCTCATTTAGTAACAATAGTGTCTTAAAAAATCGTCTGCTGTAGGGGAATTTACATAAGTACATATGAGTCACAAGGATGGTAAAATCAATTGTACATATTGCCAACTTTGTCAGAAAGCTTTAACAGATAAGGGGCCTCCGTGGCCTAGTGGTTAGAGTACAGAACTTGAAATCACATGGTCCCTCTCCGCGTGGGTTCAAATCCTGAAAGGGATATGGATTTTCATGAGAGGCAGTCTCCCGACTGACTTACGGAATGCCGATGGTTCTACCCGCCTTGACCAGCCCTTATGGGCAGTTGAGTATGGGGTCTTCCTCCATCATTAAGAGTCGGGCATCGCTACATAACTGAAATAATGTTGATGTGATGTAAAACCCATATAAAAAAAAAAAAAATTTAACAGATAAGTGAAGTTCTACTGAAATTTACTATGTAACCATTGTACATAAAAGTGCTGAAAAGAATTATGTACTTATGGACAAGTAAGACAAAATCAGATTTAGCCAATGTGAAGGGTTTTCTATGAATTTTGTTTTTTCAGTGTTGTGTGAGTGATACAGAGGGACATGTATGTCTATGGCAGGTGGGCCATGGCAACAACTTCAATAAACCCATTATGGTAAGCTTTGGTTTTGTGCTGTTACAGTAGAATAAATGAATGGAGTTTAAAGACCTGTCAAGAAGTAATGTTGTGTTTGGGGTAGAGCATTACTCATTGGTACAATGCAATACTACAGTAAGAGCTTCGCTTATATGAAGCATTTACTAATATAGGATATACTAAAGTATTGCACAAACCCCTCTAATAGTTTTAAATGTTAAAAAATTAGTCATTACTCAAGATAGCATGTCTAACTTGATTAAAAAACTGTAAGGAAATCAGCAAATGTAATGTTCAGTACTTGGTGGATGCAGACTGATCTCGTGACTTGTGTAAAGTGAATTGAATATTGTCATCCCTAGTTTAATGTTACATTCAAGTTCTTAAAATCTGTTTTAACCATAACATATTAAGATGAGTCAGAAGTATCTTTGACTCATCAGAGTATTCTTGCTCTAGATACATAACTTATTACACTGAAAATCAAATGTAAGACAAAGTTTTTTAGCAAAAGTCAAAAAGGTATTTTCTGTGATAAAGAAATAAAAAGGGGGATAGGATTTTTCAAAAGATATTCCTGAACTATCTCAAGTTTTTTAATCTGTTTTTGTTTCTTGTAGCAAGCCAATAAATGGAATTTTCTGAGATAAGAAAAAAGAGGTTAAAATTTAGGGGGCATAAGATTTTTCAAATGATATTCCTAAACTACATAAAGTTAATTAAAGGTATTTTCTTCGATTAAGAAAGAGGTCAAAATCTAAGGGATATGATTTTTTTAATGACATTCTTAAAGTACCTCAAGTTTTATAATCTGTTTATATTTCTTACAGAGCTTAGCCTGCCACAATAAGACTACAAGTGACTTTGTGTTTGTTGGATCCTCCAGCCTAATAGCCACTGCTGGTCATTCCTCGGAGAGTAGAAACGTCTGTTTATGGGACACCTTGCTACCTCCTCGCAGCGCTTGTGTCCATGGTAAGATAATCTTCTTTGGTGGTGAAGTACAGTATTTATTCCTCCAACAATACTTCTTTGAAATATAATTATTAATGCCTCATACTCTTTCCTATCGTGGTACGCAAACGCTTTCAAAAGGAATGCGAAAACAATGATTATCAACAAAATATAAACTTCGCCAATTTCTGATCAATGATTTTCTTCGACGCTATTGTACTTAAATGTATTTAAGTCAGGTGACTTTTCTTTGTATATAGATATTTAGTTTTGATTAAGCGACTTATAGGCCTGTGAGGCAGGATGTTAAACACCTGTCACTACAATAAACAATTTACTTACTTACTAAACAAACTTGGATTTAACTCTTTACCAGCTGCAGACGACTTTTTTTTACTTGAAGTAGATAATTTTGGAAAAGCAATGTGACAAGTGTGACTAGCAATTTCTCCTTTATTTGATATGGTCAAACAGATGATTATTTAGAAAATTAAGAGTGATAGCACTGTACTTTAAATAATTTCCAATAATAAAGTCAGTATGTTTTTGCATTTACCTTATATTTCGATATTTATTTCAGTATTTACCAGTTTTGTTTTTTATATGGGTTCTTGTATTTATTTTTTATGTTTTGATATGTATTTCAGCATTTACCTGTCATGAACACGGAAGTCCAGCCCTTGTCTATGCCCCTCATCATCAGCAGCTCATAAGTGGTGGACGAAAGGGAGAGATCTGTATCCTTGCATAACTAATAAATCTTCTACATTCTGTTGTTTTGTTAGTAAGGTTTCAACCTGTCCATATATCTGTGTGTATGTTATTTTGTCTTTTTCAGGAACTTAAATCTTTCTTATAAAATCAAACAAGTGTGGGCAATGCTCCTCCAAACTTTCATGCTCAAAGATTCAAACAATCACCATATTTAGGGTTTAGACCATTACCAAACAATTTTGACCAGTTTGTTGCAGACGACTCTTGAAAGCATTGTGGGAAAAGGGAAAATTTCTCTTAACAAACAACTTTCCTTTTCCAACAATGTTTTTTGCTCTAACAGAAAATTATTTTTCAATTCCATCACATTTTGAAATGTAGTCTGCAAACTCTTTCAATTTGGGACAGTCAAAAATTTGGCATTTGGTGAAGGGATAATATAAGTAGTTTGGAAGGACCTACTATAGTCTTGCATTTAACACATCCCATGTTGAGGTTTAGAGTATGATCGCGGTTACTATCACTGTTCAAAACTCAAACTTGAACTTACCTTATTCAATGAAGCAAGATATATTGTTGGCATTATTGGGTTTTTTTGGAAATAGTCTCGTTTCTTTTTTTGGAGACAATGAAAACTAAAACTTTTCATTAGGTAACCGAATGTAACAAAAAATATGGAAGTTTTTATTCCATCTGTTGTTTACTTTTATAAGAAAGAATTTTTTTTAAAAAAATGATATAAGAAGGAGTTGTCATAGTAATCAAAATAGATGTTATGGAAAAACTTGGAAATTGTTAGGCATCACTGAAGAAATTTCGATAATAAAATCTCCTTTTGTAATAATTGTTTAAATTCCATAATGAAAAGTCATTTGAATACTTCAAACAAAGGTTCTCTTTAACAGCAAATCTTGATTAACTTATTAAGGTTTGCATCTTTAAGTAATTTGATTGTTATATAAGATATATAAAAAAAAAAAAAAATCACTTAGGGTACTACATTAATCCTCTTGGACATGAATATCAACCTTAACTGTGTTAAAAGGTATTTTTGACATAAGGCAGCGACAGATGCGACATACATTCCAAGCACACGAGTCCCCAATACGATGTCTTGCGATGGATCCCGAGGAGGAATATTTTGTAACAGGATCTGCAGATGGGGATGTAAAGGTATGCCTTGCTCTTTCCTTCTATAATACTCATTTTTATTACCAACTTGACTCATGAAGGTCTTGCAAAGGCTTACCATCTGTAAATCTGTTTCATTCATTTTTTATTTGGTTTTACATCATGTAAGCATATTTCAGTTATATTGCAATGCAGGACTTCATGACCCCCACATTCAACTGTCCATTAGAGCTGGTCAAGCCCTGTAAAACCATTGGTTTTTGTCTCTTATATAGAAGGAGAACTACATCCCTTCCCACAAAGGTTGCATTAAATAATTCATGCAGAGTTACCTTCAGTTAAAGACTTTAGAAACCACTCTGAAAAACAGGTAAATCTCCATAATAAGCAATTACGTTTTTTGTCTGACACTATAATTCATGAAATATCACAAAGAACTTCTTTAAACATATCTGTTTGCTGCTGTAGTTATAAAATTTCCAAAGGTTTAGATGCTAGCTTATATTTTCCAGGTATGGGGACTAGACGTACATCAACTGGTAGTAGCATTCCAAGGGGAACACACAAGGAGTAATACTTTCTTCCGCAGCGTTGGATCTGCTTCCGGAGTCACACAGGTCGCAATAGGCCCTAAACACCATCTGTTCTCGTGTGGTGTAGATGGATCCATGAAATTCCGCGCTCTTCCTGAACGGGACAGTATTATAAGATACTGGCATACATAGGCACTTATAGTTTAGACTGTTGTTTGTGTGGTTAGATCAGTGACATTCCAGATTATGTTTATTAACCACTAATTCTGTAATACCTCACTTTAATACATCTGGGGAGGAAGTCTCTAGAAACCACTGTGCTAAAAGGATAAGTTACTCTAATGTATCTTAATAAGTAATTTATCGTAGTCTTTATTAGTAATTTATCCCTTTGTCATTATGGTCTCTACACGATATTGTAACGAAAGTGTATGTTGTCATGCCTTTTTTGTTGTTGTCTTCTACTGGTCTCAATTTGGATAAATTAGAAATTCCCATATTACGGGGTTAAACTGATCCTCCTTATGGTAATTTTACTGTTCAAGTTTAAAACAACAACAAATAATGATTTAACCCTTAAAATGCTGGGTTATCTTCTAAAAAGAAGATTTTTGTGTCGTCTGCTTTCCAAAACATTAAATATCTGCTTAATTTTGATGAGGAAAGATACTCAGAGTAGCAAATAGGTTAGATCATAGTCCAGCTGCCAATTTACCTGCATAAGGATGAAGTCGGTTCTAGCATTTTAAGGATTAAAGTAATGAATAACTACATTTTTCCTTGTCATATCAAGCAGACAATATGATACATCATAGAAATTGTTTGTTATAAGCAATTCATGCTTTTATGTGTTGTGGTTCTGTTGTGTTGAAAAAGTCAATATGAGATGGAATCCACATGTTATTCAAATTGAGGTATATTTGGTATATGTTTATGTAATATAAATTGTGAAGCGATTAGAAACATTGATATTTATTAATAATTGTGATTTTATAGCATTTACATTGTTACATTATAGATTGTTGTTGTTTTGTTTTTTTTCTTCACATTCTGTCTATATATTGTATATAGTAAATAAGGCTTATTTTTATTCAGAACGAGATTATTAAGGATTAGAATCATGCCATTTGAATACTTTTAGCAATACCTTCTAAGCCCTAAGTTATAAAGAAAAGGATGTACAATGATAACACACTCAAAGCGTAATGATTCATTGCAAATAAATATGGGAAAAAAGGTTTTGATACATATCTACTTAGATATTACTATATATTATATTGGTACCCATATTGCAATGTTCGTTGATGGAGAAATCTGCAGCAGACAACATACCAAACATCAAGTTGAACAAAAATGTCAAAGCAAAACTGCAAAGCAGATTTATCATCATCATAATCATTGTGATTGTGGCAAACGATGATTTACTATATACATTATTTTTATTTTGTTACATTGTTTTCAGATGTCATATGTTGATGTCTCTATTCAATACTGTCGACTAATTTAATTTTCAACTTAACAAGGCATTGATGGTAAATGTTATACATGCACATGTCAGGAAAAACATAGAGAATCTACTTGTGTGCTCTGTTGTCATCATGTTTTCTTATGGAAGTGTATTAGCTTTGAAGTATATAAGCTATTGTTGTCTTTTTCAGGACAATGTTTATTGTTAAGTTGAATATTACTTACGAAATGACAATATTTTAATTGTTATGCAGTTAATTGTATGATTAAGAACAATGAGCTTATATGCTCAGGTTCGAATAAACTTTGATCTGTTCTGTTCTATGTTCTAAAAGTAGTCAAATTTATTTAAAACATTACACCACATGGACTCCCTTTCAAAAAACTGCTAGAGTAGACACTAGAAACTATCGTGCCAAAAAGAAGATTGGGTTAAAACAAACAATTGATTCTATGTCACATTTATCATTTCTTCTTAACCCTTTACCTTTAAGTTTTCGACTGTCCCAAATTGAAAGAGTTTGCAGACAACATTTCAAAATGTGATGAAATTGGAAAATAATCATCTTAAGGGGCAGAAAACATTGTAGGAAAAGGAAAAATTGCTCATTACGAGCAATTTTTCCTTTTCCCACAATGTTTTCCAGAGTAGTCTGCAACAAAGTGGCCAAATGTTGTTATTGTTCAGTAATGGGTTAACATCGTACTGGCCAAACAGTGTACTATATAAATAACCATTACCAGATTTACAGTTATGTATAGATTAGACATTAGACAATACCATAGCTCGTAGCATAGGCTCCTTCAGGGAGGACAATTTCTTAACGTAAGACTATGCTAAGTCCTTGACGAAAGTGAAGTATTGGCTGTTGTCTTGCATCAATGTTTTAAGATATACTACTTGTTGTTTAAGTACTTGTAAAATGTTGTGTGATCTAGTCAAAAGGAAGTTGAGTCTTCTTCTCTTAATCTACTGTCTTTAGCTTGGCTATTATGAAAACAATTATAAAGCTATTGTACTCACCTTTTTGTTGGCATCAGTATTGTTAAGAGACAATGTTTAGGATGGTATATCATCATTTTTCAAAGGGATTGGATTGAATCTTAAAAGGACTATCTCACAGATTGAAGATAATAAAATGTCTTCTATAGACAAAATGACATTACAGATCTATAGAGTTACATATACAGTGATTTCTCGTTAATCCGAACACGTCCGTTCCCGACAAAATGTTCGGATTACCGATTCATCCGTACTAATGAAGTAGGGCATGTTCTTATACACATTAAGACATAAACGGTCTGTATGCACGTGTATACTTATAACACTTTAGCAAACGCCAAATTGTTGACCGTCCCAAAAATAATCTTCTGATATGGCAGAAAACATTGTGGGAAAAGGAAAAATTGCACGTCCCGAACAATTTCTCCTTTTCCCACGTTTTCAAAAGTTTTCTGCAACAAACTGGTCAAATAATTCCGTTCCCTTTCAATATCGTTCGGATTGCGAGACATTCGGATAATCGGGGTCCGGATAAATGAGGCTTCACTGTAGCTAGATCATTGATACACTTCTAATCAAACCAACCCCTTTCATAACTGTGTGGTGGGGATAAAGCATATTGAGTTTAAAGATATAGAAAACCATTTAAACAGTTCATTTCTTTTTAAATGATCTTAATTTGAATCATTAACATAGACAAATGAGGTACATGTATACCTTGATACCATGGTCATGTGGGTCTCTCAAACATTTGACTGCATGACTTGTGTATACTTTAGTTTCGTCATGCAAGATCATTGAAATGTGAAAGAGTTTGCCATCAAAGCACTGTTAAGCATGAAAACTTGTTACATTTTTTTTTTAATTGAAAGCATAGATGTTCAGCAACATTATGATAAAGAAATTAAAAATGGTATTTTGCTTATTGACTAGGATTGATTACATCACCATGTTAACATTTGTGACCTTCAGAGCACAATTTGTGAGAGAGTCCTTTTAGATAATAAATATATTCCCTGTGATTTTCTTGGTGGATATGCACAGGTCTTATAGATATTGACTGCTCTTTTAACCCATTGCCAAACAATAACGACATTTGATCAGTTTGTTGCAGAAGATTTTGGAAAACATTATGGGAAAAAGAGAAATTGCTCTTAACGAGCAATTTCTCCTTTTCCCACAAAGTTTTCTGCCCTACCAGAAGATTACATTTCAATTTCATCACATCTTGAAATGTCGTCTGCTAACTCTTTCTATTTGGGACAGTCAAAAACTTTGTGTTTGGTAAAGGGTTAAAGACTGAAGCCCAATAGCTGTCTAACTGTGTTTTCCCCCTTTCTTTTTGCATGTGGATCTCTACTAATATAAAGGGGAAAAAACTGAAAATTATCTTTTTTTCATTTTTGTAGGTTAAGCTAATGTGTCTTAGTGGTGTCTAGAATGAATTGATATGGACATTTTCAAGAATTTTCAGCTAGGATACATTCAAGAATGGTCAGTTGTGACATATTCGAGAATAGTAAGCTGTGGCATTCTTGTTTGAAATCCTTTTCACCTTATATAGTCCCTTGTTGATTTTTGTGAATGATGCCATATCAAATGTCACAAAAACTGTTTGTCTTAAAAATCTAACAACTTGTCATAAAGTGTGTAATATGATTCTGTATTTCAATGAAGCAAATCGGCATATTTTCTGAGAAGTTTTGTCCAGTATTTAATGTTCTTGACAGCTTGGCAATTGCTCTTTCTGATTAGGATTTTCATGAGAGATGTTTTCTTGGGAAGCTAGAGTTACAGAATTATGAATAATTTTACAAGAATTGACGCCACAGATGACTTTAGGGTCTTCCTACTCCACCAATGAACTACACTCCATTTGAATAATCATGAAACACACTTCATACTTTTCTAGTTTGAGTTAGAAAGAGTTTAGAACCATAGATCAAGTTCATTAATAGGAAACATGATTCAAGAACTTTTATGATATACTTTTTTTAATATTAATGGATCTGTTATGTTTGAAAATGAAGATCTTTTTACTCCTTTTCATACAGTTTTCTTCCACAAAAGAGACTTATACTCATTTAGTTGGTTTTTTAAAGTATTAATTAGTAGGATAGAACCTATTGTTTGCAAAAGGTTAATTACTCTTATGATCAAAGTTTCTTTTTTCGACAATAATCTTAAAAAATGTCTGCAGTCGACGAATAAAATCTGGATTGTTTGGTAAAAATCGAATCAAACCAAGATTTTTTTTTTTGTGAGGATATTATATTTATTTTGGGTAGAACGAAATATTGTATGCCCCAAATCATATTTGTTTTTCTTCAAAAGATATGCTAGTGATCCCAGTGAATTCATTTAGATAGAAATGCTAACATTATGTACAAGTGATAATGCATAAATGGACTGTGTGTATTTGTGCACTGTCACTCTTTATTGATTACTTTCTTTGTATTTTAATTTATATCTGTGTTGAATAAAAATATAACTGAAATGATATTTCTCCTCGATTTGTTATTGTATCCTTGGTAATTTTCAAAAAAATACATCTGCTTTCAAAACCTTAAAATCCACTTAATTTTGATGAGGAAAGATACTCAGAGTAGCAAACAGGTGAGATCACAGGCCAGCTGCCAATTTACTTTGCGGCTAGATAATCCTACCAAGCCAAAAACATTTAACCATTTACCTGGAAGGTAAACTTTGGAACCAGCTGTCGGTGCCAATAGCCACAGCCCAGAACTTGGACAGCTTCAAGGCAGGCCCGGCCAGTCTGTTGTAACAAAGCACATGTTTTTGATGATCTCTTAATCTGATTTGTTTGTTTGTATGGTGTTTAATAACGCCGTATCAACACTATTTTAAGTATGTAACAGCTTTCCTGGATCCCCTAGTCAGTAAGGTCACTCCCACAAAAACCAGAGGTGTCAGTGGGGATTAACCCAGGACCCCAAATTCTTAGTCTGCCACGTTAACCACTTGGCCATGAAGGACACCCTTCTTTAATCTGAATATGTTTTGAACCTTCACTGCACTGTACAGTTAGTTCAAAGTGTGCTGATGCTCTGAAGAGAGTTCTTCACTTATTGGGAAGAAATAAAAGGGTGAAGTCATGGTTTCAAGAAAGATTCTTTAATTTCTTAAATAAAATGCGAAAGCATGTAAATATCTTAATGACGAGGTTCATGAAATTGTGTTCAAACTTTACATGGTGTTTATAAATTTCTGTAAATTGGAATGATGAGTGAAGAGATACCATCATATAACACACCGCATTCTCTTCATGTATAGTCATAAATATTATTTGCTAAATAAGTGTTTCAAACTTGTTAACCCTGTGTTAAACCCTTAGAATGCTGGGTAATTTTTTAAAAATAGATTTTTGTGTTGTCTGCTTTTGAAAACGGATTAATCTTTATGAGTAATGATAATCAGAGTAGAAACAAGTTAGATCACAAGCCAGCCGCCAATTTACTTGGCGGCTGGCCTGTGATCGAACCTGTTTGAACAAGCATGAAGTAGGTTCCAGCACTATAAGGGCTAAAGTTGGACACGCTTTTGACGAACCTTGAGTGTGAGGTTCGATTCACGCCAAACCTGTAGCACATCTAATTAAACTTATGTGAACTGCTTTTTTTTCTGAAACATTACATCAAAAGCAGTACATATGTCACAGAAATAGTATTAATAAATTTGCAATATCTACAACAATCTAATCAATTATCTTCAGTCAACTAGTAATTTTACATGCATATAGTGGTTAACATCATATCAACACCTTTTACGTATAAACAGAACACTTAAATCATAGGCTGATGGCCAACACTACTAAACCAATATTGCACATTTCCTTTGCCACAGACATACATAATACATATGCATTTAAAATCTAAACAAAAACAATGAAGAACCATGTTATCAAGATAGAGCATCTTCAACTATTTAATAAAAAGTTAAGGTTTAACAGTAATAACAGACGACAAACATGATTTATAAATAGGCATTTTCCTTGAAATATTGGTTGAAACCATTGTGGCAAAAGAAGAGGCCGCTTCTAACAAGCAATTTATAATATTGGTCACTGAAGCTTCTAAAGTAATTTGCAGGAACAAAGCCTTTGCAAGAGACCAAATGATGCAAATAAAGTAGGGACCAAGATCTAAAAGAAATTACATTCTTGCTCAATATAGGGTTCTATGACTCGTTCTTAACCCTTTAAGGTATAGAGATAAGGCTTATCAGTGACACTATAGGTATAAACCATCCGATTATCGAAGACCATTAACGCATACATAATTAGTCACCCTGGGTACCTATTTGCACAGGATTATCTCCGATAATTGTTATTGATTGGGGTACTGTTAATCAAACCCAAATTAATGCATTTTACATTCATCTAATAGATTTTCTCAAAGAATAAAAGACGACGAGAACAAAATTTCCTTTAAGTTGATGTTTTTTTTCTTTATTTAGTGATACATTCATATCAGGATTAAGTTGTAGAAAATTAAACAAACAATGAAAATGTATATTACGGCGTGAATTATACAAAATCAAAAGTAATAATATGACTTATGTGTTCTCCCTGAGAGATCCCTAATTTATTTTTCTGTTTTGTCATCAATTGCAGGGAATTTTGTTGCCGTAAAATACCATTCATGACTCGAGATACAAACTTTGCCTTTGCATATTTCTCAACAAAGCTGAATCGTTTTACTTCAGTTCCCATTCAAACCGTTTCCAAAATGAAGAAAAGAATGTTTTTCAACGCAATATTGCTTTGTAAAGAAGTTAAACCTGGTCCTTCTAATAAATGTAAAACAGTAAAAATCAACTCATTTTGGCAACGAAACATGCTACTATTTCCGTAAAATACGTGTCCATGGGTGATGAATTTACCAAAAGCTCGTAGTTGTAGTCAAAGTCGGAGGAATGATCTAATTTGCTTGTCCGTGAATTGGTAATATTTATCAACATTTCATCATCTTCAGGCTTAAAAAACCCGATCAAATTACTGCTCTGAATCTACATTGATGTCTGACTTGCGATCGGAAACACCAAATTGGCTAAATATTTTAAAAAGGCCGTCTTTATAACGTCAATTATTTGACGGCTCGATTTTCAATCGCCTTTAAACTTTGAACAATAGCTCCGTGTCATAAACATCCTTTACAGGTCGCGTGCCGTATGCTCTCGTTTTAATTGGATAGTATTTTTAGAAATGTGTTAAGTTACTAAAGAATTGCATGAAATCCTTATCGAGTCTTTACAAATCGGCAGTGTTTTGATCTTTTATGACCGGAAGACTTCTCATTAATTGGATTGGTAATTTGGATTCCCTTCATCTCAATTTGATAGCGTTATTTCCATAAGCGTGTCGTGAGACCATTATCAAAAGATTCTCTCTAGAGCAAAAGTTTAAACTTTGACCCTATAATTTTATCATCGGAAATGAAAGAAGACATATTTATTTAAGAGGAAAATAAATTTTGGAGAAAATGACGTGTGTGCAAAGATGTGTTATTAAGAGCTAAAGTTGAATCAATTTTTCAGCTGTCAAAAAGCGTTCTATGCGGTAATCGATAGAACGTCAAAATAGGTTTTATACGGTAATAGGTATAACGGCGAAAAGGGTTTTATACGGTTATCGATAAGGCGGCGAACGGCGCTATATACCGTAAAGGGTTAATGAAAAATAACTTATCTATATAGATTTCCTTCAGCTATTTCTTTTTAAGCAATATGCTTCATAAAAAATATAGCGCTTACAAAAATCACCAATTATTTCCCAAAAACCTTAAATCTTACTATTACAATTTAAACTATGACTTTACAGTAACTCTAATGGCCATCATCTTTTGTTGGTGAATCCAAGTCCACAAGTTTTTCTTGCTTCACCTCATTACCACCAGATAATTTTGATCCACTTTCAGCATCCTTTTCAACATTTTTCTCCACATGCTCTCCCTCTATTTGACTTGGTCTTGATTCATCCCTAGTTCTGATTTTATCACTTTCATTTTGATTGGTGGAATTGCTAGATTGGTCCTCTGAAAAAAATCTGGATTTTGGTTGGCTGTCAGCTTCTTGACTGGCACAAGACTGATCATCCGATGTTTGATTGGTTACAGACTGGTCATCCGTTGATTGGCTAGTTGTACTGACCCTTAGCTCCTCCTCTTCTTCATCCTCTATCAGCGGGGAAACATTACAAACTGGAACAAAAATAGAACAAAACATTTTGTTTCTTTGTATTAGTGTGGTTTTAAAATCACAATAATAGCTATTCAATTATATAGAAATGGCCAGCTCATAAGTGACTGGGAAAACCCCAAACTTCATTCCTTTAACCCTTTACCAAACGACAAACTTTTGAGTGTCCAAAATTGAAAGAGTTTGCAGACGACATTTCAAATTGTGAGGAAATTGGAAATTGATCTTCTGATAGGGCAGAAAACATTGTGGAAAAAGGAAAAATTGCTCATTGCTAGCAATTTCTCCTTTTCCCACAATGTTTTTCAGAGTCTTCTGCATCAGAGTGGTTAAATGTTGTTATTGTTTTGTAATGGGTTAAAGGGATGGTCAGTTTACAACATAGAACATTTCTCCACAAACACGCTTACTAGATACATAATCAGTATTTACATATAATGTGCATTAGTGAAAGGTCCAAAATGGACCCCACTATCCACTGGAATTGAACCCACAACCCTGGTGACCTGACTGCTGACCCTCAACCCCTAAACCACTGTTATTTACAAATTGAAAGATCAAGAAGAGATTGTGATGGTAAAAACAAAATCCCTTTGAAATCATTAAGAATAAAATAAAATACACAAAAAGTCTGGTGTTATTTGACTAACCAATGAAGTGAGAAATACATATTTATAGATGAATGGGTCCAAGGCATGTTGCTGAAATAATCATGTTCTAAAACCATTTGTATAATCTCTAATACAATAGACCAATTTATTTATAGACATATGCTACAAACCACAACAACGTATTTTAAGAACAGGGCCAATGGCCAAGAGGTAGACTTCCTACAAATGAAAGGTCAAGGGTTAGATACCATACTGAAAAATAGTCATCACTATAAGCAACATATCAGGTCAAATCAAAAACAGATTGTTACCTTTAAATGCATCTGGATAAGACTTATTAAGACGATCTTTCAGCACCCTAGAATAACAAATATCGAGGTCAGTTAGTTATATGGCCGAGTTCTAATTGATATTCAAAAACCAATAAATCATATAAGATGCTTTAAATACAAGGCATCTATTAGCTTTTTAATCGAAATGCAACTGCAATGGAGTTCTTTAAATTTTTCATCATGAATGTGGATTTTGCGGCAGCTGATAAAAATCACTTTCAATGGCTATATGGTGATGCAGCAGCCAAATAAAAAGAAAAGTTCTCTTTGGCAAATGATTATGTAAACTCCTGAGTCATAAATAATGTTAAGATAAGGCATAAAAGGATGAAATATGATCACTGATCCCAATAATACTTGTGAAGCCTGGAAACGTCGATCTTGATGAACACTTCCCTTTTTGCTAGCAGTTGTTCACCCTACATGTAATCCTACAGAATTCTTTAAAACTAAAAGTGTTCTTTGAATCATTCAAATTTGCTGTTAAATAAAAGCGATAAAAGGAGAGAACTTAAAACTATTTCTTTCAAACCTTAGTGCAGGTAAGTTTAACCTAAGTTCTCTTATTGATAATTGTGAGAAAAATAGAAACTGTTTATGACAAGCAACTATTTCTTTCGTCAAAATAGTTTCTACCCAAAATGTGTATCACAAAAATGTTATTTTTCATATTATAACATTGTTGCTCTTGCTTTAAATTGAACCTGACTTCCTATTGAAAATAGAAGAATGAATTTGTCAGTTACCAAATCATACTTCTAAAGTGTAGTGTTTACATAGATGATATAATGATGTCTGTAACATTTACAAACCTTATTCTTTTGAAAATGGAGTCCAAATCCTTCTTCATTTCATACATCAGATGAGTGTGTTCCTTCATTTCATTGTTAGCAACAGCAAATCGGTTAGCAGACAAAATGTTAAAGTTGATCAGCATTTCGTTTGTTTTTTCAAATCTGCAAAGCCTGAAATCGGATAGTAAATATATATAATTCTTTTTTATCTATTTCATTTATAAATCCACAAAAATAAATTCTTATCAATTATGAGGTAGGTACACAGATTTGAAATCCTTGGTCAAATCAAGAAAATCTAAACACCATGCTTTATGTGACAATGGCTTTATAAACTGGTTTGACAGTGTTTTTTAAGTAACATGAATACATGAGTTGCTGTAAAAATTCCAAGTTAAATTCTGGTTTGATTTGTTTCTCATAAGTACATTTCAAAACACTTCCATCTTTCAAGTTATTTGTGCTGATTTTATTGGAAGCATTTGGGAAGATGCTTTTCATTGATTTTCTAAGAATTTAAAACTTTGACTTTTCGGATTAATCAATTTCTACATTTGCATCATGTGTTTTAAGGCACTGAATAGAATTGCTAGAACATGAATAAATTTATTTATCTGGCAATATCTGACGTCATGTTAAACTTTGGAACCATTCATGATTTAATGGTGGATGTTGCGACGCAAATTTTTGTCCAAATGTTTGAACACCTATATTCCCATCATTAGAGTTAAATATCAAATGATCATTCCCCACAGTTATAAAATCAGAGCTTGGGAAAGTCCACAAAAATGTTGATCCTTATAAATTTCGCAGTTAGATTGCCCCATCAGAAAAAAAGTCAATCTTCAAATAAAAAACTATTTTGACTAGAGTACATGTAATGTGTCAAGGAAGGAGAATCAATAGTGATTAATTGTAAATTGTAAAGAATTGTTTCACAATCAATGTAAAATAATCAAACAGAATGGAAACATTAGAGAAAAACTTGCAACCAGTGCGGAGCTTAAACACACAACCACCAGTGCGAATAGAAATCGATCGACATTCGAACTGACCATTTCGCTGTTTTGTCCCCACAAACTAGCCTAAAGTCTTAGTCGTTTGATCTGTAGAACTAAAATGTGCACGCGAAAATACATGTCAAGGAAAAGAGAATCGCCCAACAGTGTTTAGGATTACGCCAAACGTCGACTACATACATATCACGTTGTGCAGTAACCATGTTCCTGACATCTTCTCGATTTATTTGTTCCATCAATGCCTCTGAAAATGTGACAGAGGCATCAATTTCCGAGTCTGATGTTGATACTGGTGAATTCATTTTTGCTCCTGTCAAAATCAAGTGTCAAGAGTAACTTCCCCTTGTAGTAGAGCGAAAAAATCGATTAAGTAATGTTTATAATGTTAATATACGGCCAATTTGTCAGCTCTCCGATGTGGTCTAGTGGTTAGGATTCCTGGTTTTCACCCAGGCGGCCCGGGTTCGATTCCCGGCATCGGAACATTCTTTTGTCATTTTATTTTAACAAAGTATGAAAAACAATTTTTCTATCCCTATGAAGATGTTTTATTCTACTACAGAATAGAATAGAATACATTTTCAGCTCACAACATGCATGTTTTCAAATTAAGCATTGATGTTTTGATGGTCGCGACACTGAACCCATCTTTCAAATCACATAGCTTGTGATACAGGCAACACATTGATCGGTGTAGTTGATAGGACATGCAACAACATTGGCGTAGCTTCCTTTAGACACGTTAGGCACGTGCCTTCACCTATATTCCAGGAAGTAAGAAAAAAAGCTAAAACAACTCAATCAACAGAAGGGGGCTCTATTTCCTGCTTAAAATATGTGTGTTGTGCTCTCAAATGCATGCCAGAACGCAACTGAGCGACTGCATAATGCATTTTTTCCCTGTGGGATCATACCCCGGACCCCCCTGACGTATACCCACAAATTCATTTCAGTCAAGCTACGCCCCTGAACAAGTGACTGGAACTGAAGAACGCGTGGATAATAAGACCTTTTCTGAAAAAAAAAAACGCCTTTATTCTTATCTATGACCTTTCAAAGGTAACGGCGACGGCTAAGATTCAAGCCAGACGATCCGACAAGAATCCCTCCGATAGTTTAATGAGTACTAGCAGGCGCGTAACCAGACTAACGCACGTGCGTTAAATTATTTTAAAAAACCCTTTCACCGTGAAACCCTCGATAAGTTTGTCGGAATATTTGTTCTAATAACTTGTGTCATATTTTCATGAAATAGTGTACACGTGATCATTGAAACATATTCAAACGTAAGCAATGTGTTTCATATGTTTTTAGTTCAATAAAAAGTCATGAAATAGCAAAAAAGAAAATCGCCCCTGGGTAAAACACAGTTCCAGGCAGCATGTCCAGGACCCCCCTCATTCAAGCACGCCCGACTCGTAGTCTGGGTACCGTTTTACTCAACGATTTAAGGAAAATATTTGCACAAATCAAAACGGATAAACATGTATAGTATCTTAAAAGAAAACACAATATTTTAATGTGACATGTCAGTGGAAGCATCTCGAAGAGATTCCAATGTTAATTTGCAATATTGCTAAGCCCCATATTGAAATAAGAGGAAATGTTGCTTTAGACTTACGCAAATCTTAAGGGTAAACTGTTTAGTAAAACGGTACCCTGGAGCCTGGCCCGTACGTATACCCCGAACCCCTAATGCGGATATGCATGAGCAAGGGCCCCATGGACTCGTAGAAGCAACTGACCAGAGTTGTTGCCAGCGATACACACGTGCGTAACATAAATTTCAAATGTGAAAAAGTATTAAAAGCCAAACAAATTTAAAAAATTCCTTCCGACCTTAGCCAACCCTCTAACCATCCCCACGATGGAGGCGGTACCCAAATAGAAAAAGAAAAAAACTCATTCTCTTTCTTGGTAAATCTTTCGTCGTTTTTTCTCCTGCTGCAATTTACTTGTAAAATCTAAGTACGTCTTTTTAATGTGTAACTACTTGCTTTTTCTTAATCGACTCTATACAGTGCTAGTTTTATTCATCCGGAAAGCAGGCTAGAGGTTTGGTGAATTCTGAACTTTGATAATGTGTTTCACAATGGATGTTGCATGTATCTCTACATGTTTACTTAAGAATAATTAATATATAATATATCAGTTACCCCACACAGTTTGACCAACATACTGATTTTGCGCAAGTCCGCAACGATATTATGGTCAAAACAATGCAGGGACTTTTCAGGTCTGTGAGGCTTGGACCTTTCTTTAAATAAAAAAATGGAAAAAAATGAACAATGTCAAGAAGAAAAAGCTTATTGTCATGGAGGATGTTGGTCGCACAATTCTCTGATTGTCCGCCAAGTCTGCTTACCCTGTTCTTGAGATCATCTCATAGATCACCCTCATCTCTCTGATCCGTTTTAATAATCCCCCGAGTTTTCATGTAAATGTGTTCCATGTAAAAAGAGGAGAGTTGGTAAAAAAACTCTTGAAATATTTCATTTTTTTAATGGTGTCAATTAAACAATTATTCTCCATCATTTCAAAACCGGCCTCGTCTTTCACGGGGATACAGCTCTGCGTCTGTGGCAAAGAAACGTAATCGTATATAAAGTTTTAACGCAGTTATTTACGAGTTATTTCCCTTTGAGTAGAAATAAGACAGAAAACAAAACATACTTTTACTTCTAGAAGTTCTACGTTGAGACGTTGTTCTGTCATATTTGACAATTACACAACGATGTATTTAAGAAAAAGATAAAAAAAAAAGACAAATTTAACTGGTGGGAATGTTAGAAGAGTGGCGGATAAAATAATATTGAATGCGAATTTATACTAAACGAAATGAGAAAAAAGAAGTTTCCTCGGCCGCTATGGTACCATTAGAGTAAGACCAATCCAGCTTCCGTGGCGATACCAGGCTGCAAAACCCCGCTGACACAGCTCTAGCTTATCACACAGTGTAACTCACAGCGGGAGGAAAACGGCAACTTTAGAAAGACAGGGTAGTATACATCTCAAACTTAAAATGACTTTCGCATAAGCTTACCTGCTAGGGGATTCATGTACATAAGAATTAGATGAATAAATATTGCCTGTCCAATAATACATTTTCGCTTTTATCACACCTACTTCATTGTTTATAAAAAAACGTATTTTCTTTAAGACACTAAGTCCTGCTATTAAATTGTTGCCGCGATGAACTGACAAATAACAAAAATGTTGAAACTTCTTTTTTTCCCCATAAATAATTTTATTCCAAACACTGACGCGGACGTTCTCTTCTCATTAAAACTCAAAATCTCAAACTTAAAAGATAAGTAAACATCATTTTCATGGCCATGCATATCATATGAAGTAGTGCTGATAGTTTTTATAGTTTTGATAATTATTATGCCATCAAAGTTAATTGACGATATCTATAGATTATGGGTAACCATGCATGCACACTTTGGGACAATGAGCATAACGTGTTGAATTTGACCAATTTAATAACGATTATTTATATAGTGGCTAGCTGTTGATGAAAACAATAAAGGTATTTAAAGGTGCCGACAAGAAGTAATAAATACCACTAATTCTTGTGATTTTTATAACGCCTAAAATTATGATAATGATGGTGATCAATGATAAGGTCTATGCTTGTTTATTTGCCCCAGTTAACAAACCTAACGAAAACTAATTACAATGTCACATACACTCATTATTATTGTTTCATTCTCGTGCATTGTAATAAATTGTCACTCCGAGAGATACGAGGTGTCAATAAATTGCTCCGATTGCTGGCTCTTTCACGCCTCAGGTAATAGAGTCTAGATCTCTCAACCAGGTGAAAATATGCAAAACAGGAGCGTATCACGTGACACAATACCGCGGGATTTATCAAGACAGTCCGCCATCTTTGCCGGTAGCTGGAAATCGTTAGGAGTGTTTGCTTTGTGTTTTATCTGTGAATTAACGTTTATTTTCGTATCAGACTGTAACGAAACGAAAATGGCAACACGTGTAAGTAGAAAAAGCACAACTACGACCACGGAGAGGGCTTCCACATCGGGCGAGACGCCGAGTGCCGGGGTTTCCCCGGGGAGGCGAGGACGCTCCCCATCCCCAGCACGTCTCCTGCGTACTCAGGAGAAAGAGCAACTCTCCAAGTTAAACGATCGATTGGCAGCATACATCGACAAAGTTCGATATCTCGAGTCGGAAAACAATCGGTTACAGGTTCAAATTCGAACGAGCGAGGAAACCATAACACGTGAGACGACCAACATCAAAGAGCTTTATGAAGCTGAGCTTCAAGAGGCAAGAAAGCTGCTGGACGAACAGGCAACAGAAAACGCGAAACTTAACTTGGACGCTACAAAATATAAGACGGAGGCGGGTGATTGGCAAGCAAAGTAAGTTTTTTTTTTCCTGTGAAATTTGTAATTAAAAACTTAGGTCTTCTTTGTTTTCGATGGTCATGGCCACAGGTGCTTGAAACAATCTTCGATAGTATCCCAATATATGCTCAATATACTATTCTCTTATATAGTATATAGAGCATATATTGGGATACTATCAAAGATTGTTTCAAGCACCTGTGGTCATGGCTTGTTGATTCAATGGGTAAACAAGCATCCAAAGACAATATAAGGCCGGATTACGGATAAGTGCCCTCCCAGAGAAGTACCTTCTCGAACAGTTTTAACTGGACAGAAAACTGCCCTCCTACTATAATTTAGCTTGCGGAGAGCACAGGGAGATATATTGTAATAGACCTTGATTAACGCTATATATATACAAGGGAAACAACTTCAAAGAGAAACCAGTTCTGACGTTCCGCGGTTATCAGTCCGTAATTTTTCATACAATCGCTAGTCTGTCAATTCTCTATATGTCCCGCATAGCCAAATGATTTCTGCGTCCAACGATACCTCTCTCAACAAGATTGGTTCAGTCAACCCAGAGAAATCTGTGACGACACACTAATATTTTTTCAAATTTGGCTCATTGGGAATAGATCGTTGAGAACAGAACGAGCCGATGTTTCGGCTCTAAATCACCTCAATGAACATTATTTGGTAAATAAGTTCTCATAATTCCGATGAATTTTAGAATTTGTTACATTTGAAAAACCGCGTACCACTTGCTCCTGATATACTTATATTGCATGCATATAACGTCGCCTGAAAATAACCAAGTTTTATCGGTCCGACGTCATGCGTTTTACGCTAGGTGTAAATTTCGCACCAACCACAATTTTATAAATTGAACTTTTAAATGATACTTAATTCCTGTTAGATTCGATTCAAAACAAAACATGAAATGATTTCTGTTCATTTTGAAAAAAAATATATACATGGGTAAAAGTTTTCCGTATTATGACGGAATTCCGTATTTCCGATCTTCGTCAGGGCCGTTTTTCCAAATCGCATAAATTCGAGAAGAAAATTGGGGGGGGTGGTGTAATTAAGCGTAAAATTTCACCATGATATTCCTGACGTCCAAGGACCGGCAGGTCAAATTGTTGTTGTTATCTTCGCTAAACGGAGTAAATAAATAACGTCATCCCATTGGTTAAGAAAACAATGATAATTGCCGAATCAATCGAATTAATTTTGACAACCAATGGGATTACGTTATTTATTTACTCCGAACTCCGATTAGAAAAAGTAATGGCCGACTCCAAATGTCAAACAGTGAATATTTATTGTTAATATCGCAAATGTGAATTGTGTGTCCGATGCCCGATGTTGTAACCGCATCATATCGAAAGAGAATGGACATATCTTTCGAAGGTATGTGGCTTTTGGATATTTTCGGGGAGGAATTAGTGAAAATTTGCTAAAAACTACCGGTTTCGTACATCCGTCCGTGGACGTCAGGAATGTCATGGTGAAATTTTACGCAGAATTTTGTGAAACTCTTTGCTGTTTCTGATTGCATTGACGGATTTTGATAAAACAAAAAGTGTTTTTGAAAAGAAAAATCATTCCAAGACACGATTCAGTAGAGATTTTTGAGATCCTGTCAATTTTAAGTGACTTTTGGGTGATAAGTAACTTTCTCATCTTGTAGTTACTGATTGTGAAAATAAATTGACATTGTGTAGATCAACTTTCTGCTTTTCTAACTTTTGAACCTTTGATTTGTAGTGTTGTCATCTATTTCACCTTCAAAATGTTGTGAATAATATCAGTGTTTAAGTATATTTAAAGGCCTCAGATTGCACTCCGATATGCTAAAATCCAGGAGGTTCCGGGGGCCTCCAGCCCCCAGGCCCCCAGCTTGAAATTTCAGTATTTTCACTTTTCTGAACTTTTACCCATGTATATATATATAGGCTATTTTCTATATATAAATATATATTTATTTTCATTAAGACTACAATTACGTAGGAAGCAAAATAAGCAAATTAATAGATAACAAAAAACGAGGATATTATTTTCGAAAGTCCATAACGAACTATATTTCAAATGCTGCTTTGCAAAAAATATCTTATCCATACATGTCTTCTCCCTGTATGTGAAGAGAGGTCAACTTAGTACAACTCGACTTTTGGAGAAAGATGTGTACTTCATCCCCAAACTGAATGCGTAATGCGATGACCTATGACCCGCGAGAATCTCGCGGCTGAGTGTAATGAACATGGACAGCGATTATTTATTTTTGGACATCGTTATTAATTATTAATGTATGTATTTCAAGTTTCCGTTCATTTTTTAGTCCTTTTGAACACAAAAAATTGCAAGTAAAAAGCACTCAGTTGGTCGTTTGAAATTTTGTAACATAAAAATCATGTTGGACTTGAGACGTAGCGAAGCACGATAAATGTCCAAATGATGAAAAAAGCTTCTTCCATGGGACATTATTGATACTAGGGCAATCTAATGTCGAAATTTCGAACCGTGGAGGAAAAAAAATCAAAATCAGACTTTGTTTTAAAGCACAAAATGGCCATTCAAAGTAATTGATAAGACAAGATATTTAAAGTAAACTTATATATCACCAAATAATGGCATCAATTGCCGTTAAACAATTAAAAAATGCTAACAGTCATTGCGAAACTATGTTGGACTGCCGGACTAGTCCG
This sequence comes from Cerastoderma edule, assembly GCA_947846245.1. Classification (NCBI taxonomy): domain Eukaryota; kingdom Metazoa; phylum Mollusca; class Bivalvia; order Cardiida; family Cardiidae; genus Cerastoderma; species Cerastoderma edule. The sequence continues at coordinate 23,874,603 of OX401412.1, read as the reverse complement.
GTAAAAATTTAGGATGTCCGACATGTTTTTCAGAAATAGCGGTCCGACTGTCCGGTAACCGTTTCAGTTGAGAACTTACTTTCCCCTGCAAATTGCTTTCCCTTGTGAGCGTCATCACCAATGACATCATTTGCGGTATCCTGGTTTATCAATGTCAGTATTGAAAGATTGTGACGAAAATGGGCTCAAGCTCTTGTTTTACCCTGCATTGCATGAAAGATAGGTCAATGCGGCTATTATCCGGAAACCAGCGGCTGTAAACTTCATTAGCTACTAGAATTTAACGAACCAGAAACGAATATGATCTCTGGAAAAAATCTGTTCGAATATGCAAGGGAAAATTTAAATAAAGTAAATGATTGATATATTGTAGTTTAGTCAACTAATTTAGCGCTATCAGGAAATATATATATAGAAAATTTTGCATCAGACAATATCTCCCGTCACATCAAACTTTTGAAAGATTAATGGAATCTGCGACATAATTTTTGTTGCGCCGTTTGAAGACCGATTTTTCCATTATTACAGTAAAATATCAAATGACATTACTCACAGTTATGAATTAATCCCTTTTAAATTGATCCATACACGTAACTTGTTCGTATTCATCATATTTACTTTGTAAGAACAGTTTAATTGACACTAAGTGACTAAGTGATTTTTCTGCATCCGATAAATTTTCAGTGCGCATGCTCTTTTGAGTGTGAAAAACTTACTTTCTTTTACAGAGAGGTTGGAGTAGAAAATAACAATAAGATCTAATTTCCAGTTGAGACTCTGGTCCCATTGTTGCTTCCTGTCAGGCTGTGTATCACTTTTTAAAAGATAGATTTAATCACTGGCCTAAATAGATATTTTCGCAGGCCTTAATAAAAGGCCTATTCCTTACAGGGTTTTTTTTCCTTAAATTGGGAAGAGACTGCCTGTTGATTTAGTCAAAATTGTTGATTTGGGCAACCAAAAAGCTGATGTGACTTGGAATTTTTGGGAAATCTGCATGACTTGAAAGTAATTTCCATGCATGGCTTGAAAGTTATTTCCAGTTTGAAAGGTGCCTTTAATGGGCCCCTGTTATATAAGGAGAAAAATCCTGGCCTTAAAGGAATTACTTATAGCCTAGAGCTTCGGCTCACCGGATAATTATCCGAAGCCGAGCCCGATGACTTTTCCCGTTTAAAGACACCAACCATCAATTCTTTTTATTCTGTTACCTTTTATGTATTCTTTCAAGCAAACAAGATGTAAATAAGACACGAGAAAAAAGGAAAAAGTAATGACAGTAGTGACAGGATAAAATAGAATTTTTCATATGCATGTGGGTTTTTCTTTTGGTGAAGAACGGTAAGAATTATGCTCTTCTTAACCCTGTTATCTTAGGTAAAGGGTTATTAGCCCAAAGGCCTTTTCCCAATACTCATTAAATGGTATTACCTCAATGATGCAAATTTGGTCTTATATCATATCTTTCTTTTGAGACTTCATACACCCATATACAGAGACACTTTATAAATGCTTTTGCAGCAGCTCTATTTCAATACACTGATAGAGACCTTGAGATGTTCTATAGGATAAAAGTGTGATTAAACTTCTGCACCCTGACATGGCATTGAACCCCAACACCTGTATATAAATACCTAGATTTTTGGCATTACTTGAGTTATAGAGTATCCGCTGTATTGTTCTACCGCTTCACATCATGTTCAAAGTTATCTGGAGAATTAAGCATGAAGGGGTGCTTTAGATATCCCAGTGGTTAGCATCTTTTCCATGGTAAGATCTTTGTCCAAACTCAATTTATAAGGATCTTTCCCTGTGGAGATCTTTTTACAAAGTGTGGAATTGTAAGTAAACCATGGAGTGGTGGGTTTGCTTGAGATTGTTAGATGGCCAAATCATTGAAAAAAGGAAATTGATGATTATTGCAGGAGAGAACCAATTGATTTATGTGTTACTTAAGGAGAAAAGTTGTATCTTTTATTTTTCATTTAAATCCAAGATTCAATGTTTACCCAATAGCTTTTCTGGATATTCTTAACAGGGTCTTCCCCAGGATTTTTTTCAGGCGCTGGGGAGGATGGGGGAGGGTCAAGGGAGGGGGTGATCCCCCTCCCTTTTCGATTTTTTTTATATATGTGTACCAAAATGGTGAGTTTTAAGGTATGTTGTGAAAATAAAAGACAAAAGAAAGTGTCCCATAATATATTTAAATCAACACATTTGCTAGACAAAAAAATGAGTGATAGTCTACAAAATTAAATTTTCAAAACTCCATATACAGTACTTCAATGTGCATTTCTATTTTGAATACTCTACTTCTCATTGGTTTTGCTTTGAACCATTCGTCCTGAGCTTTTTTAAATTGGAAATTCTGTAAGTCTAGAGGACATGCATGCTCAATGCCTTTAACAGTCTGAAATGAAAATGTGAACCTCTATTATTATTATCTTTCAGACACATCTTGAATCAGAAGTATATAGAAGTGTTGAGCAACATCCCATTTAAACAAAATATGTCCAATTGGTGTCACAGCCTCCCCCTCACATTTAATAGACTTATTCAAGGACATGTATCCATCTGGTCAATATGGAGTACCAATGTGATTCTCATAGCAAAGAGCGTATGGGCTCTCGAGAACCATTGTCCCCATTCAGCATAGATCTTTGTTGACATATAAATTAAATCACAAACATGATTTATTATTTATCGTATTCTTCATGTCAGAGTACTGTGAAGGTTGCAAGAAGACTACATCAAAATGAATAGTGTTTTCATAGGTGCAAAGCAAAACAAAATTATGAAAAACTAGATCAATCATAGAAGCATCCAACTATTTTACAAAATTAAGAATGTTTCCATGACAAGCTAGATGTTTTCCTTCGTTAAAGTTTATAACAAACTTTTTTTCTGACATCCTGTGTTACTTCATGTCAGTTGTTAATTCTAAAGAACCATAACACCATACTACATGTATATTATTTAAGTATTGAGTATTGCAGCCAGTTTTTATCCTTTATCGAATATCATCTGATGGCTTGCAAGTGAAAATTCTCCATCAGTACTATTATTACAGCCTTACTTAAACAGAAATGTTCTTTTTAAACAACTCACACAAATCCATAAGTGGCATGCAACTAATGGCTTGAGTGAGTTTTCTTCATCAACCAGTGAAGATTCCTGAACGCAGCCATACGGCTTGGAGGATCAAGCTTATTTGAACTTTGATACAGGATTCCTATGTCTGGAGGCTGGTCAAAGTCTTTTTGCTTCTTTGTGCTTGCGTCTTTTCATGTCAGGTAACATAGTCATGACTAGCCAAATACATAGCAATCTGCATGTCTACCCGAAATGCCTTTTACAATGGGGCATCACTAGGAATTTGTTAAATTATTTCTCACTAGTCGATTCATTAAAAAAAGACAAGTTCATAGATAATCATGGTGTCACAAATTATTATTTTGTATGCAACATTTGACTTTCTGTCAACAGTATTTTATGTATTGTATACGGGTTTCCTGGGATTCACAGTACGAGACTAGGGCTCTGTCATGTCTTGCCTGAAGGATCAAACCAAAACTCCAAGTTACAATTCCTTCACCTTAACCACTTGGAGGTTTGTTCATTGTTTAACAAAGTGAACATGACTATAGCTGCAGTGTCAATACCTGTAGACATTTTTGCATACAAGAGGCACTTAACACATAGTCCTCATATTATAAAATTGTTCGTAAGAAATTCCAGAAATGAGGAGCTTGCTCAGGTTCACTTGGTGTATTTGTCACATTGAGCTCAACAAGTATTTTGACGTTTGAAAAATTACGTTATGTCTGAGCCCACCAGATGATCATTTCATCTCAGCAGTTTATGTATACAGATACTACAAAACCGGTTTTGGGCATATTTATAGTGAAACTAAGTTGCCGAGGAACTGAATTTTATAACTTAAAATAATTCGATGTGAAGAAAGATATTGCCGGATGCAAAACTTTCTCAATATTTCCCGATCACATCATATTTTTGTCTAATAACTTACCATGACAAACCAAGGAAATCGGCGATGTGGAGATGGATGTCTGAATCAGGTGTTTTCACATAAAACTCCCGTCTATAGTATCATAGAAAGTGACAGAAGCCATGTCAATTAAGTAAAGTCTATTTCTCACTCCAAGTGCGATCTTTTAACACCCATCATAGATCTTTCCTTTTAGGACAAAGCATGTGCCATAACGCCAATACTCACGCTCATGTCTGTACCTATGACGACGTCGCATAAACCGAGTGTGTAAACGCCTATCGACTTTTTTATCAGCTGTTAGTTACTACTTTAGAGACTGGCGGTTTATCTAGAATATACTGCCATTGACGTTGACTCCATTTGGGGTCAATTTAAAGCGCTGCGGACACATTTAGAGTGCCGCGGGAGTCAGCTAAGGCGCCGCGGGAGTGCTTATTTTGTAAGTCAAGCGCAGCGGAGCCGCGGCGCTTTACGGGGCTGGGGAAGACCCTGCTTAAGATTTTCAATGATGAGATTTTCGATCAAAAGGCGATCATATGCTACCAACCACCTCAAACAGGTTAAAGATCAATTTGGTTTGCATGATTTAAAACATGGTTGTACTGGGATTATTGCAAGTCATATTGTATTGATGTTTAGGATTATACCTGTGCACATTGAACACTATTGTTTCCTTCAAGGTTAGGAATGATTTCAGTCAATCTTCCAAAACAATCCTTCACTTCAAACCCTTTACAACATATTTACTTGTCTAAACACACAGGTACTAGAATGATATAAAGAATTCAATGAGTAAAATCCTTCTTAAAAGTTAACATAGAAATGTATTTAAACAATCAAGGAATGCTTTTTGATTAGCAAATTTCAACTGGTAAAGACCTGCGTTTCTATCTCAAGTCTGTGTTGCATGGTACTTTTCACCTTCTTGGCCAGACCTAATTTCTTAAAACATCTTAAGCATAATATCACATCTTTTGATGGAGGGAAATAAATGGTGTTGATAAGTTTCTTCTTGATGCTTCAGCTGTGAGCTGTACAAAATGGTATGAGAAGAGGGGGTGGGAAGCATTAATTCTGTGGCCACTTGAGCTTGACTAAGTGTGTCATTTTAAAAAGTTAAAAGGCCTTATCCCTTAATCCATTACCAAACAATATCGACATTTGACAAGTTTGTTGCAGACGATTTTAGAAAACAATGTGGGGAAGGTTTTCTGCCATATCGGAAGATTATTTTTCAATTTCATCACATTTTGAAATGTTGCCTGCAAACTTTTTCAATTTGGGACAGTTGAAATTTTGGCGTTTGGTAAAGGGTTAATCCCTATATCCCCTTCCTCAATCTGGGTCCCCCACCATCTTATGTTCTTTGAATAATTTAAAGAAGACAATTTTCATATTTTATGCGTTCTACTGTTACTCCTACTGTTAACTATGGATAATTTTTCTATTTTTCACAATATGTCTGATTTATCTTAATTTATTGATATTTATCTTGACTCAACCAACATTCAGAAATGTGTAAGATTGTCCAACAACTTGGCTTGACTATTAGGCAAATTGTCCAATTTATTCATAAAATATATTTTTATTGAAAGTTGTTTTTCTGAAGTGATCAATCAACCAAAGTGATAGGAGGGAGATACTCACAACTTTTGGTTCAGAAACCTTTACCTTTTATTTTTTCCAATGTTTGAAAATGGCTAAACGAGATCCTTCATATTATTTGACTTTTAACCTTTTCCTCCTTTTACTTCAAGTATGGTAAAACTGGAACTAGTTAAGAAAACTTATATGGCAAGTTGTAGACCTAATGACATAAAAAGAACTCTTGCATCTTGTATCTGAGTCTTGAGTTTCAAGTCATGTGGCCAGAGATTTATTATAAAGGAACAATTTAAATTTGTCACAAAATGATGATTTTGCAGCTTGGATTATGTTGTATGGTATTCAATTTTGTTTATTAAAACATTTGAATATGCCCTTAGCAAAACATTGATAACACAACAGATAAAAAGACAACTATTTTTTGACAAATAATGACTCCCTTTGCCACAATAGTTTCGATCAGATATCAGAAACAACTTAGATCAGTGACAAAGTTCAATAAGAAGGAAAGGGTCATACTACAAAATTTACATGAGATTTCTACACTATGACAAATAGGTTGTATGTGTAAAAAGGGTTCTAATAAGATACTTCGTCTTCTATGGTTGAGTAGTTTCATCCTTTATTCCAAAAAGATCTAATTATGCATTCACTACCTTAAACACCATTTATAAATATATGATGTAATCAGAAAACGGCTTAAAAATTGTGAAAAGATACACACATGGATTAAAACTTTCAACTGCTTACAAATTTGTTTCTTATTCAAATCCTGTGCATTGAAATATTGCTTGTGAATTTCCTGATTTCTTCTTGGTCATGCTGTTTGATTGTAATTGAATCAAGACGCACGATTTAACTAGCTAAGGGTGGATATATTGTTGAGTCGGCCAAATGTGATGTGTTTGTGTGGGAGGGGGGAGTAGTATCCTGAATTATTCATCAATTTCCTCATACTACTTTATCAAGATATGCTTCTGCATTTAAACCCCACATTAAAGAGCAACTCAATTTGAGATTTTCTATTAATTCGGTAAATTCTAACTTTTTTGTCTAGATAGGCTATTTGACCGGCATCTATCTTTTTGTCTTCATTCAAGACTGAAACTCTTCCTGTGGTTTGAACAAGGTTAATGAGTGGTCATTAAGTTTTCTATTTGCGTTTGAAACCATTTGTTACTAGTATCAGTTATTTTAATGTTAGAAATTTGAGGAAAAAAAAGAGTTTTGAAGATAGCTGGTGTACTTGTTTAGAAGCTACCATTGATTGACTTAAACAAGTTTAATATGCTGAATTATTTTAAGCCTAAAAAGTAATTCTAATAAGTAATTCTGATTGAGGATTGTGTGCAGGGTTTTAAGATGAAGGGTTAATTAGAAAAATTCACATTCAGCCTCTATATCAAACTTTGTTAGTGGGAAAAACACTTCATAGTTTTTTTAACACTTTTCTTCATTCTGTACATATCTTTTTACGAGGAGTGCAAATGATGACTCACTTTGAACATGCATGCTTCATATGAATCCAAAACAACTGTGCGAAATGGTTTGTTGCTCCTAATGGGAAATGTTCCTGTCCCAAAATTTTCTATAGAAATAGACCCTCTAACATAAAGAAAATTAACATTTTTTTTTTGTAGGCTGTTATTGTTGTTCTCAATTTGGACCAGTCACAATTTCCTCTTATGTGGAAATGAGTTAAACCATATTTATTGCTTCAGTACAATGAAGTTGTTTGCAAAAAAAAGTGAATGTAAAAAGCATGAAATGAAATAATGACATACATCAATAGCCATGAAGGGTTTGTAAAGGTAAATCATGTAAATGGGTTCATTGGGGTATTGAAAAAATGTGTATTTATGTAAATTCATTGATGCCTGTAACAAACATACTGTAGAGAAGAAAAGGTTATTTTCTAAGTGTTTTATTAAAAAGAACCTTTTTCATTTGATTTACTCAATATCTTTTTTGGAAATTATCATTATGTCACATTGTCCCAACTTTCTGAGCATAATCTTTTTAAATACGACAAAAGTGATCTGGTGACTGCTCATCATAAAAGACAGAAATATTGTTAAACCCAATTTCTCACCCGAACCTCACCTCCATCTCCATGTAGGAATTTGTGACAGATATCAAATTCAAAGCAACAATAGTGTTCTATTTGTTCTTTTGTATCAATAGTTTTCTAAAGACTTTTGAAGCATAAGTGACAATGTAGGGTAAAGGGTCTTCTAAATGGGGAATTCTTTTTAACCTCCAAGATTATCTGGCAGAAGGAAACTCAATCTGACTCATCAAGAAGAGGTGCAGCAACAAAGAACACACCCTTGCAGTAATTAGTTCATGCTCTCTCATTGCTGCCCAAGCTGCATGTATCTTTTCCCTTTACCCTTAGAATGCTGGATGATTTTCTAAAAATATTTTTGTGTTGTCTGCTCTCCTAAACCTTAAATATCTGCTTAATTTTGATTGGGAAAAATACTCTGAGTAGCAAACAGGTTAGATCACAGGCCAGCTGCCAATTTATTTGGTCGCTGGTATTAATCTAACCTGTTTGCATAAGCATGAAATTGGTTCCAGCACTTTAAGGGTTGATTTCTTCATAAACATGTACACAGACAAGAATTGCAGTTATCCATTTCTTGTATATATTACGGACTCATTTGTATATTCTATGAAGATTGTTAGGGTGTGTCCATCTAAAGGATAGTTTTAGTGTGACGCATCTCAAGTATGGTTAAGTCATTACATAAGTGCTGTTACATCCTATTTTATAGTCAAATAAGGATGTACTTGAAACTCCCCTTTGCTAAATTAAGATAAGGTATTTTAACACAAGCAAACATTGTATTTTACTAGGCATTCCACGTCTTTCAAAAGACATCTTTGTAAGAATGATAAGAAAGTTTTGTTTGGTTTTGGATTGTTAAAAGTAAAACAAACCTACTAAAGGTGCTTAAACAGAAATGTGGTTCTGAATATAAGACTTTGTTGTCTTTGAAGGTATTGGTGCTAACAATGCTTAATGTGAGTTTGTGTCATGTTAGATTATTGAAAGTATATCCAGAAACCAAGATCGTATTAGGATAGACGTTAAAATCCCATTATTTTGTTTCTTGTCAAAATCTGATGTTGTGGAAAAACGACAGAGCTGCCTTGTTGAAATGAATTAATGAGCACTTACAAATGAGAACCTCTTCAGTGTTAAGTGCAATAAATGTTACAGATAAGGAAGTGAAACAGGTCTTTTATAAGCAGTTTTTCACAAACAATCTATATATAATCAAGTGGGTAGCATTTTACAAGTCTCATTTTGGTGATGTTAAAAGATACCAACATTAAACACCACAGAGAAACAAGAGAAAACTTGTTTATCTAAACCTTGAATAATTGGCTACACCTCATGAACTTTTTTATTTCCTAATCCTAGCAAGCAAGCACTTGAGAACTTGATCTGGTAAACAATTATCATTCAATTTTCAAACCTATTTCAGAATGAAGTCCTTTGACTGTAAAGATTTATATTGTTACAATGGTAATTGACAAAAGTGCATTCAGCAATGCATACAAAACTGAATGAAATTTTAAAGATTTGAAAAGATGGAGTGGAAGATGAATGCGACAATAAAATGCAATTTTATGGTGCTGCATTCAATGAGAGTTTTTTATGGTGGGGACACATTATGAAAATGTCGTATGGTCCATGAAATCATGATAAAACTGCTCAATTGACTATGTCAATATCAGTAGATCTATATAAAGGGTTAAAAAGGAGTAAAAAACTGTTCTTGTTTCTTGAATCTGCTGTAGGTGCTGTAAAGCAAGTATATGTGAAGTGATGGTTTGTCTTTTTAGTTTCCAATATTAAATAATTTGTTGTCGGCGCTTTAGAGTATCTTATGAAGAAAATATAGTTGATCTGTTACCGTCTATAAACTTAAGGAAGGTCTAGATTACCTGTTGTTCAATTATCGGCATTTCCTTATTCATAATAGCAGAGGTTTCATTAAGAGCCGGTGGCCTGGGCTATTTGCTCAGTTTTATGATAAATCTACTAATGAGGTCCCCCCATACCCCCATGCAGATATTGATTCTCTCCCTTTGTTGTTTCTGTTTACACGTGTTTTAAACTTGTAAGGGAAATTAACAGATCTTTACAAGTATAAAGGATACTCATAGTAAATGGTAGAAAGCTTGTTTTCTTGTGGTTGTATTCAAATAGGAAATTAGGCTAATCCTGCTTTACCTCACCCACTTGAATGAACTGGTTGTAAAAATATAAACCAATTATAAATAGATTTACGAATGAAAACCCATTAATAGGTTGTTTGAAACGCTTTTTGACACAAAACTTATCGATATGCTAAATAAGCTATATTTCACAATATATGCATAAGTTTCAGACAACAAACTTTGCTTCAGCTTCAGCTGTTAAAATTTGTCTTTTCTATTCGAAAGTATAAAAATTATATTCATTAGTTGTCTTGGCCGAGTTAATAAAACCCTGTAACAACAAGTTTACACGCCAAGAACTGCACTTTTGGTGATAAGGTTATGTCGAAATAAATGTTAAAACAGTCTTGTAGGATACACTCCAAAGCAATTCTTAAAAAGTATTTCTCATATTGAATGATTTCTCCTATTGTTCATTTTCAATCATGATGGTTGAATGTTGCTTTCTGTTTTCACTAGTTGTGGTAGGGCTGTTTCTCCATGAATTTGGAAAAGGCCTAAGCCTAGTAATTTTTGACAGTTTTACTGCTGAAATTCCTAAATTTGGAAACCAAAAAGCTGGTATGAATTTGAATGTGGGAAAACTGCTTGGTTTTAAAGAAATTTCCGATTTGGAAGGTGCCTTTTAAGGGCTCTGATAAATAATGTGAAAAAGCCCTGTGTGGTGTGAGGAATTAAGACTGGATGCTTTTTTAAGTTTACCTCATAAGATAATGATCTCCTTTCACTTATAAAGGTGTCGTTTGTGTAAATGTCAGAGAGTTTACTGATATTTATTTTTTTTCATAGGATTTAATGACAAAAATATCGTATGTTATTGCAGATTTCACAGAAGAGATAGAGATGCTCAGAATGCTGAAAAGAAGTTGCTTGAACAGCAGGCCCAAGTTGGGGACCTTAAGAACCAGTTGAACGACTCTGACAATGCAAAGAAGTATGCAGAGGGAGAAGCTGCGGTAAGACGACTTATGAAAATTTTTAATAATCCAGTCTGTAATGCCACCTGACATTGTGAGGGTTCAGTGCAAGACGATAACAAGTGCTTCATGTTCGTGAAGCACTTGCTTAAGTCTTGCATTGAACCCTCTGTTTTTGTAGTTCAACTTTACATGCAATTTTGCTGTGTTATATTTCAGCATTTCTAATGTTATTGTGTTTTCTTAATCTTCATATCATTACATTATAGAGAACAAAATTACTAAAAAGTAAAAATACTTGAGGGATATTTATTTTGCCAGAAACAATATTTAAGAATCAACATTCAGACAAACAAACAAACCTAAACCAAGCACGTTTAGTTGTAAAACATTTCTTAGGAACTAGAAATTAAATATGAAACTATGCTTTTACTTTTTCAATATTTGAACTGATTGTCAATGTTATAAAAATGGGTTTTGTCACATCGAGTTATATGACTCTGTCTCCTGTATTTCAGAGGTTGCGAGTGATGGTGCGAGACCTGGAGAGACAGCTGGCTGAAGCGAAGAAGCAGCTGGAGGAGGAGACCATCAAGAGAGTGGATGCGGAGAACAGGATCCAGAGTCTGAAGGAGGAACTGGACTTCAAGAACAAGATACATGAACAGGTAACAGAGATTTACATGGAAGGATTTACCCTGTGACAGCTTCTTATCAGGGGTCTAGTGGACAGAGTAGGAAATATCCTGGTTGACTTGCGGGATGTGGATTTACCCTTCTTGACCAGCCCTTATGGGAATTACAGAAGTTATGAGTTGTTGCACAATGAAAAATGTTTAAATATCAACAAATAAATTAAAATATAGATTCAGTGAAATTAAGCTCCTGTGTGGAAAAAAGTAGTTTTTCTATTGCATTAATATTAAAAACAACAAATGCATCCAGTCGTAAAATCAAGGCATTATCTCAAGGTTATGCTTATTTATGAATGTCACACACAATAAATGACAGGATGAAATTCCCAAACATAACTATCCTCTATCTATAGGAAATGACTGAGGTGAAGACCAAGACAGTGACAGAGTATGATGAGCTTGACTCTGGTGTCCGTGCCGAGTACGAGACCCGACTTCAGGATGCCCTCCAGGCCATGAGGCAGGAGCACGAGGACCAACTCCGTCAAGTCCGAGAGGAGGTGGAGGAACTGTATGAGAGAAAGGTAAGCAACTTTAATTAAGGAGGGGTATACCCATACCTTACTTCTTTATTTCTCTTAGAGGAGAAATTCATGAAAGGAAGCAGTGTCATTCCCAATGAAATAAACTATCTATTTTTCCCAATTTTCTAATAAAGCTTATATTTGAATTAAGTTATTCTTAGAAAATTCCCAATTTTATATCAAAATGCTCTGATTTTCCCACATTTTGTCCAGTACCGGACCCATTCCCTAAATTAGAAAAAAATTCTCTGGGAAAGTCACTCCCAAAAACTTAATGAATCAAGCATGCTTATTTTCAGGCTTTGATATTTTGAATTTTCCTTTATTGATATTGAAGATGTTTAAATTCAGGCCTCAAGTGATTTTCAGACTATAGCATTTGTTAATTAAAAATAGCAGGCCTGGGAATGCGGATCGTTCTCCCCGTCTTGACCAATTCTTATTGGCAGTAGAGTATTCGGTCTCCTTTCATCATTGATAGTGGGGTATGGTAACATAACTGAAATAATGTTAATACAATGTTCAAAAAACCCGAAAAACATTAAAATGTAATAAATAAAGAGAATGAATGTTGCGTTATAAATGAGAAACTGATCTCTTACCTTGACCAGTTTCCATTGGCTGTGTTGTGTTATCTAGCATTGATGTCTGTGGTTATCTACGCAGGAGTGTGGCATTCGGGAATGATAGTGTTATTATCTGAAGTGCGGGTCAATAAACTTTAATGTGATGGTCAATATTGGTTTTGCATTGATCTGCTAATTTCATTGTTGTAGGTCATCTGAGGTTATAAAGGCCAATAAAGCAATAAATGCTGAGGCTTTACTATTCATCATACAACACATTGTTTATATTCCAAAAATTGAAAGGTTTTACAGATGACTAGAAATTTAAAGATACTTTTCTGTGAAGAGATGATTGCTTAAAAAGGAGAATTACTCGTGAGCAATTCCTCTCTTTTAACAATGAAACAAGCAATATCATCTGCAAAGACACATAAAAGAAAAACAAGCCAGGGGTCACTTGTTGAAGTGTTTTCACTTTGTTTTACATTGTGATATATCTGAAATGCAACATAGACATATTGAAAAACAATAGAAAATAATCCACATATCAGAGTTAACAGTGATATCAACAGTGCTTTAAGGAAAGATTGCAAAAAAAATAAGAAAAAACATTAGAATACTTCATGCAAATGAAAAACACTCAATGAAGATCATTTCCTAGCTGACGGACCCAAAGTAACAGTTTCATTTCATGACCATACCAAATCACATAAAAAGTTAAAAGTTTTAAGACCTGAACATTATAAAAATGTGTTAGTTTCACTAGCTTTAATGGTCAATGTAAGCTGTTTAGTGTCCAACATCAATCTATTTCTATCTAAGAATAGTGTGTGATGTTAAGAACTTAGACAATGGATGTTAGGTTTCATCATTTGAGGGAAACTTTCTTGAGACAGGTATTTTTAAATGTATAATGATTCTTTTAATTAAGGATATATACTTTCTTATAACCTTAGTTGCATTTTTGAGAAAAAGTTAGGTTCACCAATATTTTTGATTCAATCAAACTAAACTAATGTCATTGAGCATCATAAGTTATGACATTACATTTAAGTTCTTAATATTTTTGTTACACCAGGATTCATGTATTGAGGTATGGTTTTGATGACAGATTAATACCAATTTTGACACAGTGTTTAGTGTATTAGAGTTGATGTAGCATAATCAAGAGAGTGCAGTATTTTAATTGTTTTCTGTGTTTATGTAAAGAATTTGGAAATAGTAGTTGATAAGAAAGAGTAAGGGGTTCTTTTCTATTTAGTAAAAGATACATAGACTATGCTTTTAGATGTTTTAAGTGATGAGTACTGGAAATGTATCCAAGAGGGACAATTTAGAAAATTTGGTTTTTGTAAAGGGTTAAACAAGTTCTCTCTAATGTAAAGTTAAATAATCTCTTTAATTCCTGGGTAGGCACTGTAGGCCTGTAGAATTAAACACTCCAGAATTTATTTGTTCAATTCAAATGTCAAACCAATAATGTGTTCTATATATTTAGGAAATATTTAGCCAGGTTTATTGATTGTTTGATTATGAAGTATGTGTTTGTTGAATGTTTAGTAAAGATTTATTTATCTATTTTTTTTCTTTTCAATTTGATGTGATAAAATGTTAAGCTCTATGAGAAATACTTCTCTTTTATTATTAAACCAAATCAGAACATCCCCTAAAATGGGGATATTGCAGTATCATAGAATACAAGCCGATCTTTTCCCTTTTTTTCCTATTTGCTCACACATCTTGATTTAATTCTTTAATAGCAAGAAACCTTTTGTTGAATTTAAAGCTAAAATAGTTGAGAATAAGTTTGCTTAAGAAAATGATTGAAATATTGTAAAAGGAGATGGATACACGCAATTAATGATAAAACATAAATTAGATTCGTTTAAAATTTGTCTTAGAGTTAAGTTTTTATTGTGCTTCGTTCACACATAATACTCATAAATATTTGCGACATTTCCCAGTAGACGAAGGTATGATGACAGAAGGAATTAATCTTTATCAATATTGCTTTCCCTATGTTTTCAAATACAATTTACTTATTAAGATTGAAACAAAAATTCTCCATCTTATCTTTACTTTTTAAATACTTAAAGGTTCATTTGATGTATGAGTTTTGTAAATAACAGAAAACATGTTTTTTTTTTTTTTCTTCAGGTGATTGAGTTACAGGGTGCATTGGATCGAAGCATGAATGCAGGCCACAGCTCAAGAGAGGAGTATGTGCTCACCAAACGAAGATTGGACGACCTCAACTCAGAGATCAACAGATTGAAAGCTCAGGTTAGTTTCAAGAGCTTCTTAAACCCCTAGAATGCTGGGTAATTTTGTAAGAATAGATTTGTATGTCTGATATCCAAAACCTTAAATATCTGCTTAATTTTGGTTAGTTAAGATACTCGGAGAAAAAAACCCAGGTCAGACACAGGCCAGCCGCCAGTTTACGTGGCAGCTGGCCTGGATCTAACCTATTTGCATAAGTCAGTTCCAGCACTAGAAGAGTTAATCCATTGCTTCTTTGGAAGGTTTTTAACATGTCAAAATGTAAATCTGCAGCAGACAGGAATTATTTAGTGTTACAAAAATTGGACATTTTCTTTGTGATATAAGGTAGAAACCTCTTGTGACAAAATTGTTTATTGTACTGATCAATACTGTCTTGTTTAAAGCTGAAGACATTGAAATCATAAGTAGCAAGCAATTTCTCTTGGTTATCTAGTGTAATGTTGTTAATCTGATTTGTCATTATAACATCTGTTGACTTATGCTGTCATTTCATGGAATCAGTGATGAGTGTCAAACCATAGAATTTACTATCATGAAAAGAAGTTTTAAACACCATATAAACAACCCCCCATTTAAACAAGAAATAGATTAAAGGTTCCTGAAGGGGCCTCCGTGGCCTAGTGGTTAGAGTACAGAACTTGAAATCACATGGCCCCTCTCCGCGTGGGTTCAAATCCTGAGAGGGATATGGATTTTCATAAGAGGCAGTCTCCTGACTGACTTACGGAATGCCGATGGTTCTACCCGCCTTGACCAGCCCTTATGGGCAGTTGAGTATGGGGTCTTCCTCCATCATTAAGAGTCGGGCATCGCTACATAACTGAAATAATGTTGATGTGATGTAAAACCCATATATAAAGGTTCCTGATTGATTCTTGATCATATAAAAGTAACTGTACAGTCAAACTTGTGCTTACGGTCACTTGTGATCAGCGGTCTTTGCCGTTGAACAGCCATTTTAAAGTCCTCCCAAGCAATTAGACTCATTAGAATTCCTTGATAAGCGGTCTTCTCTCTGATGCGGTCAGCGGCCAGGCTAATTAATCCCAATCAACTTTAAATCAATTGTCATAAGCGGTCAATTAATTTGTAACTACCGCCGGCGGTCACCGGCAGTTTTACCACCAAGTGTGTTGTGTATGTAAAGATAAAATCTTCCCGTGTAATTGGGAGGTGTAAACTGAGAGGCAATGAACTTTGGATTTTGTCATGTACACAAACTGGCTAGTTACCCTTTTATTTGCCGCAGATAAAACTCGCAATTATTTTACTCCCTAAATGTTTTTAAACAAAGAAATCTGTCAAACCCCAAAAATGTGTCTTTAAAAGGAAGCAAAATCAAATATCCTTGAATGAAACCACTAATTGTTTCAAGATGTAAAGGCAGTTATGGAACATCAAAAGACTACAGGACAAAATTGTGCCCTTTGATGTTTGTTTTGAAGCAACTCTTGTTCCAAGTTTGGGAAATAACACATTTCCCGTGATGATGTATATATATGCTAGTTTGGTGGTGGTGATTTATTACCACATGGGATACTTAGGAAATAATGGACTGCAATTTTTTTTTTTTTAATTGAAGCTGACCAAAATTTAATTTTTTTTTTCAACCCTGTTTTTTTTTTCATCAAAATATTTCAATCATTTTGGGAATTTTTCATCGGAAATTGGGATAATTGGCCACTTAATTTGATTGTGAATTGGTTAGTTTTACAGTACCAAACATATATAGAAAAGAATTCTCTGTATGGTCCATATACATGTCCAATGTTGAAGGTGAATTTCTAGGGTCACCAAAATTTTGATAGGATGATTTTGCGATAAGCAGCCACCTCTGTTAAGCAGCCAATTTCACCCTGTCCCTTGGGTGGCTGCTTAACGCAAGTTTGACTGTATTTATTTCAACAACAAAAAAACCTGTTTTAACTTTATAGAACGCTGGCTATGAATCTAGAATTCAAGAGCTGGAGGACCAACTCAGGCGTGAGAGTGATATGTTTGAGGAACAGTTGAGCCAGAAGGAGACAGAAATCAACGATCTGAGGGCCGCCCTCGCTGACCAGACCAGAGAATACGCTGATCTTCTGGATATAAAACTCAGGCTAGATGCTGAAATAGAGGCTTACAACAAGCTGTTGGAAGGAGAGGAAGAGAGGTGAGTACAGGGGTTGAGATAAGTGGAGTTTTTCACAGACCTTTTTGTCCCATTTACCTGTATTGGAACTGATTCCTCAATTTCTGAGGGGCCTCCGTGGCTTAGTGTTTAGAATACAGCACTTGAAATCACATGGCCCCTCTCCATGTGGGTTCAAATCCTGAGACGGATATGGATTTTCATGAGAGGCAGTCTCCCGACTGACTTATCGAATGCCGATGGTTCTACCCGCCTTGACCAGCCCTTATGGGCAGTTGAGTATGGGGGTCTTCCTCCATCATTAAGAGTCGGGCATCGCTACATAACTGAAATAATGTTGATGTGATCTAAAACCCATAAGAAAAAAAATCTGAAATATTCATGTCTTCCAAAGTCTTATCAAATTATTGTTGTATAAAGGGAGGACATGCATGTCTAAGGAATTATTTCTTTTCCATCTATAGTCCTGCCTGTGTCTATAGTCCTGCCTGTGATAAAGATTTTATTGATACAACTTTATCTCAATTCTGTATGAAAATAGATATCCCTTTTTCACTCTTAGACAGCTTTCTTTATCTCACAGAAGAAAATGTTTCTATAAAAACTTGTGGATATTATTTCTGGAACAATATTAGCACCACCATGTTTGACACAAAAATAGACCATATGGTGTGACAAAGACATTTTTATTTACATTTTGATTTTATACACAGATTGAACAGATCCTTTGAAACTGGCTCCCCAAAGAAGGGCAGGGGAACGAAGCGCAAGCGTGTTACAATTGATGAGAGTTTGACCTACTCTGGCTTTGATTACTCCACTGAGGCCCAGTCTAAGGGACCCATAGAGATCCATGATACAGATCACCATGGAAAATTCATCAAGTTGTACAACACAGGAGACGAAGTGAGTTGAGCTTATTGATTTTTTTATATGATTAAGGAAAATTTGTCTCCACTCTATTATAGATGTTGCGGCTTGTCTTCATTGAAAACAAGATTTTTACAATTATAAAGCATGTGAAATTCCATTTTCTTAAATATTTGGCTTGAACCCATTGTGACAAAAGCCAAAACTACTGAAATGATATTCATAAAGAAAAAGATGAAGATTGATCTCTCTATTCTAATTTCTGGAATGATAAGCAATATATAAACTGAATTAATTATAAAATGATAGTTTTTGGTTTTGCACTTTGAAGGACTTTAAACATCACTTCTGAGATTCTAGCTGTTCCAATTGGACCTCAGCTACACAAACTGTGTCTAATCATTCATTAAGCTAGAAAGCCTGATTAGTATTTCAGGTTTCCTCAGACTGTTTTATAACATTGAAATTATATATTTTTTCTTTTTTATATACCTGAATAGAAAGAATCTAAAACATCTAAGACCTAAAACAGATACTGCGTATTTTCATATCCTCATTATGAGTGCCTGTGGAATTTATCTAAAATATTTCAGGTGCATGAATGTATGTTTGGAATGTTGTCAGCAATTAATTCAAACACCTGCATACTTTGTAGGCGATAATTTATAGATAAAACTGTGAAATCTTTATTGTTTGTATCTTTAACCCTTTCCCAAACAACAAATTTTCGACTGTCCCAAATTGAAAGAGTGACGACATTTCAAAATGTTATGAAATTGGGGGGGGGGGGGCCTCCGTGGCTTAGTGGTTAGAGTACATAGAAATCACATGGCCCCTCTCCGCGTGGGTTCAAATCCTGAGAGGGATATGGATTTTCATGAGAGGCAGTCTCCCGACTGACTTACGGAATGCCGATGGTTCTACCCACCTTGACCAGCCCCTATGGGCAGTTGAGTATGTGGTCTTTCTCCATCATTAAGAGTCGGGCATCGCTACATAACTGAAATAATGTTGATGTGATGTAAAACCCATATATATATATAAAATTGAGAAATAATCTTCTGATAGGGTAGAAACATTGTGGGAAAAGGTAAAATTGCTCGTTAAGAGCAATTTCTCCTTTTCCCACAATGTTTTCTAAAGTCATCTGCAACAAAGTCGTCAAATGTCGTTATCGTTTGTTTCTTTGAACTATTTTTGAATTCCTTGTTTATTTTGTAGGATGTTGTAATGGGTGGATGGGTATTGAAGCATACTGCTGGTGAAGAGGAGACCACATACAAGTTTGCCAAGAGACTTATTCTCAAAGCAGGGCAGTTTGTGACGGTAATCTATTTGACCTTTTCTGTTTTAAGACATAGTATTATCAATTAAAAAGTATTTAAGTTTGCCAAGAGACTTATTCTCAAAGCAGGGCAGTTTGTGACGGTAATCTATTTGACCTTTTCTGTTTTAAGACATAGTATTATCAATTAAAAAGTATTTAAGTTTGCCAAGAGACTTATTCTCAAAGCAGGGCAGTTTGCGACGGTAATCTATTTGACCTTTTCTGTTATAAGACATAGTTTTATCAATTAAGAAGTATTTAAGTTTGCCAAGAGACTTATTCTCAAAGCAGGGCAGTTGGTGACGGTAATCTATTTGACCTTTTCTGTTTTAAGACATAGTATTATCAATTAAAAAGTATTTAAGTTAGCCAAGAGACTTGTTCTCAAAGCAGGGCAGTTTGTGACGGTAATCTATTTGACCGTTTCTGTTTTAAGACATAGTATTATTAATTAAAAAGTATTTAAGTTTGCCAAGCAACTTGTTCTCAAAGCAGGACAGTTCATGACGGTAATCTATTTGACCGTTTCTGTTTTAAGACATAGTATTATCAATTAAAAAGTATTTAAGTTAGCCAAGAGACTTGATCTCAAAGCAGGACAGTTCGTGACGGTAATCTATTTGACCTTTTCTGTTTTAAGACATAGTATTATTAATTAAAAAGTATTTAAGTTAGCCAGAGACTTGTTCTCAAAGCAGGACAGTTTGTGACGGTTATGTATTTGACCGTTTCTGTTTTAAGACATTGTGTTATCAATTAAAAAGTTTTTAAGTTAGCCAAGAGTATTGATCTCAAAGCAAGACAGTTTGTGATGGTTATCTATTTGACCATTTCTATTTTAACACATTGAATGATCATTCAAAAAGTTCTCAAATTAGGGCAGTTCTTGATGGTAATATCTTTTGCTGTTTCTGTTAACATATTGAATGATCAATTTACAAGTTTACCAAGAGACCTGTTCCCAAAGCAGGGCAGTGTTTGACAGAAATATATATTTGGTCCTTTTTTTTTCACGAATTGGCTGCTCAAAAAACATTATCTTTTAATTAATTTATCAGGTTCTATGCAAAACTGTTGTTAGTTCTATACAAACTTGTACTCGCAGCCAGGCACAGTATGTCTGTTTGCTATCTCACTGCTTTTAATTTCACACATCCTAGTTCAGTTAATGTGTGTTTTCTTTTAATAAACATTTAAAAAAAAAGAAGAAGAAAAGAGGTACATTGTACTTTGTTCCAGACTTATCGTTAAAAGTGTTAAGACATCACAAAAGAAGTGACAGTATGTCTTACTATCTAATAAATCATCGAATTTTGTAGTTACCAAGGATTGCTCGATGTGATATGAAGTTATGGTTAATCACAAGATTTTAGCCTGACATTACTTTAGACATAAGAAAAATATATAAAAGTGACAGTATTTTTTGTTGTTGTCATTGTATGTTTTTTTTAGTAATGTCTTGACGAAATTGAAGATTTAAATAATTCAGGTCGTATGTATTTCAACAGGTGTGGAGCTCAAATGCTGGTGTAGCCCACAGTCCTCCCTCTGACCTGGTCATGAAGGGACAGCAATGGAAGATTGGAGATGATATGAAGTCAGCCCTCTACCAGGATGATGAGGTATGTGAAGATATCTAGTGATGTGATTAAGCTTTTGTTGTATATCAAAGTCTTCATATCCTACATACAGTCCATGTTACCTAGTGTTTTGACTTATGGAATGACGATGGTTCAATCCATCTTCAGACAAGTAAGGGTTCCAACTCCATCATTAAGAGTCGGGCATAGCTACATTACTGAAATAATGTTGACAAAATTTCAAACCCCATATGAACAAGAGACAGAACTCGATTGTGACGGACTGCACGCAACATTCCTATTTGATCCAGGGATGGTTAATAGGTCTACTCAAAAGCTTTACTGAGCATTGATTCTAGGTTCTAGAAATCGGTCTTTCTCAATTACTAAGATACCTTTGAACACCCCGATAAAGCTGAAGTGACTTGATGAGTGTCATTTGTTTCACCCAGATGCTTGATTGAGTCTTGATGGGTAGTTCAGTAAAAGGTTGTCCTATTCTTACTCAATTACTAATAAGCTGGGCATTGAAATGTGGATGAGAAATACATGACATGATGTAAAACCCTACAAATGAAAGTCTCAGCTCAGCAACATAACCACTGAATTGAACTTAATTTCCCATTTTGGCTTAGTAAATATTGCTGGTTGTCTCACTGTGACAGAGATATAGGTGTGAAGCTTATACTATGAACACATTTTTTTTTTTTTTTTTTTTTTTTTTTTCTTTTGTAAAGGAAATGGCCACTCGAGAATTGAAAAAGAACAGAGATGCTCCTCTCAGATCTATAAGGAGTTTACGAGAAGCAGAAGAGGAGAGAGTTAGACGAGGGGTAAGGATTCATTTATATTTGTATAGTTTCTCTTTCTGTGAACAAAGACTCTATGATTTGCAATTGAACCGTTCCTTTTAAATCTTTATTACACCTAATATGTAACATTTTATTTAAAGTGCATTTTAACACAGTTGTCCAAGATTCTCTTATCTTAATCCTAAATTAAATTGCCTTTCAATTCTTTTTATCTTAATCCCAAATGAAATTGCCTTTTATTTCTTTTATCTTAATTCCAAATGAAATTGCCTTTCAATTCTTTTATTTTAATCCCAAATGAAATTGCCTTTCAATTCTTTTTTCTTAATCCCAAAATGGAATTGCCTTTCGAAATTGTTTCTCTGTTATAATGATGGGATGAATGTTTTTCAAAATTAAATGAAATTAGGCCTCATTAAATCCCCCAAAAGCAGTTATTTCAAGATGACCACTGTGCCCATCAGTATAAATGTAATTTTTATGCAGTTTATACTTAACCCTTATAGTGCTGGAACCGACTTCATGCTTATTCAAACAGGTTGGATCCAGGACAGCCGCAAAGTAAATTGCGGCTGGCCTGTGATCGAACCTGTTTGCCTTTCTGAGATTCTTTCCTCATCAAAATTAAGCAGATACTTTAGGTTTGGGAAAGTAGCTGACACAAAAATCTATTTTTGTTAATTACCCAGCAATCTAAGGGTTAACTGAAATCCTGCCATTAAAACTATGAAGGCCCTCTGTAATGTGCTATTGATTAGGAATGGTAAAAGATAATTGGAAGAAAAATTGGTCTTACTTGAGGCTGAAAATTTTAATGAATTTCTATGTTTGGAGAATATTTTCATTAACACATTTTTTTTTCTATTCCAGGAAAGTTGTTCCATTATGTAGATGTGGAGTTGAAGGTCTTTTGGGCAGCTTTTCAGAGATGATAAAAGGTTCATTTTTGTTGGAAAGACTTCGAAAAGTTCAAAAACTTTGTAGGAATCATGTTAAATGTATCATTGAAGAAATATAACTGTTTAGACTCTGTTAAGAAAGTATGAATATTGACTTAAAGTATGCAGTAAGAGCATCAACAAACTTAAATTATGACAAAATGAAGAGTTTCCATTTACTGTTAATATTGAACATGAGTGTTTACTGCTAGATTATAGTAACATATTCATCAAAGTGAAGGACTCACTATTGTCTTGAACTGAACCTTTGTAAAAAATAAAATCTATATAATTGACCTGGCTGCATACCAGTGAAGATTATCAAGACAGGGTATGTGTTTCACTGTGTGTGAGGATTAAAGATGCATCATTGTTTGCTATGTTTAAAATTTAATGAATCTCATTGTAGTTTAGGACATTTATAATCATTATCTTGCAATCACTGCCATTTTTATTCATCAAACATGGTTGTAAAATCACATTATGTTGAGAAAGTTGTGCATGATGCATTGAAGGAATTATATGTTTGCACTTAACCCTTAGAATGCTGGATAATTTTCTAAATTTTCCAAAACCTTCAATTTCTGCTTAATTTCGTAGTGGAAAGATACTCAGAATAGCAAACAGGCTAGATCACAGGCCAGTCACCAATTTACTTGGCGGCTGGCCTTGATCTAACCTGTTTGCATAAGCATGAAGTCAATTCCAGCACTGTAAGGGTTAATCTTTGGCCCAGTTTTCTTGAAATGGATGATGTTTGGGACCATTTGAATTTAAATTGTGAATGGGGAAGATCAAATGGATTGCAGGATTAGAGGCATAATCAATGTAAAATTGGCTTTCATTTGTGATGACTTAATGTGCCTTAGGTGGTTGTTGTATTTGATCAAGACATTGACAAGAGTGTTATTGAGCCTGCTAGCCAAGTATTCTCCATTTGCAAAGACTGGTTGTGTTAAATATTGGTTGGCTTCAAACCTTCCCTTTGGATTGAAACGGCTCCAAGCATAAAGGTGTCTTTGTAGCCATGTACAATGTCATAGCTAAATCAGTCTGAAAGTCTATATAGGCTAAATATGGATTTTCCTTTGTACTTTGGTGTATTGAATTTATAAGTGACATCCAATACTGAATTTAAAAAAAAGTCTTGCCAATGAGTTCCCATATTTTTCATGATATATGTAGTCATATTAAATGTATATGTTAGGTATTTTGTTTTTCTTTATTTATTTTCAATTGTTTGTTAGGAAACTATTCTCACCAAATTGGTTGTCAAATTTGATTGTATTAACTTCAGATATAGCATGTGTGAAAGTATAGGAAACAGCTCTCTTTTTTAGGCATTTTTTCACATGGACATTTTTGATACATTTTTTCTGGTCATTTTTTTAAAGATATTTAGATAAGCATTAGTTAAGATTTTTTTTTATGATAACAGGTATTTATTCAAAATAAACATTTACTACTTAGCATGTGACTTCAATTTTGAAATTAATATGGTAAACAAGGTTATGCAAAATAAAAGCTTTTAGCGCAAGGCACTTCGATTGAATTTTTTTCAAGAACAAAACCAACACTTGTTGTTTTAGGCCAGGAAGCTTTGTTAGTATCTTTAGGACAAGTATGATCCAACCTTGTGATCTCTTGCTGATGAAGGATAGCTCAGGGTTCATTCATTTTCATCACCAAATATTTATCATGAATGAAAATAGCCTCCCAATCAATCCTTTTGAATGATTATTTACTGGAACACTGTTAAACAAGTGAATTTATTTGAGACGAGACTTCTGAGAATCTCAGGAGGATTTTTGATTCCACAATAGCTCAAATTACATTCATGATGCTTTCTTGTTGATCGGGTAATCCACCAGTTATGATATTGTCAGATTTCATAATGATTAAGGTTTGTTTCTTGTTTGAGATTATCAATCATTAACCAACTAGAAGTGAGATGTTTTCTATAACATGTTCAATGAAGTAAAATTAGATAGAAAGGCAATTTTATTATATTTTTTCAACTGTCAGAAAAATAGTTAACAATAATGTCAATTTTGTTTATTTTGAAAGGCAGCATGCTAAAAAACCAGGTGATTTTATAGAACTTTTTTTTTTAGTAAAATTGTGTTTAAAAGTTTCTGTCAGTAGCTACCTATAATAGCCTTCAATTTAGGGGAATCATTTAAGAAATGGTCTTAATACAATATATAATTAATAGCCAATGTTCCTATTCAAACTTATTAATCTTTGATATCTAAAAGTTTTGATAAAAGCATTGAAAACTACCCTTAGGGCCTGGCCCATAAGAAAACAGAATATATAGCTTTGAAGAATTTGTAGTCCTAGATTGCTATATCATTCCTATTTCGAATAACTGTGCACAATCATCTATGCATTGAAATTTACAAAAAAAGAAATGCAAGAAGTAGGGACAAAAGAAACAAAGGACTTAAGTGGATATGTCTGTGAAGCATCTTGTTTATCAATGTAAATATACTGAATGTTTTTATAGTTTTCTGTTGATGGATGGGGCCGATAGTATGTACGTATGCCTATGTTTTGTTTAACGTGCAATGACTACTGAACCATGACTGTCATTATAATTATTCTACATATACTACCTTGATTTTTCATTTATGTCAGGCAAACATTAGCAAAAGACAAATAGTTATAAAGATGTAGAAAATTCTTTGTAACAAGCAAGTCCTTGTTGGAAATAAATTTCTTTTCTGTTTGTTGCAACTGTTTCCATTTTTTTCAAGATCTTTTTGGAAATGAATCATCAATTTTAGATCATGTACCTTTCTATACAAAGTTTGAATATTTCAACTTTGGAATAGTGTAGGGTTTTCAGAGCTAATATTATGTATTAATGAATATTATCATGATTTAAAGGTTGAATTATTATTTATATTGTTGAATTATAAGTTCCAATGATGTTACGAAATGGTTCTTCTCTTTCCATCCCAGTGTTACATACATGATAATTTCCATATGTTGAATAATTATACTCTCAGGTCTTGGTTTCCTTTTCTGTTTAGAATACTCTATACATGTAAGATTGTGATTATTTCTTTTTAGTTATTTTTTTTTTCTTTCAATATTTTTTGTTATCTTAAAATGGGGTTTTGTCAAGAAAATATTAACCATATTATTTTGTGATATAAAATCTTTTCTCAGATTGTCGTTTATACTCTTTTTTGTTTGAGTAAGGTGGATAATATAAAGGCACTGAATCATTTTACTTTTAAGGTTGTTATTTTGGGTCTCTGTGTAAGTCGATAATTAAAAGGGTGAAAAAAGGTTGTAAGATTCAATTTGAAATGTAAAACAAGTCAAGGGTAACCAAAATTTACCTTTGTTAAACAGGAAAACATACACATCTTAGAATCTCTTCTCTTTAATGGAGCGGAGGCACACCGATAGATATACTTCATAGAACATAATGTTAATACATGTACATTTATTTTGTAAATGATATTCATAATTTCGGTTTAGCTTGGTGTGCGAGATGTTTGAATGAAGATGAAGCAGTGTTTATATTTAGTCCATACTAGGTCAGAACAAAGATGTAAGTCTTGTTGCATTTTGGTCTTGAAATATATTTATCATAAAACATTTACCTCTTGCTTTTAGGATCAGGCTTTTGAAATGTCTGCTTACTTTGTTTACTTCATGAGTTGTGATAATTTATTTTAATTCATTCTTATCTTATGATCTTAAAGGCCCATTAAAGGAGATTAATGCTATATCAAACTATATTATTTGGTATACTTTTGGACAGATTCAAATAGTTATCTCCAGAAAACACCATCAGCATAACTTAAATGTTAAAGTAAACCAGAAATAACCCAGATTAGCAAGTTTTATAATTCAGATTTCCTAATTCTTCACCTCTGACCTTGGCAGTTGATACACAAACGGTTGAACCGACCAATCAAAATTCGTTATTTTGAATATGTAAACAAACAGGTTGTGGATAAACATGAATGAATTGGAGACTACTATATTTCAAGCACAAAATAACTTATTTTAAAGTTAATAGGGTCTCAATTCATTCCTAAACTAATTCTCATGACTTTTATAAACATTAAAAGAAATCTATATATTTTTTTCAGTAATTTATTTGTACTCCTCTCCTTTGATGTGCCTTTAAGCCAACTAGTTCAATAGACCTTATAAATTTCAGCATTGCAACAAATATAAAACCTGCTTAGTTCTGTAGTGAAGCATAGAAAATGGCATTGTGGCATAAAGAAAACTTTGCTTAAATTAACCCTTTCCCAAATAATAACGACATTTGACCACTTTGTTGCAGACGACTTTAGAAAACATTGTAGGAAAAGGAGAAATTGCTCGTAACGAGCAATTTTTCCTTTTCCCACAATGTTTTCTGCCTTATCAGAGGATTATTTTTCCATTTCATCACATTTTGAAATGTCGACTGCAAACTCTTTCAATTTGGGACAGTCTAAAATTTGTTGTTTGGGAAAGGGTTAAGGTATGCAAAGTTTATCTTATTCACAATGTGTTCAAAATGTTTTTTATTCATGCACAGTTTATTTTTCATTCCACATGCATAAAGAAATTTAGCTAGTTCATACCTATATATAACATACATACCTTGTATATTTACAAATGCACTTAGCAAGAAAATTTCATATGATACAAGCAAACATTCATGTATGTAAGTTTAGATTAGTTGAAGTTGTTTGCCAGTTGCTTTAATACAAATACATGTATTGGTTTTTAACATTTCTACAACATACTTTTAAGAGGGTAAAATAAATGACATAATCTGGTACATGTATCTGTAAAATTGAAGAAAAAAGACTATTAATTCAAATTGGATCATTTTTCATTGATGATCATTGATTAGACCATAAGAGTTTCTTCATGCATTGATGTATATAAATTCCTCTGTGTAAAATGATTTTTGTATCTAAGTTGTGCAGTTGGTAAGGCTAAGCCTATTTGGCCCTGTCCTTTTCGTATAATATATGACAATATTTTAATTGAAGTCTTTATAAGCTACAAAATACGTTTGAAGTCTGAATGAGATTAACATCCTCATATTGGGATGTATATATTCTCTAAGTTAGAGTATTTGGGATTGCTGTTGGAAAGTCGGCTTTTCTGGCAGACTGCAATCAGCTCTGATTTAAGTTTCATTCATTTATCATTGAGGCAATAGATAATTTCAATCAAATTACTCCCACCGAAAATTATGCTCAGTTGTTTGTATTGATATCCTCTGTGTCGCAATATATATATATATCAAGCTGTCATAAACCTTTTCTTCAAATAGATACCAAATCAAACACACATGTGTTGAATGACTGAAAGTCATTGACTTTTTGGGACAAAGGAAGAAAATGCTTTAGATAAGAAATGTCTCCTTTTCTCATAATTTTGTCTGTCCAGTGTCACAAAGGAATGGATGTCTGTCACAATTTAAAGTTGCCGATTCGATTTGCATTGAATTTACAATGTTACTACAAAATTCAATGTAAGGGAATCAGTTGAAACTTGTAATTCCCCTTCATTATCATGCTTGCTGGACTAGGTTGTCTATGGTTGTGATCAATAAAGGTTTGTTCAGTAAAAAGAATGTGAACAGTCCCATCCTAAAGGGTGTTGTTTATACCATGTTTCTGATATCATTAATCTGGTGCAGACAATAGGAAACTTGTTTGTAAAATTATTAAAATTGTCTTTATTAACGAAAAGGACTATAGTAAAGGAAAAGCATTTATTCTAGGTGTTTTGACATATAGTTTGGGTCAGCCATCTGAAGCAAAGATATTTTTTTGATGATGATATTATGGAAGGGGATAAAATGAATTTTCCAGTGTCTTTGTTGCCAATAAGAATAAGTTTAACTTTATTTAGTCCTAAGGGAAGCAAGGTTCTGGAGTTTAAGACGGCATCAGGCAAGCAAATCTGACCACAATCACTGATTGTAATTAAAAGCATTGATTGAATTCAAAGCAAATCTCTTTAGTTTCAAACGTGCTCTCAGAAGACAAAGTGAGCAGTACAAGTCCATGACATTATGCACTTGCTACCTACATCTGTTGAATGTTAACTTTTATGTTAAGCTTATCCTCATTTTGTTTGCTTTGTTGTGTTATTTTTCAGTTTTGCAATAAAGGATGGTCAGAGATGGCAACTTCTTAATTTGTTTCAATGTTTGAGTCTTTACGGCGACAAATGGTTCTAAAATAGTTAAAATAAAGGTTAATCAGGAAAAAGTTAAGAAGGGGGTGTTTGATAAAGATTCATAATTCTATATTTTGAACATAACTTGGAAGTGGACTCTCATCAGAATCATCCAGAGAAATTTCAGTCTGATGAGAGGACCAACTTCATTCATCTCATTGATGTGGTTTCACATTACCTTGACCATTTTTGATAGTCATTATTTTGTACTTTAACTGGAGTATTGTGCTTACGTAATCATTTGGTGAATGTCATCATAATCAAAGCTTTCATTTATATACAAAATAAATATCTTTAGGAAAGTTTTCTCTTTGGAATTTATTCTTTTATGTTCCCTATACCATTTGTTTATATGTCCCCTACTTACCATTTTGGCACTGGCCCAAGTTAGAGAAAACAGGAGACAATCCTTGTCATATAAGAAAAAATATATTTTAGCTTAAACCATTGTGGCGAAAGTAAAAGATGTGTAAGGCAGCAGACAAACTCAATACATGTACATATATGTTGATTTTAGCCAGTAACTTCTGTGACAAAAGTAAATATTGCTTGTAAGAAGCTCTTTTTATATTATGTCACAGTATTTTCTAAAATGATCTGTTGCAGGTGTGTCTAAATGTGGATGTATATAGGAATTGGATTATACTCGGAACGTTCTTACCTTTCATCTTTCCTTCAATTATCAACATTCCTTTATATTGTAGTGGATTAAAGTAATAATTTTGATTGAAGGAAAAGTTGCTGGTAAAAAATATTGACTTTGACCCAAAGGCACCTTTAGAACTTGGTAATTTTTGTCTGCCGTAGCTTTTAATTTTGACCCGTCACAACTATGAGGAAAAGTATGAATAGTGATCACTGAAATTAAACTCTTCCTCAAATGTTGATTGATAGGGATTTTTAATTTGTGGTCCACTGCTCAGTACTTGACACGTAATAGAAGAAAAGTAATTATTTCTTCATTTGATGGGGATACTACTAAGGCACGCAAACCAGGTTCGGACCTAAAAGCAATGTACATGTTTTGATCAAGGGAGTATAGATATGTGAATTTACATTGTGGTTAGACTGTTTAAATCAGCATTAATCTCGAAATAAGATTCCCCTCTCCACGGATTTAAGAGGGCCTCCCAGGTACGAGTACTTAACTGGAAAACACAAAGCCTCTCCTCTCCACATGGGTTAAACTCACAGATGTCATCAGTTTCTATTTCCCATGATAGTCTCCTGGTTGACTTAAAGAATGCCAATGGTTGTACCGGTCTCAAGGAGGAGGACTTCCTCCAGGCATGGCAATAAAACAGAGTATTGATCCGAGGAAAAAACTCAAAGTATATCCACAAAGGCTAAATTCCTAGCTGGAGGGCGTTGAATTTTCACAAAGGGGAGCCTCCAAGCCGACTTGAAAGATGTAATACTTCTATTGAATGCTTAGTTCAACCAAGTCAGTTAGACAGTTTGGTGTCTTCTTTTGCATAAGTTCACTTCATGTTGTCGAATAAAATCCACATTTAATTGCTTGACCCTTTGACAAATGAGAGTATTCTGCTGTACAAAAGTTGATGGACTGACTGATAGACTCTAAACATACCCTTACTGATCAATTAGTTAATGTATGTAATGTAATGTAGTCAAGTGCTTTGAAATAATTTTGTACTGTACATCAAAGAAAATACAGGGAGCATGGCTAGGTAGACACTGGAATTTTGCTGAAATGCTGTTAAAAATAGTGCCAAATCCCATTCCAATTGACCAACCTAATATACCCTTCTTAACCTTTGCGTCTGAAGAGTATAGTTGCTGCAGTTCATGGCAAATGAGTAAAAGGCAGTGGACCAGAAAAGGGTTGTGATGATATGCCCAATAGGGGTTCAATGCTGCATTCACTGAATGGACTGTGTATTACAATTAAGCCTTAATAGTGCCGTATCCGACTTTATGCTTATGCAATCAGGTAAGATCCTTGCCAGTCGTCAAGTAAATTGGTGGCTGCCCTGTGATCTAACCTATTTCCTATTCTGAGTATCTTTCCTCAACAAAACTAAGCAGGAATTGAAGATTTTGAAAGCATAAGATACAAAAATCTATTCTAAGAAGATTACTCATTATTCTAAGAATAAGAACGCTAACAACATGTCATGTAATTATGTTTTTAATTGTATAAATAAAGGCAAAACTGTACACTATCTTACAAATACACTTTTTAAATACAAATGCAATTACATGGACAAAACTGATGCCATATCATTGGACTATGTCAAAAAACTCTATTGTTTCAATAACTATCCGACCTCTTATTTTATCAAACTACTTAATCCACAACCAACTCTTGCCTTAGGCCAGTGACAAGAAATGTTAGTCAACCAGAAATACTTATATTCTCCATCCTTACAGATAAATAAAAAAGATAATCTGTTCATTGAAAACTTGTTTCCTTCAAATTTGTGAAAGTGCTCAGGGCAGATCCGTGTTTATATAAAAAATTGAGGAGTTTCCATCAGTCATTATAGAAACTCATCTGGAAAAGCACTTGCAAAGTACAAGTTTACTAGAAAACATAAAAAAATGGAGATTTCTAGTCATTAGATTATGAACAGTTAACACAATGGCTTAACCCTTTCCCAAACAATAACGAGATTTGACCACTTTGTTGCAGACGACTTAAGAAAACATTGTGGGAAAAGGAG
The DNA here is from genome assembly GCA_947846245.1 of Cerastoderma edule. Lineage (NCBI taxonomy): Eukaryota > Metazoa > Mollusca > Bivalvia > Cardiida > Cardiidae > Cerastoderma > Cerastoderma edule. The sequence continues at coordinate 23,843,195 of OX401412.1, read as the reverse complement.
AAATTGCTCGTAACGAGCAATTTTTCCTTTTCCCACAAGGTTTTCTGCTTTATCTGAAGAATATTTTTCAATATCATCACGTTTTGAATTGTCGTCTGCAAACTCTTTCAACATGGGACAGTCAAAAAATTGTTGTTTGGGAAAGGGTTAAGAATTAGAAGATTGTTTCTGACATTATTATGTATTGAGTAGGCCAGGAGCTCTTAATTGAGAAAGAAAGAGTATTGTTTAAAACAAGTTGCAGAAAAATATCTGTGCATTCTATCAGGCAGCTATTTTGACTAATTTTGTATATAATGTAAACATATTTACAACAAAAATCACAGATAAGCTTTCAATGTTCCTTTTTGCATATACATTAAAACCAAACCTCTTTAACCCACCGCTTAGGTAAGACCAGTTAACCCTTAAAGTGCTGGAAACAAATCCATGCTTATGCAAACAAGTTAGAGCCAGACCAGCCACCAAGTAAATGGACGGCTGGCCTGTAATCTTACCTGTTTGCTTCTCTGAGTATCTTTCCTCAACAAAATTAAGCAGGTATTTAAGGTTTTGGAAAGCAGACAACACAAAATTTCAATTCTTAGAAAAGTACCCAGCATTCTAAGGGTTAAAGTCGATTATCAACTGAGTGATTTAACCTTTAACTGCAAAAGTGAACCTAGTGGAACTCTGTAGAAAATTCGAATTCAAGACATAGCTACATGTATCAAACTTTTTCAGACACATGAAGATTTGATAAACCTATATTTACCAAAGAAGACTTTGTTCTTGACTAAATCTTTAAAACTAAGGTTGCTACATGATGATGATGAAAATGGCAAAATATAACATACACATTAATTAATTGCTTTTGCTTTCTTTTTGAACCCAATTATTTGTATGGGTTCATGGTTGAGGAATTTTAGTTGCCCAAGGCAGAAGGTTGTCAAGATGTATTAACAAATGATCCAGATGCGTTTGTCAACAATTTATAAAAAGTATGTTTGTAATGCCTAAATAAGTTCAATGCTGTCTCAAAAACTGTTTGCATCTCAATACAAGAGATCAGTTTATGCTAAATGCAGAGCCTCTGTAAAAGTGAAGCGCTTTTTGCATTTCTTTGACATTCATTTTTCATATCTAATGGGTTTTTCCCCAAATTCCTAATGAAGTCACTAGACATATATATGTATGTATGTCATGATGTGATATCACAAAAATTCAGTTTATGTAGACAAAATTCATAAGATCAAATATTCTTAACAATGTTTTCATAGAAATGCTGAGTTTAATATGTATCATGTATGATTATAACCTTAACATAAAGAGTCTAAAGATGATTTTGAAAAATTGTGTTGCATAACCAATGAAGATGGAATATAAAAAAACTTGTAATGATAGACAATGCTCCAAATCATCCAGTTCACACTATACTAACATCGAAAGTTTAAATCGAAATACATGATTTGATAACTCTACCACTCAGATTCTAACCACCTCTTGGCAAGCACTTCCTCTTCATATCTAAACAACTGCCTATGACTGTTTTTCATTATAAATTCCAAGTCTTTTATATCATACTCAGACATTGTTGAGTTTTTTATTTGACATGGCTTCCCTAATTTGTCTGTCCAATTCAGCTATTATTCTATCTTGTGTAGTATAAACTCCCGTCCGTAGCAAAGTGTCCCGTTCCTCTATCAAGCGAGATATATGTTCCTCTACGTCATCCAGATCAGCACCGTCAAGTTTACCACTGGTGAAATTACGGGGAGAATTCTCTTCTGACTTCAATCTCTCTTCTTCCAGCTTTTTTAACCTGAAAGATTGAGTGTGATGTCTCTTTTATCATCTAACTGCATTCGCACCTTTTAAAGAGTAAACATTTTGTTTCTCAATCTGCAGTCAAAATGGAGAATTTTGACACTCATCCTGAATAAAGTGTTGAGCATTGAAAAATATAAAGCTTTACTTTTTTTTAACTGGAAGGTTGCAAAAAGTATATGTGTAATAGATTTCATCATCCCAAAAGATTTGTCTCATCCCTTGCAACACTCTTAAGACATTTTATGTAAACTGCTCAATATAGATTACTACACAATCTCCTTTTCTTTCAACACAAAGCAAACCTTCAGATCAACTAAAACTTTAATAGTCATAATTTTCACAATTCTCGGTCATCATATGTCAAGCATGAAATTGAAAAATCAGACCTATAAAACTATTGGATTAGACACTTACTTATTCAATTCCTGTTTGATATCTTCTAATTCCTGTTTTTCTGTGTTGACAACTTCCTTCTCTTCTGCAGCCAGATACCTCAGTCTCATGTGTTCTAGTTCCTTTAAAACATCATCAAATATATGCGATTTAAAATCCTTAAACAAAATAAAAGATTTAAAAATCCTCAACAAATATTAATGATGAAAAAATCCCCAACTTAAATGAAAGACTTAAAACTCCAAACGTGGCAAATAAACCTGATTTACATTCTTATATCCCCCTTCTCAATAAAAATTTATACTATAAATAATTTTCAGACTTTTACTGAACATTAAAAATATATATTTTACCTTCTATAAACATCTTTCACAAAACAACTTGATAATAGTTGAATTATCAAAGAGGAAATATCTCAAATATTAAGCAATTTCTCATAATTCCTAATCTGTTCATAATTTGTTTTAAACAGTCAAACATGGCTTGTTTCAAATATTTTGAGGATTAAAAAAAAATATCAAAGACATTTTGGTAATTAATAGAACTTAAAAACCTCATTCCTGGTATCATTTAGTGAATGACCTCAACAGGTAATGTACTGCATAACCATTCTAATTATCAAGTGCCATCTATTGTGAAAGAATGTGCCATTTCACCCCAATTGTTTTATCTAAGCTTTTAATAGAGTATTAATTTTCCTCAAAATTTGGGTAGGAAAAAAACTTTCTGTGACTGGGAATATAACCAATTAACTGCTATTAAATTGGCAATTTTTAGAATTGTTTGAAAAGGTGCAACCATGACTACATACCTGCTGCTGTTTATGTAAGTGAGCCTTGGCCTGAGCTTGCTCCTTCTGCTTTAATCTCGCTAATTCCTTCAGGGCTCTTCCCCATTGCTGCTTGTAGTGTATTTTAGATTTTACCATGGCATCCAATTTCCTCTCTAGTTCAACCTGGACAAAAATAGCCAAAAACTCATCAAATATTCTTCCCTCATATTGGATTTTGTGATGAATTGAGAGCACCTGCAGACAACAATCATGAAGTCCAAATACAAAAGTGAACTAACAACAAAAAACCATCACATCTTTTGTACAAAAGATTGGAACCCATTTCAACTTTAGAAAATATTGATGACCATATGCAAATTCTTCACAAGTCATAGTGGTTTCTTAAATTTTGCTGCCCAATTTAGGAAAGTTGTCAATAAAGTGAACTCTAACTCTTTTAATCAATTCAAATAATAAATTACGATGAAAAGAACAAGTTATAATCAGGTCAAAATGAATGCAAGTTGGCTATTGATACAAAAATACTTTTCACATCACAAGCATATTATTTTTCATTCAGATTTCATGGCTTATTGGCTGAAAGCAGTTCTTTCAAGGATAATTGTCACAAAGCGATTTAGAGGTTAAATATGTTAAAATCTGGGTTTCATTTTAATTGGTTTTGTTTTAAGGATATGGTTTGCCACAAAGGCTTTCTACTCACCTTTTCTAAAGTAAGAAGATTAATTTCTGACTGAAGCCTAACTTCTGGCTTTGTGTTAAGTTCTTCTTTATAAACTAAGAATTCTTTCTCCACTTTTCCTCTACGTTTTTCAGCCTCTGTAAGCTGTAAAATATATCAAATTTATTCAGATGAATGGTGCTAATTCTCATATCTAGAGTTGAAATAAAAAAAATAAAATGTTTCATTGATTCAAATATGAACAACTGTTCCACAACTTGTCCAAAAAAATGTATGCTGGTTTGTAAGTTGAAAGCTTGTTTGTGTCAAATACTGAATAACTCTCCTCATACATTCATGTTTACCTGCCTTTTGCAGCAAAATAAGGGAACCAAAGGTACAAAAGAAAAAATCCCTCTTGGAGAGCTTTTTGTCATTTGCCACATTGGTTTCTACCAAACATCACATAGAGAATATTTACCCATTATCCCAATCACTTTTTATAATTTGCTTATTTTTCCAACATGATAATGCTCAGAAGTGAGTGCTGTACATTAATATGAAGAAGAGGAATGAGTGAACACACTATGATGCTCAAATAATATTTGACATAAAGAGTTGTTACATAAAATGATAACCAGGTGCCATTACAAGCTGTGACATGACAAAGGAAATTCATTTTGGTTCATAGCTAAAGGCAAAAACAAACTATGAGTATATCATGTATTACCTCATCTTTATATCTTTGTATTATATTTTCCAGTTCTTTACTTTTGGCTCTGGAATGAGAAAAGAAATGATTTAAAACTATTAACAACATATTTGAGGAGTCAGTAAAAGGCATTTTAACTAAATGATGATTCTATTTAATACTATTAATAATGCTGGTTCTCAATTCATATAATTGTCTGAATATGCTTGCTGCATGTCAAGAGCTGTCTGAATTGAAAGAAATTTTCATTACTTAGATTAAAGTAAGAAGAAAATTATAATAACTAAACAAGCATAATTTTCAAAACACCTCTCCCGATAAAAAAGATTCTACCAAATTTAATCCAATTGAACACATGTTCGAAACAAAGCAGCACAGGATGAGCAAATTACTCTCTACATCACAAAGTTTTTAATATTTTACTTTTTCTCCTTTTCAAGCATTCCTCAGTTTTTCTCGAATAATTAAAATGTGGGAACATTTTATTTGAACATACTGTTTATTATAGATCAAGAATTCTTTAATGACTTGAACTATACAGCTTCTCATCAAACAAACACCTGTTTGTAGAATAACAATAAGAAGAAAAATAAACAAAAATAAACAATATATGCAAAGGTTCATGTGATGGCTCAGATATCCATGATGAGAATTAAATAAAGATTTATTATAATAGACATGCTGTTTTTTTTTTCACAAAACTTACTTTTCCAGATCAATGAGATGATCACAATCATCCTTCATTCTGCGAGAGGCTTCCTTCATCTCCTGTAGCTTTCTGTCATGTTCTCTCTGTAAGTCATTCTTTAATCTCATCACCTAAAATACAAGTATGGAAGCTAGTTTAGCATTCAATACATCTTGATTTCAATGAGATGACCATAAATGACTTTATCCAGTCACCAGGGCAATTTACAGACTGATATCAGGGTGCCGTTTAACCTTTTTGTTATCCTTCACTAGATCATGTGATTGCTGTGAGCACCTGTCAGTATTGATTTTCTGTTTTGTTTCACTCTTTTCATGATTCTTTTTGTTCGTTTATTTGAATCCAAATAGGTGACAGGATAAAAAGAATAGATGATTGGTTTCTTTGGATAGGAAAAGTTATCGGGCTCGGCTTTGGATTATTATCTGATTCGCATTCGGCTCACCGCATAATAATTCTACACCTTGCTATATAACATTTCTAATTCAAGACACCAACCATTTTTTCTCTGTACAAATGACAGCAATTAATGAGACTTCAACAGTCTTAAGAAAAACTTGCTGCAAAAAAAAGAGGAAAAATATTACCTCTTGTTCATTAGCAGCCAGCTGTTTTTCTCGTTTTTCCAAATCTTGTAGTGTTTTTCTAAGTTGTTCTTCCAGTTGAGCATATTCTGTAAGCTATATGAAAAAAGATTTAACTAGATGTTAATAAATATCAAAACTATTCTTCCTTTATAGGCCATAGAAAATTCAACATGTCTAAATTAACAAGTTGTATATAATTTAAAGATTTCCAAACAATACAAGGTATTAGCTTATAGGAAGATGAAAATTTCATTGTAGAGCTTAAACAAGAAAAGAGATAAATGCTATGCTTAGCATTTCTTACCTTGTCACTCTTAAACTTAATCAATAACAACATTCTTTTAATAATTCACTAGTTTAGTGAATGATGTTTCTTTATCTTTTGCCAAGTCACAGAACTTTTTATCATGTAAAGTGTTAGAAGTACCTTTTTCTTCATCAACAGTTCCCTTTCTCTGTCCCTTTTCTTCCATTCCTCAGCTAGAGCTTTCATATACATCATCTCTTTCTGCTTTAACTGTAAGTTTAAATGTGAATCATTCAAATTAAGCTTTAAAAAAAATTAAATCCTCTATGATAGTCCATTCATTGATCTTACACAATATAAACTGAAATGAAAAAGATTGTTGAAATGCTTCTATCAAAAGAATACTTTCTGACAAGGCTTGAGCAAAAAGTATGACAAAAGTTGAGAAAGCTGGTTACAAAAAGAATCCTTTTCTTTAGCAACATATCAACTGCCATGTTGAAACATGTTTATATCATTTGCTATTTGGTGGGGAAAAAAATATATTGAAAATTTGCGTATTAACCTGAAAAAGTATAACTCCTTTCCTACTTCAAAATAGTTTGAGAGCCAAATCTTAATCACAACCAACACATACCTGGTTTTCAAACACATGTTCTTGCTCTTCCTTCCACATCTCCAGCTCTAGAGCCGCCTTGTATTCCTCCGTCTCTCGGGGTTCTCTCACTGGAGACTTGGCTGCAGCATGGGAATCTGCTCTACTCTGTGTCTGAAGAAACAAAGAGATGTTTACTCCATTAATACTTTCCCAAACAATAAAGACATTTGATGACTTTGTTGCAGACGACTTTTGAAAACATTGTGGGAAAAGGAGAAATTGCTCGTAACGAGCAATTTTTCCTTTTCCCACAAAGTTTTCTGCTCTTTCCGAAGAATATTGTTCAGTTTCATCACAGTTTGAAATGTCGTCTGCAAATTCTTTCAATTTGGGACAGTCAAAAATTTGTTGTTTGGGAAAGGGTTAATACTAAACTTATACACATGTAGCAGTTGGAGACATTGTTAGAAACAAACAATACCTTTAGCTTATTGAAATTCGTTTCTACTATATTAAACCCTTATAGTGCTGGAACTGACTTCATGCTTATGCAAACAGGTTAGATCCAGGCCAGCCGCCAAGTTAATTTGTGGCTGGCCTGTGCTCTGACCTGTTTGCTTTTCTTAGTATCTTTTCTCAACAAATTAAGCAATTATTAAGGGTGTGGAAATCAGACGACAAAAAAATCTATTTTTAGAATATAAACCAGCATTCTAATGGTTAAAAAAGAAAATCAAAATTTGATAGCTGTGGTTTCTTTTTTTAATTTATCTATTCAGCATGGATTGTGGTTGGAACTTGAAGCCAATCAAATTAAACTTATGAAGTTAGACTTCCTGGATACATGACCAGTACTCACGCCAATTTGTGGGTTAGTCCCAGCATTTTCACCTTGCCATTAATGTAAATCAAACCGGTACCCCCTGCTGATGATCTGTGGTTGCTCATGCTTTCATTCTAAACCCATTACAAATAATCAAAGTACCATCAATCAAGACAGATAAAAATAATGTACATGATAATGAGTTAAATCTACTTACCCCTGAAGATTCTTGATTTGCAACAACTATCTGCTGCGTTCCAATTGGACCCCAGTCTTCTAAACTCAAAACAAACGAGATTTCACCAACCTGTTTGGAGTGACTGAAAGAGAGTTTATATATTTGGAAAGAAAGAATTGTGATAGTAGTTTCATAATCAATGTAAGACACACATGTACAATAACAAAAAAGAAAAAAAAATGTTAAGAAACACAGTTATCTAAATGCAATTGAAGAGTATCAATGTTTAGCAACATTTGTTACAGTGTTTTTCATTATATAATCATGTGTTAACTTTATAAAAGGCTTCCATAATCTCAATATCTATTACAATATTAAAATTCATTGCAAACCACTCACTTTCATGCCAATACAGATGTACATTTGACAATATGACCAAGTAAAATTGTAACCTTTTACCAACAAATATTTCTGAAGCCAATTACAGCATGGTTGATCATTAGAACTTGTTTCTGAACAGAGAAAGTGCTAATGAACAATATCAAGGTGCTTCTTCAAAGATGAAAAAATTTGAAAGTAGAAATGAAATGTTGTTGAAACAATACAGTTTGTGCTTTGTTGTATGATATACAATTAAAAGTAGCTATGGAAAGCATAATTAATTCAGAAAGCGTCAATATCATAGTATGTAAAGTCTATATGCAGTAAATCTCTAAATTGTTGCAACACTTTTGGATTTAAATGCATTTAATTCACTGTATACAGGCTCGAAAAAAACTTAAATATAAACTAATTTTGCTTCCAATAGAAATCCTTCAGTGTGTGTCATATAACAGTACAACTCCTGTGAAGTTTTAAAGAAATAAAGTTTTTAACTCCAAATTTCTTCACATCTGCACCTTTAACCTTCAGATTGAATGTTTTACAAAAAAAGGTTGTTGTTAAAGACAGGGGTGGAGATAAGTTTAATAGAAGTAATTTACTTCTAGGTTAAGCCTATTTTATGAATACATCATAGAATTGTCTCAATGTGGTGATTGTAATGACTATCCAGATATTAACTTAATGATATTTACCCATCTGATGAAATAACAGGAACTTTGTTACTGTACAGCTGTTTCCATCCCGACTGGCCACTGTTATTGTTCTAGAGAATAAACAAAAGGTAACAATTTTAGTGGTCCTACATTCATTTCTTTACTTAGACTTAACGAAACTGTGCCTCTTACAGAGATTTTTTTTCACATAAAAAGCCTTAAAACATCATTTCAATTTATTATACATTAATAAATCTTTTAAAACATTTATGAAAACAGGAAACATAAGACCCAATTATTTTGTTCAAGGAATGAGATGGGTATATCTACCCTAATAATCTTATAAACCTACTAAAATCTGCTACAAAAATGGGGGAAAAAACCACCAAAATGTTCATGTAAGGTGGAAGGAATGCCCGTTCCTATAAACTAGTAATGCGTAATCTGAATACATGCTACACATTACATTCTTTTCAACAGATAAAGTTCTTCTCTAATGTTTGATCATTCATCATGCAGAATTCATCACATTAAGCTCAAAATGGGGTTAAATACATCAATACATATTTACCATTATTTTAGTTTTTTCTGCCACTATAATATCCCCCAGAGGCAGACGGGCTGCACCAATAAGAACATCTTTAGATAATTGTTTGTCCCTGTGCCAAGTCTCAACAAGCAAGGGTACCCTAGGTAGAAAATAAACAAGACAAATGAGTTATCATAATTTCAATCTATTTCATAGCACATACTTGTTAAATCTTTATCTTGGAGCATATGATCAAAGAATTTACTGTGATGAAAGAAATATCTGCTAAGACTGAATTCAACGTGGTAAAATTTGAATTGAATGAGCATGGATAAAATAGTCCTCTGCTGTTTTATATCAAAATTATTCGAAGCGCTGAAAGTAGTAGTTAAATTTTTATTTCTTAATCAATTCTCAATTCTCTGCAGAGGCCATTATTTGCAATGACTGCCATCAATATCTTCAATTTTCTCTTGTTAAACAAATCTTCAGTCATGCCCAAACATCTTTATTGTTGATCTGAATAAATGGTTTACTTTTTAAAAGGTAAAACACCAATCACTTATTAAACTCATTTGTTCGTCTGATTACTTTGAATTGGATAGTTTTGGCCCAGACCAATGAATACCGGATTATGGGTATTCTACCTTAATGTTGTTGTAAAAAATAAAAAAATAATATATGTGATGATATTTCAAACATTGTGCTATTTGCTAACTCTGCGTATCTCAATTCTTACAGCTTCGCAATTTTTAAAACTTTGTGTTTTGTATATTGTGTTCAATGTTTGTTGATTATGAATTGTTTGTCCTTGCCATATTCCATGTTATTGTAAATGACCATTGACAAATTTCTTCAAAGAATGCCAGTAAAGAATTGATATATTTAATTGATAATCAAATATGTTAACTTTCCAATATACTTACTTGAGAAATGTTTCCTGTATTTGCTGCATGTTACATGCAAAATCAAAAGCACAAAAAGACTGTGGAAGCAAAACTTCAGTTCCTTTCCGCATTTCAACAGGAGGATGGGTCAATATTGGAGCAGCACTTCCAAAGAATGGGTATGTATATCTGTTAACAGAAGCGAAATGCTTTGTAAGTGTTTTTCAACATGGCATCAACATTTCTTCATATAGTGAATATCTGCACATAATGGATAGATGACCAGTAACGTAATTGCCTATAAGGACCTTTCAACGCTGGAAGATCCATCAATATATAATTTGTCTGCCTAGAGACTTCTTAAAGAGACTCAATAAAATTAAAATACACCAATATGTTAATTTGAACCCATCCAGAGAGAGGCATTGTGGATTTGAAGTTCATCGACCAGGACATGGAGGCCCCGGAGACTAAAGAAATATATCTGATTAAAAATAAAACTACAGTTATGACCCTTTACTTCATACTGACTTGCTTTGATGAACCTGTAGGTTGAGACACAAGAACAAACTGTGACAAAAGGAGAAATTCCTTTACACACAACACCTTTCAAAAAAGATTCCGGTTATAACGTACTCACCAAACACCTCCATTCAATGAAGGGATATGGTGATAAAGTACCAATAGAACACTTTTATTAATAAAGATTTGATAATAATTCTTCAAAATACGAATTTTTTTACTTGAAGCAGATGACTTTTGAAAAGCATTGTAAACTTGTGTAAACTTGTGTGCTGTTGTGATAAGTGAATAGATTGACAAAGCAGAGTGGCAAAAGGGGAAATTGCTTGTGACAAGCAATTTCTCCTTTTGCCACAATGCTTTTTGAAAGTTGTCATTGGCAAGATGCTAAACTGTGGTAATTTGAAAATGAACACTTAATCTGAAACAGCATGCCTCTTACCTAAGGAAAACAAACTGTGTTGTATTACTGTCTGTACATTTGACGCTCCTCAGGTCAATGGAGAAGGAAAAATGATGTGACTGTGGTGGAATGGCTACATGGTGTTGGGTTGTGGAAGTGGTAGAGGGTCCAGGTGATTGAGGTTGTTGGGGGCGGGGTGGCTTGGACACCACTGTCTTTGGTTTGGTCTGTTCTTCATCAGAATTCTTTTTTCCTTTTGAAAATGATAATAAATGAAAACATTTTCAGAAAGGATTTGCATTTTATATATGTATCAATCTTAACATTTATAGAAAGCTAAAAAAGCATAAAGCATAAACTAATCAACAAAATTAAAATAATCAGTGAGTCAGCTATGAGAAGTAACATCTATTAATCTACTTTATTAGGGGAAAAACATGGCGATGAAAGGAACACTTTCCCCTTTTTTTACTTTTTTTTTCTCAGAGTAGTCCTTTCTAGGGGTGTAGAAATGTGTGGGAATGAAGAAAAGGGTCAATAAATAACAGGCATCAAACTTACTGTTTTTATCCTCCTCCAAACTGCTCACATTTTCATGAGTACCCTGCTCAAAATCATCCCCATATTCCTCCTCCTCATCCGCATGTACTGGAGAGGGCATTTCCATGGCTCCAGCCCCAGTCCGCCCCTCCCCCTTGGTGGGTGTGGCCGCCCCATGGGTGTGGGGCTTAGATCTGTTAACTGGGGATGCAGATGCTGGTCCTCGTATAGGTGTCCGCTGCCCTTCCTTGGTGGGTGTTCTCATGGCCTGTAAAAATACATTTGTGTGGATAGATAAGAGAGTTTAATGGATTACTCAGTGCGATGTAACAAATGGTGGAGTCAAATAGAAAAACACCTCCTGGTAAAAATATCATTTCAAGATGGTATACAAATTCTCATAATAAGGATGAAAAACTACAGATAACAAGAGGGTGTTAATAATCATTCTCTTTCTAATACTTTGTTTTCTTGCAACAGTTTTTTTATTTGCCTCACTTAATTCCCGAGTCCTAAACAGTACACAAAAGCATCTTTTATAGTGAACACTTATGGAATGAATCAACACCATTTAAAAGACATCAAAATACTTTGATAGTTTTACTGAAATTATTTTCATTTATTCCAAACATGGAAAATAATACCAGAAATCACTTGACTTACATTATCCTCTTTGCGTAACACCACTGATACTCCAACAACGGGCAACAAGCTACCTGGCACAGCGGGTAACTGTTGCTTCGCACGATTGGGAGGAACCAGCTGTTAAAAGTAAACAAAAAACTTCAATGTCAACTCATCCATCAGGACATTTCCAGGGTAATTGTAAATAAGTGGTTGGCAGAAGGAAATGTTAATGACAAACATATAGCATTTTTATTTTGTTATTGAAAACGAACCATTATATTTTTAGTGAATAAGTAGTTTCTTAAGCTGTGTAAAGATTTCAGCAAAGTAATGTCAAACAATATTGATGAATCGTGGTTTTCCAGATCATTTGAAGGATGAAAGAGACTAAAAAGAAATTCTTCTGTATTAAGTGACTGTCAAATGATTCCAAAGAATAAGTGGAATATAACATTCCCTCTGATTTTTCAATTGTATACATTAAAAAAACAAATGATCTGAGTCAAATTATTTGCAAATCAAACTTCTTTGTTATTCTATATATCAAACGGTTTAATAACTATACCTCAAATGTCCCTTCCACTGACACAGGTTTCATATAGATTTCTGTGCTGTTTTTCTTCAGTAAAGTATTCAGAGGGACTTCTGCTCTACCGAGGGACTGTTCTCCACAACATAGATGTACCTAAATAGTATGGTTTGACACAGGTTTACAGTTCATGTCATTTTATCTTCGTTCTTAAAGACCCCCATTCACAGAGGCTGGAATCAATGCACAACTCCCGAATCCATGAATGTATCTTGTATAATAGACATACATGGCTTTGGGAGTTATGCATTGATTCAAGCCCCTGTACCTCCATTGACAACAGTAGAGATAATTCATGGCAGCAACATAGATATATTAGAGATATAGAAACTTACTTGCTCCTAAACAAATCTTCTTATACCATATCAGGAGTTATGCAATCTGATCTTGATTTACTTGTCTCTAGATGCAAAATCCTTATCTGAACTTGTCCATTTAATGCTTATATGGTAAGTTTCAGTAAAAACTAAATCATTCATTTAGGTCTTTTGACAAGCTAGGCAATACGGACAACAAATTTGCCACCCCCTGTATATTGAAATATTTCAGTGACCACTAGATATCATACTATTTTTTCAGAGACAAAGCCTGACTCACATGTTCTTCATTTTGTTTTCATGTTTAATTATTAAGCTTTAGTCACTGCAACTATCCATAACTCTTGGCAGTTTGGTACTAGTAGAACACACTGTTTCAACAAAGGTCAGATTATGGTCAGGCTCCATCTCCCCTCTATTTGTTTTGAGAAATCTATCTTCATAACAGAGGGAAATTTACAATCATAATCTTTTAGCCCATCACTCTCTTCAGCACTTGCAAAAAAAGAAACCATTGTGACAGAATTCTAACATATGGAGTATTTTTCCTCCAGTCCCAATGGTTCCTGCTTTATTCCTAAAATAAAATTTTCAAATCAAATTCCCAAATATTATCTGCAGATGATTTCATTTTTGAATCATAACAAAATGAATTTGGAACAATCAAAATATTTCCTGTTCATATCTAAAATAGATTGAAAATAAAAGGAAAACCGAGTATAATACCTGTAACCCAGGCTGGTTTGACAAGAACATCCTGATGGCATCCACACTGGAGCGTAACCTCACACTCGCCCTCTCTGCTGGGAAGGTGGGATTGATGAGGTCATGAAATATCTCATTGGTGACGTCATTCCCAAACAAAGAAAAATAAAAGAAATATCCACCCCCTGCTGGCAAAGCCTGTGTGCTAGGAATCAGCTACAAAAGAAAGTAGACAAAGTCTAAAAATAACTGCATGAGAACCTGAATTCACCTGGTAAATGGAATCAAATAAAGTTACTAGACAAAACAAGAAGTTATCTGTTGGGAATAACCGGGATATGAATGAAAAAAGAAATTTTGGTATTGAAATTGTGTGCCCTGTATGACAGCATACTTTGATAAAATAAGTCTTAATTTATTATTTAATTCAATTTAAAAAAAAAATGGAATCTTCTGCTAATTTTGATCTTTCTTTTCTTAATACATGCTACCACTGCCTTCCATGTAGCTAATAAATTAGTAAATATTTCATCAACAGATGAAATTATGCTCATAATTGACATCCTGATGTGTCACCATGATTTCAACTGCCAATGCGTCACAATCGGATGTCAATAGATATTTTTTCATTTTTCACATTTACATAAACATCTGCTGGATACTATAGCAAACACTTTCTCCCAAACACACTTGTTTCAAGGAAACTTCAGCAAAATTTGAAATGAAAAACTTCTCCTTTTGCAACATCTGTATTTACGCTTTTATCACAATGGAAAAATTTTCATCTTAATAAGTGGCTGATGTTTTCCATTCACAAAATTTCGCAATGATGCAGGTATGAGAAACATAAAGAAAAGTAAAAAAAAAAATTCCTGTCTTACCTGGGCAAGATTTGTAGCTGTTGCTATTGTTACAGAGAGTACAAACTGGTCTGCACACTGCTTCGCTGGACCAAGCTGGTAAAATCCTTCATCCTCATTCAAAATGGGCTTCAGGAGTTTAGCATCGCCATCTCTTACTGGGGCATCTTCAACCACTACAGCAAAAGAAATACCTGAGGTCTAGATTAGGTGTGTATCTTTTTTTTGTGTGTGCAAAATAAACAACTTGTAATTTATCCAATTTTCTAGATTTTCTAGATACTCATTACAATCTAAGACCAAAAAAAGGTTTTGATTTAAGTCATACAAGAGCAATAAAAATATGAATTAAAGTCAATTGGTTATCTTTGTTTCCATAGATTCAAATAATTTATGAGAAGTCAAATAATTTTTGTCTTTCATCAATATAACACGGAATGTTATCTTTGAGAATTTTGAAGAATTTCAATAACATTGATCCACTAAAAATAAAGTATCAGTTTTAAAAAACAAATTTTAAGTCAGTGCCCAATGACAAATATAATTGATTACATTCACTTTGTCATCTTCTTATTTCTCTTTCAATAAATTCTATAAATGTATCTTCAGACCATATTAACCATCTTTTGCATCTAGGCATCACAAAAAAAAGTGAAAAAGATGCTATACGTGAGTTTTTTTCAGAAAGTTTGTTGGCAAGAAGGTATTGACCGACTTTTTCTGTAATTTTCAAATGACTACATTGTAAAAAACATTAATAAGACAATTCTTTTGAACCCTTGAAGTGCTATGAAAAAGAAGAAATTACTTGTAAAGTGCAATTTTTCCTTTTTGACTTAATGTTCAGGTTTTTGTCCAATATCATGGAGACCTTATACTTCATACATTTAAAAATTGTGTCTGTTGTTTCTTTCAATTCAGACTACTCAAAATAAATCCATACAAGGGAAAGGTCTCTAACAGAGGCTCGGGGAAACACTTACACCTGGCAGGGGCCTCCTTAGCTTTGAAGCTTGAGTTGGCAGGCTCAGTTTTGTCCTCCTCCACATACATAGACAGCCGCACTTCTGGTTTTGTTTTGTGGTATTTACTCAGCAATAATGAGTGCCATTTAGATGTCTAAGATAGATAAATAAAAATAAGGTAAACATCCAGAGTTGGTTGTTCATGTTATGTTGTTTTTAATGGAATTTCACTCCCTAAGTCAGAGTCTATATTAATTATCATACAAACTGATATTTATCAAATGTTTAATAAAAAAAAAAAAAGTGTTTTACAAACTGCTGACTACTCACTTTAATCCTAATCAGGCTACTGGAGCTCTGAAGTCAGTATAGAAAATAATTCATTTATGATTCAGAAAAAAATATTTGGATTAAAATTCTAACACCATATAAATCTTTTACTACCGATATTTTTGTACTCAAAATACAATAACATTTCGAGAAATGTTAATCATGACAAAGTAATCATCTTGCACATATTTCTTCAAGTATCTAAATACTTCATGATAGGGTTTCATTAATATTTGTAGTAGAGCAGTGATTTGCAAAAGCAGACGGGTTTTAGGGGACCTCTTCAGTAGATTTATCATAAATCTGAGCAACGTAGCCAGGGTTTCTGGGCAAAGTAGCCAGGGAAAGTCCGCCGCCATGGGCTCTTAATGAAACCTCTGCTTAAGATTTATAATCAATCCTTGAGAATACAAATAACTAGTAATAGGCACAACATTCTAATCAGGGTAACAAGATCATTGAACATTCTCTACCTGTTTATTTTGAGCTGACCGTAAGTCTAAAACAACATATCCGATAGCTTCCCTTGCAGAAGTTGAAGAGTCAACAGCATAACACTGAATCTTGATAGAAGTTCTCTGAAGACGGTGCTGCTGAAGACCCTTCTTGTCCAGCTCCCATGCCAGTTCCTGAGTAAAATCTGGGTGTTCAACATGGTCGACAGGGTCTGTGGAAATCAACTCCCCGTCAAATCTGGCTTCAGCAACAATTTTGTGTCTTGGACGCTTTGGAAACTGTCGTCCTGAGATAAAAAGAGATAAAGTAGACAAGGGGTTAGCTTTTATGAATAGCCCTGAGGTGGCAAAAGCAATTGTCCATCTTGTTCAAAAGCCTTTAAAGGACAAGTGAATTTTTATTGAAATTATCTACATAACTATTGTACGGCCAAGTGCAGAAAATGTTATGGCATTTACAGGCAAGTAATTCAAATTTCGTCACCCCTGTAGCCTTTTGATAAACCTTCAACGGTGTAATCCCAAAACATTTTAACACATGATATGCTGAAACCATGAAATTATAAGCAGGAGATTAATTGATCCCTCCTCCAATCATGCTATAAATGTTCAAATATATATATACTTTCACACCATCTTTCACACCATCTGACTCCCTTTTATTTCAGAGTTTCAGACTGATTTTCAATAACAAATCCATAATTCGGAAATTTTGCATTAGAATCATAATTTGCAACTGGCATATTCTCAATCTATCTTTTTCAAGAGTCACTACAGACGCCTTTTGCATTGCTGCTAGAAGGGCATGATATGAAAAAAGAAGCATACTTGGAGCGCCGGCATACATGTTCTTTTTATTTTTTATTGTTGGGCTGTGGTTGTCTTAACTTCAACCTATTTTTCTTGTATCCAGCTACAACAGGCAGCATGAAATAATCGTTACTAAACCAAACTTGCACATATGTTCTTTGTGCATAACTCTGTGATTATTTTTACATATTAATGTACAGCGCTTAACCTTTAACATTAAAGAACATGTACCCTAGACGACCCACCAGTTCTTGGCTAGGAAATTTGCCCTACAAAAGGACATTCGAGGATGGAAAAGAGGAATCAGGATAGCAATTGAGGATCAAACCCGGTAAGCCAGTCTCTAGTCCCAAACACTAGCCATTACACAACCTAAGACCGTAAGAGCTCTCACACTTGTACCAGAACAGTCCATGTTGATTATCGATAAAAAACATTGTTATTAAGTTTAAGAATGCAGTTATTTAGGGCAGTATTGGTAACAGATTGAATACGTGAAAATCTATTCCGTGAAATGGTTACTTTATTCTGCTTAGATGGTGAAACAATACTTTGTCGAATAATGTTTTCAACAAATGTCATGATTTTCATGAATGGACTTGTCGTTTAATAGCATAATTTACGGTCAAATTCAAAATCAACAACAGCAATGACTTAAATTACCTTCTAAGACTGATACAACAACAAGTAGTTTATCTTTTTCTACCATGTTGTCTTTGAAATATGACTGATTGCAATGGAATAACTAATTTCAGCAAAAATCAGTGTTGAAGTTTGAAAACAGCCGCCATCTTTGTATATATCCGAAACGAAACCGGAAATGACGTGATATTAGCAAACTGTCAAAGGATATATATTTTTGGATTTAACGTGCCAAGAGATTTGAAATGACTATATAGTTTCTTATGGTTGTCATTTTGAGTCTTTAATGTAACATGTGATGAATTGATCATTGAGAAGTGAGAACTTATTGCATTGTTTACAAAATAAGGCATGCACCGCCTGGTAACGGGAAAAACCTGACTTGCGCAGAGCAAATCAACCCATTTGCTTATTCCGGTTAAAAATTTCCTTGAAAAAATAGTCCCAAAATATAAATTATTGAATGACATTTCTAATGTCAATCGGTGGTTGCCACGACCAAATCGTTTTTTGCAAACTTTATTCTAACAATTTCTGCTGAAATCAAAGGGCTTAAATTCCAAAATAACGTTCGAAAACAAATATATTAATATTTACGAAAAGTAGTTCTATCATGGACGTTTGAGAAAAAACAAGAAAGAAAGAGGATACGAGTGTTAACTAGCGAATTCAAGGATGTAATACGTATGATAGTGTCTGTCCTGAAAATGGATTCAACTAAGAGTTTCTGGCACTGGTAGAAAAATCGATTGATAGTGTTATTTCTATGTTGTGGCTTCGTATATAATGTGAAAAAGAAGTCATGAACATAAATTCGGTGTGTGTACCCCACCACACTGTCAATACAACAGATCGTTCATGTTCCGTATTGGCGTTGAAACCTGTGTGATAGTATGCATAGTGCAAAGAGGGAAATAGAAAGACAAGACGAAAGCAATTCAAGAAGGAAATCTTCAGGCCGTTCCAGTATGCATGGACAAAGTAGACAGGCCGGGTCAGGGAACTCAGGGGTGCTAATGGTTGGACCCAATTTTAGAGTTGGGAAGAAAATAGGATGTGGCAATTTTGGTGAATTAAGACTAGGTGAGGCATACTGTGCTATTGGAAAAGCAGCCACATTACATTTCATCAATCAAACAAGCATTTGTCTTCAAAGTTGTTAATGTGTCATGTTATTTTGGGAGCTCATGAACAGCACCTTCATTATGAATTTAATGGGCTTTAGTCGACATATGATGTAGACATGCTGAAGATTCACAGGGTTCAAGATTGTTTCATTCATTTTTACATAGCACATTTTACAGTCATTGAAAAATTCATTCCAAATTTGTTCGACAGAGCATAAGATTGTATTAATGGCCAACACTGTCAATCATTGAAAGTCATTGCAACCATCTGATCCCTATTGAAGTTTTCTTTGAGAGACATCGGCACAAAATTTGAGATACATTGTTGTGCCATCCCTCTTTTGACTTCATTCTCCAAAATAAGAGCACTCTTTCCTAATATGTGGTTTTGATTGTATACAAGACTTTTGGATATATTGTGTTCATATCTATCTCTGATATTGTCATGTTTTCAATGCCATCTCTGGTTTCTATCATCTGTCTACTTGATTAAATCTAAAACTCTATGATATAACATATTGAACCTTCAGTAGGAACTAATCTGACTGTGTGCATCTTTCAACTTATGTCTTAGTTAATTAAGCTGATTGGCACTATTCTAGCTTCATGTTTAAGAACCGTAAGTATGAACAAAAACATTGCTTTATTATGGGTTATTATAGATGTGGTTTTCATGTTGAACACCCTCAAGTAAAGGCTTAGTTTTAAAAGCGTTTTAAGAATGACAAATGTTTTTTCACATTAATGTTTATTTATAATTTTTCATTTTTATTTCATTGACCTAAGTTTCAAAGCTACTGGTCAGTCTTCTCAAAATCTTTTCAAGAATCAACATAATCTGTGTAAGGGTCTTCCCCAGGATTTTTTTCAAGGCTGTTTGATGGGGTAAAGGGGTGCGACAAAGGAAAGAATTCCCATGTTGATTTTTTTCTATGTGTGCATCCTTGAATGGGGAATGTTTAGGAATATTTTTGGAATGGAAAGACATCAAAAACTGTTTTTGAATCAAATCAAATGGAACAAACAACTTAACAAGCAATTTAATTGGCTTTGGGGCAAATTTAAAGCTCTGTGGTCAAATTCTTAGCACATTAGGATCAATGCAGGTGCTGGGGTAGTGCTTATTTTGAAGTTCAGCGCTGAAAAAGCCTGGGGAAGACCCTGTGTGTTGGTAATCTTCAGAATTGCTTTGTCATCATCTTAAAGACTTATTGTAAAATATTGGTTTTCAGTATATTTTGTAAGATACTATTCTATGTCATGTGTCATAAACAATAAGTTAAGAATTCTTAATTATTCACTGTACAGGAGTTTTCAAGAAATAAAACAAATCTTATGGGGAAAGATTGACTTAGTGCAATAATAGAAATCTTTTTTCTTTAAAAATATCTTTCCATATTGGATTTGAACTGCGTCTTTCTGTGTTCAATAACTCTGATATATGAAGTAAATATCTTTGAAAAACTATAGTGATCAAGGGTTACTCGAATCACCGAAATACCGTAATAGTACTAATACCACCGAAACACCGGAATACCCCTGAGAGATAGGCTAACGAGAGTTATCAAATTTTATTATAATACCTATTACCTTTATAATGTACACAAAAGGATGTAAGAGGTATATTTATTTAACTTTATTTCCTCCAGTTTCTGGAGATTTTAAACAATACATTTTACCAAGAAGAGAATGGCCAAAAAAATATAACATAGCATGTACAGAATTACATAGTACAAGAGCGGCTTTCGTTTTATATTAAATTCTGTACAACAAAAGCCAAATCCGCTTTTATTCTAATATCAAATAGACAATTTTTTTTGTCAAAGATTCGACTAACATCATCTAAGTCGAGTTGAATCAATGAGAAAAAGAAATCGCTTGTAAAGCTTCAATGAATTTAGGCTTAAATTTGACATGCCATTGTTATCGGAGAAAGTCAAAACAAAGTCCTGTGGTACCAAAGGGTGTTTCGGTGTTACTATGATTTAACAGGTATTCGGGTGTTTCGGTGGTATTTCGGTGAATCGGGTGACCGGTGATCAATATTGTTAAATTCTCACACTGTAACAATTACAAATTTACATGCTTTACAGTACTTTATAACTAATTAATACTTTTCATTTCAGGTAAAAATCTGTACAACAATGAACATGTAGCTATAAAACTGGTAAGTGTTGATGTTTTCATGGTGATAAATATTAATAGGTCTGTTCCTGTGTAACAGTTTCCTATAGACTATTGATTATTAGATCACATCTGGTATATATCCAACTGTTATCTGATTAATTTTGGCTAGCTCAGGCCCCTTTCCATTATCATTCCCTCAATCTTATATTGAGTTATTCGGCCTGCCTAAATTGAAAGTAACAGCAGTCCAAAAATAGAAGAAACCAATGTGGCAAAAGAAGAAATTGCTCATGGCAAACAATATATCTATGTCCAAGTTGAAATGCAATTTTTTTTTTCTTATACACATTGATGTCTTTTGAAAAAAAAAACCTAAGAAAAACACTCTTAATGGGCTTGATTCCTTTTTGGTTAATATTTTTGATATTCAGTGATGTATTTGATTAAATGTTTTTTGTTTTGTTTTTGTTAAAATAATATTCATGTCTTAATGGTGGTAAAGATGTCTTCTCTATGTAACCCAATGCAGTGAAAAGGAAACTCTTTTTAGTGTTTATTTTTTAATGTTTTTTTTTATTCCACATATATTTCATGTCATGTGAAGTTTATCTAATTTCTGTTAGACTTCTAACATTATGAAAGTCCTAAAAATGCAAGCTATTCCTCAAAATGTAAGCTAATAAATGAATGGAAATAGCTCTCCAATCATTTGCATCATTTGAAAATAATTATCTTTTGTCATGTATGTGCTTCCAGGAACCTATGAAATCTCGAGCACCCCAGCTGCATTTAGAGTACAGATTCTACAGACAATTAGGACAATCTGGTATGTATCCAAGTCATCCATTCCTCAAGCTCCAGCTAGCTTTTCTATTTACCACCCCTGACTTCCACATTCCTCCTCTTAACCTCTTTCCTAATTAATAATGATAGTTCAATAATACTATGCTTAGTCCTTCTTTTTTGCGAGCAACTTATATTAGTCTTGTCCTGAACCCTCCAAATAGCATTTTGTGATAAATATCAACTGCAACAGTCGACTATTAGAAAAGCAAGGTAAACAATCAGAAAACAAACAATTTTTTTTGTCATTTATTATAATTTCTGGGTTTATTCATGAGGCTTTTCACTGATATTCATTAATTGATAATTTGTCCTAAATGTTGTCTGCTTCATTAAAGTTAGACTAGAGGAAGGGTAAACACATCTGCTAAGGGTGTGTCTTACAGTTGCTGTCTATGTAGTGAGTGGTTGATTAACTTTTTAAACAGTCTGTTTTACTCCCGAATGCATTCACTGGACTTGAGCCTTCTTTACCCTTTACCTAGTACAAAATATATTCCTCTCAAAGCATAATGAAAACTTATGTGACAGGAAAGAGAACTTGGTTGTGATTCATATAAGCAAATGTCCCTTTCACGACATTGATCTTGATGTTTATTAATCAGTTGTGTTGTGTTTGCTGTGTAACTTTCATCAATTGGGTACATGGACAATGGTTATTGTTATTTAAATAGTTATTCTTTTGAGCATAATTTTGCACAAAATATACTTAAGTTATCATACTTTATTGTTTCAAATTCTTTTACTAATATGTCAGCTGAAAATGTCAGCTTTTGAAAAGAAAATAAAGTAAATAAACTAGTTTAGTGTATGGTCTCCTTTAAAAGAAAGATCTGTATGTGCTTAAGTTGCTCTTCACACCACACAAACATTGTCATATGCAAGGATAAGGGTAAACCAGACTACCTTGATTTCAACACCCCTAACATACATATGGGCTGCAGCCAGTTAAATTGTCATGGGTTGATTAATAACAAATATAGGATATTATCACTCTTCTGTATGTCTATTATGAGGGCTAGAGAAGTTAATGAGTACATTATATTCATGCTGTTATGCATAGCTGTCTTTTGTTGCGTGTTACTGAATGTGTGACTTGTTAGTACCTGTCTCATTCATCATTTGTCCACTGGGTATAAAAAGGCAGTGTATACAAAAAACTTGTTTTTTGAACCACAATGGGTTTTGGTTTTTTTCCTCAAGTTGGAACTAGTTTCCAAAAAGGAAATGGATCCCAATTCTCTTATCATTTCTTGGTACAGATGAAAAATATTTTCTAGATATTAGATTCGAAATAAATATCAACAAAGCCTTTTTAGTAATGTATTGTTTTAAGCATTGACTTATTTAAACCGCAAAAAGTGATGTTCAATCAATTCTACAAGGGTCTTTTACTGAAACCTATGTAAAATTATGCCTCTATCCTCACAATTATTTCCCTTTCTTGTTTGAAATGTTTCAAATTAGAGGAAGGTGTTACTGTCAAAAGTACAAGAAGCATGGATTATAGCCGGGTCTGTTTTCCTTTAATTTGGAAGAGGCCTAGGCTTCTACATTTTGAAGGTTTAATCCCTGAATTTGCGAAATTGGAAACTGATAACTCCCTGATTTTAAAGAAATTTCCATTTGTTTTTTTTAAGACCCTTGTTACATAACACAAAAAGTCTAGATATCTAGCTTTAATTGCTTGTGCTGAAAAATCCAATGTTTTTCACTTACACGTTTTGCTCATTTTAAAGAGTTTTCAGTAGTTATTAGTATGTTGTTGCCAAATTTTGAGTAGCAATCATATGAAGCCATTCTTAGCCTGTAGACATAGCTGTAGTTTTACAAGATGTTCTTTTGTTATTGAATAACTTCATTATTGCACTTTTGTTTTCAAAACAATTTCTTAAGTGCTCAGCTTTATTGCAGCACCTGGTCGGAGGGAAATATATGCTTCTCATCAATCCTTCTGAAGAAAAGAATAAGTTCATATCAACAAGAAAGTTTTGCAACTAATTTTTCTTTGTTTAGTTTTATCTTAGCTCCTTGTCAATGTTGCATGCCTTTCTAAATTGTCAATAATTGTCAATTTTGAGCTGTTATTATGGTTATTCATGCGTAAACATATACTAGTAAATTCTATGGGAATGATACAACATGCTTAATATGATACCTTTTATAGCCAGTGCCGGAATATTAATGTTAAACATCCTTTAGATAAAGTTCAGATCAGCGGTTAGCAACTTTGAAAACAATTGAAGATTATTTATTTGCAAATTATGCTCCAAGATTAATGCCAATGATATGCTAAATAGTTAAAAACTTATCTACAGAATAAGATGAAATTGATTACTTCCATACATCTTTTGACAATACTCTTATGTTTAGCATATATGAGGGCAAATTTTGTTGTAACACATCCTTTGTTCAACTAGATTTCTTACAAAAACTTAAATGAGTTGTCATTAATGATGTGTTAACATCCCCATTGAGACTTTCCATTTTAAGTTTTTTCTCCCATAAGTATTTCGCCTGCAGCAAATTGCTAAAGAAGAGCAGAATGATTGAAAATCAAAAGTTTTGTTACTTATTCATACCATAGTAATTTTGCCCATTTTATTTATGTCTAGCATGTTTCAATATCATATGACGAATTTGCTAAAAAAAATTAAGCCCTCTTTTGTCAGAAGGAAACTATCAAGTTTAAAGCTTCATTGTTGTAAAGGAAAAGTATATGTAGTATTTTGTTAAACATAAAGCACTTTTGTAATCCTAATGTAAAAGCAATATCAGATTAGTTGACTCATTGTGAATGGTAGCACATTCTACTCTGAGGCTTCATTGCTCTAGAGTAGTGCAAGTCATCCATAAATAGATGGAGTACTTGTTGTATCTTCCTCTCTACCTTATTTAACCTGTTCTCTATGTACCTTAACCTGTTCTCTATGAATCCTGTGTGAGAAATGTTTCATTCAAAGTTGGTAATTCTTTGTAGGAAAGCAGAATAAATCCTCTGACGAAAAGGGTACCAGCCGTCTTCCTGGTATGTCCTTTATACTCTTTAACCCTTTACCAAACGCCAATTTTTCGACTGTCCCAAATTGAAAGAGTTTGCAGGTGACGCCTCCAAATGTGATAAAATTAAAAAAAAAACTTCTTAAAGAGCAGAAAACATCATGGCAAAAGGAGTAATTGTTTAGAGCAATATTTCCTTTTCCAACTATGTTTTTCAAAGACATCTGCAACAAAGTGGTTAAATGTCGTAATTGTTTGGTAATGGGTTAACCCATTACCCCATAATGAATTTTGTGATGGTCCAAATTGTAAGCAGAATAACTGTCAACACAAGTCAATAATTAACATGAATGCTTTTCTGATGAAAGGAATATTACTATTGTATCAAGAGATTTATTCATTTGTGACAGTATTTTTCACATCTGTCTGCTATAAGATATTCTTTTCAAGGGGTAATGGGTTTAAGTGAAATACTTTACCCTTTCCCAAACAACAAATTTTCGACTGTCCCAAATTGAAAGAGTTTGCAGACGACATTTCAAAATGTGATGGAATTGAAAAATATTCTTCTGAAAGAGCAGAAAACCTTGTAGGAAAAGGACAAATTGCTCTTTATGAGCAATTTCTCCTTTTCCCACAATGTTTTCTAAAGTCCTCTGCAACAAAATAGTCAAATGTCATTATTGTTTGGGAAAGGGTTAGATTTCATATTAATCACACACACAGCCTTTTGGAGATCTCAATAAAGAATCTTTTATTTGGAAAGAGAACTGTTTGCAATATCAAACAAGCTGTCTGCATCTAGCAAAGTGTCTTTAATATGACCTCTACCATTCTTGTGTTGTCTAAATCGTCATGGGCAAAAATGTCAACAAAGGTGGATAATAGAGTACTTAAAACAGGACTTGATATAAAAAAGGAATGATTCATACATAGCTAGTGAGTATTTTCGTGTAGATCAGGGCTTCAGATATGAGAAAGTCAATGGCATTCTTCACTATACCTTGTATTGTTATTTGTTGGTACTCCCTATTTATGTTTGGTTCTTGTCTTGTCCCCTTTTTATTTACATCACTATCAAATTTCTTGAGAAATAATTGAAAGGTTAATTTCTCTTTGTATCAATGTCTTGTATTTGGGTCAATCTTCGTTTTGTATAAGGCGAATTGGTAAGTCCGCTATGCTATCATACTTATGCAAACAGGTTAGATCCAGGCCAGCCGCCAAGTAAATTGGCAGCCTGTGATCTAGCCTGTTTGCTACTCTGGGTATCTTTTCTAGGAGATGGCACAAAAATCTATTTTAAGAAAGTATTTTTGTCTCTGTGATTACCACTGAAATGTGAATCAGACAACATGGAACCAATTTTATTGAGGGTTGATTGTTTCAGTATCGAATTGTATGATGCAATTTGTTATTGATTATGACAGGTGACAGTGATTTATTGTACAGTGAAGTAACCATTGGTAATACAGCATATAAATGCAAACAAATTACCTTTGTTAATATTTTAATTCATGTATATATTATATATATGCATTTTGATATATCTGTATCAGATGACTCAAAAGTAGGTCAATATCTCCATAGTCACAAGAGTTTTTTTCTTAGATCTAAAGGAACAAGGTATTAAACTGTTGCATGTGATTACTTTTAATTCAAAACCGATCACAAAATCTTATAATTATATATTGGCGGTTGGAAGTGTTATTTTAACATTGTCTGTAATTCTTTTCCTTTCAAAGAAACCCCTTTAGTTGATCCCTTCTCTTGGTCATGTTGAGAATGTTAATTCATATGAAGTCTCCTGACTGATTTAGAATTAATTGGCCTACCTGTTATGAAATATAAACTTGTCTAGGTTTTTGTATTAAGTGTCAACTGCTCTCATCAGCTGGTAAGTATTTTTTATAAGCATTTTTGAATTATTTGTTCAGTAAACCATGCCATTATTTTCAAGTGATAACACTAGACCTCACAGTACTGCAGTCAATTATGCGGCTTAGTTGTCTACTCCATTGTAAAAAAGTATGAATTTGTTTAATTTCAGAAATTTGATTGATGTGTATTTGTTTAGCCATCTCATTAATAGACTGTAATAAGATAGCTAGATAGCTATATATCTTAATAGCCCTGAGGACACAAAAAAGTCATGCATGTTGATATAGAGCCAACCATAATATGAAATGTGGATGTAAATATTTAAAAGGTCACATAAGTCATTTCTTTACAAACATAGAATTAACTTAACTAAGGCAAATATTGTACTTAACAGCAATCGTTGATTGACACCATTAATTTTCAAATCTGAACAACAATGGATCTCAACAACTAAACATTTATATTCTTAAAGTATGTAAATATTGAGAAATATTCAGGTTCGATTGAAATAGCACCATATTTTATACTGAGTATATCAAGTTGTTGTGTTTTTGTTTTCTCAACAAACAATTTCTCCTTTTTCCACTATGTTTTCTGCCATATTAGAAGTTTGTTTTTCAATTGGATCACATTTTGATGTCGTCTGCAAACTCTTTCAATTTGGGATAGCCAAAAATTTGGCATTTGGTTAAGGTTTAAGGAATAATCCTTGTCAGACCCATAGAATGTTCAGTGTTGTTAATAAACACCACAAGACGTCTTTTGCTTTATATATCCAGCAATCAGGTGATATTGATTATTGTATTTCTTGACACTTCCTCGGCCATGACCGTTCTTGACCCCTATCCACACTGCCTGTTAGAACACTGAATATGCTGACTGTGTTCCTTACTTATTTATTAGCTGAGGCTCCTGATACACAGGACCGTATCTCTCTGACTTGCTATATCGAGGGTACAATGCAAGACTATAGTAAGTGCTTCACATGCGTGCAGCACTTACTGTAGTAATGCACTGAACCCTTGATATGAACCTTTCCCTTCAGTTATGGTTATCTGGAGCATTGTAACAATATGACAAAAAGGAAGATTTTCTTGGAAAGATTCTCTGAGATTAATGGACTCAAGCTTAAGTCACAAAATGAGTTTTTTTTCACTTTGAGATTTTTGTCTGTTATAATTGTATGCGTCACAAAATTCAATTGAAGGCATGCCTCAGTCATTTCCTAACTTAGTCATTGAATGATTTCAATTGACTTGCCATATATGGTAATGCTCTGAGCTGAACATAGTATTTTGGATATTTTCATAAGGGAAACGTAAATAGACAACAATAGGCCTATAACGTTTTGAAATTGTACATAAAATAGTCATAAAAAGATATTACTTTATGCATGTAGTACTTAAAGCTACTTTTGGTTATATCGCATAATTATGTAATGGACTGTTAGATCATCTGATACATTAACTGGAGTTGCTTTCTAAAAGTTTTATGAATATTCAAGTTGAAGTGTTTATTCTTCGCTTGAAGTAAAATACCTTTGTACCCTATGGTTTGTGATCTGCCTTTTAGTATCTTAACCCTTATAGAGCTGGAATTGACTTCATGCTTATAAATGCAAACAGATGAGACCCACGCCAGACGCCAAGTAAATTGGCAGCTTGCCTGTGATCCAACCTGTTTGTCACTCTGAGTATCTATCCTCATTGAAATTAAGCAGATATTAAATGTTTCGGAAAGCAGAAGACACAATCTTTATTTAGAAAATGACATCAAGTTCTTTTAAGAAAGATTTTATAAGATTTGAGCCTGCATATGGTCACTCCACAACTTCTAAAAGGCGGTTTGGGTTCATTTTGACCCCACTGACTTATCCCTGATGTTTGGAATGTTGCTATTTAGAATTATTCTGTTATATGAAAAGCTATTAAAGAGAAAGTTGTTACTACTTTGTGAAAACAAACAAGAAATTGCAGCAAAATTGCTTGAAATAGGCAAAAGAGTCCTTTTTTCTATGTGGTTTCTTTTATTACTTTGCTGCAAGTACATTTTATTCAGGGTAAATGTAAATGATTTGCAAAGGAGGAAGTAATGTGAACATGTCCAAAACATAATCACTAGCTTGTTTATTGATTTTGCACAGAACAAGTCTTAACGATATACATGTATTTATATGGGTGTAAATTAAAAAGGTCACATAGGCAAGCATTTGTTATGACATATGACAGTTTTATGTCAAGGTAAAGTAGAAAATGACTATTTTATGTGGAATCATAAGCAAACTGAAATGAGAATGATGGTTATTTTATGAAATTGTCTGTTCCAAATCTATAACAATATAAACTTGATGAGTAAGGATTTGTCATCTTTTTGGAAATCTTACTTGAATATGATAAAAATTAAATCTTTCCCTAATGCAAATAACATCTAGGAAAGGCGAGGAATTTTCAGGGTATAAGAGTGTGTATTCTTGACATTCTTCTTCAATACTTTAAACCTTTTATAATGAGTTTTTGTAAGAATTGGTCTGACAAATGAGCAAATTCCTGCTTTGTCGCAGCAGTTGTAGAACGGTCCTGTTGTAGAATGATCTACTGCTAAGAAATCAAAATGCACATAATTATATGACGAAGAGTGTAAATTGTACAAATAATCTGATCCAACTCTCATAAGATCTCTGCTTAGTTTGATATAGTGCTAATTAAATAGTTCTTATTGGATCAATAACTGTGAAATGTTGCGAAATATATTGATCATATGCCTGAAGTACACATTGCCAGGCAGTGTTAGAAAGAATAATACAGTCATCAACATACTCAATTTGGTGTGACAACAGTCCTGATAGTTCTTTGGGTGTTTTACATGCAGTATATATGTCATAATCTAGAGGCTAAATCGTATAGAGTAGGTTTTATTCATAATATTAACCCATTGCCAAACAATAATGATATTGATCAGTTTGTTGCAGACGACTCAGAAAAACATTGTGGGAAAGGAGAAATTGCTCTTAACGAGCAATTTCTCCTTTTCCCACAATGTTTTCTGCCCGATTAAAAGATTATTTTTTCAATTTCATCACATTTTGAAAAGTCGACTGCAAACTCTTTCAATTTGGGACAGTTGAAAATTTGGCGTTTGGTAAAGGTTTAATCATATGAGACGAAAAACTGTGTGATATGAGGAAACAAGTTCTATGGACCATTGAGAAAGTCTTACAACAGTGCTGCAGGCATCTAATTAACCCTTAGAATGCTGGGTAATCTTTTAAAGATAGACTTTTGTGACGTCTGCTTTCCAAAACCTTAAATATCTGCTTAATTTGGATGAGGAAAGATTCTCAGAAATGCAAACAGGTTAGATCACAGGCCAGCTGCCAATTTACTTTGCGGCTGGCCTTGATGTAAGCTATTTGCATAAGAATGAAGTCGGTTCCAGCACTAAAAGGGTTAATATCTGTGCCTTCACACATTGTGTTGATATTTAAATGAAGGCAGCAGTTTTCTGTCCCGAAGGAACTAATTTTCTTTGATATTACTCACCATATCGTACTAGGAAATCAATAGACTTGCCTAAATGAGATTCAATGGAACCACATTGATACTGTATATAAGGCATGGTGTTGTCTTACCTATTTCTTATTAAACCGTTTTGTGACCGGTCAGACTCAATAACCCCAGCGAAAAATGTTCAAGAACAAACAGTCCGTTCTTGAACATTCTAGAACTGTTCTAGAACTAACGACACTGTTCTTGAACAAAGATTCATGTTCTTGAACATGGTTCAAGAACTTGTATTAGTTCTTGAACAGTATGTTCAAGAACTTATGTAGTTCTTGAACTAACAATACTGTTCTTGAACAGGAATTAATGTTCTTGAACATGGTTCAAGAACTGCTATTATTTCTTGAACAGTAATTTAACAACAGATATAGTTCTTGAACTGTTCAAGAACAAAGATTTTTTCTTTAAATGTTCATCAAGTTGTAAGAATTTGGTTCAAGAACTGCTATTAGTTCTAGAACTGTTATTATCATGATCAAATATTTCTTCTAGAAATTTTCAGGATAAATTCTGGAACAACAGATTCTTTCATCTTTAGGTTGTGACCCTGAGACTCAAGAACCATTGTGTTGAATATTTCGCAAGCAACAATTATATGAACAATATACATTGTTTTAATTCTGATATTAACCCTTTCCCAAACAATAACGACATTTGACCACTTTGCTGCAGTCGGCTTTAGAAAACATTCTGGGGAAAGGAGAATTTGCTCGTAACAAGCAATTTTTCCTTTTCCCACAATATTTTCTGCCCTATCAGACGATTATTTTCCAATTTCATCACATTTTGAAATGCTGTCTGCGAACTCTTTCAACTTGGGACTGTCCAAAATTTGCCGTTTGGTAAATGGATAAAAAGCAACGATTGAGGTAAAATGAGAAACTATGCGTAACAAACAATTTGTACTCATGTCACAATTGTTTCTTGAGTGATCTGCAGCTTTCTGCTTTAGTTGGTAGTATACAAGGGAAAGGAATCAATTGATTTTAATTAAATTTTAAACAAATTATCAACTTGTAAACCTCACATTTTGCGTTTTTACAGCATACGACTTTCAATTAGCATTGTTGCAAAAGGAAAAATTGCTTGTCACAATACTTTTTCAAATATCACAACAGCTGAAAGTTTTAACAAATGATTTCAAAGCTTTTCTTTAAATTGTCTGCTTCAAGTAAAAAAAAATAGCATCGTGGTAAAGCGTTAGTATTGCACAATATCTTCAGACTTCCTTGCCCTTATTGCACTAAGTGGATTTTAAGTCAAGGGCTGCAATTTCCCATTGTTTCATACCCTAGCTTGGCAAATCGTCTTATTTTGTTTAGTGGAGTCAATTTCCCATAATTAATCCTTTCCCCATTCCTGTTCATGACTGATCATGTTTGAAAGCAAACTTTGGTTTACAAAGAATGAAAAACAGTTTGTGAAAACCAAGATGCATACATGTAAAGTTGCACTCAGCATTCTAAAATTCTTGTTAAAGTGTTGAAAAACTTTGCAAGACAGATCAATCAACCCTCCTCAAAATTCCACCATTGATTCAAGACTTAAGTAAAAGCTTCCTATGTGAAGAGCATACAACTGTCTTGCCTTAACATGTGATGAAAACTTATTGGAGAGGGAAAATGATGCATGTTACAAAGCAAATTTGAATGATTTGCAATTAACTCTTTTGTCACAATGGTTTTTACCAAATAACATAAAGAAGCTACATTTCATTTTGCTTCTTTTTGTCTTCTGCTGTTACTTTCAATTAGGACATGGTCAAACTCCTATATGACTAATGGTTTTAGTGTCCGAATCACGCTCTCTTTGTTTTATTACTTAGATAAGAGGGTCAACTTTGTTAAGTATACACAAAAATGTGACAAAATGTTTGTTCATCTATTATGGCTGCTTAATTGAGCTTTATAAATCAAATGGAGAGTGTGTATCCTTTACACATGTTTCTTGCAAAAACTTGCAAGCAGAATATTGAATTTCTTGCCAAATGGGGGAGGGGAATTCTGATGGATGTTGAAACACAGTGGTAGAAAGAGCATTATGAATACAGCTTAAGGACTTGTGAAGTATGGGTAATGATCATGTTAGGGTTTAGAAGACTTTCAGTTAAAATATCAGTTATGAAAAAGTGCTGTATTGGGTTCTGCAACAACAGTGTAAGAACAATGTGGATGCCAGCCAGGTTCAAGTTAAAAGCAAAAAATGGACTATTTAAACCTTTTAAGGCTGGGTAATTTTATAAAAATAGATTTTTGTGTCGTCTACTTTCCAAAAACTTAAATTTCTGCTTCATTTTGTTGAAGAAAGATACTCTGAGAAGCAAGCAGGTTAGATCACAGGCCAGCCATCAATTTACTTTGTGGATAGCCTGGACCTAAACTGTTTGCATGTAAGCATGAATGCAGTTCCAGCACTATAAGAGTTAATGATAAAACTGAAACATTTTGATTCCATTTATGCATAAATCATTGCAGGTGCATTTATGTAACAAAATAACTGATTATATAGCAAGCTGCAATGCCTAATGTCATTTGTAGGTGATGATGCATGAAGGTAATAAAAGTGATATCTATATAAAGTGCATGTCAGCAACATCTGTATATTATCAAAGCACACAGACGACTTTTGATAACAGCAGAACAATTGTTATTAACTGTGTGCCAATGTGGTGGCTCTTAGTAAGGTTTCTTTTGCAAAAAGTTAAATAAGCAAACAGCATTATTTGCTATAAAGCTTTGCTCTTTAAATACTCATTATTAACCCATAAATTATAGTGATTGAACCAAACTTCATGCCTATGTAAACAGGTTGGATCAAGGCCAGCGGCCAAGTTAATTGGTGGCTGGCCTGTGATCCAACCTGTTTGCTACTCTGAGTATCTGTTTGGAAAGCAGAGGAAGTAAAAATATATTTTTAGAAAATTACCCAGCATTCTTAGGGTTAAAACGACATCTGCAGCAGTGGGGCATTTGAAAATCATAATTAGGAAATCATTATCATTCTTTGGCAGGAGAATTTTCTCATTATGAGCATTTTTTTCTTTTAATAGAATATTTTATACATTGTATGACATTGAAAATTCAATTCTTCATAATTATTGTTTGTTGTCATTTATATCTAAGACAGTTGACAAATCTAGTCTCCATATTAGTAGACATGTCATTTACAGTTTTACATAAATAATGATATGTCGGTTTTATGCTTTGACAGACTAACAGCAAAAGAAGCAATCAGGATAATGATAGAGTTTTTTGTTTTAAATTTTTTGTTAAATATGTCCAAAACCTAGCCTTGTACTGGTGGATCAAGGAAAGCTGTTACGTAACTGAAAACGTGTTGATACAGTGTTAAACACCATACATATATAGTATCCAAGAACTAGGTGTCTGAATAAGTTTTGTGTTCTATGTGTCATTAAATTGCTAATTTTGGCCAAAAATTGTGTTTTAGTAACAAAGGATTCTCTTTGATGTATTTACATCAGATTTTTATGTAAAAATAAGACCATTCAAGTCCCTAAGGCCATTAGCTCATCAAATTTCAAGGGTTAAGTGCAAGACTATAGTAAGTGCTTCATGTTTAAAAAGCACTTACTATAGTAGTGCATTGAACTCTCTAAATTATTTCATTGCTCCAATTTCAAAGCATCACCAGATTTCCATGATAAAGTCATGCAGCCTTTAAGGACCTTACTGTTGAAAGGAATAAGAATTGTTTTACGAGCAATTTCCCATTTTGTCTTTGCTTTTCAAGAGATTTGCTGTTGTGGTTATGAGTTTAAGATTTTAAATTAGGATGCATTCATATTGACAACATTATAGGTAAATACCTGTTAACTTTTTATTTAGTTGAGGTCATATTGCTTATCTTAGCTTGGCAAACCCAAAGGTCTTGCATCCTACTTAGTTTAAGATGAATGTAAATCATGAATGCATTGGATTAATTAACTAGCAGAAAGAATTTTTATGAAGTATATATGAAAGTAGGGTTTGAACTTAAAAGCATGGTATTCAGACAGATTTTTTTTACCGTTTTGTAAGTTTTCTATTTTAATAATTTGCACTTTTTCCGAGTGAGATTTCGGGTCACTTAAGTTATGATGAATTAGAAGACTACTGCTATTGGGTATTGCTTTCAGGCTCCTTAACCTTTTTGAAGATATTTTAGAAATAGTATGTCTAAAAACTAAATAACTTTACTTTTTATATAGATTTTCTTTGATATCGCACCTTAGAAACAACATATATACATTCACAGTCTGAAAAATTCCCAAAATTTAAAATGGTTGTGTCAAAGACTTTTTCATTTTTGGGGGACAATGTCTTTTACACCGTTTTGAAATACAAGTTGCATGTAATTGAATTGGTCTTTCATACTTAAAGTAACTCATGGATGGCTTCCCAAAAAGATGTCCATGACTTTACACTTGAAACTTTCATGGAAAAGGCTTGACGATCAAAGTGAATATGTGGGTATTATCTTTTACTTTGTCATGGGAATCTAAGCTGGCAACACTTAAAACCACTTTATAACATAAATAGAACTTTCTCATCTTAACCCTTTCCCAAACAACAAATTCCCGACTGTCTCAAATTGGAAGAGTTTGCAGACCACATTTCAAAATGTGATGAAATTGGAAAATAATTCCTCTGATAGGGCAGAAAACATTGTAGGAAAAAGGAAAAATTGCTTGTTACGAGCAATTTATCCTTTTCCCACAATGTTTTCTAAAGTCATCTGCAACAAAGTGGTCAAATGTCGTTATTGTTTGGGAAAGGGTTAAAGATTACCTCATCTTAAACAGTGTAGTATACTCATCATTAAGTCAACAACTTTTTCAGTTTTTATTGGTAAATAATTGCCTGCAAGTATAGTGTATTGATTTCCTGATGGGTCACACAGATTACAGATCTCTCTTAATCTTACACAATGCAAACAGATATTTAACCCATTACCAAACAATAATGACTTTTGACCAATTTGTTGCAGACGACTCTGGAAAATATTGTGGAAAAAGGAGAAATTGCTCTTAACAAGGAATTTCTCCTTTCCCCTCAATGATTTCTGCCCTATCAGAAGATTTTTTTTCAATTTTATCACATTTTGAAATGTTGTCTGCAAATTCTTTCAATTTGGGACAGTCGAAAATTTGGTGTTTGGTAAAAATATAATGTGTGTCTTATGATCAGGCTTTTCCTAGCCCTACTAGGTGACATTGATGCAGTAGAAGAGCATCGGCCTCTTGTTTCGATGGTCCAAGGTTCGAATCCCTGCTAGGGTGAGGTGAAAATTGCCGGCTCTGGCCCACAAATGAGCATGAGTACTGGTGTAGCATCCAGGAAGCAGTCATCGAGAGTGCATTTAATAAGCTTCAAGCTTCAGTCACAAACGATATAAAATGAAAACATTTGTTAGCCCTACTGATAGCCCAAAATGTCAATGATTTCAAAGGTTGCAGGTACAAATGGATGATAAAAAAAATAGTACAATGTAAGTTGGTATCTTATAAACCATAAACCTAAAACTTTGTAGTTGAAACACCAACCTTAATCCAATATCCTTTTTTGTTCAATTTTAAAGCAACATAACACAACAGCACAGAAGTGTTTCATATTTCAGTTTTATGAAGGAACCATTGAGGCCAAAGAAAAAGTCACTTTAGTGACACAAGCAGTTTTCCCGTTTGTCCCACTAGTTTTGATAGCCTACATTTTAACACTGGCTGGATTTAAGGGTTCAGGGCTGCTTTTCTTTAGATTTGGAAGAGACTAGGCCTGTTTATTTTGACAACTTTACTCACTAAAATTGTCAAATTGGGAAATGAAAAGGCCAATGTGTCTATCAATTTTTGGAAAAGCATCATGGTGTTAAGGAAATTTACATTTTTGAAGGTGCCTTTTATAGATCTCTATATATCCTGAAAAAGCCCTTAAATGTTTGTACATATTTGATGTTTCATATCTCGTCACCTCCTTTTTGTCACAGGGATTCATAGTTTGGGTACTCTTAGTGGGGTAAGTAATAAATTTTTGCCCAAAAAATCTCCTAAAATTTCTCAAAAACTCATTACTTTCATTCATTTTTCTATGAAAAAACCCATTAATTTTTTAAGTTTTGTAAAAAAAGTCCATTGATTTTATTTAGAAAAAAATCACTATGTTAGCCATTACCTCTCTAAGAGTACCCTAACTACGAATCCCCATGCTTTTTATCATTTCAGTAAAATCAGATTGACACTATCTTAGGCTAGCTTATTATTGACTGTATCTAATTTCTGTATTTTCAGAGGGTGTACCGAATGTGTATTATTTCGGGCCGTGTGGTAAATACAATGCCCTTGTGTTGGAGTTGCTGGGACCTAGTCTGGAGGATTTGTTTGATCTCTGTGAAAGGAAATTCTCCCTCAAAACAGTCCTCATGTTGTCAATACAGATGGTGAGTCCACAACGAGTAAACTAGCCTTGGCCCTGTCTGTTTTTCTAGCAAAAAAGTGTCGGGTTCTATTTTCCTTAAATTTGGAAGAGGCCTAGACCTGTTCATTTACAACTATCATTGGTTATGTCAGTCTTTACAGAAGAATATTGTTGTGTTATATTTTCCTTGAATTTGGAATAGGCCTAGGCATGTTAATTTTGGGAAAAAAAATTCTGCTGTAATCAATTTCTGAATTGGGAAACCAATAAGCTGGTGTGACTTTTACATTATATGCTTTCAGATATGTAAATGAGAAAAGTAATTTCTAAAAATAGAGAACTTATTAAGTTTAAAAACATTGAAACAACCTCTTTGGTTTTGATAGCAAAAATAATGAATATTGTAATGGTTGAACTCATTAGATCTCCTTTTTATAGCTTTTGACATTTTCAAAATAATGAGAGTCAACATAAACAAATGGAAATATTTTTTCTATACTTATTTCTTTAATTGTAGCAATTGTGAGACTTTTATCTGAAAGGCTTTGTTAAGTATCCTACAACAAGAAATCAAGGAAGGGTTGAAAATGAGCTATTTCTCATGTTTAAAAATACGTCCTTAGCATGGTCGAAAGGTGACTCGAGATGTATAAATAGTATTGGTTGGAAGACCTTAAAGATGGTGTCATTTTGGGTTTTTGTTGATCTATTTTGGAACATGACATAGATTCAAAGAAAACAAGATAGACAACTTGTCTGCTAGAATTTGGAGCACTACAAAAGGAGAATAAGCTCATTATAAGAAAAATCTCATTTTGTCATGCAACGATTTCAACATTTATTAATCCGTTATAAAGTATTTCAGATGTTTTCATCTATAACTTTGATGGTTGCATTTAATGTCATACATTGCATATTATTTTGAATGCAGAAAGGAATTTATTTGTAATGCAATGATGTTTCTTTCTTTTTTTCTCATCTTTTAAGTTACATCGAATGGAATACATCCACGGAAAACATTTGATATACAGGGACGTGAAGCCAGAGAATTTTCTCATAGGGCGCAATTCCACACGAAAATCCCACATCATTCATGTGATAGACTTTGGGCTGGCCAAGGAGTACATAGACCCAGAGACACACAAACACATCCCTTACAGAGAGCATAAAAGCTTGACGGGAACTGCGAGATACATGAGTATCAATACACATCTCGGCAAAGGTAATGTCAGGTTCATTGCAAGACTAGAACATGTTCTTCTCAAAATGAACAACTTAATTTTGTCTTGCAATCAACCGTTGAGTGTTTCTTTTTTGGCTCAAAATTGTTGTCAACTTGATACAAGTCAAGCAATAATTTCTCCTTGGGTAGCTATATTTTACATCATAAACCATGATTCCATGATATTTATTATCTGTTGCTTGCAATTCGGTATTTTATGCTGCAACAGCAAGAATTAAAGCTTTAAGGAAGAGGAAGATAAATGAAAATCAATACAGACCTCTGCACAGGTAACTGTGCATCTTATTGAGACGGTGGTTGAGATGTTCAGGGTGTTGTTTTTGTAAAGAGAAATACAATATAACTGGTATGCGATCAAAGACAAGTATTGGAAACTCATCAGAATCTTCTAGATGAGGCAATCTATGATGCCACATTAAACATAGATTTTAGCCCATTCAGAGAAGTATCTGATGTTAATCTCTTTGATAGATTCAATTCAAACCGAAAGTAAGAGCAGGTGACCATTGTGGATTGAAATTTTGACTGACATGATTGTAAAGGGTTTTTGATAACTTTGCAGATTTTTTTTTTTTTTTTGTCATTTACTGTAGATTTCTAGAAACAGAATGAATAGGCAACAAGGATATTTAATTACAATGACAGCATTATTGCATCCCAACTCTTTATCAGCTAATCTCTTGACTTATGGTTTGCTGAAGAGAAACTTTGAAGTTGTTTTGGTAAACAGTTAATGTGATTTAAGACAGTTCTAATAAGCACCAACAAATTGGGATTAACTGAAAAATATTGTATAGAGAAAACACGTTTTATTACTTAACTTTTCTTGTTACAGAACATATGATTTAGAAGTATTTTGGCACACATTTCCATGACTTAACTTTCTTTTATTGCATAACAAAGGTGGAGAGTAGATATAGAAGCATTTGGGCATACAGTTTTATTACTTTTCTCCTGTTTATATTTTTGCAGAACAAAGTCGCAGAGATGACTTAGAAGCATTAGGGCATATGTTCATGTACTTCTTACGGGGCAGTCTACCATGGCAGGGTCTAAAGGCAGACACATTGAAAGAGAGATATCAAAAAATTGGTGATACAAAAAGGGCCACACCCATTGAGGTTTTATGTGAAAATTTTCCAGGTAACCTACACTTTATATATAAATATATATTTATTTATTTTAGTTTTGCAAAATATCAAAATTTAGATAATAAAGAATCATTGATAGTTATTATAATTTAGAAGGATGTAGAACTTACTGTTGAAAAGAAATCTAGAAATAGAGCTTCTTTTTTTCCAGTTGTTACATGAACATTGCAATTGCACACAGGTGCATTAAGGTGAGTATTCATTGAGTTTTGGATCAATATCTGTCATGCATGTGCTGATGTTTTTAACTAGCATCTTTCACACAATTTATAGTGAGTGAAGGGAATGTGTGATTGTTATGTTGTGTTTTCCAGTATACATATCAACCATCTGTTGCCACTAAATTATTGAAATTTTCATTAGTGTTAATAAGTAAGTCGTTCGTCCATTATGTACTTTCATCCTATGATCCAGATAAGAAGAGAGTTATTGCCACTTTACCATTTCCCAAACAATTCTGTTAACTTAAATGGACAACAACTTAAGTGAATTTGGTAGAATTAGAATAAAAAACCTGCTCCTTATGGCCAAGATGTTCTTTTTCAAACAATGATATCATGATCTACCAAAGGATTCCAATTCTTTTAATGTTTTCAATTGTAGTCTGCTAACTCTGGCTGCCTAGGAAATGCCAGGAGTATCGATAAGTGCACTGATCATTATGGTCTGATCGAAATACTATTTAAGTTACATATTTAAATAATGTCAATCTCTGCTTTTGTGGTTTGTTTTACCCTTCCCCCATATGACTGATCCAAATTGAAAATTGCTGCTGTAGGAAACAGTTGTAAAGTATGGAAAAAAAGACCCCTATATTTTCAGTATTAGGTAGAGACCATTGTGGAAGAAAATTGCTCATCTTGAGCAATACTGCTTTTTTATCACAATTATTTCTTGAGCTTTTAGCTACAGGTGTGGTAAGATATGTTGTATGTATGTTTGCTTTATCTTCAACTGAAGTATACAAGTGTTTTACTTGTGATTATCCCATAGGTATATCTCACTGTCACCACATTAGTTTTGCTTTAAAATCA
Source organism: Cerastoderma edule (assembly GCA_947846245.1). NCBI lineage: Eukaryota > Metazoa > Mollusca > Bivalvia > Cardiida > Cardiidae > Cerastoderma > Cerastoderma edule. The sequence goes on along the minus strand of OX401412.1, from coordinate 23,803,088 downwards.
TGAATAATTTATCTACGCATATGAATCCCTTGGTGCTCAAAAAAACTTATAATAACAATCTGATTATAAAACAATTATGACCATTAACAATGATTTATTTATTTTGCATTATTAAGTTTTTGTTATGTTGAATGTAAAGTAAAATAAAAATTAAGGTTAAATGTTGAATAACCCATCAGAGGAATCAAACATCTATATAGATTATGTTCACCGGTAAGATTTTTTTAAAAGATTTCATATTTAATCCTTTAGTTGTTTTGCGTGAAATTTTATATAGATATTTACTCTGCTTTTACCTATGTTCATTTCAGAGGAATTAAACAAGTATTTAAACTATGTTCGCCGGTTAGACTTTTTCGAGACACCCGACTACGACTACCTACGAAAGTTATTCACAGACCTGATGGAGAAGATGAACTGGGAATGTGACTGGCAGTTTGACTGGGTTGGACGACAGGTAGTAAGTAGTGTACTTGTGACATTCGGTATGCACATGTACGCTTTTATATAATCTCTGCCCTTGCCTGCCTAACTGGACCCTGTGTCATGGAATAAAGAAAGTATCTGTCTGTGGTCTGCCTTCCAGATGTGTTGAAAATTTTCACATGCTTAATGGTTGTTTCTTCTAAATGTCATTGGTTAAGGGAACTTATCAGAACCAAATCTGTGTTGATAGTTTATAGTACACGCATACATTGATATGGTTGACTAGTGTATTTTACTTCAGAAAGAGTTATCAGATGGATAAGATAAATCAATAATGGAAAGGTTGATTTCATTTTAGAATATGATTTAACTCTTTAGCTAATAGCACAATGTTTATCTTTGAAAAATGACAGTCCTGTGAAAGAGTTGGAAATAAGACAAACTTTATACTTGTAAGTAAATTCCTTTAGAAGGATAAAAAAGTTGTTGTCAAACAATATTGCTTTTGCAAAAAAAACTTCTTTTTCCAAACAGTAATTTTTAAGCCAAATGCAACAGATGTGTAAAATCTTCATATTGTTTAATGAAAGGTCCAACCCTGAAGCAAAAGAAGGGACTGATGTTTACGCAAGTTGTTTTTTGTTCTGTACTGTAATACAGTTGTTAAATCAATATTCATCCAAATAACCATGTAGAAAGCAGATACAAATAACTATAGCATGTGAAAACTTTCTCCATCTGGAATGCTGTACAGATTTGTTTCTTCTGTGAATGGGTCCAAAAACTTCAGCTTTCATTTAATGCTATTTAATGTGATCTGACATGATTAAAACTGATTAAATCTTACTTATTCTACATGTCAAATGTGATCTGAGTTATAAACAAACTTGAAATGAGCATGTCGTTTTCACACTATTGATTAATATATGGGTAAATGACTTTCTTCCATGCCACATATTGATAAACACATTGTAATCCATAAGTGTGGCAACTAGTTCATAGTGATTAATATTCTCTTTTCATATATTCTATATACACGTTTTTTGTATAAGAGGCACATTTATACAAAGGTGGAAAAGCTCATTTAAAGATCTCGTTAAATAAACAGAAAAAAATCTTTTGAAGAATGTTTATTACTAAATAAGGTATTTACCAATTCTCAATAATACTGCAATTTAATTCCGCTTTAAATCCAAGAGTGTTTTTAGAGTAACTTTAGTATTTGGGTTTGTGTAGATTTGTGTATTTTAGACATATTTTGCTGTTTTGCTGATGTCAAACAGGATTTTTGTCTTTTACGGATATTTTCCTTTTAACTAACTGCTACTGCTGCTTTAAATGCCAGAGTGTTAAAAGATTTATTTCCTTGATTTCCTTGATTTTCTTTAATGGTAGATTTTTAGAAATCATATTCATCTGTAATATTCAGTTACATCATTCATAAATTTGTCTAGGCATGGTCTTTTTTTCTCTTTTTACAGTAAAAGACAGTTTGTGTTTTAGATTTGTAAGTTTAAGTGAAGGGAGCTATACATATGATGTTACACTCATTTCGAAATTATATTCTAACAATGTTGCACAGGGAGTGTCAAAGGTTCTCCTGTTTGCGGTTTCTATGAAATAATGAAATATGTGCACCAAAAAAAAGAAAAAAAGAAATGGCATCCACCACTTTTAGGGTTCGATGCAAGACTATACTTAGTGCTTCACAAAAATGGAGCACTTACTACGGTAATGCATTGAACCCTTAACTTGGTCATTTTCATTGCATGGCTATTTAAATTTGACAAGTTTCGTATTTAGAGAAAAAAACTTTTTTAAAAAAACATTATATTCTCAACAAGTGTGTGAGAGAAGTAGTTGTTGCTCTCTCTGGTGCTTTCTTAATTTAGGTACTCTGCTATCATTCACTTCTAGACTAGCTTGTCAGTGCACCCTTTCTGATCTGAAATCAACATCTCATCTCTACTCTTAATTGGGAGCAGAACTTATGCTCACCTGTCGGTGTGCTCTTTGCACTTATTGTATATTGGTGCTTGGTTTATGTAAAAACCAATGTTAATGAATTGACTCCCACAACAAATTTACTGCAGACGATAAGATTTAAGGAAGATTAAAAGCTTTTTGATACTCAAGGGTATATGTAAAGAACAATACAAAGATAAAGACCCAAAAAAATCCTCTTTTGGGGGGTTTCTTTTTGGAAAAAAAGCCATCAATTTGAAAATTGAAAATGAATAGTATTTAAAGGACATTTACACAAGTTAAACACATTTTAATATTCAATAAAGGGTTCATTACTAAACAGCATTTGCAACACTTTTGATAAGTCAACCAAAATTTATCAATTTCTCTCTTTATATTTTAGATCCTATGTGTGAAAGCAGCTGTGTAACTGTTATTTAGTACTGGAAATGAAATTTCCAGGAATCATGAATAGACACTCTTCCAAATGTCGAAAATGATTGTAATCAACATAAGGCAAGACATTGTACAATCTAGGTTTATAAGAACCAACATGTTATGGTCTTAACAGATCCAGACTGATGGTAGTAATGAGTTCCCTCTATGGTACCTTCAGCAATTGGGATAGGATTAGGACTATAAAAGGGTCCTGCATGGTTCAGTGATAATGGTGAAGTACTTATGACTGGGTTTTGTGTTCATATTATGCTGGGTCCTGTATTCATATGAGTTGGTGTCATGTGTTCAATCAAGCAGCATTTAAATGTTTTATGGGGGTATCCTTGTGCATGACACTGCAGAGCCATACCTAGTACAGGTGAAATCAAGGAAAGCTGTAAGATAATTGAAATAGTGTTGACACAGTGTTAAACCTGTAATTTCCATATTAACAAACAAATGACTATTAAAGCCAGTTAATTACTATAAAAAAAGGGTAGACTTGTCTATCAAGGGAACACTGAGATTTAGAGCTGAAGAAATGTTGAAGAGGCAATCTAACCACAAACAAGGAAGTTGGGTTCTGTAATGTAAATGTTGCTCATTCCTTCTTTTCATCAGCCTACACCTGTCTCCTCTCGGGATCAAGATTCAACAGTTTCACCGTACAAAGACAACAACCTACGCCAGCCAGCCAATCCTAAGGTACGAGTCATAAACAGTCATGTATTAGTATGGGCTCCCCAGTTGGAACTTCAGTCGTCACCCATTACCTTTCATGCAGATAAATCTTAAATAAGTGGAAATATTATGTTTTAAAGAGAAGTTGCTTATCTTGAGCACTTCTTTTCCATTAATGTCAATATTGTCTGCTGTGAATTTACCTATACCTTAAAAGATCAACACATCTGCACATAACTTCAGATTTCGACCTTGATCATGGTTGTTTGTGTTTGGAATGAGCATGTTAAGAACTAAAAAGATATTTAGATGGGGAAAGGTCAGATGATATAGTCTTTTTCTTTGAAATATCCTTTAATCAAGAAGCAATATGGCTGGTTTTCTCAGGGAGCTACTATTATATTATATATTATCAATCCTCTCATATATACACACTTCTAAATTCCTTCTCTGTTAAGCTTATTTTAAACACAGGGAGCCTATTTTGTATAGAAGAACATTTACATTATTTAAGCATGTATATTTATGTTGATTTGTTGGCTTAGCATATTTCTGAAGGAATGCGTAGATAGCTCTTGCATGCATGGCAGGTATTGGAATTATGCTTGTTAGGCATTTCCTTTGAAACATGAAACAAAAAAGGCAAGTTTTGTAAAGACACTTTAATGAACATTTGTAAAAACAGGTTCTTCTTGAGATGGAACATTTATTCCTTTGTTGATTTTCACCTTTTAATAAGAGTGTTAATTTGAAAAAGCCAACCTCTGTAATGATCATGTGTTGTGAAGTGCTAGTGAATTTCTGCAAAAACATATATAGGTGCCCTTGAGTGTGGTTATATAGCTGTGAAAAACTTCGAAAAACAGTGGGAAAATTCTCAATTGAATCTGTTCATAGATTGTTTACAAAAATTACATCCTGCAAGTAAATTTGTTAGGCTCAATCACTTAACAATGGACAATTTTGATATGATTGAGACATTAGTTTTTGGCTTAAACATGGACAGTGATGATGTTATCCTACAAGAGGCCTTAATTGAAGTGTCTAGTACTATCTTGTGCAATCCACACTAACAGACACACACACGCACACTTGTCTCATAAAAGAATAGCATTAGGTTTATAGTAACCTCAATTTTCTTCAATCCTTCATAAAAGATTAGTTGTATGAAGCATCAAGCAGAGCTTCAAAACCTTTTCAGAAAAAGCAGGATGAGATACAAACATACAAACAATTTTGGGCCATTTTCTGAAATGATTTGCCAAAGTATATACCATAAGTGGTATTATTGATCATAGATGACCCATTGTCTGAAGAAAGCATATTTTAAAGCTGTGGGTCATTGTTGAAGGCCCATAGTGAACTTGAAGCCATGATTAATGTCTATCTCTGATTACCCTGCGTAGACAGCAGAGTGTGGCAGTTTCTTGTTCATATCACAGTTGACTCATTACCATAACACTCATTGTGCAATTTCTTATAACCTGCAAGACAAACTTAATTAATAATTCTTTCTGCTTTAGTGCTTATTGTATGAAACAGCAGCATGTTTTCTCCTTTTTGTGGCTTACTCTTGTGTGCGTAGAATAATGCTTTACTTGATATTTGATAAAATATTATAGGTGTCTCCCTGATATGTGATTTTTGTGTTTTTAGCCGCATGTCCTTTGTTACAAAATTCTTTATAGGTTTGTAACTTTAAGACAATTTAAGTACATTTTCAGTTTACAGAAGGCATTTTAAATCATGGCAAGTAGTTGCTTTTAAGATAAGGTGAAGCTTAAAAGGACAAGAGGATGGAAACATTTATTGTTTCAGTGCCTTTTAATTATTTTATCTTTTTTTTTTTCATCATTTGTTTTTAGTTACACATATTTTTGTATCTCTAAGAATAATCATATTTTGTATCAAGGACTAGGCTAATTATATATTGATGATATGCTTTCTTTATGCTTAAATATCTATTTACTGGTCATGTTGAATTTGTTTAACTTTTGATTATGTTTCAAACAAATGTATTTTTAGGTTTTTGCTTTATATATTGCTTTTAATTTTTGTCATTAAGTGGTCGTCTTAGACTTCTGTTTATGCAATTGTATGTTCATCCACGACATATGCTCATTCATGCACCTTACATTTCTTTCTTTTTTTCTATGTATCTGCATTCTTTTATTATGTCTTGTGCTTTAGTTTAGATATAGTATCAAATGACCGTTAGTGAAAATTTGTGTTATATCCTGCTAGTTACAAACATTTTTTCACTATTTTTCTTTGGGTTTCCCTTGCCATGGGTTCGTACCATGCTACTGCGTCAACAACATATGTTCCAACATTGCCCTGATCCATTCTCTATTGATGTCATTGTCATATAAACTCATACAGTAGGAAAATGGAGGATTCACTGTGACAGACAGTTGTGATGAGACTTGTTTTTTCATCTTCAAATCAATCTCACTTTAAATATCTGAATTTATGAAATGAAATTTACTGCCAATGTTCTCATTTTAGACTACTCAAATAGCTCTCAATTTGAGTGACAAGCAAAAGAATATCTTTTCATTCAAATTGGCATAACCAAGATTGTTGAAAGCAGATTATTCTTTTTCTAGATGGCATGGGGATGTCATATAAGCAGTTACTTGAGCAGTTTCTTGTGTCTAGGATTATTTTTTGCTTTTTAAGCTGCATTGCTGAAAAAAGATGAGAGGAAAACATTTAATTAACAGTTGTTAGGCTTTGAGTGGAATGGAGAAAAATTATCACTTAAATGGTGAAATGCTCTCAGTCATATATGACATAAATCTTATAAAAAGATGCACAGTGGATTGAAAACCATTTGGAATCACTGCAACAAAGGGGAATTGTCTCATGATAAGCAAATTAGGTTTACTGTGTTACAATATCCCCCCCCCCCATAGGGTTTGTTGTAAAGATATTTTTCAAGGCATTGTACTAGGGGACATGGGTGAAGATAATGGGTGTGACATTTGAATGTATTGTAAGAATTCAAACTTTTGATGTCACCATACTAACATTTATATACACAAGCAAATCATAGAGCATGTGCAACTCTGAGACAGACTTTTTGGTTCTTGCTTTGCAATGTTTGACCAGTCTAAATTTTGAGCAACCTCGAAAAAACTTAAAAAAATATGGAAATAGAAACATGATCTCGATCTGATCCTGCATGATGCTCTGTTTAGTGTTTGTGAATATTTCTTTATTTGCATGGGTTAAGTACAAGTATTTGATTTATTACAAAATAGATTCGGGGTCTTTAACATATTCTAACTCATTCCATCATATTTGGATTTGTGAATGCTCCAAGGCAAAAGCAGTCATTTAAAAGTAGTATGGATTATAGGTAGAAACTAATGTGACAAAGGAGTGAATTGCTCATTAAGTGCTATTTATCCTCTATGGTTATTTTTGAAGACTTTTGGAGCAAATGCGTTAAAGTCAGGGGTTGAAGTAATGGGATAAAAGGATTAATTTGTCATTATGAGAACAATCTCATGAGAGTAGAGACAATTATTTCTTTTACAAGTTGTATTCCGATGTTGTATTGTTTTACTATCCTTATCATTTTCTCTTATACTGAGAGCCTAAGACCAGACAAAATTTTACCTAACATATTTACCAACCCACCAAAGAACTGATCAAGGGCTTATATCTAATTTTGTCACAATGCTTCCAATATTAAGTGAATAAGTATACAATTAATTTTTAGACTTTTTATCCTTTCTCTTTTAAAATTAGTTAACTACAGTCTGTTCCTTAGACTAGGAAAAGTATCATAATAACTCCATTGTGACGTAAATGCTTCAAACATATTCATGTAGGTTAGTGGATGGGCATTTACTATGTACATGGCAATACATCTGCCTGGGGGATTCAAACGTGTTGTGCTACAGCTAAGTGTTTTGCTTTACATGAAGATAAAACCATGATAATTTATCAAGCTTACTGTTTCTCAATGCAAAATCAATAGTATGTCCAATCTGGGGGGCTTTTGGGATTTAAGGTTTAGTCTCCAATAATTTAAAGTAATATGAAAGTAAGAAAGGTCATTTAACCCTTATAGTTCTGGAAGCGGCTTCTTTCTTATGCAAACAGGTTAGATCCAGGCCAGCTGCCAAGTAATTTGGCAGCTGGCCTATGATCTAACCTGTTTGCTACTCTGAGTATCTTTCCCAAACAAAATTAAGCAGACATGTAAGGTTTCCGACGACACATTAATGTATTTTTAGAAAATTGCCCAGCATTCTAAGGGTTAACCCTTTACCAAACGCCAAACTTTCGACTGTCCCAAATTGAAAGAGTTTAACATTTCAAAATGTTATGAAATTGAAAAATAATCTAATAAGGCAGAAAACATTGGGGGAAAAGGAGATATTGCTCATTATGAGCAGTTTCTTCCTTTCACACAATGTTTTCCAGAGTCGTCTGCAACAAACTGGTGAAATGTCATTATTGTTTGGGAAAGGATTAAAGAACCTGAAACAGAGATGCAAAAGTAAAGACCTTTTAATACTTGGAAAGAATCAATCAAATAATTGAGTGCAAACAGCTAAGGATGTAATAGGATGTAGATTTAGCTTCTGTGAACATATCCTCTTGTCTAAAGGTCTGCTTTAGATTGGAAAAAAAATATTGAATGCTTTTTATCCAAGGACACCAAACGTTATATTTTTGGAGTTAAGAATTGGAATTCACAGTTTGCATACATTAATGAAATAAAATTTGTTTTGAAATGGGATAGAAAACATAGTGATAAAAAGAAATGTGTCCAATGGAGATTTTGTTGCTTATTGCAATGGTTTAGTGGAATCCCCATTGGAGAGAGAGACTTGATTCCTCTATCAGGACAATATGATAAGACTAGAAATAAATTGACAGATAACCCGTGTCTCATTGATAGGCTTAGACATTTCATTACTGAGTATTAGCGTCTGCTGTTGTTCCCCTTTTCCTTCATGAAAGGACATTGTGACACATTTGTAACAGTTGATTCAAGAAACCATCTCATAATACATGCTATATGACACTAGCTGTCGATGTGCCTTTGAACACCGTCTTATTCATTTAAAAAAACCATCATGACAAAAGTAGCAATTATTGATCATATTGAGAAATTTCTTCTTTTAATGCAATGGTTTTTACTCCAAAACTACAATAAACATGTCACATTTTTTTATTCCTTATAGTTGTCGTCTGTTATTGGTTTCAGTATTGATTAGCTATATGAGGTGAGGTGTTTAAGAATATTTGAAAATATTAATGAGAAAAATGAGACCTTAGTTGCACTAATAGAGAGGGAAAACATGCTAACAGAGAAAGATTGAAGAAGAAAAACCAACAAAACAACAAAAAACGCACCCTTGCAATATTTCAAGTCCTGTCAAGAGACTTTTCTTTCTCATTCTCCCCGAATTCCCCATTGTCTTATCCTTCCTATTCGGTTTGTTATATTGTAATGTTGTATTTTCTTTAGTTTGTAATGAGGGAAAGGAATAATTTTGTCTTGACATGATGTTCTATTAGAAACATAACACATCAAAGGAAAATATTTTTTTCTTTAGATGGATCTTGATTGCTGGTTCATTAGGAAATATCTGTTTTATTTCTCCTTTATGTATTTAGTCTGTGCATCTGCATTTTAAATCTATATTCTGGAGTGATTTTCTTCATATATGTTCATGAAAATAAAAACATGATTGCAGTAGGAAGCTTGTGAGACAATTTTGGCTATAGTAGAAAATGTTTTTCTTTCATCACCATGACTTCCTATAAATCCCCTTAGGAACATGCTTATTTCCGAAGTTTTGTAACCCTTGTCTGTTGCTGTTTTTGAGTATGACTGTTAGATGGAATGATTTCCAAAGGCATTTCGTCCTGGCTTTCACTGTACTGATACTTCCTTTCTACCTCAGTCTACTGAAGCTACTGAACAAGACTTTAGATTGAACCAGTGACAAAAGGATAGATTACTCCTAATGAGCAAATTATTCTTTCATTGCAGTGGTTTTAACCCCAATTATAAAGACATTTTATTTACTATCTTTTTGTTTTTTATTGGTCTGCATGTATTTAATTTCGGTCAGTCACAAATTGTCATATCCTGAAAGCAAATCCCTAATCTACATTGGATTGATTTCCTGCTTTCTTGGATTTTGATTATCACAGAGTAAATCTCTCGTCTGACTTACAGAAACTTGACAATTTAACTGGTCAGAGTTTTTTGCACTTCTCAATTTTGAGATTTTCATCACATAATCATAAAAAATTTTGTTGGCAAGAAATAAAAGCTAGTAGATGCACATATTGAGTAAGTTTATCATATGAACATGTTACCACAAAATGTACTTTTTTTATATCATTGCATTGTTATTTTTTCCAAACATGTCATAAAAAGGAACAAGCGCAGAGAGTAATAGAATGTATTTTCTTGATTTTGTTTTCAACTGTTGTAAGACCTCATTAGATGAGATTTCTTTTCGTTGAAGGTTATGTGAAAATAAGTGTTCCTTACCCAATATATCAATTACAGGTTTTGACTGATGCCCGCTTATCTGACAACCTCTGTTGACCTATTGAACCACATTTTTAATTGCATCAAATGAATATTACCCAGTTTTGTGACAGTAGTATGGAAACGACTATTTTTGTCATTTATGGCTGATTCATTATGAAAACTTGTTTTAGTCTTGTCAAAAAAGTAAAAAAATATAAAATGATATGATGTAATAGGTTATTGGTAGGATTAAGTAGCCCTTTCCCTGTATAAGAAACTGCAGCAGTTCAGACATTGTGTTGAAAAAGTCATCCTCTTATTCTTTTAATACTGATTTGATTCATGTACACAATATTGAACAAGGAGCATTCAACCATTATTCCATCTGTCTTTTGTGCAACTAATGTGTAGAAATTCATTATAATCAAACTTTGTCATCTTTTGTTCAATTTCATATTTTTTTTAGTAGCAGTGTCCATTCCTTCTTTTAAGGGTCCTTTGTGGCCCAGTGGTTTAAGTGGGTGTCTTAAAAACTCAGGGGTCCAAGGTTTGAACCTTGGCGAAACCTCTGGTTTTGTGGGAGTGTAGCACTGACGTACCAAGGAAAGCCTTAACATAGCTGAAAATGAATGACACAGCGTTAAATCCCATATAAACTTGGAAATCCATCTTATAGAAATATCTGTAGTAGAGAAATAAATCTGCTTAACCCTTATAGTGCTGGATCAGACTTTGCTTATGGAAACCAGTTGGATCCAGACCATCCACCAAGTTAATTGGCAACTGGCCTGTGATCTAACCTGTTATTTACTCTGATTATGTTTCTACAGCAAAATTAAGCAGATTTTTAAGGTTTAGGAAAGCAGAAGACACAAAAATCTTCGTTTAGAAAACTACCCAGCATTTTAAGGGTTAAAAAGACCGGTTTTTCTACCATAAAATCCATTTCCCCCTCACATGTCAATGTCATCTGCTGCACAAAGCTTGTATAAGGAAAAAGGGTTAAATGAACTTTTGTTTTCAGGCTGGTTCAAATCAGCGTGGCATGGCGTGGTGCGAACCCACCCATGGTCACGGTACCTATCTCGGCTCCAACCTTGCCGCGGATAGACACGGCGGTTCTGTACAGGTATGCAGCATATTTCTCTGTTGTGTGACGGTCACCGTTAGCTCCCCATGTTCTCCGCTTCTACCTCCGTCGCCTCGGCTTCTGACAAATGGATCTTTGCCTTTTTATTTAAGTTTTAAACCCTTTTCCTTATATATGCTGCTTTGATATTGTTTTATTTTGTTGGTGATGACTCCAGAGGCGTTGTTGCAAAAAATGAATGCGCTTTTTCGAGTACATTCTCCATTTGTGACTAAACCTCTATGGATTTTGTTGTCCGTTCATAAGATGATGATGGAAATAATAAATCCATTATTTCAAAAGCAATTTCTTAACATTGTCACAAATTGTATTGACTTTAAATGATGTCTGCTGCTTTTAAAATGGGGAAAAGGTTAATTGAATGCTCATTTTATGTTTTTGCATGAATCAACGTCAGTTCACTTTTATTAATCAAATTCCTACAGAGTTCAAGATTGGGAGGACAAAATTTTTATGTGTGCTTTAACTCTTAACCAAACGCCAAAGATTCGATTGTCCCTAATTGAAAGAGTTTGCAGACGACATATCAAAATGTGATGAAATTGAAAAATAGTCTTTTAATAGGGCAGAAAACAGTGTGGGAAAAGGAGAAATTTCTCGTGAAGAGCAATTTCTTCTTTTCCCACAATGTTTTCCAAAGTCGTCTGCAACAAACTGGTCAAATGTCGTTATTGTTTGGTAATGGGTTAAAGCGAATGTTGGTTCTCATATCAAGGGTTCAATGCAAGACTATAGAGCAAGTCCTCCTACACTTACTGTAGTCTTGCACTGAAACCTCAATACGAAATCTTGTTCAGATGATGATATATATGGTTATTTTTCAACCTTGAAATTTTGATGTCATTCTTCAAGGATTTCTAAGCAAGACTTACTTAAGTCCAGCATTAAACATTCATCTTCTCCATTCATATTCATTTTTAAAAAATCATTTATAGATGGTACACAATTTGGTCTGTTTCCTTACATTTCATACAAAAAAATAGATTTATACCTTGAATGTTTAATCTTTTTGTCATTTGCAATGGTTGTCAGATGGTGCGTTCCATTTCTGGAACCATCCTACAAATAAGAAAAGTTTTACCCTTATAGTGCTGGAACCTATTTCATGCTTATGCAAACAGGTTGGATCCAGGCCTGTAATCTAACCTGTTTGCTACTCTGACTATTTTTCCTAATAAAAATTAAGCAGATAGTTATGGAAGGTTTGGGAACGCAGACAACACAAAAATCTATTTTTAGAAAATCACCCAGCATTCTTAGGGTTAACTTTGTTTTGAGGAAATGTTTTCCTTTTCTAGAACTCTGGTTTATTTATTTTTCGTTACTGGCTGTTGACTGCGTATTTGAGTCTCATCTTTGTGACTATGAAACCTTTCCAATCTCACAACCAATCCATCGCTGGGCTTTATTTGATAATAAGCTTGATTATTGAATGAGAATAGCTATTGCAGTCACCCAGATATTGGTGGCATTCTTTGCTGGATGCTTTTGTTATAATGATGCATGCAAGCTGATATTATTTTATATTTATAACATCTAAAGCTTTTCTTTTAAATTTTAAATGATCATTTTATAAATATGGTGAAACATTTTATTTGTTTGCATGCAAGCTAATATCAACTGAAGCTTCTCTTTTAAATGTGCAATCGTAAGCTGTATTGGTTTGCATGCCAGCTCATACCTCAGGGAGAGCTGGAGCTTTACATCTTCACATGTCCAGCTGGCTGTACATACATATGAGGGATCATCCTTGTTGGACAGTAAAATTAAGATTGTTGGCTTATACTTGTGAAGCAATCAAAAGGCTCATTGAACTGTTTTTACTTTTCCTTATTAGACATGGGAAAAGTCTACATTATTTATGCAAGCATTTTATCAAAAAGAAATGCCAGATTTAACATTGAAAATCATTCACCTGAAGTTTTTGTCAGATGCTTCTTTTTTCAAACTGTTTTCTAAGGATTGTCTTATTTCATGTGTAGATTCTGTGATAAGTTACTTTGGGGCAAATATCTTAAGATGTATTCTTATTGTTGGTGTGACATTTTCTAAATCGTTGTGAATGAATGTTTTAAAGTTCCAACACAGATTTATGTTAATCACTTGTGTATTCGTCTGGTTTTTGGCAATTTCATTTCAAGTATCATTATTTTGCTTTTTTCAATATTTTATTTTAATCTCGACAATTATTGATGCTTTATTAAATGTTTATGTTCAATGAAGCTGTGTATGTTTTTAATTCAGTGGCTTTTGAGTAGATTTTACTATATGTAGAACTGTATGGTTTAATGGTTCTTTTAAAGACAGGCAATGGTATTGGATTGCTTAAATTGTTTACCCTATTGCTCTGGGTACCGTTTTACTAAGCAACTTAGGGAAAGTATTTGCGTAAGTCATAACTGATAAACATGGATAGTATCTTCAATGAAAGTACAATATTGCAATGTAACACTTCATTGGAAGCGTCTCAGAGAGACGATTCAAATGATGTGTTACTTTGCAATATTGCTTAGCTCAATAATGAACTAAGATGAACTTTCGTTTTAGACTCGCGCAAATCTTAAGCGTAAACTGTTTAGTGAAACGGTACCCTGATGTGGACCTTTCTGAGATGCTAAAGAGAAAACATCAGAAGAAAAGCATAAACTTGAATTAGAATTTAGAAGCTATGTTGTATTGGTGCTCCAAGTTGTTGTGCTATAGCTATAAGGTTGTACATTTGTATATATTGTTTTTAGTGGAGATCCCTAGCTATTCTAATAACCATATTGTTAATTCTTTGATAGAATTGAATTAATTTGATATTTTGGTGTAATGATTGAGAATCATTTCATGCAAAAGGATTGTTTAACTCTGTAAGTTTTATTTTATTTTACTGGGGGTTTTTTTCTCACAAAACAGTCTTCTTTATCAAATTCTTAAATCTTTGGCGCCAAAAAAGTGACAGTCTGTAGCTATTCAAAGACGGTGGCAGAGCTAAAGAATTAAGAAATCAATGTGATTAAAGAAGGAAATTACTTTTTTCAATTGTTTCTTACCAATACCCAAGGGATATCTTATTCTTTCTAATTTTTTCCTTTATGATAGTGGTCTGCAGTTTCTTTAGAAATCCTTAACCCTTTCCCAAACAACAAATTTTCGAATGTCCCAAATAGAAAGGGTTTCCAGACGACATTTCAAAATGTGATGAAATTGAAAAATAATCTTCTGATAGGACAGAAAACATTGTGAGAAAAGGAAAAATTACTCGTTACAAGCAATTTCACCTTTTTCCCACAATGTTTTCTAACATCGTCTGCAACAAAGTGGTCAAATGTCGTTATTGTTTGGGAAAGGGTTAAGAGTCTATTACGTGTCACCTGTATACTTGTTTTTCTCAGATACACTGTAGTTATTTTGTAAACTAGTCAGAATTGTTTTGTGAAGAACCATTTCTCCTCATGTTACAATGATTTCAAGTATTGTCAAATGTGTCTTCATTTTAGTCTGATGTGTAAAGAAAGGTGTGGGGAAATAACGCTGATAATAAATGAAATGTAATCTATCTTTAAAACATCTGCACTTAATAATCCTTATTGACTTACAAGGTGGAGTTACAATGGTGGTTTTCCTGGTTCAAATCTGGGCAAAATCGCATGTTTACTATGTGAAGCCATCCATTATTGTGAATGGTTTGCTGCTGCGGCTTATTTTAGATATCTTTTATAGAGATTGGAATTTGATTTTCATTTTATGATTCTGTGTGAATTATCATGAGAAGTTTATCGAAAACAAATTGTGCCCCTCTTCGCATTGGTTAAAATGCGTGGTAACCGCATTTACATTCTTATGAGAGATAGTCTCCCGGCTGACTTACAATGCCAATGGTTCTTCCTGGCTTGACCAGCACTTATGGGCAGTTGGGTATGGTGTATTCCTTCATCAAAAAGTTGGACATCGCAACATACCTGAAATAATGTTGACATGATGTAAAATTCATTTGAATAATTTTCATTTTTGCAAATTTAATTGAACCTATCATGTCCAAAGGAGAAATTAAATTGCCTTTAATTTCTACTTTAGTCACAATAGCTTATCTCAAAGCTTGAGGTTCAGATGTGTAAGGGTAGGGTGGGGGGATTATGAATAAATGAACAAAGTCACAAACCTATTCCATTATCTTTCAATGCATGCCTTGTTCTAATTTTTTTTTTTTAGAAAAAGCTATCTTCTTTCTGAAATTCATATATGTGTCAATACTTCTACATTGAATGTGTGTGGCCATGTAAAGTGAAATCTGTCTAGAAAACCCTCTCTTAAATTGGATTAGATGAGCAATACAGGATATTTGACAGTTTGATTCACGATATCAGACATGCAATAAGCCTGTTTGTGGAGCTTCCTTCCTTTCTTATCCCTTCTTTCATGTCATGTATCTGGTATGAATCCTTTTCCTCATGTTTACTGGTTTTAACACATCAATATAAAGACAGATTAAAAGAAAAACATTGTGACAAATTTAAAATTGTTACCTGATTGTGGATTTTATTTGAACAGGTTACTAATTTTCTTATGAAGAATGGTGTTTCTAGGTACGTCCTATCGGTATACTCAGTGGCTCAATTGGAATACTATATAAGACATTGATAACCTAAAAAATGGTGATGGTTGGAAACCATTATAACACACATATAGTTACTTTTTTCCTGGTGTCATATTTTTCTGTTGTTTCATAAATCTGCATTTGTGTTAAAATGAGTTTATATGAAGGAATTGGTTTACTCATTACACAGCAATACAGTTTAAAATGTTCTAAGATGAGCAAGTTAAGAAACAAAGTGTTGAAAATGCAAATCATGCTAAAGATACTCCTTTTGAATAGAAATTGTTGGAAAAGTATAACTCCTTTGTTAAGCATCATCTTTTTTCGAATTGATTAAAACACATACCTACAGATTGCATTTAAAGCCTTTGCACCTGTAGTGGTAAACGGTCTTGAGAAACAATTTACAACTTCCTAAAACAGTCATTAACAGTTACATCTCTAGGTTACGCTGATTTGTTATCGCACATCATTCTTGCTGCACCAAGTTCCCTTTCATGCAAAGAGAATCTTTTTTTTTTTTTATGAATCATGTAACAGGATATGTGTCATACTTGTTTTATCTAAATATTGGTTTAACCATAACTTTATTCAAATTTTTATGTTGCCTGTAGCAGGAAATGGAACAGTCTGTCAAAAAAATATCCATTATCTCTCTGGGATTTTTTCTGCCCGATTCAAATTTTAGTTGTTTAACCCTCGAGATACTCACATTTAGTTATTTTCTGAACTTTTAATTTCACCTGCATTGGATTTTAACTTATTTTTTTTTTAATCACATCTTCTGTATAACTATCATAAACATGTAATCATATGCTTGTACTAAGTGTTAGTTTTCAGATTTACCTAGAATGAAACTACTTTTGTTTATTATTGATGTACTTCTTTTAGAGTTTTAGCTGTTACTTCCTCATCTTAATTCAATAAAAGGTTGAGGCAAAAAGAGAATTTCATAAGCAAGCAATGTTCTAAAATGGACTAGTTTAATCTCTTAGTATTATTTTGTGAGTTAATCTCTATCACCATCTGGTATTATTTTCAGCTTGTGTGTTCTCTTGCGACAATTTATGAATCTCCTCACAATAGAATTTACAAAGAATGGTCTGTCAAATATTGCATGCAATGAACTTTCTTCTTTAGACCTCGGAACATATCAAGGGTTTACGGCAATACTATAGAAAGTGCTTCATGTTTATGAAGCACTAACTATAGTCTTAAACTGAACCCTCAATATTTTCCGTAGACACTTTGACTTCATGAAAGACAATTTCAAATTTTTAGCAATTTGAAAACATTGTAACAAGGGGAGGATTTGTTGACAACTTGTACCAAAGATACAATAAATGATGCATAATTGACTATATTTGTTTCTGTTTTGCAGGTTGTTAATTCCCAGAATGGAGAGATACCCAATGATGATCCCACGGCTGGGGAGAGTAATGCCCCTATTACAGCTCAACAAGAAGTTGAAGTCGTTGATGAAACTAAGTATGTAGTCTATGTGTTCATATATATATTTATAAGTGGCCAGTTATTTTGAGTTTCTGCATGCGAACTCAGGCTTAAGGCTTTCACTTTCCAACAGTAATAATTGTCTGCAGGTGAATTTTGAAAATTAGCTAAGTGTCCAAAATGGAAATTGGACTTAAAACTTTTGTTTGGACTTTTATTTAACAACTACGCCTTGTAGAAGATGAATAAGCAAGCTAATCATTAGAAGTTACTTATCAGCTTATTTAACTGGCAGCTGCAAAATCAGTACTGGTAGAGATATAACCAGGATGTAACAGTAATGGTACTGGCCATTATTACTCTACTGAGAATTGGGTGAAAGCTGTTTGAAACCCTAAAACCTCAATGTCACTGTTTGATCATACCTGTGATGAATCTTACCCTCTTACTTACATTAAGCCTGATTTTAAGAAAAGCATGTTTCTTGTTATAGTGCCAGTTTTATTGAAGTTATTTCTTTTTATACTGGCACACATTGTTGGTTATCATGAAAGCCACATAGAATTGACTTAAACCGTCTTTTATTGAATTTTGATAATTGTATTTCTGCAACATTCTGTCCTACTTTCTAACATGCAATTAGGTTATTTTTCAAGTCAGATGATGAAAAGCTATTGCACCTTTTTTCTTCTAAAGCGTACACATTCTACCTCTTTTTTCTAGTTGTAGCTTTTCCCTCTAGATGCTCTAACTCATAATAGCATTGCTTTTTATGTTTTCATTAATCATATTAATCTTAAGTCGTATTCCCAAATTTAGTTTGCTTGGTGCCTTTCAAGTAAGATATTTTTACAAGTTTAGCCAATGAAAGGGGCTGAGTATAATGGATAATTTCTCATTTTGTGAGATTCCAACTTCCATGTGATAGTTATTGGTCAATAAGGACTTGATCCTTTACAATTTTTCAAGGTCATCTGATGAATGGTTTAACATGTATGATGTATGTGTTGTAAAGCACAGACAATTCAATAAGTATTGGTGTTTAAAAATGTTTATCAATTCTGACTTGAAGCCCTGTTTAGGTTTGTTATTTCTTAATGAAAGAGAAATGTCTAAATAAATGCCCAGTTCGTTATTATTGAACAAGGTTTGCACATAGCTTGATCCTTATTGGTTGTTACTTTCTGTTTGGGGAATGTCAATTTCTTTTGTGGTTTGTGTTAAATTTTGGTTATGGCTTTTGTTTTCTCTTTCCTGGTGTCGCAGCTTTATGTATGCTTTATTTGTTGCCTGTTTTTAAAGTCATTTTACTCCTTGTTGTCTACTATTTATGGGTGTATTTGTTCCTGTTATGTTGAACAGAGATTTTAATTTTCATGATATTATGATATTAGATGTAATGTACATTAATGGAATGTGCAACCCTTTTGATAAGTAGAAGAATTCTGTCAGCGCTTTAAGAATTTTCTATTTCATCAGAAAAGAAAGGTAGGCATTGTTAATGGTCACATTGTTTCTTTATGCCGTACACTTTCCTAGAGTATATGTTTGACATATATGGATTTAAGTTACGCTTCGTGGGATAAAAGCATAGGTTTTAAGCAAAGAAAATTGTAGATAGGAGTTGGTAGTGGTTTGGTGTGTAATGGTAAAGACTTAAGGCCAACACCAGCTTATACCTATAGATGTTTAGTAGTATATACCATCCTGCACATAAAGTCTTGTAGAATTCAGATGGTAAAATAATATGCTCTGATCACTGACAAAGATCATTGAAATGTTTGCTTTATTGTCAGATGGCAAGCATCAAGTTGCTCTAATTGGACTATAATTTAAATGAATATATTCTGTTCAATAAACATGGATGAAACTCAAGGAATTAACTTCAAGTTTCATAATATTGTGGGAAGCTAACTTTCCAATGAGCATTACAGCTGTTTCACCCATCAAAACGTGACTTTTTTTCTGTTGTTCGAAAACCCTATAAGATATGCTAAGCCCAAGCCATCATAGATTCTGTTGGTTTATTCAAGATGTTAATCTTCCATCGTTTGTGCACATGGTTTGTAAATGAGCATTTCTGTCTGTTCAATAAAAACATAAGTCTTGGTGTATGGTACACTCACAGAGATGCATTTCTTTCCACGTTTTTGGAGTTTGCACTATAAAAGGTTACGACTGTCTTACAACCCAATTAATGTGTTTGCTTGTATAAGCTTTTTACCAGTCTGTTGCATTGGCTGATTTCTTTTAGAATTTTCTTGTTGATTACCAACGAAGTTGGTCAATGATGTTCAAGTTTTGGTTGTACATTTCATTGAAATATTGCTTGATTTATTTTCACTTAGTTGTAGCCGTAACACGTGTTAATAGAAATGTTGAATTGATGCATACAAACGCCTAGCTGAGTGCCTTTTCATTTTAAAAGAATAATTAACAGCTTGCCTACATTTTCTGCCATTATTCATAGATGATCAGAATGGAGTGAAAGTTAATTGGGAATGACAAACGTGTATAATAGTAATGTGTCAGTCATTTTTAATAAATGTTTTGTTGACCAGCTTGGTTTGATAGAATAGTATTGTAAAGTAATTTTTTTAAAAGAAGAATGAGGAAATCATTGAGATTTCTTACTGTTTTCCCCCATGCATATCGGAAGCAAATTTATTCTGAAGCATGAACATATGAATATAAAGTTTTCTGCTGTAGATGTTAATATTTATGTCTACGCAACTGGAGATTATCTTATGAGAGAGGTGCTATAAATCAAACAGTAACAAATAGAGTGAGCAATAAGTGAAATAGAGAGAATTAAACTGAGGTGTTAAGGTGAATCACAAGCAAATTATATTTTGATTGCAGGTGCTGTTTCTTCAGAAGGCGCAAGAAAAAGCGAACAAGGCAGACTTAAGCATCAAATTGACATTTCTTCTAATACAGACCGCTAGGAATGCTTAACAAATCTGTTAATTGGTGTTTAATTAACAACTGTGGATAATTTAGATAGACAGTTTTTTCTACGGATAACCTGTGTTAGTGGGACATTTTATGGGTAGAATAAGTTGAAAGATCTTGTTTTTCTTCACATATGGTGTTATTGATTCTCATTCAATGCATTTATTTCATGCCATTGTTATGAGGGTCATTTGTTTTGTGAATTGATGGACTTGTGCTGAGAAAAGAACTATTTTCCATAAGTCATGTTTGTTTAAAAAAAAAAGAAAGAAAAAAAAAAAGAAACCTGTTAATAATGTCAATGTTAAATATGCTAAATTAGGATAAAGTCGACCAAATCCTAGGTGTGATCTCCATGATATAGTAGGACAGATTACCTATAACTTGTGAATGTTCTTTCTTCTGGACATTTTTAA
Source organism: Cerastoderma edule (assembly GCA_947846245.1). NCBI lineage: Eukaryota > Metazoa > Mollusca > Bivalvia > Cardiida > Cardiidae > Cerastoderma > Cerastoderma edule. Next base: position 23,782,509 of record OX401412.1, on the reverse strand, counting down.
GCCCACTTCCTCATACAGAATTTGTTTTCAATCTAAAGTGAAAGCATTGGAAGGTACTTATTCCAAACGTTGTTTAAGCTTTATAGAAATCCTTGTGACAAAAAAATGAAAATTGCACTTCACATGCAATTCTGCTTTTGTTACAATTATTTCTACAGCATTTGGTTGCAAGTGCTTTAAAAGAATTAAATGACTATGAGGTAATGGGTTTCGGTAACATTATAAACAAGTTTTAAACATATGTTTACTAGATTTAACACAGTGAACAAGTTTCAAAGCACATGATATACACTGCAACTTGATATTTAATGGATAAACAAGGTTTTGTATGGGACATATGAGTCTGTGCATGAGAAAACAGACAAAAATGACTTCTGTGTACCCTGTTACACTGATAAGCTTTTGAACCCATCACCAAGAAACTACTAGTACTAATCATCATAAAACCTAATTCAACAATTCCAGGAGAAATCAATGTGAATAAAAAAGAAAGCCCTGAAGGTATTTCTTATTATGTCACCATGTTTTCTCCGAGCATTCCAATAAAAAAAATGTTTCTGAATTATTCTTTCGATATTTTTGATTACACTCACCACTAAAATGATATTTGAAGCATGAATTTGAAAAGTGTGTTTAGTTTTAAAAAATTTCCCTTTGCTTGAAATGATGGTGATGTTAAGTGTAAATGTAACAGAACAATCATGTAGGTTTGCTTTTCATGTGAGGACTCATAATTTTTTATGTAAATAGAAATATATGTAAATGATTGATAAATCATGAGTGTTTAAATTTTTAGTACAGTAAGATTTGTTTTCATCAGTTATTCAAACATCAACTGATATTAAATCAAGTTGAGGTGGTATATATTAAGATTTACAAGCCTAGTAATGCAGGATTATTCCAACTTGATTATGTGCATGGGTGTGCAACTGATTAAACTCTTTTATGGATAAGAATACATTTTAAGGAAATGATATTTTCTTGAGAAATTTTTGCATTTTTAACACCTATGTCAATGTGAATACTTTGGTTTATAAAATTGTTCCTGATATTTCTTCATCATTTTGACAATGGTCTTTCTAAAATGGTTGATAACATGGTAGAGCACTGGTCGATGGCTCAGTGCAAGACTGTAGTAAGTGCTCCATGTTTGTGAAGCACTTACTATAATTCTTGCATTGAGCCCACATGGTTTGTGTTGAAAAGGCAACACTCAATCAAATTTCTGATGGCTTTTACAATACAAATTTTACTGTACTTGAATAAAGTGATTGATGTACAAAGAATATTGTGTGAAAATGAAGCTTTGATGTTATATGTGTTGACTGTTACAGTTTAACTGTATCTGTTTCCAACATAGGCAGGAGGTATTTCTCAGTCATTTATCGATTATACCTTTTCCTTTTATTTGCTTTGATTTTTATTCTTAAGATGCTGCTGCTTTCGACGTACAGTCAAAAGTTCCCGGCACAAACAGACACGAAGAAAATGATGGAGCGGGTTTGGACACAATGTGGATACAGCTCCCCTCAGCTTGTCAAACGAAGAAGACACGTCACAACCTGTCTTTCGTTCACGACTCGGAAGATTTGGCTTTTTCAACCAAACTTTTTTATGATGGCAAAGATCCAGCTAAGGGGCAGTAACTCAGTTTTTCCCCAAAACAATAATTGTCTTATGATTTGCTGAATACTGAATTGTTGCTTATTTTACTGCTGAAGTTCTCTTTAAAAGATTATTCCCAGATATGATAAAAATTTAAAAAAAGATTCAATTGAGACCTCTATATATTGCTGGTAATTAATGGTTTGACAATTTTTATTCTCAACATTAAACTAGTGTTGAATGTTGTAAGTCTTTGGCAAGTTTGATACTATTGCTGAAAAAGAGAACTTGATTCCATGAGCATTTTCTATTTTTCATCAATTGAATTGATAATTGGTCTTCAGCAAATCTATGTCATGGATTGTTTGGTAAATGGGAAACACTCCTCTTATGTGGAACTTTGTATGATAATTCTCTTCTACTGTTTCATAGGCATTGGCTCATATTGGTAGAAAGTGGTAAATAACACAAAAAAGGCAAACAATTTTCCATTACCTTTAATTTGAATTCCATTTCTGATGTTTTCATAATTATTTTGATTTAAGAAATTTAATGCATTTTAAACTCTCTTCCCATTTGTAATTTCAAACTAATTTTTGTGGACTGACATACATTTTCAGGAAGCTTAGGCTGAAAAATAAGATAAGATCTTTGTAAAAGACCATAGAAGTAAAGTAACATCTTTTTAAGTAAGATTTGCAAAAAGTGCTCCAATGACTTATTCTTTAACAAGATTCAATTTTGGCTTAAAATCAAACAGAATTAAGCATTGCTGATATACCATTTAAAAGTTTATTTCACAGTTTTATCTAAGAAATGTGCTTTAAATTTAAGTGCTAAGATCCCTTTTGGCAGGAAAAGGAAATATATGTTCACCTTATCAATCTGACCTGACAAACAAAGTTCAGTTGTTAAACAGACAGTCTTACACATGTTTGAATTACAACATACTTGTGGTAAATGTTAGACTTGGGATCTAAAAATTGACTTCTGTATCTCTTCAAAATATAGAGCATCAGGTGGTCATAATGAAAAAAAGATTTTTACATTGGTATTTTTCCAAATACATTTTGAATTTGACAATTTCATATTTTCAACGACACCTTCAATTATCATCACATTGGGGTACATTTGAAAGGTAGCGAGTCAAGTGTAAGCTCATGTCAAATGTTATAACATGAACATTTTTTTTTTCTTTTTTTTCAATTTTAATTGTTTTTGTTACCCACAATGTGAGAAGACTATCTTTATCTACCAAAAATTATTTTGTTAAATGGAAAAGATGACAGTACACTGAATTACTTTATCCATTCTCTGTTTTGATACATCAGCAGAGGGCTATATGGACAATTGTTTGAAAAACAAAAGATTATACTTGCAATGCTTGGAGTCATTGCATTATTATCACATTTAAATTTTGTTTTCTGTTGATGTCTAGTCACAGATTTCCTATGAGGATATGTGTCGTGGTTAACATGAACTATTACTTGTTTATGAGAGACAAACAAAGCCATACTGATAAAGGAGAGGAGTTAAAAATATGTATTCAAATTGTGGCCAAACGATGTGAAACCTGTAAAGCTATCCTTTCTGAGATAAGCAACTTAAGTGACAACTATGCAATTCCTTTTGTTCCGACAGTTAAATTCTTTTTTATTTGAAAACAAAACAGATTTTTAAAGGAAAGGAGGTATTTCTAAATAATTGATTATGAAATGCCTCCTTTAACAATGATACAGAGCTTTTGAAAGTTTTTTCCCTCAATAATTATCTCAATTACTATTGGGGGTATCCCATTTCGTTGTTTCTAAGAATTGTTTGAATTTTCATACTAAAGCAAATACTCAAACATAAGGTTAAGAGAAGAATTAAGAAGTTAAGTGCTTATCTTGACCCATAACATTCCTAGTCAATTGTTTTAGTCCAAAAAAGTTAACAATGATGCAGTTTAATATTTGGGGATTAAACCTATAAAAAAAAAAGCCCCCCAGAAAGATGGAAAAAAAGAACACTTATTGTATTGCACATGCTTTGGCTGTTTATCTCAGAAAGTTTGGCTTAAGTGATAAGATATTTAGATGTAAGGTATGTTTTGTCTCAAAATAACATTGACTGTGCGGTATCAATACAAAGGTTATTGACCAAAATAGGTTAGGTTTTTACTTAACTTCCAAGGAGAACATTGTTGTAAAAGAAAGAAAAAAATGCTTCTTTTACTTCCTTTTTAGCATGATTTTGATATAGATATTGGTTACCTGACTGCGTCAACACTGGGGTATGCTTCTGACTCTTTTTAACCATGGGTTCTTTTTTTGACACTTGCATTCTTGTTGTTTTGAGACGGGACATACCTACATGCAGAGATGTAAATCTATTTATTATAACTATATCATGTTGTATCATCATGTAACAAACACATTTATCATATTTCTAGCATTGAAAACAGTGGTCATGGCAATAATCATTGTGTAGAAGGGATTGCTATATGATTTTAAAGATTTTGCTTTATAACTGTTTGCTTTTTTTTTTTTTTTTAACCTTTTCCTCCCTGGTTTAATGTGCAGGTGGGCAACTCTGAAAACACAGGGGTCAAAAGGCAGGAAATTTGACAGCTGTATGATATGAAAACTGTTAGCATTTCAACCTTTTTTTTTCTGTTTTCTCTTATCACATATTACCACCTAACGCCACATTTTTACATCGTAAGGAAGACAACTTTTAAAAAGCATTGTGGCAAAAGCAGAAATTGCTTGTCACAAGCAATTTCTCCTTTTGCCACAATGCTTTTTCAATATACTCACATATCACAACAGCAGAAATGAAAGGTTTTTCACATGTTTACAAAGCTTTTTGTAAGTCCTCTGCTTCAAGTAAAAAAAAAAGTTGTCTGCAGGTGGTAAAGAGTTAATGTTTGAAATCACAGGAAAGGGGTAAGATGAACTCTACATGCTTTGGGTGAAATTTCAAACATGATATCATTGACTATTTCATTAAAATGTTATAGGGGTAGCCAACTGGCTTTATTTCTTGTTGTGATTCTACATCGGACATGCTATATAGAATTCTGTTTCTTATGGAATACAGAAGATACAGTTTAAATATTCGATTTTTGAAATGGATTTACATTAAAATGCCCCAGAACAGTTTGCCTAAAGTGAAATGTTATTGGATTTGCTTAAAACAAGGTTGAAATTTCACCTGTGCATTTCATATCAGTTTGTGATATGTTTAAACGCTTTTCCTTTGTTTCTATTTTATTATTAAATTATGTCTATAAACTATGTAAAGATGGAAAGGAATAAACTAACATGATAACCTGTCTCTAATGATAAATGGAAAGTGTTTATTTCATGTAAAAATTTTAACATTTTCCAGTTGTATGGTCATGATTTAAAAATTTATCGACCTTCACTAGAAAATTGGTAAAGTTTTGAATGACACCCTTAAATACCACCAAAATGCCATATTTAGGGTTTAGTGCAAGATTATAGCGAGTTCTTGTCTTTTGTGAAAGGCATGATATAGTCTGGTACTGAGCACTATGGATTTAGTGCAGTGACTTTACATTTTACAATTTGTAAAGTTAAATTTGAAATTGGTTGCAGATAATCTTTTTGCTAGCTTTTCGAGGGATCAATGCAAAACTATAGTAAGTGCCTCACAAATATGAAGCACTTACTATAGTATTGCACTGAACCCTCCTTATGTGATAGGTCCAAATTGAAGACACTAGAAAATGATTTCAGTTAACTGGTGACTTGAAATCATTTAGAGAGGCCTGAGGAAGTTTTGGATGGAAAACACATGACAAATTTTCCATGCAATCTTTGCATTTGTTCTCTTTTTTCTGTAAAAGGGAAACATATTTTTTTTTTAAATAATATATCTGTTTATCATTGCTTGTACAAAATTGTAAGATAGTTGAATATGAATCAAAGAAGAAAAAAAAAAAGTTTTGAATCACTATGAATGAATATATTTACAGTATGTAAGGAAGATGTTTAGCTATGATTGATAGTCACAATGATAAGACAGGTTTATCAGAAACTGAATGTCTACCTTATGTGTTGGTCGGATCACATGAAACTACTTTCTTGGTACATTGGTGTGAAAATTACTTTTTACTTATAGTCTTTGAACCAACTTATGCTTATGCAAATAGGTTAGATCCAGGCCAGCCACCAAGTAAATTGGCGGCTGGCCTGTGATCTAACCTTTTTGCTACTCTGAGTAATCTTTCTTAATCAAAATTACGCAGATATTTACGGTTTTGGTAAGCAGATGACACAAAAATCTACTTTTAAACAATTACCCAGCATTCTAAGGGTCAATTAACATCAGGCCATATTGATACCAGTCAATAGTTTTCATGTCCTCTACATTATATTTCAATTGAACAGAGGTCAAGGTAAGAGACTTATCCCCTTATTAACTTAGTTATTTCTTCTGAATCCATTATTGTTGGTACCGGATCAAAGAGATGACCGAGTATATATTGGGTTTACCGAATAGCTGTTTAAACTAAATATCTCGTACTCCTAGACCACTGGTATCCTTAATTTTATTTTGTCCAACAAGCAGATTTATGTTTAAATGTTTTTTGCAGACTGTTTGTATTTTCGAAAGATAACATATTGTTATACTACTTGCATCTTTACATCATACTGTATCAGGATAGACATAGTGATTTTATTTTTCCCATCCAAAGGTTTGAAATGTCCTAACTTGGTTATTGTACCATTTGGACTGGTATCTGATATTGCACTGGGTTTTTTAGACTTAATTTGCTATTAATTACTGATCATGCATTCTCAATTTTGTGAAGAGGTTGTTTACAAAAACACAATTTAAAGCATTGGCTGCACAAGGCAAAGAATTCATTGTCGTAAAAGAAGACTGTATTAATATAAATTCTTGTTTTGTCACAATGTCCTTTCTTTTTGCAGTTTTATTGAATTCTAATGATACTTTCGCGATGGACCCATTTTTCCTACATTGTTGTAAGCCAGTTGCGGTTATTTAACTGAAATACAATAGATAAGATGTCAACATAGTCAATTTGGACCCATCATCAAATTCTGATTTAAGTGGGAGGCGAAGAAGTAAGTTTAGTGAGAGTTGTCATGTTCACACTTTCATAGTTTAATGTAAATAGAACTGAATTAAACATCCTCTGGCTAGATTTGAGTTGGTTTTCTTTATACCTTGTTGGATTATTTGTTCCCCTTTTTAAAGCATTTTCATTGTGACAAGGTTTAATGAATACATGTACTTTCAGAAGAAATTATATGCAAAATTTTCCTCTCCTTTCCCCATAATCGTCATTTTCCATTTCATATTGAATAAATAATAAACTTGAATATTTAGAAGATTCATGCTTTTAATTAGTTAACATTCAAACAAGATAAACGGTTTATCTGGCGGAATACGACCAACGGGAAACTCATCTTAGGATGTTTTAAAAAGAGAGCCAATTATGAAGTCTTAACGTTTTTATTTTCTCTTTGTCTTTCAATATAAAGTCATTTGCTACATGCTTATTGAATGCAGTTCATTTAGAGGACTTAATTGGCTTAATTGCCGGGACTGTGATCAAATAATTGCATTTATGCAATCGTTTCGTCCATCATGGTATTGCAAACAATGTTGTAATGAGAAAATAGTTGTTATGGCGCAGACATATGCAAGTATTAAGGACAAAGAGACAATTGCTGTTTGTTTCACATCAAGAGGCACACTTTGTAAATGAGAAAATCCAAGTGTGACCATTATATATATATGTAGTTAAGTATTACACTAATTATATTCTCATGATTGTTCAGAATTGCACTGACGGTATTCTCGAGTCAGAGCAGTATTGCACTGCCGGTATTTTCGAGTTGGAGCAGTATTGCACTGACGGTATTCTCGAGTCAGAGCAGTATTGCACTGCCGGTATTTTCGAGTTAGAGCAGTATTGCACTGACGGTATTCTCGACTCAGAGCAGTATTGCACTGCCGGTATTTTCGAGTTAGAGCAGTATTGCACTGACGGTATTCTCGACTCAGAGCAGTATTGCACTGACGGTATTCTCGAGTTAGAGCAATATTGCACTGCCGGTATTTTCGAGTTCGAGCAGTATTCTCGAGTCAGAGCAGTATTGCACTGACGGTATTCTCGAGTCAGAGCAGTATTGCACTGCCGGTATTTTCGAGTTAGAGCAGTATTGCACTGTTGGTATTCTCGAGTCAGAGCAGTATTGCACTGACGGTATTCTCGAGTTAGAGCAGTATTGCACTGACGGTATTCTCGAGTTAGAGCAGTATTGCACTGACGGTATTCTCGAGTTAGAGCAGTATTGCACTGACGGTATACTCGAGTCAGAGCTGTATTGCACTGTCTATTCTCAAGTCAGAGCAGTATTGCACTGCCGGTATTCTCGAGTTAGAGCAGGATTGCACTAACGGTATACTCGAGTCAGGGCAGTATTGCACTGTCTATTCTCAAGTCAGAGCAGTATTGCACTGCCGGTATTTTCGAGTCAGAGTAGTATTGCACTAACGGTATTCTCGAGTTAGAGCAGGATTGCACTGACGGTATACTCGAGTCAGGGCAGTATTGCACTGTCTATTCTCGAGTCAGAGCAATATTGCACTAACGGTATTTTCGAGTCAGAGCAGTATTGCACTGCCGGTATTTTCGAGTTAGAGCAGTATTGCACTGTTGGTATTCTCGAGTCAGAGCAGTATTGCACTGACGGTATTCTCGAGTTAGAGCAGTATTGCACTGACGGTATTCTCGACTTAAAGCAGTATTGCACTAACGGTATTCTCGAGTCAGAGCAGTATTGCACTGACGATATTCTCGAGTCAGAGCAGTATTGCAATGACGGTATTTTCAAGTCAGAGGAGTATTGCACTGCCGGTATTTTCGAGTCGGAGCAGTATTGCACTAACGGTATTTTCGAGTCAGAGCAGTATTGCGCTAACGGTATTTTCGAGTCAGAGCAGTATTGCACTAACGGTATTTTCGAGTCAGAGCAGTATTGCACTAACGGTATTCTCGAGTCAGAGCAGTATTGCACTAACGGTATTCTCGAGTCAGAGCAGAATTGCACTGTCTATTCTCGAGTTAGAGCAGTATTGCACTGACGGTATTCTCGAGTCAGAGCAGTATTGCACTGCCGGTATTTTCGAGTTAGAGCAGTATTGCACTGTTGGTATTCTCGAGTCAGAGCAGTATTGCACTAACGGTATTCTCGAGTCAGAGCAGTATTGCATTGACGGTATTCTCGAGTCAGAGCAGAATTGCACTGACGGTATTATCGAGTCAGAGCAGTATTGCACTAACGGTATTCTCGAGTCAGAGCAGTATTGCACTGACGGTATTCTCGAGTCAGGGCAGTATTGCACTGACGGTATTATCGAGTCAGAGCAGTATTGCACTAACGGTATTCTCGAGTCAGAGCAGTATTGCACTGTTGGTATTCTCGAGTCAGAGCAGTATTGCACTAACGGTATTCTCGAGTCAGAGCAGTATTGCATTGACGGTATTCTCGAGTCAGAGCAGAATTGCACTGACGGTATTATCGAGTCAGAGCAGTATTGCACTAACGGTATTCTCGAGTCAGAGCAGTATTGCACTGACGGTATTCTCGAGTTAGAGCAGTATTGCACTGACGGTATTCTCGAGTCAGAGCAGTATTGCACTGCCGGTATTTTCGAGTTAGAGCAGTATTGCACTGTTGGTATTCTCGAGTCAGAGCAGTATTGCACTAACGGTATTCTCGAGTCAGAGCAGTATTGCATTGACGGTATTCTCGAGTCAGAGCAGAATTGCACTGACGGTATTATCGAGTCAGAGCAGTATTGCACTAACGGTATTCTCGAGTCAGAGCAGTATTGCACTGACGGTATTCTCGAGTTAGAGCAGTATTGCACTGACGGTATTCTCGACTTAAAGCAGTATTGCACTAACGGTATTCTCGAGTCAGAGCAGTATTGCACTGACGGTATTCTCGAGTCAGAGCAGTATTGCAATGACGGTATTCTCGAGTCAGAGCAGTATTGCACTAACGGTATTCTCGAGTCAGAGCAGTATTGCACTGACAGTATTCTCGAGTCAGAGCAGTATTGCACTGACGGTATTCTCGAGTCAGAGCAGTATTGCACTGACGGTATTCTCGACTTAAAGCAGTATTGCAATGACGGTATTCTCGAGTCAGAGCAGTATTACACTGCCGGTATTTTCAAGTCAGAGCAGTATTGCACTGCCGGTATTTTCGAGTCAGAGCAGTATTGCACTGACGGTATTCTCGAGTCAGAGCAGTATTGCAATGACGGTATTTTCAAGTCAGAGGAGTATTGCACTGCCGGTATTTTCGAGTTAGAGCAGTATTGCACTGCCGGTATTTTCGAGTCAGAGCAGTATTGCACTAACGGTATTATCGAGTCAGAGCAGTATTGCACTAACGGTATTCTCGAGTCAGAGCAGTATTGCACTGTCGGTATTTTCGAGTCAGAGCAGAATTGCACTGCCGGTATTTTCGAGTCAGAGCAGTATTGCACTGACGGTATTCTCGAGTTAGAGCAGGATTGCACTGACGGTATTTTCGAGTTAGAGCAGTATTGCACTGACGGTATTCTCGAGTTATAGCAATATTGCACTGCCGGTATTTTCGAGTTCGAGCAGTATTCTCGAGTCAGAGCAGTATTGCACTAACGGTATTCTCGAGTCAGAGCAGTATTGCACTGCCGGTATTTTCGAGTCAGAGCAGAATTGCACTGCCGGTATTTTCGAGTCAGAGCAGTATTGCACTGACGGTATTCTCGAGTCAGAGTAGTATTGCACTAACGGTATTTTCAAGTCAGAGCAGTATTGCACTGCCGGTATTTTCGAGTCAGAGCAGTATTGCACTGACGGTATTCTCGAGTCAGAGCAGTATTGCACTGCCGGTATTTTCGAGTTAGAGCAGTATTGCACTGACGGTATTCTCGAGTCAGAGCAGTATTGCACTGCCGGTATTTTCGAGTCAGAGCAGTATTGCACTGTCTATTCTCAAGTCAGAGCAGTATTGCACTAACGGTATTTTCGAGTCGGAGCAGTATTGCACTGCCGGTATTCTCGAGTCAGAGCAGTATTACACTGCCGGTATTCTCGAGTTAGAGCAGTATTGCACTGACGGTTTTCTCGAGTTAGAGCAGTATTGCACTGACGGTATTCTCGAGTCAGAGCAGTATTGCACTGACAGTATTCTCGAGTTAGAGCAGTATTGCACTGACGGTATTCTCGAGTCAGAGCAGTATTGCACTGACAGTATTCTCGAGTCAGAGCAATATTGCACTGACGGTATTCTCGAGTTAGAGCAGTATTGCATTGACGGTATTCTCGAGTTAGAGCAGTATTGCACTGACGGTATTCTCGAGTTAGAGCAATATTGCACTGACAGTATTCTCGAGTCCGAGCAGTATTGCACTGACGGTATTCTCGAGTCCGAGCAGTATTGCACTGACGGTATTCTCTAGTCAGAGCAGTATTGCACTGACTGTATTCTCGAGTCATTGCACTGACTATATTTTTTAAGACCGACAGAGTTACATGGAACCTATTTTCTAAATAGTTTAGTATTGCACTGATCCTATTTTTGAGATATTGCAGTATCACACTGACTCTTTTCTAGGCATAGCTCAGTATTGCACCGAACATGTTCTCTAGACGGCCCAGTGCTCAGACAGGTCGTTTAAGGAAAAGATTAGGCTTTAGGATGGATTCTCGTTGGTTAACCCGTTACCAAACACCCAACTTTTCGATTGCCTCAAATTAAAAGAGTTTGCAGACGATTTTTCAAAATGTGATGAAATTGGAAATAATATGATATGGTAAAAAAAACGCTTTTGGAAAAGGAGAAACTGCTCGTTACGAGCAATTTCCCCTTTTCCACAATGTTTTCCAGAGTCGTCTGCAACAAAGTGGTTATATGTCGTAATGGATTAACGCATATGAGCTTTACTTTAATTTTATCACAATTAGCACAGTTTGAAACGGTGTTCTATTCCAATTGATGTGATCTGGTTGTAGCCATACAAGATATACATTTGGTGATACAAAAACGGAGATGGTTTACCGGAAGTACGTATGTGTTAATCAATAAAAGAAATCAGACATTCACTGTGTGCGTTTCGATATTAGCGATGTGAGGATCAAACTCTAGTCTCCCGACTGACTTACGGAATGCCGATGATTTTACCCAGCTTGACCAGCCCTTATGGGTAGTTGAGTGTGTGGGGTCTTCCTCAATCAATAAGGGCATCGCAACATCACTGAAAAAAATGTTCAAGCGATGTACAGCCAACATAAATACATAACCAAATTTTAGAAATTGGACTCAGTTGTATAATGTTTCATTATATTACGACAGAGTAGGATCCTCAATTATCTTTAGGTTTCGTTCATCTGAGTTTCCCATCTCTGTGTTAATCCCTATTTGGGAAAGAGGCTCGGGTCTGAATTTTAATAAAAAGAAACGCCAAATTATTTCACCAGCTTCTTGGTGATTCTACAATACCAGCACTTTTGTAAAGAACCATTTATAACTTGAATAAACGCCACATCCAGAGTTGCGGTTCTCTTCTGTATTTTCATAACATACACAATTAATTTTTATCTTAATAAAGTATTTTGTGTATGCGTTTAAACACCAGCATGCCTCTCTGAGAGAATTATTTATGATTTGTGGAATTCCTGCATCGAACGTTATAGTTCATTACTTTATGTTCACAGCAGATGAAATGTATTTGGATCCTAATAATTTACTTGCAATTTATGTTTTCCGTTTTGGTTCCACTCACACTTACACTTTTCGAGTAACTGGCAATAGCTTCCGCGTGATTGTTTCTCGTCCGTTTCTCGTCGTCTGGAAATGGCCGTTTTCAAGCCCTTGGTTCAAAGTTTTATTTTTCAACATCTATATCGATCTTTTATAAATAAGAGGTTGTATCATTGCATGGTTGATATATTTCTCCATGCATGTGCAGCTCCGCTGCAGGTTTTGCCTTAACAGCCTGAGACTAACAAGATTTACTTATCAGCTGATTTAAAAAACAGGCGAGAAAGTATTCCTTTCTTTTGGTAGGATAAGAACTACAAATCCAAACGTTGTCTTAATCAGGTGAGAATCACCGTATGTACTCGGTGTCTATCATAGCATTGATTGATATCACAATAACTTGGAGAAAGTATATCAATAGCTCATTCATAAAGTGCATACCACAGAAGGTACAAGCTGGTACAATCACCACTATGTTCATCTGGTGAAATTGAGCAGACTACAGAGCATGTCCTCCGATGATGTAACAGACAATCAGGCGAGATCTGCAACGTGGCCATCAGCTGTCCCGCTGAACACAAGCTACACGGAGACGTAGAGGACCTGAAGTAGGCAACCAAGTTCATAGGGGAGACTGGCTTGACTGTGAAGAGAGAACGTACAGATGAAGATAATGTGCATATCATAAGACATACATACCATTGATGAATTAGACTTTGGGTCTGAACTTGGTCAAAAAGAAGGTTCAGTCCGCACTTGGATATTTTGGTCAATTTGCGACATCGAGTTTTACCAGAGACATAGTATGTCTCTGGTTTTGCCAAGCTAGGAAAGAGAGAGTTTTCGAGAGATGAATGACAATATTCTACAATGGATATTTGATCCTGACTAAGCTGTTTAATATCATAAGTATCAGTGTCGACACTTTATTTTGGACACCGTTAGGCATCTAAAAGCTTATACATAAATCCCCATATGAACGTATCTTAAGTTAAAACGCACACCAGCCATTAATTAGAACAATACTGGCAAAAGAAGAAATTTAAAATCCCCTTTTGTTGCAATGTTTGTATCATATACCAAAATATGATACTGTCCATACTTTTTTCAATAGTTGCCTGCAACTCCTGTGAATTTTAACAAATATTGAAGTGTTAAATGAGGGAATGGGTGAGGGCAAAAAGTTCAAGATTTGTTTAATGAAAGAGAAATAACTCTTATTATTTTGTGCGTATTGTAGGTTTTAATATTTAGAGTTATCTTTCTTGGAGCACCTGCATAATGGGGGAGTCCATATCAATGTGGGGAGTTCAATCATTTCAGACATAAACTTCGATAAAAAATAACACTAAACTGTATTATTTCTGTTTTTTAAAAGAAAACGAAAATTTATCTTTTTACAAACTTAGCTATTAATTTGACGTCAAGTTCTAAAAAAACAGCAAAATTGTTTGGATCAATCCATTTCACACCCCTACCAGCATGCACTTCCGGTAAGCGGCAACCATCTTGGATAAACATCTGAAAGCGAGTGCTTGACAACGCATGTTTTGACCCTACAAACTTTTAATTTTGTGGGTGAACATCTTATCTCTGGGTGTTGGTGGAAAATAAGCAAACAACCACATTACTATACATTAATTTTCAATCGGTTTAACAATGACAAAACGTTGTATTTGTGAGATATGTACCTGCGGGTAAGTAAATTTGAAGTTTTTGTAAGTTTTGATGATATTGATTTGATGTTAGTGTAGTGTCCTGTGATAGAGACGTTCATTGTCAGAGTAATCGATCCCTGTCTTTTTGTCAATTCGTGTTTTTATGCATACAAATTATCTTTACTTCTCACTTACACAATTTCAAATGATTTATATGAAGGGTTTTTTAAGTAATTGAAACCCAATCTTGTTCCATTGGTGTTTTGTCCAATGTTAACTGTTAGGCATTGATTTCAAACAGTGCTTTCAATTTCAGTTTGCATATCATCAATATTTATGGTGTGGTTAAAGATTAAAGACTGTATGCCTTAACATGCCTCTTGTTTTCTTTGGTGAAATATTCCATTGCTTGTGTCCAAAATGAACACAAAATTTGCGTACAATAATGAGTTATTTTTGAAATGTATCAGCTAACTCATTGGGATAGGGCTGTTATCATCAATAACTTTGAAAAAATCAACTTAAAGGGATTACTAAAGACAAGCATTTTCTATTTTTTTTCACAATATGTTTCAGCAAATTTCTATATTGCAAAGAAAATGTTAACAAAGTTGCAAGGAGTAAAGGGTTAAGAACAATATGACCCTTTTGGATTAGTTCCCAGGTCATCAAACTTTCCTCTTGCCAATTATGAATATAAGCCAGTGTAACGCAATTTTATAGGGCTGATTTAAAATTCAGAGCAATCAGTACAATTTCGTCAATTTAAGAATCTATGATGTTAATCCTTTTGTCATGATATTTTATATGAGCTGTTCCTCAACTAAAACCAAGAGTTAATAGTTTTTATATATCATTTTGTCATGATATAATGTATGGGCTGGTCTTCAATCCTCATTTTTTCATCTTAACTTACCTATTTTGTTCTAATTTCTCTTTAAAATTGAATGATTTGGGCTAAAGCAAAAGACTTAATTGTATGTTATAATTCTTGTCATAATGTCATTGGACATCAAATGATTAAAATGTCATCAAAATCTCAGTTTATGATAATTTTACTTTTTCACTCAACAATCATTTTGTACCATTTTCTAGGCGACACAGATGCCCCCATCGTCCAACCAACCACCTTGGTCAAGGAGCCGGGCCATGTCAGCTGACCGAGTACACCAATGTTTACAAGCCACACCCACTGCAGGCCCGAGAGACTTTCAAACCAGTCGCAGCACCAATGCAAGGGGGCCAGTTTGAAGATCAGACTACACAAAGGTAGGATTTTAACCCTTTTAAAAAATTCCAGATTAGAATGTTAATCAATTGTTTATTCATCCAAAAGTGGTGGTAAACATGCAAAATAAATTACCTATGGAAAATGAAACATAAAATCTTTAAGATGTTTTTTACTTTGACTTTTGTCACAATGTTTTAAGATGTTGTAAGCTGGCTAAAATAGGTTAGAGGTTAGAAAGTGACACCAGTTTTTTTTATTATAATGAGGAAGATTTTTGGGAATGTTTTTTTTTAAAAGACAAGTCAAACACAGTTAATGCTAGAAAACACTATGTTAAACAAGCCTTTTGATGATGAAACTATAAGTATAAGTAACAGAAAACAATCATTATTATTAGCAGCAGTGGCTAAATGAATTGCCCATTTTAAACAGCTTATTGAAAATCTGTAAGAGACAAATGAATTTCTACTGAAATAATATATCATTATACAGACATACACAGAAAATATTTGGCATTTATGGACAAGTTAATCAAAATAAGATTTTATCACCTGTGGTTAGATTCAAACCTTTGACACTAGTCTGTAATCCTTTGGTCTATTCAACATGGCAAACAACTATATATTTTTATGCAGTAATTCCATCACATTTGCGAATGATCTACTTTTGTCCTACATTGGACAGCAGATTGACATTTTATACTTTATTTTGACACTAGCCCAAGTTATCAGGTCATTTAAAATCTCACCAATGATCAATATAATGCTCTTTGTCAGACATCAATTTAAAATTCTTTAAACAAGAGTCCATGTTATAGGGAAATTTAAAATCTTTTCAATGAACAATATTTGCTCTCTGTAAAACATCAATTATCGCAAATCAATATCTGTAGTAAACATACTGGACCATTACTTAATGCAAATTTCCCTTCTTTATTCGCAATGAATGAAGAAGTGTTTTTTGAGGCTTAGTGCTCTGGATTTATTTCTAGTTTTCAGCTAATAAATCAATCTTGAGAGTCCTTGTGCCAAGTGCCACTTCTTAGCCTAGTATTTGTAGATTACACAGAAAGCGTGAAAAAATGAAATGAAACAGCAATATATCATTCTGGGAAAATGTTGAAAAATGGCATGAAAATCCTAATACATGTACAGTAGATTAGCTTCATTGTACGGTTTAACTACAGTTGTGAGTATTTCGATGTTTTGAGAAGCTTGAGCTTTCCTATTATACTCATTGATGATATGTAAAATAATTTTCAAAAGAAATGTTTGTTACATTGCCCCATTTATAGTTGTTCTCAGTAATGGTTGGATATGATAATAAGTAATTTGCACAATAATCTAAATTGCAGAAAGGATAGTATTGAAATTTCATTTTCATTAATCAATGACTTTTCCTCCATTGATAATCTGAATAAGTTGTTTATCATAGTTAAGAAGTGAGTGATGGATTGGAGGTATTGCTGGGTATAAAAAAAATCTCTGTGTGTGAAAATGTTTTACAAATATGTAACACAAGTTTGTTATGCACAGTAAAAGTCTTTAAAGAGACGAATATTGAAATTTGTGAATGAATACCTTAAGAGTACCTGTTATTAATTTTGATGGTTCTGATTTAAAAGCATTGATCTATTAGAAGTGGGTTAAGGTATGGAAAGATTCACTTAATTTCAAAGTAAGACAGGAATCATTTTAACAAAACCAGAATTCATCAACCATAAGTTTTTATATTCAGACATTAAGATCACTTATTACATAGAATGGGTTTATGTCCTGTTCATTAAGCTAACCATTAAAATCAACACCCAACTTGTAACTAGATTATGTTTCCCATGCAACAAATCTTAATAGAGCTGTATGATAAATATTGATTTTATAAATTACTTTAGCATGACTGAACTTTCTTTATTTAAGCTATTACCTATTTCAACACATCTGCAACTGTTGACTCGAGAGACTATTGACCATTAAAAAATTACTTGAACAAACGAGTTTCTCTGTCTTTCATAGGAAATTCAATTCTTGCTGAACTTAGCATTATTTTCATTTGTTATCTGAAATTCCTTTTAGTAAAGGATAACCTGAAATTTAGCATTTGTTTTTAATGAGGTATGCTGAGGCAAATTAATACTGAATTCAGTCATAGAAGATCTAAAGAACATTGTCAGAGTTAGCCAGCTAAGCAGATTTGCTCATTTGCTTAGACTACATGCAAGGTTTTCTCACTGGGAAGTAGAGTTTCTGTTTAGTGTGTGAAAGGTTTCAGGCTTGAGTCTGTGTCTTGTCATACCATAGAATCAATGGTAGAAATGGCTTCCTTCTGTGACAAGGGTAAATGGGCATTATATATATGACTGTATAGAAAAGGTATCGTTCATTAAAATCAAGAACCCATGTATTTATGAAATGTTATCATTATTTACAATGTAACTTTAACCCTTATTGTGCTGGAACTGACTTCATGCTTATGCAAACAGGTTAGATCCAGGCCAGTCACCAAATAAATTGGCGACTGGCCTGTGATCTAACCTGTTTGCTACTCTGACTTTCTCTCCTCATCAAAACTAAAAAGATATTCAAGGTTTTGAAAAGCAGATGACAAAAATATATATTTTCAGAAAATTACCCAGCATTCTAATGGTTAACATTCTTCGAAATGGCATTATCCCATTCCCCCACCCTCTGAAAACTATGATAATCGTACTGGTAGATGGATACACTCTGTATTTGAATGAACATGTCTACGTTTTCTCTCGCATTGAAGAGATATTTACTGATTAAGTCATAACCTTTTCCTTATGCAAAAGAAATCGAAATATTGATGCCGCAAATAACTCTTTAAACCATAATCAGCAATAGGAAGTTTGCACCTTGTGAATTAAACCTTTTTTGTAACACTTTTATCATGGGAAATAGTTCTTCATGGTTATGTTTTGTCAGTTTGTTGCATGATTTCTACAGAATCTGTTGAAAAGGTTAGATATCAAGAGTCAGGTTACTTTGTGACAGAAAAGGGTGAATATACCTAGATAAGTTTATGAAAAAGAATGGTATGCAGGCTAATATGGGATTGAATATTGGTCTCGCTTTAAACTGGAGTGAGATGTCAATTTTTGACAAGATTTCTTTACTAAGAAACACAGTCAACGTTAAAAAATGTGTGTGACTTTATGTGACTCTTTGTTTAGCCATGATACATTCCTGTTTAAATCAATAGCCTTTTTTTTCAACTTGCATACAAAATGAAAAAAAAGAAGTGCAAAAAAACCTGCATACACACAAGACATTTTCATCAGAGAAAATTGTCAGTAAAAAGATAGACTATTGTTGGTTTGAGTTCTCCATCCCTCCATAACTATTCATAAGCTTTAATAATTCTCTGTGACAGGCAACTCTGCTTGTATTCCGAATGTAAACGAAATGCACTAGTTGTTAAAAGTTGCTTTATTTGCTCTAGGATTTTACATCACATCAACAGTATGTCCATTATTTATCCATACCCTTATACAGCCAGGAGAGTACCCCTCATGACAATCGAAATTGATTTCTGTTATGATTTAAACCCATGCAGAGAGGGGCCATATAATTTGAAGGTCTGTGATCTAACATGTAGGCCACTTATACCCAGATATGACTAGATAATGGGTTTCTTCCATATCAATCTCGATGATTAGGGAAGTTACACATGCAATGGGACTAACATGTACCTGTATCCTTAAATTGATAAAGGAAAAAATTGGTAGAAAATATAAGTCATTACCAGTAATTTCTTTTTCGTTAGTGTATCATCTCTTGAATGGGGTAATGCAGGTGTATTAAGGACGTGTTCTACAGTTTTATATAAAAATAATCCTTGCATAGAATTTTCTAAATTTTTGATATGTTATTTAAAATTTTATTGTGAATTTAGAAATGAAAAGAAAAATGCAGGTCGACGAGTTAAATTTTTTGTAAAATGGCAGTATCCATGGTAACCGTTTGGGGCAAAAATGTCATTATGACCATACCATCTTCAAAGGTAATAAAATAATTTCTGGAAGGTTTATTAACACAAAAAAAAATGAATTCATACATTCAATACTTTATAATTCAATGGTATTTTAAATTATTACAATCTGAACACTTTTTGTAATCCGAATCAGTTTTTCAAATTTTTGTATTTGACAAAAAAACAATAAAAAATTGATATGCATATTGCAAAAAAAATGAAGATATTTCAAAATTGCTTTCAAAGAATTTTTATATTTTTCAGTATGTGAAGTAAACTTTATTTTAGAAATACAAAATGCAAAATAAAAGGATATGTTGACAAGTTGGTTTTTCTGTAAAATGACAGTTTCCATGGTAACCATATTTGAAAAACATTCATAAAAATGACTAAAGTAACCTTAAACTTGAAAAAGAGAAGCTGTGGGCTTAGTATGCATGAGAAATATATAATAATGTTAATAATCTTTCATAGTTTTATGGATAATATGATCATTCTTTGAAAAAAATTGCATGCAGTAAATTTTATCCGAATAAAAAAGTTTGTCCGACTATTATGCAAGTTCCTCTTCGGTAGCAGATTATTATCTCCCTTGGATGCGGAGATGAAGTGCGCAGAAAAAACTACAGAGAACGTCCTTAACTCTTTACTTTATATATACTCATACTTCAAGGGTTCAGTGCATATACTATAGTAAGTGCTTCATATTTATAAATCACTTACTATAGTCTTGCATTGACCCCTCGACTTACGCTATAACAGAAAGCTCCAGAAATCAATTAGGACGACAGGGGTTCAGGGTCAGAGTGTCGGCCTCTTGACACAATTGTTGTGAGTTTGAATCCCATGATAAGGGCCGGGTGTCCATTTGGAAAGTTTGCATTAATCTACATTTGAAGCAAGTACTGGTTTTGTTTCCAGGATTCATAATCGAGAGTGTTGGATATCAGTTGTAAGAACTTGCTTACCAATAAATGTAAAATGAATAGGTTTTAAAAAAGAAAATCATTCATGACTAAAGGAGAAAATGCTTGTTACAAGAACTTTCTCCATTTGTCAAATATTTTCAAACAGATATCACAGATTTAATGAGAGTCTTCATTTATATAAGAATTTTTTTTTTTAATGTCTTCAAATTGGTCCAGTCATAAAATTCCATAAAAGGGAAAGGTTTACATTAAGTTTCTTTTGAGGAATGAGTTAAAATGATCTAAAGGTGAATAAAGGAAGGAGGTTTCTATAAAGGAAAGATTTCATTAACATCTTTTTTTATTAATGGATTGAAAAGGGTTTTTCTTTGAATAGCGATATAATTAAAGAAGGAAAAAATCGATAAAATAATAAAAAGGAAAAATCAATAATCGGCACAATTCCTACACTTGGTAATACACAGGAACTTTATAATGGATTTATAATCCTATAAAATCTGTTAATCCTTGACACAGAACTTAATTGAGATCCTTTCCCCTTCCAACAGAAAAGAGCAAACTATTTCACATTAATAATTATGAAAAGAAAACTTTGAGAACTGATTTCCATTGTTCTTTGATAGATAGGAAGTTTGTTTATATTTTGCAATTCTCTCCACAAACATACTTTTAAGAGATGCATCCTCTGACAATCTAATAAGGTTCATATTCTTGTCCTGATGGCTTAAACATAACATGCTCCATTAAAGACTTGAGAAATGTTTTGTTTTTCTAAATTGAAACATAATAGGCTCTTTAATGATCTATTAACTCTTCCTGTTCATGAAGTATGACAGAAAGATAAGAAACGAATCTCCTTCAACTGCTAACCTATTGTTTTGCCATTTGTTTACAAACAGTCTAAAGGACTTATGGATTGTTATCTTCTGTAAAGGGTTTCACCAATTGCTCCACAAGACACTCATATTAACAGACTTTTAATCATCACAAAAAAGAATCTTTGATTATAAAATCATATTTCTCATTATGTTGCAATGTTCTCTGATCAAACCTAAATCTTAAATCAGTGCTTATCAGTTAATTGATATTATCATCTGCTAGTTCTTTCAATGAACATATATTTCCGATTTCCATATGAGGGAGTCATTGCATGACTATAATAAGTCCTTCACTCTTGTCAAAAACTTACGACAGTCTTGTATTGAACTTTCAGTGGAGGGGTATGAAGGGTTAAGTAGATCGTAAATCTCAACTTTCCTGGATGAGTTGTTATAAAAAGACCGGAGGGTATCTGAAGTTCGATAAGATTGTGTTATTTATTTCAAGTTATTGAGCGGTGGATATTTTATTGTTTGCCTTAGTTACCCTGTGGTTTTTGATAAGTCAAGGTGGATATCTATGCATCTTTTTGAATGTGCATGTGTTGCTAAAGCATTTTTTGTGTGTGTCTGTATGATTTGGTTATGATAAAAAAAGGATTTAAAAAGGAGCAAATATTGGCCCATTCTTTGGTCCAGATAATAACCTGTTCTAGGATAATATAAAAGAGCTATTGTGCTTCAAAGGATGTGGAATAATGTGTATAAAGCTTGAAATGAAAGACAAAATTGTATGGAGTTCTATGTGGTTGATTTAGTGAAGAAAAAAAAAAGAGCATAATATCCTATATTTAGGCAAACTGGCATGCTCTATGCCACAAAAGATTTGCAGCTCTCAATTCTTCAAACACCTGAAATAATAAAAAAATAAGTTTAATGCACTATACATGTACATGTATACACACCTTAAAGCATCTGTATCAAAGACCTCAAGAAATCGTTTAAAAAAAACATATACTTCTCTCATAATGAAAATTGTAAATATGTTCTTGTGTCTAATAGCTGTTGTTGAGAGATATGCTTTTAATTTTTGCAACTCACATAATTATGTTTGTGTGATTAGTTAAACAGATACATATTAACTCATTAATGACAAAATTAAGACAAACGACAATCTTAAGCACCAAATTAAGTGTTTATGTTGAAGTTATTTTATTCTTTGTCCCAATATCGAGGGTTCAGCGCAATACTATAGTAAGTGCTTCACGTTTGTGAAGCACTTGCTATAGTCTGACGTTGAACCCTCGATATATTCTTTCGATGTAAAAACAACTTGAGTGGTCTTGACAATGATTGCATTCAGGCTAAAAAGAAATGTAAAAAAATAATTGAAGAATTTGAAATGACAAGCAACTATTATGTCAATGCCAATCGAAAAACGTGCGTTCATCAATACACTTTTATCCTATCAAATTAAGTGATTTTGGCATTTTCCTTTACATAAGAAAGGACTAACTGTTAGTCAATGTGATCATGCAAATAAAACTTTAAAATGAGTGAAAAAGTTCCTCAAGTTCCTGATGTGATCTGAATAAGTTTGTTCAATATGACTGGCAACAGTACAAGTTTCTAATGTTTCTACAGAATTATTGTTCCAGAAATGCCTCTTTAATAAATCTGTTAGCTGAAACAACATCTTTCTGTCAGACATACAATCAAGTTTTTCAATCTATAGATTGAAAAACTTGATTATTTGTCTGACAGGAAGATGTTGTTTCATCTTAACTTTCAAATGCTTAACCCTTCTTTTACGCACATGTCTAAAGGTACTTTTTCACCCATGATAATGCTCTTGCTACTGAGTCACAACTTTCTTTTTAAACTTTCAAGGGTGTGGAAAACAAATGTCAATTTCTTTTGAAATATAGTGACTAGAACATACCAACTAACTTGTTATCGACAATAAACAAGACTTCCTCAAAGTGATTTAAACCAACATTTTGAACTATACAAAGAACAAACAGAGAGAACCATGGGTAGTTTGTATAAATATAACGAGCCTCTACCGCCGATCCATCACTCTATTGATGCTGATTTGACCAATTACAGGACCGACTTCCATGCCCACCCTGTCGAGCGGCCGCACTTTCACCAGCCAGACCAATATGTCGCCCCACAGGGAAATATGGACACCAACACCTCCTACAAGCAGGAATATACGCGTAAGTAAAGATTTTGCTTTAATTGCTTTTTATATTTAAATTCTATAACATTGCTTAATTATTCTTTTTAGATAGATAGAAAGCTGTTTTTACAAAGTCAATCTTGTCTCAAGTGACCATGGTAAAAGGAGGCAGATTCATGGTGTATAGGACAATAAATGGCCTAATATGAATGCCGTATATTCTGAAAGCTCCAGTAGTAAGATTGTCACAGATTATTCAACTTTTCATGCTCTGACTAAGAATGGTTGCTTAAGACAAGATAGACCATAGTTCCAAACCGATGCCTGATTGGGAGTTCATTTTGGTGTTGTCTTACTCCATATTTGGTCATAGGTTAGAGATAGGCATCCAATATAGGACTGATTGTTATGACCATGTCTTGATATCCATTAAGGATGTTCTCGGTAGTTTTTTCTGCGCACTTCATCTGCGCATCCAAGGGAGATAATAATCTGTTACCGAAGAGGTACTTGCATCGTAGTCGGATAAATGTTTTTATTCAGATGAAATTTACTGTATGCAGTTTTTTTCAAAGAATAATCATATTAGCCATAAAACTATAAAAGATTATTAACAATATTACATATTTCTCATGTATATTAAGCCCCCTGCTTCTATTTTTCAAGTTTAAAGTTTTTTTGGGTTTTTTTTATAAATATTTTTCAAGTATGGTTATCATGGAAACTGTATTTTTCAAATATGGTTATCATGGAAACTGTCATTTTACAGAAAAACTAACTCGTCAACAACTACTTTTTTTTGCATTTTGTCTTTCAAGATTAAATTTTCTTCACATACTGAAAAATAAGAAAAAAAATTGAAAGGAATTTTGAGATATCTTCATTTATTTGTAATATACATATCAATTTTCCTTGATTTTTGTCGAATACAAAATTTTGAAAAATTGATTTGGATTAATTACAAAAATTGTTCA
This sequence comes from Cerastoderma edule, assembly GCA_947846245.1. Classification (NCBI taxonomy): domain Eukaryota; kingdom Metazoa; phylum Mollusca; class Bivalvia; order Cardiida; family Cardiidae; genus Cerastoderma; species Cerastoderma edule. Next base: position 23,758,314 of record OX401412.1, on the reverse strand, counting down.
GATTGTAATAATTTGAAAAAACATTTGATAATAAAGTATTGAATGTATGAATCCATGTTTTTTGTGTTAACAAACCTTCCAGAAATAATTCTATTACCTTTGAAGATGGCATGGTCATTTTGACATTTTTGTCTCAAACTGTTGCCATGGAAACTGTCATTTTACAAAAAAACTTACTCGTCAACCTGCATTTCTCTTTTCATTTTTTAATTCAGAATTAAATTTTAAATAACATATCAAAAATTAAGAAAATTCTATGAAAGGATTATTTTCATATAAAATGTCCTTAAGAAACACTAACAGTTTTTGTGGAACATAGAAATTTTTATGCTATAGTGAGCACTTATATATGTTACACTGAGGCTGGGCAAAATAAATGTCAAAGTTTTTGCCTTGCCTGTTGGAGTTTGTGGGTTCTAGACAACACTGGACCAAAGACAAAAAGACACATTAGTAATGATGGCATCCTGCTATAACACTTATATGAATGGTGAGCCATTTACAGGTCAAAATAAAGCTTATACTACTGGAAAGCACTTGGAGCCTGAAATAAATTAAAACCAAGTTTAGCCTAATGCCTACAGAAACAACAAAGCTTTCAATAATTATCATCTTTTAAATCCTTTCCACATAAGAGTTTTTTGAGTTTTGAATAAAAAAGATACTGAGCTATGATTTATGAAATAATGACAAATAATTAATGTTGTCTGAGTCAAAAGCCATCGTCAACTCATTTTTGAACTGATGCCTTTTAAGGAAATGTATTTTAACGGTTTCAATTGAACTGTATCCTGAATGAAAAGATTTAAGTTGAAAAAAACATTGGTGAATTTTTTATTTAACTCATACCTCCATAAAGGAATTGTGACTGCTGAAAAGTGAAAGTAACTTCAGGTGCCAAAAAAAAGCTTGAAAAAAGCACTTTCTTGATACTATCGCATGGAAACCATGATTACAAAATGATAAAAAGCTCATTAAGAGCAATTGTTGCTTATGTCACAGTGGTTTTTAAATGTATTGCTGCAGATGCATCAAAGTTGGTTACTGCAGATTAAGGGGTTAATGCTCAAAACAAGTGATAGCCTTTAAAACATGTACCTTGCAAACTTAGTTTGCATTTAAGATGTGAGAGATAAGGCCCAGTTGTGAAGGTGGGGGACTTAGAAGGTTTGTGGTAGTGACTTCTGAGCACTAGCCTAGTACTGGTAAATCCCGGAAATCCGTTACATAACTGAAAAAATTGTTGATGCGGCGTTAAACACCATTCTAATTGAACATGTGTTTTAAGTAATCCTATCAAGGATAGCACTTAATTATCTAAATCAACCAACCTATGTTGTTATTAAAGTGGATATTCTACATAAAAATGTCTCATGTTGCATGGCAGTTTCACTATATTCTTACTGCATTATAATGATTGCAATGAAAACAGGATAAAAGAGGACTTTCCTCCCCACCTGTTTTGGGGCCTGAGCTTAATGGTATTGAAGCAGTCAATATCACTGGACAGAAAAATCTATCAAATCAATATAGAGGAAGTTATTGGTTAACCTGATACCCCTTGTTGGGCTCTGTGATTGATTCTTTATGGAAGCACACTCACACAATATCTATGAGGTTTGAATTAATATGAATTTTATATATGACTCTGATAGAAACCATTATGCAAAAATGATTTATTGCTCTTATTGAGCAATTCTTCCTTTGTTTGTAATCAATTATTTCTCCTTTTGTTTCAATTGTTTCTTAAGCTCTTGTACTGAAGAAATAGACGGTTATCGGTTGAACACAGACCTTTGAGCTCTGAACAAATTGAAAATTGAGTTTTCCCAGTTTTGCCTTTGATGGTTTATTGATGTAAAAGCAAAACTTTATGGTTCTATCTATTTAATTAAGTTGCAAACTATGTTACCTTATGATAGTTTACTTAGCGAGTGTTCCTTAATAGACTGTATTTAGTCCATCATAATCATGAAGAACTTGGTATAGTTTTGCAAAGAACCCTTTACAGTCAAACTGTGTACTAAAGTTAACTCTCTTTCAGTTTAATTTCCAAGCCTGTAAAAAGTAAATTAATAGAGACAAACATTATCTTTACAAATTTCATTTTTTTAAGTTACAAATAGGGTTCCAAAAAGAAATCAAAAGTAAAATGGGTTATATATGCACTTCGGTAAGCATTGGTTGGCCCAAACTTGTCCAAATTAATCATATAAACTGAAAACATGTTATAGGCCTTTTGTTAATAGACTCATCAGGTTTTATTCTTGCTATCTTTGATTATGTTTATAAGTGAGTAAAATATGTTTCTTATACTCAAATCTTTTAGACACACTGTAAAATCCCCATAAAATCCATATCCAATTAGATCAACTTTAAATATATTCAATAGGCAGATAAAGTTTATTAGACTAGAATCACTACGTCTGTGGAATGATTGAATTTATTGATTTTCAACTTTTTACCATTTAAGCTCTAACTTATCGAATCAACTTTGGTATGCTTAGCTATTCATTGCTTTCATTAAAGTAGGTAATGAAAAAGTAAGGAATTATTTATGGTCTCTTGAAAACTAGTATCAATGTATGGAAGATAAAAGGAAAAAGTGCCTATACATGCATATCAATATCATTTTAGGAGCTGTGACAATTGTACAGTTTTTATCTGATGACTATAAAGCAAAACTTGAAAACCCTATGAACTAAACAACAATTTGTTCCTTCTCTACAACTTCTCTGTTGATCACAGTGCTCTCAAAGAATAGATTTCTCATTAACCCTTAGAATGCTTAGGAATTTTCTGCAAATAGATTTTTGTGTCTGCTTTCCAAAACCTTAAATATCTGCATGCTTTATTTTAATTAGGAAGATATTCAGAGTAACAAACAGGTTGGATCACAGGTCAGCCGCCAATTTACTTGGCAGTTGGCCTTGATCCAACCTGTCTGCATAAGCATTTAGTCAGTTCCAGCACTATAAAGGTTGACAATGTATAGACTGTTCTGAATTGTAGGCAACAGCAGATATCCTGTATAAAACATGAAGAGTGCCTTTTCTTTTGTTATTTCGGGTTGAAGCCTCTGTGCCTTAAGGAAAAATTGGAGTGATTTCTGCTCTAGGTTAAATAAGTCAATATGAAGAAGTTGGTCTAAAGGATGAATAACTTCGACATATGCTCTCCAAAAGAGAATAGATTACTTGCTCTGAGCAGTTGATCCCAATGCTGTAGTGATTTCCTGAGTCGTCTGGTGCAAGTGCATTAACATAAGGTAATATGATGTAATCTATTATAAAACCAATGATTATCTCAAAGAAAATGGTTTACTGGTATTTTCATGGCTCCACCATAGATTCACAAATCAAATACATGTACCTCATATGGCTTTGTGTCTCACAATAAGGTTAAGCAAACCTTAGGCAGCTTAACATTGCCAAGTAAACTAAAATAAGTCAAGTATACACAAATATTAATTTCATTATACTTAGACACCCATTTGAGAAGATGTCCTGTTTCTTACAAGATAACTTCACGTCACTTTCCAACAACTGAAAGGCATTGACTTAGATAAACATTTTTTTCCATCTTATCTGTTTCCAGATATTACCGAATGCGTTTCAGTCCTCCATATTTGACGACTGGATTGTTATCTTGAAAAGGGGATTAAAGGTTTATATATATCCACTGTTTGCTTACACTGTAGTGGGTCAATAAATCATGAAATTTGAGTATTTACCTGATGCATATTACATGAACCTTTCTTTGTTTTCTTGTGAAAGTAATAGTTTGTCCCACACTCTGTTATTACAATTTGTTATCCAATCAATAATTTGAATAAGTATAGGTATAAATAGTGATTCTTTGGGTTCTATTTAATTGACAATAACTTTTGCATTAATGATTAAAATGTTCAATTCTACTTTTCTTTCTTTGTTTACTGATTACTTATGTTTGCATGTGTTTAAATCCATGCTTTCAAATGAGCACGCTTGATTTGACAGGGTATTTAAGAAACGATTGAAACAAAAAGGGAAATAATATCTTTTACACAATGGTTCATAACCAATATCAAAAAGATAATGTTTTATGCTAATATGCTGTTGTTTTAATTTGGACCAGTCATAAAATCCCATATAAAGGAATGGCTTAAACCTTTACCAAACACCAAATTTTCGACTGTCCCAAATTGAATAAGTTTGCAGACGACATTTCAAAATTCCATGAATTAGAAAAATAATCTTCTGATAGGGCAGAAAACATTGTGAGAAAAGGAGAAATTGCTCATATAGAGCAATTTCTCCTTTTCCCACAATGTTTTCTAGAGTTGTCTGGAACAAAGTGGTTATATATCGTTATTGTTTGATAATGGGTTAAATCACACCTGTATGATGGGACGGGTTCATTCATTATACAACAAACCATGTGATGAAAGGGTGGTATAATAATCCTTCAATATTCTAATGATGTTTTCTTGTGCTCGACCAGTTGTCACAACAGGATAATGTCCGTCCATAGAAACCTCACCACCATACTCTCTTCTCCCATTGATCTGAGAATAACCATGTTATTGTAGTTTCACACCATGATTTTTCCATTAACCCTGTAATCAATTACTCTATACAAACTTTTTTATTGTTTGTGTCGAGTTTAATGTTATTCGCAACAGTTTTAAGTTGTACTGCAGCAGAAATTTAGATTTCATTGATCCCTGAATTGTTGTTGGCACTACCGTTTTCTTTTCTGAAATTGGCTTACCATGTTTCGCTGGTTGCCATGAGAATAATGAGTTGAAATAAATACCAGTTTATTTCTGAATTTTGAAAGAAAAATTATTGTTACAAAAGGATTATTTCCCTGCCACAACCCATTTCTCCTTATGTCACAAGGCTTTCTTAATTCGGCTAGTATATTATGAGTGAAAACTATCATTTATTTGGATTGATAAATTGCTTTTCTAGTTGATGTTATATGGTTATGAAGTATGAAATAATCCATTTACCATAATGGGACTTTTGGACTAACTTCTATTAAAGAAAGAAAAATATCACATCATCTAGAATAAAAATCAACCACTTTTTGCATGTTAGTTGATTAAATAATCTGCTGTTGTAATTATAAAGGTTTAATTAAAGTATTTCTAATGATTTTGAATACTTCGTAGTGTAACAATGTCACTCTGACTCTGCTATGGACCATGCAGTACCCAGGCCTATTGACTGAATCGAACATTGACAGAGAAACATGTCGTCCACTCATATAGGAGGTCCCTAGAGCTTTTACTGACATTATGTATGATCAAAGTTTTATAATTGCGAGTCTTTAATTGATTTACTTCATCCACTTCCTCATTCAGAGCTTTGTGACAAGTTTGAATTGAAAGCAGCAGCAGCAAACTCTAACTAACCCTTAAATTGCTGAAACCAACTTCATGCTTTATGCAAACAGTTATGATCCAGACCAGCCGCCAATTTACTTGGCAGCTGGCCTGTGAACTAATCTGTTCGCTACTCTGAGTACCTTTTCTCATAAAATTTAAGCAGATATCAAAGGTTTTGGAAAGCAGCAGACACAAAAATCTATTTTTAGAAAATTGCCCAGCATTCTGAGGGTTCAGCTGCAAAATTTTAACATTTTGTATTAGTTAGAATTCCAGACATTATTCTCTCTATATATGCTACATGTTTGTGAAACCATGTAATCAGAAAGCAACGAAAAATTCATCCTGTTTTATTGTGAATTCTATTTTGAGGCACATCCTCTATAAAATGGATCTATTAGTCCCTCAATTTTGATTATTCATAAACTAGGGTTCTTATCAAAAGATCAAATTACCCAATCTCTAGATCTTTAAATGTTCGAATTTCCTGTGTTCAAATTACAATGTGAATAATGCACAAAGCTAAAAGCCTCCTATACCTAAGACACAGCAACATTTGAGATTGTAATGATAATCCCTTTTTCCTTGCTATAAAAATTGTGCCCTTATTAACTTCTACAAGACTAACCAAAATCAGAGTTACGAATTTCATATATATATGGCATGCAAAGGAATAACTTTCTAAATTTCATGAAACGATTTAAGAAGAAATGTCTTTCTGTGCAAACATTGCTTAATTGTAGTGATGATTCCTTTATCCTTATTAACAACATCTGCAACAGAAACCATTGTGGTAAAAGGGAAAATTCCTCATAACAAGAACTAGTTATTTGTTACCCGTCCAACATCACAAAGGAAATATAGATTATGATTAAGCTAGAATATCCAGACTCAGCCTTTTTGAAACTCTTTCTTATCTCAGATTACTTCAGTTGTTCTCATTATACATTGGTCTGAGCTGGAACTTTTGGAACTTTTCGCTTAATATCAAATAGTTGCTGCCACCACAGATGCATACTTAGAACCACCAAAGTAATTTGACGAGAGAATTAGTTTCAAAACGGTGAATTATGGGTATCCTCCTTTTTTTTTTGTGTGTAGCTTCTTGCAATTATGACCAGTAACCTAATCCCATCTGAGAGAATGGGCCAACAAACTAAGGTGTAATGGGTTTGTGCACTCAATATACTTTTAAACAATTTTCTTTGTTTTTGTTTGGTCATGGTCCGTCACAGCTAGTTATAGGTTTAAATAGCCAGCATTTTTGACTGATTTTGTATATGATAATGAGTTTAAATCTATATTTGTCATTGTCTCACATCTATATTGAGAAGGCCAATTGTAGAATAAGGTACTACAGGGGCCAGTTCTTTTCATTTTTCGAATTTTATTAGCATGCATATAACATTTTATGTAATGAATACTTTTTAAAAACAATGCTGTTAGTTCAAAATGATGGTTGTGGTGAATGTTCCCTTGTCACACAATGGTTCTTTGAAACAAGCATAAGTAAAATCACAACTCAAGAAGAAAAATAAAATCTGTTCTAACAAGACGATATTGAACTGTTGTATGAAGAAAATGGCTTTCTAATTCATTTTCAAAATGAGGAAAAGAAAATCAATGGTAACTGAATAATTGACAAACTCCTTCCCTGTTTTTGGGTAGACAACACTAAGATGTCCCTAACTCTTATAGTGCTGGAACCGACTTCATGCTTATGCAAACAGGTTAGATCTATGCCAGCTGCCAATTAAATTGTTGGCTGGCCTGTGATCTAACCTGTTTGCTACTCTGAGTATCTTTCTTCAACGAAATTTAGCAGATATTTAAGCTTTTAGACAAAATCTTTTTTTAGAAAATCATCCAACATATCTCTTAAACAAATAAGAAAATCCCCTCATGAACAGTGGATTTACTATTGTTACGTTATATGTTATATTATTTTTTTGCTGGATAAGGGTTGAACACAGTTTGCTCTTATGAAATGGCTATGCGGATATGGATATCCATGAATGATATTTACCATGTTTATCTCATGCCTTACAAGTGCCTTCACAAGCTTACTTCAATGAGTACATACTACATAGGATTTAAGAACATCCTTGCGATTATCCAGTAAACCATTGGTAACCACACCTTAATGAAGGTCTCATAAAGATTTAAAGAGGGGTGGAGATAAGTATTATGCATATACAATATACAAATTTATTCATAAATCATAATGAGTATTGATATGTACTGAACTTCATGACACATTCCCTCTCTTGAGATGTTGACATTGTGTGAAAGATATAAACTGACAATGAAAGCATGCAACATCTAAAAAATATGAGAAATGATTTTGTTTTTGATATATTTGGAAGAAATCATTGTGACAAAGGAGAAATGTCTTATATTGTTTATCTCTGAGATTTCTAAGATATTCATTCTCCAGCACTTACATTAATACTAAAATTAGTATGTATACAGCATAAGGTAATGGATTAAACAGTATTGAATACTTTTGCAAACATTCAGCCTCTAAACCATTGCTTGTATCTCATAGATTGTACTGATGTATGCCTTTTTTTAGCATTATATTCTTTTCTTGTAATGATTTCTATTTAATTTTATACGTTTGAGAAGATTTAGACAATTATCCAAATGTCAGACTTCCAAATGAAAGATAGTTGAAGATAAAACAATGTGGATAATCAAAATAATAGTTTAGGCAGAAACAAAAGTGACAAAGAGAGGAAATTCCTCATCACAAACAATTCCTTCTTTTTTCACAATGTTTTCATGAATTTTCCCCCATTATGAGTGCTAAACATAGCATATATAAAAGGATAGGTTAAGAGGACTTGAATGAAATAAAGCGTGAAGTTTGAGTCTATAAGACTTTCGACTATTTACCTTGATCGAGTGTGTATGTGAATGTCTTTAGAGTGTTATTATTGGTTTCTATGTACTGTCACTATGTCTTTCACCCGTCTCGCCCTTACCAATGTTCAACTCTTCCCATATGATGTTGATTGACAGGGTAATTGATGTTATAAAGTATTATCAAATAAATGTTTGGGAGCACATGGCAGAAAAAATGATATCGTTTTAAAAGAAGTGTCATAAGAGTTATGGTATTGAATGTCAGTCTGAAAAAAAGTTTGAAACACTCATTAGTCAAGATTAGTGTAGACTTCTTTGTAAGTTGAGGAAAGTGTAACGGTGATAAACATGTCTAAACTAAATGTTATGCCATTTAACTATGGCCGCCAAGGTTCACAAAAGATTTGGTTAAATGGCAGCTAGGTGCTAAAATAATATTTCCCATACCACTTACTCATTTGGTTTGATTAGTGCCTGTAGGGAGTTCGGAGTAATTACTTTTATTGTCATGTTGTTAATTCTTTAGTCATATGCTGTAGTTGAGTTAATGTGAATCTAAAATTGTATTTTGTAATTGAATGAATAACATGAAGTTTCTCATGTCCTGACCTGCATGTATCTCAGAATGAGCATGTTTTGTCATAATCTTTCAATTGGGATGGAGTAACTGCTGCAGAAGACCCTGAGAACTAATGTCTCTAATGGATGAATTTTTCCTCAAGATAAATTTTTTGGTTGGTCACCCTTGTTTCTACCCAATATTATAAAGAAAATGCGGTGCAAAGCATGAAACTCCATAGTGTAAGGGAGGAAACTCTTGTTTGATCATCTGTCATACTACTCAGATCTCACCTCACAGAGTTAACTCCCTTTCTCCATTGTGCTGAAGGAAATATATATTTGAAACCATTATGACTTAAGAATAAACTGGTTGTTATCAACAATTCATCCTCTTTGTCACAATGTTTATTGCCAAATTTGATATGGATTTTTTTCCCATGTTATTTTTTGTCTTCTGCAGTTGCTTTCCATTTTTTATGGACGAATTATGGGGGATATGGTTACATATATCTTTATCCTGGTGCTAGGTTAGTTGTTTATATCAGATGCGCTTAGCCAATACTAAAAACACATTATTGCATATCATCTTGTTTTTTGTGACATTTCCAGTTTGAAAGCATTGGCAGACACCTTTCGACTGTCTTCTAGTTATATATTGGATTAAAACAATTGTGATACAACAAGTAAATCTCACATTGAGCAATTTCTTCTTTATCACAATGGTTTCCTATAATTTTTTAGACTTCTTTTAAATATCATTAGCTTTTGCTTTATTTTGACCAGCTGCAGTATAGTACTTTCATAAGCCTTTATAAAGAGGAAAAATCTCAAAATAATTTTAGTATTTTACCATATCAAACCTTGTGTTGTTAGTTGTATTGTCTTGACTTAATGAAATGAGAGGTTTGATAAAAAGCAAAAAAGTGATAATTGATGAGTTATGATTCATATTTTATTTGTTTGTTTTTCTATTTTTAGCAAAACATGGGATGCCAGCAAGAGCTATCAGAAATGATGGTCGTAGAATGGTACCAGGAAAGTTTGAAGGACTTCCCACTTATACCAGTAAGTTTATCTCTAAGTGGCCTGCCTAGTTCTTAGTTCAATAAACAAGAACCAGAAAATAAACCAGCATGTAAATTTTTCTCAATGGTTTTATGTAAATATTACAAATTTTGAATATCTGTAAGACTTTAAAAGATAGGGTCCTGCGTGACCCAGTCGTTAAGGTGTAGAATTTCTGGCACAGGGGACCTGGGTTAAAATCCTCACCAATGGTGTTGTTGTGTTTTTTTGTGGGAGTGTCCTTGGGCAAGACACTGCCTTATACTTGGGAAATTCAGTAAAGGATTACTGAAATACTGTTGACATGGCATTAAACAAACAAACTTAAGACTAAAGAAAGCATTATATAAAATAGATTACTCCACATAAGTGTTAGCTGATGACATGGCGACTGGCTTTAATGTAAGACTTTTTTTACAAGTCACACAATTTATAATGATAAGATCCCTCCTGGGTAACATCTGAACTAAAAATCTACTACCCTATATTACAGGTGATTATAGAAAATGGGATGCCGCTGGTCGACCCCAAGCTTATGGTCAGCAAGCTGCCTGGAAGCCATCCACCGAGAGATTCGACGGACAAACCACCTTCCAAAACGACTTCAAGAGCAAAGAAATCCAACCCCGTCAAAGCTTTAAACCCAACGATGCCGCAAAGATGTCCGACACTCCCTTTGACAGCAGCACAAGTCATCGTGATGCATACATAGAGCACGCCATGCCTCCAAGATATGTACACCCTAAGGAGCAGTACAAACAGTCTGGAGCCGCATTTGATGGGACAACAACATTTAAACGGGATTACAGGGGCCAGCCTGGGGAGCCAATCCACAGCTTCAAACCGGACGGGAAAGCGTTCCAGTCAACTGAACCGTTCCAGGATGGCACCACCAACAGGCACGATTATAAAAAATGGCCACTAGAGAGACCATTTGTCCATGCCCAAGAGCAGTACCATGCCCCACAAGGTAGAATGGAGTCAGATACGACAAACAATGTCACCTACACACAGATGCCAATAGAGAGAGTTGTGGCCAGACGCCCCACATCCGTGAAGAAGTCCGATGCTCCATTTGAGGGCACGACTAACTACTCGCAGGACTACAGGAAATGGGACGGACAGAGGACCATGGGAATTAAACAACCTGATTACGTACCCAACAACGCACCCTTTGAAGGTAGGATTCAGTTGAGCCATTTTTGTGCAGTTTTCAATAGTTTTTTAGTTGTATTCCTGTGGTCATGTACTTTCCTTCATGTAAACTCCTTTTTATTTATGTCTTTGTCTGCTGTTTTCAATTAAGATGATTAGTATGACAATTCCATTTGAAGAAAAAGAGTTATTTTGATGGTCTTTTCATTAAGCATGCTCCTTGCATTTCTTGTAGGGAACTGTAGAATTCTTTATCCAAACCATGCTTGCCTATGGTACCTCAAAACACAATTTAGTCTCATGGAGAAAATACTTGTGATAACCAATTGCTTCTATGGCATAAATTCAAGTACCTTATACTTTGATAAAAAGAAAGTCATTCCTTAAAACTTTTGCTTTTAATTAATTAGTCCAATGTGAGGGAATTGATCATTTCTTTAGGATGAGGGACTCATAAAACACTTGATTTCAGTAAGGCTGACCTCCGATTTATATGAATTTCCCACACTATCAATATTTGGGTGTTAAATCATCCCTTTGATATATATAGAGGTCCATACAATCGACTTTTTTCATTCTTTGTATTTAACTTAAACCCTATAGTGTGGGTACTCATCTAATCGAGACAATTCAAAAGAGTACCCACAATATAAGATTTAATGTATAGTCTTTGAAAATTAGCATTGAAAAGACACTACCTTATACATTGGATGTTAGTATATTATAGATCATATTTTTATTCTGCAGGTCTTTCCACATACAAAGGTCATTATCAGCCACATGCCACAGACAGAACGCGGGCGATAAGACCAGATCAGGGCGCTTTCCGAAGTGAGGCTCCATTTGAGGACAACACAATGTACCGACAAGACTTCGTCCCCAAACAAATTCAGATATGCGAGGCGGCTGTCATCGATCAACCCACTTCCAGATTCCGATTTTCGGAACTCGACAGCAGAGGTCACAAGTTCTACGAATCTTCTATTACGCCCCTTCGCACGAACGGCCCCTCCCATTCACAGCAAAGGTTGCAGATGAGTGTAGCATAATGAACTAAAGCAAACATAAAACCTTTGTTTTATAAAGTACATGAGCTGCAATTTGATGCAAAGTTGCTACTAAGCTTCTGCAAAGTTCATGGTATGATATGTTTAAACTTTGAATTTTATCATAGAAAACCCTTTTAACCTGAATGATATGCTGTAAACATTACAGCCTCGTAGATAACTGACTGCTGATATCATTATAGATACATCCATTCACTACTTGTGACCACAGGGATCTGTACTTACCCTAGGATCAGAACTATGTAGTATATCAAGGGTTTAATGCAATACTATATTAAGTGCTTCATGTTTTTGAAGCACTTACTATAGTCTTGCATTGAACCCTGGATATACCATATTACATAGTACTGACCCCAAGATAACTTTAGACCCCTGTGCTTGTGACATGCAGATAACTTTCAGTGACCCCAAACAGACAAGTTGAGGAAGGTTTAAAAGCTTTAAGTGTTGTCTGCAAGTCACAAGGTTTTGATCATTGAGCTTTATATAGAATGCAATAACTGGAATGACACATTGTCGATCTTTCATCAAGTCTAATTGATGGTCGAAATACTGATAAATGCTACCGTCACATGACTGGTGTTTGAAAGATATGGTACAAAAGTTACTGCCCATTTTTTAAGCTCATTCTCGCATCCAATTGTTTTGTGCATAATCCGTCCAATTTTACCTCTTACCCTGTATATAAGTGTGAGCCTCATACAATTTGAAAGCGAAAACTTTTTGAATTATGTTATTTTCAGGAGTATTGTTTTCATCTTTAATTTTAGAACCAAACATTATGGCAAAAGAATCATTGCTAGAATTCTTTTGTTACAATAGGAATGAGTTTGAAATTCATTTAAATCATGTTTTATTGGGTAATTGGATTTGTCTTAAATGGTGTAATTTGAATAAGAAAGCAATGCTGTGATACAAAAGCAATAAAGGTTAGGCATATTTTGATCACTATTATCTTTTGAAGGTCAGCCATATATTTTATCCTCGTTGTGTCCCTCCCCTTTTCGTGAATAATTTTCTATGAGGGATATGCTACTGAAGGAAGTTTATTCTTTGCTTATTTCCAAAATTTACATTTTGGCATATGTAGCTTATTATTTATACTTGAAAAACATGGTAGTTGAAAGGGATCTTGCTGAAAACTGTGTGATAAGGTTTGAAGTCAGACTAATAAAAGAAGATGACTGATATTTACAAAATGAGCATGATAACCCACAAATAAGTTACACTGAAATAGCATGTGTATATATAAAGATACTTACTATATTTATCATTCATTTATGCTGCATCTAAGTTATTGTTTTAGATGCAGTTTCTTATCTTTCTTTTTGTTATATTTTTCAATATATAGTGTAATGATATTAGTTAGCTGCCTTGTTTGTTCCATGTTTTTTTTCACCCAAAAATGGAGGCATTATTTCACTGTTTGAGCTTGTCTGATAAAAGAATCACCAAAGCTGCTGAATTTAAAAATCTACTTTGATGATATGTTGAATTTGAACAATCGAATCAATGGTTCATGGAATGTCTTGTGTACAGTAAGACTTACTGAAGTTTTTCACTAAATCATTGGTTTTGCAATTAAGATAATTGATTTATTGATAGGCCTATGCAAACCAATCATATTTTAACAAGACTATTGTCCACTTCCAATTGGATTTGAATTCTTGTCTAAAAATTTCAGTCTGCTCTATTCAAAACATCACTTGGCTTTAGTATAAAATAGTTTCAACTCTTTATTTTAGCAGATGTTTGTTCAATTTGTCTAGCATGAAGTTCTTACTGATTTTTGTTTACGGCCTTTTTGGGGTGGGTTGTGATATTAGTGATACTCTTCATAATAAATATTTTTCTTTTTCAACCCATCATAGTGAATGAGCATGAGCAAAATAGCAATAAAGCACATTGTTATTGGGAACATGGTTTTTTTATGTTTTTTTGGAGATGGACTTATGTCCAGAAACATGTATTTATTTTTTCGAGATGGACTTATGACCAGAAACATGTATGTGTTGAAAGCGAAATAATGGATGAATGCAAGTTTTTCTGTAATGATTCAAATATTTTTCAGGTCCAGATTTACTCTTGTAGAAAAGATTTCTGTGTTTTAATGGAAATTTGCATCCCAAAACGTTGATTAACTTTTGAGTTGTTGGTATAGATTTGAAGTACTGCCAAATGATATCTCTTTTTTTTCTGGTAATTTTTGGAAAAAGATTGTGCAGTCTATATCAGATGCCTTTACAACAGAAAGCCTTTGCTTGCATTGGCAGTTCTCACATACTGAAGAGTTTGCAAATGGAAGGTGTCCTGCTAGGTCGAATTATGAAAGAAGCTCATATGAGAAATTTGTTTTCTATTACATGTAATGATTTTAAATCTCTTTTACAGCAAACTTTTAAATCCCCAAAATCTACTGGTAAAGACTTGAGCATGGCCTCTATTGGCAGGCGTGGCTGTTTGTACATATTTCATACTATATATGTGAAACCATTAGAAACCAATCATATTTTTAAATGAAACATTATTTATTCAGAAAATCTGTTTTCTCCTCAATATGAGTTCTTTTTAATCACGTTTTCTATTTTGAAATTGTTATTACCTGCTTCCTTGTACGTCCTGTAATATTGTATGTATCTTTTCTTTCTTACTGCCCTTTTCCCCAAGGTTCTTGCACCAGACAATATCATAAAACATTGTGGCAAAATAACAATATGCTCATTATGAGCACAATGAGCTTTTTGATACAATGATCCCAATGCTTGTTATCTTGTCTGATGGTGAATGCAATTGAACAGGGACATGGGAATCCTTTTGTTAGCTGAAGGTACAAGAGCGTGTCTGTGATATTTGTCTAAGTCTGTCGCTTTTAGATGTTCTAAAGTTTGCACTGTTATGACACATTCCCATATTATTTACATGTGAAATGTACTGAATTGTGGGAAATGTTTTACCACTGTGGTGCTTTTATCAATACCATCATTTTATAAAGGGTTTGTACTGGCGGCTTCCCGTGGTCAAACATCAAAGGTAACAAGGTAAAGGCTTTTAGAAGCCTTTTGAAACCAAGTTTCTTAAAAATTGTTAGACAACTAAGCAGTGCTAAAGGTGGCCAAGTCCAAAGTACAAAACTTCTCCAAAATGGAGGTTTTGTTGAAAGCAATGCTCGATACACATGTTAGTGAATAGATACCGAGAGTTCATTTCAAAACTTTAGCCTGTCCTTCGCTTTCTTTGTTTAGGACTTGTTGTAGTCTTGTATGAAATCCTCTTTATATTCTTTCCTCTGATGCATATTCTCACTTCTCTTAAAAGTTACACTGCAGTATTAAATGCTACCAAATATTAATCTGTGTGCTACACGCAGAACTCTTTCCACTCTGTATATCAAGGCTAGGATGTCTTTATCGAGGGTTCAATGCAAAACTATAGTAAGTGCTTCATAAACATGAAGCACTTACTATAGTCTTGCACTGAACCATCGTTTTGTAAATACACTGATCCCCATGCGCTTTACTTGATGTCTGATTAATCCAGTAGGTCAATTTATCACAATCTTTATACATTTGACCACCAACCACGTATTTATAGTGTACAGGTGATAATGTTATTTTAAAAGACAAGGCACATATATATCGTATTTAAACACTCAGACTATATAGCTGTACATAATTCTAGATGCAAACACATATGGTTTGGCATAAGAAAATGATGTTGGATGAATCACAGCTTACGCTTTCATAAACAAGCCCTTTCATCAACAAGCCAATTGAGAAGGTTTTTAACAACTGTGCCATGTTTGAATAATTCCTGCACTTTCAGTATTGTTTTAATCCGTTTCAACTTCATTTTGAAATGTTTCGACATACAATTAATGACAATATAGTGTTTTAGCTTGTACTGCCTTGGCTTCTCGTGCTATGTATTAACCTACTGTCACGTCCCATGTATTACTTTCTTTACTACAAAATAACACGACTAGATCACATAAGAGTTACTTCCCCTTTGTACTGTCTGTGCTAAGATTTTTTTTATTTAAAATGAGAAAGTTTTCATCAATTAGTTTAAGGAATAAATGTATTATATGTAGAATAATAAAATCTGAATAAAAGATGCATTGTTTGTTGTGACATACCCTGTTTCCAATTATAAGTACTCACAATGGTGCGATTTTGTAGTGAATGTTTGGGTTTCAATGCAAGACTATAGTAAGTCCTTCATAAACATGAAGGACTTACTATAGTCTTGCATTGAATCCTCGATATTGAGTTTCCAGCAGCCTGCATTGAGCAGTCACCTCATCTGAGAAGCCATTCGTATCCAGGATGGCTGCTGTTTAATACCTCCCTGGATGGACGCTTAACATTAGGAGGGTGTTCAACACTCAATGCCTACACCTTCAATTTGAACCATTAAACCAATTCCCTCACATGTGATATTGTGACCTGTCCTGATTGAAACGACAGTAGACTATTTCTTTTTTTATCATACAGAAGGATATAGCGTTTTGCGATTTCTCTAGAGATCATCGAGGCTGACGGAGATTGTCAATTACGATGTAATGATAACACCAATATTCTGATGCAAGCGCTTTAAAAAGAGTTTTGGGAAGTATGCTAATGCTTTAGCATATAACATACCAGACGATAACTTCGCTGTTTATCGAGTTGCGTATCTAGAACCTTTCACAGAAAGAACTGCAAGACGTTTTGGGGTTGCAGTTACGAAGTTTCTTGTTAGACCTCATTGAAGTTCTCTTTGGTAGCCGCCGTTTGATCTCGTCATCTATGTTGTTTTGAAGAGCAAACGAATGCGATGTGAAGAACAATAACAAAACAAACACAACGTTCCACAAATAATGATTCTTTTCATACATTAACATCTGTATATTCAATATATTATACAAGTTATTTACAAACGATTTCAATATAAAGGTATGGTCTATCACACTCATATTAAACCCTCGATGCGGTGTCAGATGGTCCAGAAAAAAAACCCCACAAATTGATGGTTGACATTATAATGGAAACTTATTGTCGTTGATTAGAACCTAAAACAACAGTCAACGATATCATAGAATTATGATAACAACATTTTCTTTGTCTTGTTAGACTGAAACCATCGGGACAAAGCAATCTCTGTTTTTGTTACAGTAGTTTCATCAATATCCGCTGCAGTATAGATAAAGTGATTAATTAACGTGGCACCTTGTTCAATATTTGCTGACATCTGCCCGCAGACACACTGACATACAATCTAGTATCTTATGAACCATGGGCCTCAACGTTTCCTGACGACCAGTAAAAAAATCTGGTGTTACCTCTTAACCCTTTCCCAAACAACAAATGTTCGACTATCCCAAATTAAAAGAGTTTGCAGACGACATCTTAAAAGGTGACGGAATTGGAAAATAATCTTCTGATATGGCAGAAAACATTGCGGGAAAAGGAAAAATTGCTCGTTACGAGCAATTTCTTCTTTTCCAACAACGTTTTCTTAAGTCGTCTGCAACAAAGTGGTCAAATGTCGTTATTGTTTGGGAAAGGGTTAAATCGATATCACTTCATTTGACTGCATCTACTGCGGAAATATGCACTTCAGACACCACTGTGACAAGAGATGGCAATTAAGCATCCGTCAAAAATGATTTCTACACAATACCATAAAGGAGAAGATGTTTTTTATGCAATAACAGGTCGTTCTGCGTTTCTTTCGATTTAGAATGTCGCCAATTTCGCTATTGGAAACTGGTTCATACATCATTCGTTCACAAGTTATATGTACGTTTATATACAAAAAAGCTTAGGAATAGCAGCAAGCAAAACTTAATCTGAAATCTCTACCAAGGTTTATTATTCTTTACCAATCCATTTACACACGCGTTTGTGGGTTGTTAAGGGACGATAACTCCAGGTAAAAGAGTTTTAGCGACAAAGAAGATGTTGCCTATGTTTCGCATCCCTGGTGTGAGAATTAAAATACCAACACAAACTCTCCTAAACCCTCACAATGCTGGGTAAATTTCTAAAAATAGATTTTTGTGCCGTCTGCTTTCCAAAACCTCAAATATCTGCTTACTTTTGATGAGGAAAGATACCGAGAGTAGCAAACAGATTAAATCACAGGCAAGTCGCCAATTTACTTGGCGACTGGCCTTGATCTAACCTGCTTGCATAAACATGAAGTCGGTTCCAGCACTACAAGGGTTAGTTGCCGCTTAACAAGGAGTAACAATTGTAGCTTATTGGGGAGCCAGCACTTGTACATGAGATAACAACAAACATAAACACAAATACTATATTACATATGTACAATGAATATCAACACCATTGCTCTGTTTCTTTAGTTGAAAACTTGGATACCTTATCAGTTTGAATTATTCTGAATACTTTAACCGAACTTGTTTGAGTGAAAAATTCTTTTAAGCGCATTTTCACGATAAAAACTGAGCATCAGATGTATTTTTGCATAATACGCACTGGAAAAAGGCCATTGAAGCATTATGAATTTGTCTTTAAGTTTATAGAGCATGTTTAAAGTGAAATAATGATATCACATCCAAAGCCTTAGCAACGATTTGAGATCTACCACATACTTAGATATGTTGAAACTTCCTGAATTAATCATGCTTTCAAAAACTACTTTCATTTTACATCATACAACAATACAAGAACTGTTTTGTTTCAACAAAATCTTACTTTGCCTCACACATTTTCTTATTTATAAGCAACTTTAAAGTAAATTGACGTGTTTCAATAGTATCGAACAGACAGGAGGGAATGGATCTCTTCTTTATACAGAAAATAATTTGAGTTTGCCAAAAATGACCCATTCTGGTTTTGCTTGCATACCACTGCTACTCGATTATGGCGATTTTAACGTGATCTGCATCTTGTTTGAAGGTATGGAAGGTTTACTATATCAAATAAAGCTTCTAAGTGCATCAAATCTTCAAATTCAATTATTATTACAGATTGTAGCCAATCGGCCCATTATAAAAGTCCGAGTCTAAATCTTAACTTCTCAAGTTCAATGGGGTTTCAAACACTTAAATAGAGCAGCAGACGAAAGTTTCACCCGATCTCTCCTCGGCGTGGTTAGCACTTGTTATAAAAATCAACGACGGAAGTCGTCACATTCGTTTAACCCATTACCAAACAATAACGGCATTATACCATTCTGTTGCAGACGACTCTAGAAAACATTGTATGGAAAGGAGAAATTGCTCTTAACGAACAATTTCTCCTTTTCCCACAATGTTTTCTACCCTATCAGAATTATATAATATCTTGAAATGTCGTCTGCAAACTCTTCCATTTTTGAACGGTCGAATGTTTGGCGTTTGGTAAAGGGTTTAAATGACCAGGCTCTGGTCCCTGTAGTCCACCGTTGTCAGTATTGTTCCGTTTCCAAGGGAACGTCTGCTCGACCTGAGGTTCCGTTCTCTTCGTATTCTTCGAAATTTCGGAGGACTTTTGGATTTACGTTATAGATTTCTTGTCTTTTTCGAAGTTTCCTGAAACGATGTTATGTATGTGTTATCAAACATTGTAACGTAAAAAGAGCAATAATTCATCTTCCAATTATTAAAAGATTATTGCTTAGAGTATATTCATTCAACAATTTGTACAGAACGTTCATGTCTCACGTTAATGTTAATTACTTCTTTAGGGCTCTTCGAATGTTGTTTAATCCATTTAAACAAGTAAACCCTTTCAAAAGCTTAGAGAATGAAGAAGAATCCGTCATTGTGACCGAAATGTATTTGCCCCGTCAAGACCATCCTTTCCTATTTTGCAAAAATAATTTGAAAGCATAAATATTACGTTTTTTTGGTATACTTCAAAACTATGTGCACCAATGCTTCCTGTTTCTATTTTCAACTGATCTCAAATTGGAGAAACTTGTGTTAATCGGTAAGACAAAGCACCATTTTGCACATCGTCATTCATACTTACTTCTGTCTCCTATAGTACATACAGAAGCCTATCGCTGACAGTAACGCTACCCCTCCCAGCACACCACC
The DNA here is from genome assembly GCA_947846245.1 of Cerastoderma edule. NCBI lineage: Eukaryota > Metazoa > Mollusca > Bivalvia > Cardiida > Cardiidae > Cerastoderma > Cerastoderma edule. Next base: position 23,738,198 of record OX401412.1, on the reverse strand, counting down.
GACTATCTCGGGCCAATATACCGGGCCTTCGTCTATCTTTGGTGGCCTTTCATCAGGCGTAGTGGGCATCGACGAAACATCAGACGTCGAAACTGTTGGTCTAGTCCCTGGTGTTCTTGCTGTCGATCTAGATGATGTAGCACTAGAAGATTTATTCTGAGTAATTGTTGTGGCATTTGTTTTATTTGGGTTGTTAGTTGATGCCTGTAGTGTTGTTGTTGGCAATCCGTTGATGCTATTCTGTTCACCTTCTGTGCTAGTATCAGGAACTCCTGATCCCATTGTCGATGGCGATGCGTGAATCTGTGAGTCCGTTGTCATGGTGACGTTAGATTCAAGCGTAACTCCTCCCATTGATGATGCTGTTGTAGAATTAACTGACGTGTTACTATCTTGGTATATCTTAAGTGTTGTAGTAGCCAACGTTTCGGATGGTTCCGTCGTCTCACTGTTGTCAACAGGTGTCGCCGTTGTATATATGTCTGTCGTTTGTTCGCTAGGTGGCGAAAGAGGTGGAAATCCCGTATAGATATCGCTGGTCGGATGAGGGACCGTTGGTGGACACGGCTCGGTGGTCTCATTATGCGCCATGCAATCACCGAAACAGTTCGGTTCTTTGCAGCGATACCGGAACACGATCGTCAAGCTGTAATCATAAAGAGATGGTAGCTATCAATGATCATGATATAGTGAAACTTGTCAGTTATCATAAACTGGTGAAAGCTTACAGTCGGCCTAATCATGAAGTAAAGAAATTTGACAGTAATCATGGTAATGAAATCTACCTAAAATCATGAAGTAGCGAAATTTGCAGGTAGTCATAATGTAATGTGATCTACCAGTTATCATTTAGTGTCGAAATCTACCTGGAACAGTCTGATCTTAAAACATGAATTCAAAATGACTTTGAAGGCCGCCATTACTTCTAGGGTCGTGGGAGGTATAACCTGGTGCAGGGTCAAACCTGTACCCTTCCACGCATCAGGACACACGGCCACCTTTGGATGTTACACTTACAGTACAAAAGGAGTTAGTTAACTAATTAATTACCACGTGCGCGTCAGGCATACCCGGAAGTAGCCATCGCGGATTATTACACAGACTCGGGAGGTGCACAGATATGTGATAAATTAGATCCACGAAGATAACGAGCTTTTTGTTGCACCAACCCTTCTTTTCGTTTATAAACCGCAGTCATGGGAGATCTTTTCGTTTATAAACCACAGTCATGGGAGATTAAGTGCACGATTCTGTTTTTAAAGGGCGAAATATTTCCTTTTCGGGTTAGAGAAGTCAGGCAAACATAAGCCGAGACTCATCCGAGCGCCATTTAAATACCAGAAAATCCCGGGACTTGTGCAACAGTTCGCATACACTCTGCGATCATTATCGAATTAATGTTAAGTGCTTATGCGCTTTTAAAAGGATCAAAGTTAAACATCTTTTTGAACTTCTCAACTTCTTTTCTGCTGTTGATGCGCTTAAACAGTTTCTATCTGGCAAAGAAAGGGCCTCAATATCTATAAATTGTAAATGGTTAATTATTCGTTTTTGGATTGTGTTCCTTAATTTGCCGTTTTAGTTATAATTGTCTCCATGAGGCATGTGTTACATTTAGCAACGACTACCTAATATGTGAAGAATAACATGTAAAATGAAACGTAGATCCACATCCCAAGTTGAGTGCGGTATACGAATCGCATGAATATAGATAAACACCAACTTAGGTATTAGCCTATATCGGTGGAGATAAACAATTATGTTGCCGAGTTGAAATTTGTGTTCATGGTTATATAGATAACATGGAAGAATCCACTGTTTAAAGGTTTTTAGAGACGAACTAGCAGACAAAATTCATTTATGAATTGTATGAACCTCATCCTGATAGAAAAGGATTTTGGCAGACTGTAGATTTAATCATCTTTCTGATAGAGTCAAATTCAAAACGTATTTTCAGCATTCCCGATTTAAAATAAGTTGACATTTTGTCTCATGGATGCTAATACCTGATAATAGATAATTTATATACTTTAGACAGTTTGTGTAAGTCCGATCATTTTGATGCACGGTACCTTTAAAAATTGCCTCCGGTGTAGACCGAAAATAGCACACACCAAAACAAATACAGGTTGACGTCAAATGCGTTTACATCCATGAAGCGCTCTAAGAAGATCGTGCCTATTTGCAGGAAATTGTAAAAGCAGGCCGTGTGCACAGGATGCCACAATCGGGAACACACACATGCATCTTAATCTTCTCCATGAACATGACGATAAGGAAGACCTTGAAAGTCCTATTATGTTGATGCACGGTAGAAATTGCTCCTGATGTAAACAGAAAATAGCGCACACAAAAACAAATACAGATTGACGCCAAATGTGTTTACATCCATGGTGCTCTCTCAGAAGATCGTGCCTATTTGCAGGAAATCGTAAAAACATACACAGAACGCCACAACCAGGAACACACAAATTTGCATCTAAATCTTCCAATGGACATGGCGATAAGGAAGACCTTGTAAGTCCTATCATTTTGATGCACGGTAACTTTCAAAATTGTTCCTGGTGTAAACATAAAATAGCACACACCAAAACAAATAAAGGTTGACGCCGAATGTGTTTACATCTATGTCGGACTTTAAGAAGATCGTGCACACTAACAGGAAATCGACAACACGGACTGTGTGCATGCACAGGAAGCCGCTATTTGGGAACACACGAATGCATTTTAACCCTTTACCAAACGCCAAAATTTCGACTGTCCCACATTTAGAGAGTTTGCAGACGACATTTCAAAATGTGATGAAATTGAAAAATAATCTTCTGATAGGACAGAAAACATTGTGGGGAAAGGAGAAATTGCTCGTTAGGAGCAATTTCTCCTTTTCCCACAATGTTTTCCAGTGTCGTCTGCAATAAACTGGTCAAATGGCGTTATTGTTTGGTAACGGGTTGATATGAAAGACCAATCATACCTTGATAGATCCCCGTAGACGTCGCTGTCTATCTCACGAATATAATAGAAGTCAGTCGGCATTCTCTCCTCAAACATGTGTTCAAACACGTCAAACCGCCTGATTACGTTACCGTCATATGTCGCCGTTATCACCACGGAAACGTTCACGTGACCCTGTCAAAAAACATTCAAAAATACCAGATAACGGAAATGAAAAAAATTCGACCTTGCATAAAAGATGGTTTCCATTAGACTCAAAAATCGATTTAATCAGTGGTCAATGAACCTGACGTATCCATTTTCTCCTGAATCGTGTAAGCAAGCATTTGCCTATATTTCATTTCTAAGTCTTCAGCTACAGATGCTTGAAATAGGAGAAATTGAAACAGAAATTCTCATATTTGGTTTTAGTCCATTTAGTATATGCATATCATTTCAATGTTTTAAGCAAGCAGTATAGTCATGTAGTCAAGATTTCCGGTCTCGAAGGCTATTGCTATATCGACTGACGCTTTGAAGCACAATAAATGTCCAAATGATGAAAAGAGCTTCGTCCACGGTTCATTATTGAGACTATTTAGTTATGATGACTACAATCTAGATCAGTCTCGGGGTGCATTTTATCACCTATGTATGGTCACGTAATTCGAAAGCAAGTTTTCTAAAACCATTCAAATCAGATACAGCGACTTTCTCACTTCATTTTAAACGAACTGATTTAACCCTTTACCAAACGCCAAATTTTAGACTGTCCGAAATTGTAAGAGTTTGCAGACGACATTTCAAAATGTGATGAAATTGAAAAATAATCTTCTGATAGGATAGAAAACATTGTGGGAAAAGGAGAAATTGATCTTAACAAGCAATTTCTCCTTTTCCCACAATGTTTCCAGAGACATCTGCAACAAACTGCTCAAATGTCGTTACTGTTTGGTAATGGGTTAAAGAACAACAAATGGAATGACTGTTCTACTCACCGGCCAGCCATTAAACCCGAAGGATAGAGGATTTGTAACATTGCTAGTCGGGATTGTTATTGCATTGTTCAAGGATAGTTGTACGCTGTCAGACAGGTTCTTCGAATGCAGCGTACTGAAATCGAAAATGTTCATGGCATTATTTGGAAAAACGAAACATTGATTATCATATCAAAGGCAGCTCTAGTTCGTTGTTGTCCGTGGTAGTTTATAATGTAACGACTCTCTTACGTTAACAAAGAATTGGTTAAAACTGACATGATCCGTTAGTTTAAGCTTGTTTATTTTACATCGATTGTGAAACAAGTTCTTACAACTTAGATTAATCATTCTCGATTGTGGTCTAATTAAAAGAAACTAATGAATACACGTCCTTGTATTCATAAAGCTGAACACAAAGGACTCATGAATGGTAATAATTCATTGTTTTTAAATGTTTTCTTCAAAAGCTTAATATAACCTTAATAGTATGCCCAATCGCCTGTTAATTGTATCCTTACATATAAGATAGTGGACAGACGATCATATCAGTTCTTACCCATTCAATCCGTTTACATGAACTTCAAAAATCAGTGTGCAGTTATCGAAGCATGCGCTGTCGTCTGTTTCGTTACTACAGCAACGGATGCCTTCCGTGTTGTTGTAACCTAGTAACCCTACATAGAAAAGTCCTGACCCAGCGGTCAACCTCGTCTGAAATGATAGATCACGATATTCCAACATTAGTGTCATTTGTACCCATTGCTTCTTTTAATTGAATAGCATGTATGTACTAGACGAGTTATCAAATAATTTAGGCAAAGGGAAAACTGTTCTTAACGAATGATTATTCATTCATAATAAATTTTTAATTGTTTCCTAAAAAGAAAGAAACATTCGTTTGTAAACTGAATTCATCCAATACAAGCTAATGCTTCTTGTCAGTTCTGTTCCGTGTCTTTGTGTTCATATACTTGGCGAAATAAGTATTAAGTTCTTTGTGAAGGGTGCACTCGGTGAACCATTAGGATTATGCGTGACATTATTATTTCCATGGTAAAAACATGTGATTTGATTCAACGGTGAATCTCTTAAGAGTTATCTCTCTGAAATGCACATCATGGCATTTGCATGTAGTGCACTCTTGGAATAATGACGCGTCTCTGAAGAATCTACAATGTATAATTAATTGTTCTGGCGGTCTAAGCATACAGTGATTTAAACAACAACATAGAACAGTATTTATCTGTAAACGAACCAGCTGCACGTATACGTTCATAATTTTAAAGACGAAGTGTCCAAACACTGGTAAAAATCCCTGTTTGAGAACCATTGCAATGACCTAAATACCAGATTATGCAATCCATACTTGCTGATTTGGCTGAGCTCTGTACGCTTTTATATAACATATGAAAACTAAAGCTCGAAATAATAAGTGTTTTTTTCCTTTTTAACTTATTTCTTTATTTAGGATCGACTGCATATTTGTTAAAAAAGGACATCAAAAATTCCCCACAAACAAACTTTTGTTCTCTGGCAAGGACCGTTGCCTAATGTAAAACTACATGACTAGCGGAAATAGACGACTCGGATTGGCATCTTTAATCTATACGAGCTGATCTTGTTTGACACTTTACACCTATGCTTACTGGAATATAATCTCTTTAACCCTTTACCAAACGCCAAATTTTCCACTATCCAAATTTGAAAGAGCTTGCAAACGATATTTCAAAAAGTAATGAAATTGAAAGATAATCAAATGATGGGGCAGAAAATATTGTGGGAAAAGGAGAAATTGGCAGAGTCGTCTGCAACAAACTGGTCAACATTTTTAATGTCGTTATTGTTTGTTAATGGGTTAAAGTCATTAATCAGCGGACATATCAATTGGTCAGCTGGTATATAACAGGTAGCCAAACAAGCGTTGTTGGTTAGCGGTAAGATTTACCGAAAACTTGACGACGCATGCTTCCGTCGCCAAGAGGTTTAGACATTGCCTTTTGAACGTTGAGTTCCTAGCTGACAGACTGTCTATTTTAACATAAATAATTTCATAACTTTTATGGAATGGTTGATGTGAGGTATTGTATGGTGACCTGGCCATGCCTCTAAGCAGGAGGATTTAACCCTTTTACCTCATATTTACTCGTTTTATCGCAACTGCAGAGTAAAAAAATAAATGAAACATGGACAATAATCGCAAGAAATGTAAACTTTATTGTCTTAAAGATTAACTCTTAGAATGCTGGGTAATTTTCTTAAAATAGATTGTTTATGTCGTCTGCTTTCCAAAAGCATATATATCTGCTTAGTTTTGAAGAAAAAGAATACTCAGAGTAGCAAACAGGTTAGATCGCAGACCAGCCGCTAATTTACTTATTTAATTTACCTATTTGCATAAGCATGAAGTCGTTTCTAGCAATATACGGATTCAAAGCTGTTCTCGAGTAGGGATTTCGCATGATCTATTTCATTGATTTAATATGCCTACAATCATTCTTCTCTTAGACTCATTCTAACGTAGGAAAAGACATTAAACGGAATCACTTCGCCAAGAGGAGAGCTTTCAAAAATGAAAATATCGCCTGTCCTGCTTAACATGATTGTGTCCACCTTAAGATATCTTGTTTTGTTTTCCTTACGATTCTGGAAGAAAGACACAGAGTTGGGATTTGATTAACGCTTGTATGCAAAATGGCGTTAAGCGGATACGCACAGACTGAGAGTATATATACATAATACGTTGACTTTCCAATAAATAAGTCTCAAGTTGACTGGTACAATTGTGACATATACTCAGTATGACGATTGTTTATTTTTCCTTGAGTCAAAGTACAGTGTGCAAGATATGGAATAAAAATACACCAAAAATACAAATAAACAGATACCATTTACATGTATTATAACTATATACACTTAAATAAATAGCAAAGAAATGATACCCACGCTCGTGGTATGTCCCATTCGGTCCACCGTACATTTACAAACGTTAACACAAATTCCATTAAAATAATGTGGTTGTTTGAGATAAACAATCAAATTGGTTCTCTTTCTAGTCTTAAACTTTTACCCTCATTATTAAGCAATTACCCAACATTGAGGAATAGTTAAGTAATTGAGGATGCATGCAACCAACCTGTATAGAATCGTTGTACTGGATTAACCCTTAAAGTGCTGGAACCAACTTCATGCGTATGCAAACAGGTTAGATCAAGGCCAGCCACCAAATAAATTGGCGGCTGGTCTGTGATCTAACCTGATTGCTACTCTGAGTATCTTTCCTTATCAAAATTAAGCAGATATTTAAGGTTTGGGAAAGCAGGCGACACAAAAATATATTTTAAGAAAATTACCAAGCATTCTAAGGGTAAACCTTAACTGCACCGCTCCAAAGTCGAGGACACGAGATTACCTTGTAAGGTTTTAACCCATTCCCCATATATATACGTTAAACATACACAAAAAGCATTTATAACAACACTAGAAACAGCTGTGACAAAAGGAGAAACTGCTCGTTACATCTAGGAAAATATGAATCTTAAAACATTTAATTGTCTCTTGTATAGATTTCGATTACAATTCATATGAGGAAATCTGTATTTATTTGTAGTTTGTAGCACAGAGATAAAATATATTCTATTGATTGGAAAGTAAAATGCTTCAAAAGATCAACGATTCAATACTCTATTCTTCTTCATACATTTTACACGTGCATCCATACTTACATCCCATTTTTTTTTGCACTTTTACATAGTGGACCTTGACCACAACTTCTATCATATAGTATACAGATTAATCACAGACAAGGACATTTATGAAACAAACCACAAAACAGAGAAGAAGGAAGAAACGAAAAGGAAATAAAAAAAAAGAGAAGACGATGAGGAATAAGTGAACGACCAATCAAAGACCACAGTTAATGAGTGTGTATATTAGACTGAATCTTTACTAATTTTATGAAAAAAGAGACCGCTTGTATCTGATTAAGGTTGTATCATTGGAAGTCAGCATTATGTTTAACCCTTTACCAAACACCAAATCTTCAACTGTCTCAAATTGAAAGAGTTTGCAGAGGACATTTCAAAATATGATGAAATTGAAAAAGTATCACCTGACAGGGCAGAAAACATTGTTGTAAAAGGAGAAATTGCTCGTCACGAGCAATTTCTCCTTTTCCAACAATGTTTTCCAGAGTCGTCTGCAACAAACTGGTCAAATGTCGTTGTTTTCAGGTAATGGTTTAAACACTGTCGTGCAATTTCTAAGTTAAGTTCATTGAGGTGGGCTTAGATGAAGACCAAGATCGAATTTTACATAATGATCAAGGATAGTCGTTGTTTTTACAAAACGCTTTAAGTTTTTGACATTTATGCAAACATTTTATTGAAAGATTATGTTCTACAATCTATGAAAACTCATCCATTCTCTGCTAATGAAGCTGGAGAAGAACTTTTAAAAGAAGTTAAAATGACACAAAAAAGAGAAAACAGAAAAAGTAAAAAGAAGAGAAAAATATGTTCGTTCTTTTTGGGGATACCTTTTCGCCCAAACCTAGCAAAATACCCCGTACCATCTATATTCTATGGTGAAGTAACCATGTTTTGGTTAGAAACCGAGGAACAACCGCTTTAGCGTCAATTTTGGATAAGGCAGCATCAGCTCGAAAAAAAAATTCTACAACATTCTCGGGTTACCAAACAGCCCTGTCGGTATATCGGAACGAAGATTTCGTATCTATCCATACGAATATTCGCTTTCATTTCATTAAGCCAACCCCCATTACGGGATTTCGTGACTATTACAAAATAACCCTCTAACGCATCATCAAATGATAACAATGAACTGTGTCTTAACCCATTACCAAACAATAACGACTTTGTTGCATATGGCTCTAGAAGACATTGTGGGAAAAGGAGAAATTGCTCGTAACGAGCAATTTCTCCTTTGGCCACAATGTTATCTTCCCTCTCAGAGTATTATTTTCCAATTTCATTACATTTTGAAATGTCGTCTGCAAACTCTTTTTATTTCAGACAGCCGAAAATTTGACGTTTGGTAAAGGTTTAAAATGTTATTTCGAGATAGAATTGCCAACAATCAATTTTAAGTTTTGGAAAGAATCTCCTCTGAAAATCCATCATTACAGACATTCATTACCAATAGGGGTGACTAGAAACTGTAACATAGGTAATTGTAGAGCAAAGAAGTAAGAGAACGAGCCAATTCTTCCTTCTCATTCCTGCATGACACAATAGGGCATTGTAACTAAGTGAGTAAAAGTTTCGACTTTTGACACGCTGACACGATAACGTGATTACACCGTTCATCCTCTAGTTGATACATAAATGAGTAAATAAAGCACACAATTGATACCAATCAACGCACAAATTGGACACATCTTCTCGGACCAGCATGTATGTATCAACTGCCCCAAATATAAAGAATTAATGCAAAAATATCTAAAACGTTAGTATTACACATTACAACAAAACAATTTATATATTACGCCAACTTGATCAGAAATTAGTTGTAATTGTTTTGGTTTTACATGAATTTGAATTGCTCTTCTGTAAAACATGTAATGTCGGTTCTTTTTGTTGAATTGTACTGTTTTGCTTCAAACAGTGTATATGCAATTAAGATATTGTAAAATGTATATTGAAAAAAATGTACATGAATATATAGCGATCTGATCAGGTTCATTGCATATAGAAGTTTGGAGAATATTATGATTCTGAAAACCAACATAACAAACAACCATTAAACATCATTATTAGATGACTTGACAAAAGAGACATGTCGTCAAGCTACTTTTGGGTTACAATTGGTTAGGAGAAGTGAATCTACATGTATTTGACTTTAATGAAGCAAATACATTAAAACATACTTTATTGAGCATTTGACCATTCTTTTGTCGTCTATTTGGGATTAAGCTAAAGACGCGTCTCAAATCATTACAAGAGAGATAGGGATCCCCCTGCACACATGCATACAGGATTATATGATGGGACTAACTAAAAGCCGCGAAAGACAACTATAAGAAGGCAAACTTCTTTCTTTTTAATTTGAGTTGGGAATTTCTTTGATAAAATAAAATTGTTCTTTGCGACTAATGATAATATCTGTATATTGTTTGAAAAAGGTATGGCTTGCGTGTGCATTATACACCTTAAAAACATTAATTAACCCTTACGGCTTGAAATTTAACGATTTATCATCTGCTACGGAATTATTAAGAAATCAGTGTAACAAAAGGATAAAAAAAATTCATAATTTGAAATGGTATCCATCTTTGCCACAAACGTTTCCTACCAATGTATCATGTTCGTGCCTAGTTGTCGTCTGCCGTTCTACCGTGATTAAATTCGACCTCATACAAATTTACAGATTACTTAGGGTTTCATTAGTGTTGGATCCCAGCACATGTCCTCTTAGGTCCTCTTCGCCAGGTTCGTTATTTTCGTTAAGTGTATTTATCCTATTACATTCTCCGGTTCCGTTCAGTTTTATTTCTGCCCAATGGTTATCACACATGACCTCCTGTTTATGCCAGTGTTTATCTAGCCTGTTCTTAAATGAATTAATTGATGGCGCTGAAACAACCTCCTCGGGAAGACTGTTTTAAACTTTCGAAATTCTTATTGAAAAGGAGTTCTTTCTTATGTTAGTTGCCCATACGGGTCAGAGAAACGATTAAATGACCCATCGTCAATCAGTCAGCATCCTTACTCACGGAGGATTGACCTCTGACACACGTGACCATGATAAGGTCACGCTGGAATGTTGTACGATAGGGACCGGGTTAGGTGCGCTAATCACTGTTACCGTATAGAGTAAGGATGGAGGTGGAATAACAAGTCAGTCATAACGTAACTCATTAAGGCCGCGACACACATAAACGACATTTGACCACCCTGTTGCAGACAACTTTAGAAAACATTGTGGGAAAAGGAGAAATTGCTCTTAACGAGCAATTTCTCCTTTTCCCACAATGTTTTCTGACCTATAAGAAGATTATTTTTCAGTATCATAACATTGTGAAATGTCGTCTGCAAACTCTTTCAAATTGGGACAGTCGAAAATGTGCTGTTTGGTAAAGGGTTAAGGCTGCGACACACATTAACGTCAAGTCCGACATTAACTTGACCCCAAACACCATAGAAACTCACTTTGGTACATCTGTTATGCTGCCATCGAAGTGTAAAAATGGTCAAAAGATACATCTCAACTTGTTTTTTTTTTATTACTGAAAGCCAGATTTAAAAAAAGCTATGGTTACAAGTACAAATCACGTAAATGCTTATTTAGATAACACAAAAGCACACAATCTTGTATTTGCATACTATTAAGTTGAAAGAAAACTGTCTTTTAGGTAGTATTTGTTTTGTTTATTTCGCAGAAATTCGTACGTTATCTCTCTCAATAAGTTTGCATTGGTGTCCAAATTGTATTCGGACACCTTCGCAAATTTCATGAGCGAATAAACATCTAAAATGTTGCAGAATAACAATACAGGTACTATCAAAACATATTGTATGGCAAAGCGTACCGACTTTACGTACTATGATATCGAGGTATGAACTACGACCGACCTCTGAGGTATCAACGCACAATAAACGACAATCGGCAGATATAATATATGGTCCGATAGATATTGATACCATTTATCATGTATATCTTGATTTCACTGGACCTTTCATGGCTGTCAATGAACAGACCTCTTTGTTATGTATCCTTTACGTTCAAGAAACAAGGAGCACAATAACCCCCGATAACTGGTTCTCTCACAAAATATTGGTACAGTGGTCCTGAGTACCAATGACCGGATGCCAACGATTTCTTTTTCGAAAGGCTTTATGTACTTGAAATGCTTATCTATTGTCGTTTGTTTAACTCTCTGTTGACCAAATGACACATCATTGATTGTTTCAAAATGAAGAATCTCAAGTGTAGACTACAATGTTTCAAACACCTTCTTAGTATCAATTTTGCTGAAGATACATACAATCATAAACTATTAGTCAAATGTCCAGAATCAACTGGGAAAATAGCCGTTTATATCGGATTTAAGGTAAATGATGTGCTTTAAAGATAACAAATAAATGGCGGACAAAACACTTAAAATCGTTTTTTATAGGTTAGCATTCCAATTGGAAGAGGAAGTAATTGTCCATAAGGGGCGTTTTGTTTGTAGTTAGAGCATCACGTTATATAAAGATCTAACGTCGTCTAGGAAACCTCTCTGGTGTTCTATATGCTGCTGTGGAATCACGAGCAATAAGAATCCCCGTATTATTTTCCAATTTGTTCTTACTATACGGAAAAGGTTGCTGATATGAATATAACGTTACAATAAGATACAAAACTGCTTTAAGAATATTGGCGTTAAGAAAACCACAAACTATGACGAGTGCATTCTGTTTAAAAATTGTATGCTCTTTTAGAAACGATGAGTGGTATCTGACGGACGTAATCTTCAACTTGCCATATGCCGATGTTTTTTGGTGTTCTTTTAAATAGACGAGTAACAAAGTTCGTCATGGGTTCAGCTAGACTTGTATGCCTTCGGCTCGTTTTGGATTCGACAGGGTATCAGTCTAGAACGAGATCGAGGAATAACAACGGAACAAAGCCAGAATTTGCTCCATAAAGCACCATAAAGCACAAGAACGCTCACGTTCTTTAATTGACCCTTAGAAAGTCCCGACTATAGATAGAAGACGACGTATGGAACAAAACACATTAGATATTGCAAGATTTTTGCAATGAATGATTAAGGATGGTTGCAATTGCGTCACATTTAATTCATTATCCAACAATAAAAACTTCCATAACCAAATGAGATGCTGATCATTGCTGACAAACTATGTTACATTTTACGCTAAGTCACTCTGATGTTTAACTGTGACCCATTATAGAAACTGACTCATATTTAAAGATGTTTAGTTGGTATTTCATTAGGGAGTTACAGTTCTGAATCAAAAATATATTACCGTAACCACGTTGTCTATAACCTCTTTGTAAGGTCAACAGTAACCCATTACTACATAGGACTTCAGCTAAGCGCTTCTATAGCAAGAGATTATAAACCATTATGACTTAGAAAGAAATTGCTACAGATGATTAATTCCTTCTTTGGTCACAATGTCTTATGGTTAATTCTGAAATAGAGAAACGGTTAGTAACGGTTGGTAGTAGCCGTCTGCTGATGCTTTCGATTTGGCGCCATAACACAATTTACCAATGGTGTAACGGAGTTGTACGATGGATTACGAAGGTCGCCAAACGCGAGAGGAAGATCCCCAAATAAATCCTAATCCTTTTAAGGACAAAATCATTTATTTCTTTCTATTTGCTTTCTTACGCACAGACGCCCTTGAATGAAAATAATACTTTAGCCATACTTTTGTTGTAAAGGTAAGAGAATGGTTCCCAACTCGACCTCGAAATAATGCCTCTCAAAGAATTGGTATATTTTTAATATCTATCGAAAGGTGATAAAAAAGGAATCAGCTGTGATCATCTTGCACACGAACGACAGCATTGGTCGCGTCTACATTTAATGCTTTGCTGTGTTAAAATTGGGGAAAGGGTCCTACATATATATGAAACGAGATACAATTGACCGACTCAAAGCCGCAACCAAGATGGTTATCTGCCAAATATTTATTCCCTGAATAACCATTGAACCCTATGTTGCGTGTACTCATCAGGTTCTTCTTTAAGAGACAATTCTAATGAGAGTACACAACATAGCCTTTTGTAATCGATTTCAAAAGTTATTCATGGTCGAAGTTTCACAACCAACGTTGTGATCGGCAAACCGGCTTATCTGAAACAGTTTGCCAGTTCATTGTAAATAAAAGTTGTTATCTCTTTAACCCTTTCCCAAACGCCAAATCTTCGACTGTCCAAAATTGAAAGAGTTTGCAAACCACATTTCAAAATGTGATGAACGAGCAATTTGTCCTTTTTCCACAATGTTTTCCAATCGTCTGAAACTAACTCGTCAAACATCGTTTTTGTTTAGTATTAATCTAAGAGACACTTTTAATGAGTACACACAACATCGACTTTCGTTACCGACACTATGAGTTATTCATGGTCGAAGTTTCAACGCTGTGATCGCCAAACCGACTTATCTGAAAGAGTTTTCCAGTTCATTGTAAAGGCGTTATCTCTTTAATGTGTCCCCATATGCGGCAAGGCATCAACTTCAACCCCGTGATAGATGACCAAACGATCGGACTTAGTCAGGGTAAAATGTCAAATTCCATCGCAAAATTCCAATTAGACGGGTAAACAGTGCGTGAGTAAGGAATGTTTCCCGGTGAAGAGGTCCGCCCCCCCTGTAGGGTCGGTCACTCGAGTATCAATGGACACGGCTTACCAAGCTTTGTGAACAGATGTAACTCCTTGTCAATTTACATGTTTTTATCGTGTCTTCGATAAATGTTTACGATATTCGGAACGGGGCTCTCAAGGAATGGGGCACTTGGATATCCTTTATCCTGGGCGAGATCTTGCTAGAAAGGTCAGCTTTACAGCTTGAGTCGGGGAAAACGTAATGATAACATTTTGACAAAAAAAGAAATTCGTTACATAATTCGAAACGTCGACTCTCAGTGAATGTGCCTCTTTAGTACGTTTTCTCTACATCCTGTACAAGATTTTGGTGGAAAGTTCAGCTTTTACCGCTTAAGACAGAAACTAAACATTTTATCAAAACAGAAGTTTTTCTTTCGAACAAATGGCGAATGGAGTTTATCGAGAAGTCGTTTATATTATCACGACTGCGCACTAATGCTAATCGATTTATTTAAAGAAACTTTTGTTTAACGGTTGCACTTTGATTAATTTACTAGTCCAGTTTAAGAAAGTTACCGATGTTCAGTAGTCACCCTTTTTCTATTTTTCAGATATACTCAATATCAATTGGTGGTAACATCACCCTGTTTTAGCAGCTCTCGGGGATCGAATCTTGTGACAAATCATACTTTTCTATAATTGACCATATTTAACCCATAAACATTAAAACCTTACTGCATAACACCTCATTTTGTCGCGATTGTTGCAAATCACTTTAGAAAAAACCTGTGACAAGAAATGGGATATTTAAACTGTTGTAACATCGGTATCTACAAAGAATAAAGTATCTCTAAAGAAAGTATAACTTCCTCTCATATTTTTTGTTGTTTTTGTTGAATTCAATTTGATCAGTCACAAGTTTCTAAATTAAGGTAAAGTTAATTTATCAAAGGCGAATTTCGATTTGGTAAGTTTATATCGAAGCTTATGATCCGGCAAGTACATAATAATTCCAAAACTCATTCTTTATCGAACGCGACTTCAAAATAAGATTTTTGACGAACTCAGCTTCTTAACAATTTATAACGCAATATTCAAATACGATTTCTTTATATTCCCCTATTATAGTCAAAGAAGAAACTGTCCCCATTTCATCCAACACAAATGGACTAGGAGAATGCTACATTATGGTACACGGGTAGGAAGCATTTGGGTATGCAACAAAAAAGAAAAAAAAAAACAGCATAACAAGCCAAACGAAATAGCTAAATGATAGGGTATGTTTCTATTTCAGATGAAGGTGAAGACGCTGGGCTTTATCAGGTGAAAGGTTGCGGCCATTTTCAAGTGGAATCTAAATGTTTACATAAGGGCAGACGATGTGGTTTTGGTGGAAAACAGCACGGCATTTGCGTATTTGATAATGATACATCGTGAATAGGAGAGATAACGTTGGTGAGAATGAAGCCACCGGAATGCCTTTCTTGTCATTTAACCCATTACCAAACAATAACGATATTTGACCACTTAGTTGCAGACAAATCTGGAAAACAGTGTGGGAAAAGGAGAAATTGCTCGTGACGAGCAATTTCTTCTTTTCCCTCAATGTTTTCTACTCTGTCAGAAGATAATTTCCCAATTTCATCACATTTTGGAATGTCGTCTGCAAACGCTTTCAATTTGGGACAGTCGAAAATTTGGCGTTTGGTAAAGGGTTAGTCGAGCATGGTTACTTTAAGGGATTTGACTTCAGCTATTCATTTCCCCTGTATTAACTGTTATGCGGCAGACGGCATTAACCGATTTTTCGAATTACAATTTCTTTTTTCAAGAGGTTTATGTTTTACTATATGCTCAATGCTCAAGTACCCATGCCATATTATACAGGCGGTAGACCAGACATTTTAAAACTTATTAAGTAAGACTATAATTTTTGAAAATGTTAAGTATATCGGTAATCGAACCATATTTTCCTTCGATTGTAAATTCCATACTGGTCAAGTGGAAAAAGGGGGCATTTTGTGACAATGAAGCGAATAGTTAAAAAAGCATGACGTTCCGAAAAACAATACTTTTTGAAGGTCGATATCGACATGTAGTGAGGGGAATTCAGAGTTCCCTTGAACCATGCAGAATTAATCCTTTACCGAACGTCAAATTTTCGACTGTTCCAAATTGAAAGAGTGTGCAGGTGACATTTCAAAATGTGATGAAAATGAAAAGTAATCTTCTGAAAGGATAGAAAACATTGTGGGCAAAGGAGAAATTACTCACAATGTTCTCCCAGAGAGTCGTCTGCAACAAACTTGTCAAATGTCGTTATTGTTTGGAAATGGGTTAATGAGATGTGGAAATCCTTAAGTTAGCAGCTATAATTCGAGGAATCTTTCCAAAATCCACAACCAAAAAGAGCGCACATGAGGACACACGGACGGTAAACCTGAATTACTGTGCACGGATTAGGACACTTTCACACAATAAATTCGTGACTGATATAGATAATAACGCCTCTTCTTATTGGTAATTTCCTGTCACCAACACTTGAGTGTTTTCCAGATAAATATTAGACAATGAGAAAAGATTCGAAAATGAGCAATCTATCATTATGACAAAATAGTTTTCCCACAGTATCACTTGGAAACTGATTTTATGTTACTGTTAACAAAAACCTGGGACCCGTTTTACTAAACAACTTACGGAAAATGTTTGCGTAAGTCATAATTGATAAACATGGATAGTATCTTCAATGAAAGTACAATATTGCAATGTGACACGTCATTGGAAGCGTCTCGGAGAGACGATTCCGATGATGTGTTACTTTGCAATATTGCTCTGCCCAATATTGAAATAAGAGGAATTGTTGTTTTAGACTTACGCAAATCTTAAGCGTAAACTGTTTAGTAAAACGGTACCTAGGATAAATCACCATACACTGGAAGGGTTATATACAAATGTACATGTGGCACTGATGTATACTGTTTCATTTGGTCGAGGCATGTTTTAGTACCGCAAAGGCAAAACCAATGGACAAACTACCACAACTTGAACTACCCCATATTGGTTAATTGGGCATTTTTGTTTGCGCAGAAATGTTTCACTTCTTTTTAATGACAATGAAGACGTTAGATTTGATATATATCGGAATAACCACAGATGCAATTCCATGTTTGACGTAAGCTTGGGTCCAATCAAAAACACATGTTGTGGTCGTGAAGTATATTGAACAGTGCCGAGTGGCTGCATGAAGGCAATGGTGGTCATAGGAAAAACGCTGATGACAAGGTTCACTGAATATCATTAACCCTGAGACTGCTGGGAATTCTTCTAAAAATAGATTTTTGTGTCGTTTGCTTTTAAAAACCTTGAAATGTGAACGTAGCCGGGATTACTTGGTGATGTGTGTATTAGAATGCATTGGGGCCTGGCCCGTTCGTATACCCCTAATGCGGGTATGCATGGGCCGGGACCCCAGGCTAGTATTAGAAGTGTAAGAGGCTCTTAGGGGAATCTTGCACATCTACGGCAGCATTGTTGTTACTGCACTGAGTTTGAATCCGAACCAACTGGATTCGAATCTTGACACATTTCAACATTTCATTGAGGTGTGTCAAATTTCTTTGTTTGTGTGATTTCTTTATTGTTATCATTATTAAAAAATAGAAAAAAATTCAAGAGAGTTCAAAAAGAAAGTAAAAAATGTTATATAAATGTCAAAATGTGTTTTAGTGTTTTACTTGAGAACAAACGGATTGCACGTTTAACGTGGACAAATTTGGTCAGGTACTTTTTCAGTATTATGTTCAAATCGACTTTTTATTACCTCCCTTTTATAACATTATATTCAAAGATTTCAATTTCTATGCCTTTATCACGATGTTTGAGGGTCAAATCTATTAATTAACATAGAGAACGTTGTGACAAACGAGAATACACTGTTTATAAGGATAAAACCACTGATTAATAATTAATAAATATGATTCCTGGTACATGTTTACATATGGAATTTATAAAATAAAAGCCAAAATGGATGGGGGTACAACCAAACATAATTGGATATCCAAGTGTCTTAAATACACTTGTTTAATAGATATATATTTTTGTTGGCCATTCCAAGTGTCTTTAATGAAATTGCCTTGGGGGAAAAAGAAACCCCTTTGGTATTGATAGAAAAGTAGTGTATATCTGTAAAAGACATATAACCATCGTAGATAGAGAATTGTTATATAAAAGGAAACGTATATATTTCTAGGAGATTTTGACGTAGACTACCCTTACATCTAAGGTTTCATCGCAAGGCCGAACATGTCCAGGTAGAACATGTTGGGTACATGTACGCATCATTGTGATGGTATGGTACATGAGAAGCTGCTTGTTGATAAGCCTAACAGTCGGTTTAACATAACGAGCTCTCTTTCTAATCCAATGGGTTTAGAGGGACTATATAAATCGACATAAAACTATGCAATGGTTAGATAATATTACCTCCCTTTAACGAAAATAATCTGAAATTCATGTTTTAATCAATTCCTTTCAAATTGCGGGTATATGATAAGAAGATGAATCGATCTTCAATTATGTAATAGATACACAACAAATTAATGAATGCTTATTCGATGAACGTTGACTTGAATAAGGAACCCCTCTACTTGTTCCGGATTGTCATCATTGTAAGAAATCTGATTCCAGGGGAAATGTTGAGCATTATCAACATTGATAGCACATGTGAATTGTTGGACAGGGCATAATAAGTTTGAAGCTGTATAGAAATCATTCACATTTGTTGATTAAAGGAAGATTGTCATCGCCAAATGCAATATGAAACATTGTGAGGAAATCTCCCCTGTACATGTAGCCTGTTTAAACATGTTGTGATTAACGAAAACTGTTAAAGTTTTAAATGAATGTGTTTACTGGGGTGTCGAAAGCAGCTCGTTTTCCAAACGTATGATCTCTACTCACTGTAATTATGGAGTTGAAAAGCATGCCTACAGTAATACGACTAACATGGAGGCACTCTGAATTGATGGTTGCTTAAAAAACGTAGTAACAGGTTTAAGATATAACCTCCCTTTAGTAAACTTGAGACTACTAGCTTACCGATGATGACGTTTTAATCGCCGAGCAAGTGACTTTTGATCATTGAAGGTAGACTGTTTGTTATTTCAGCTTGCTAGAATTTCAAGATTATTTCAAAGACTCTCATAGAAATACCCCTAGACCTCCGTGATCTAGTGGTAAGCTTACTGTAGAACAGTAAGCTTGATCCAAGTATATCTATCCGCGTAGATTCCAGTCACTGTACATGCAAATTTCAATTTTCAAAAGAGACAGTCTTTCAGCTAGATTAACCCTTAGAATCCTGGGTAATTTTCAAATAGACTTGTGTGTTGTCTGCTTTCTAAAACCTTGTATATCTGCTTCATTTTGATGATGAAAGATACTCAGAGTAGCAAACATGTTAGATCACGGGCCAGCCGGTAACGTGTTTGCTAAAGCATTATGTCGGTTCACTCAAAGCCTTTGTAGACGTATACATATATATATGTAGATGCCTTATTGTTAGCCCTTCACAAAACGAACTGGAGGTCAAGACGTATAATGCAAACTAAGTCAACATCAATGAGCTAACTGATGCTTGCTCGGTATACTATTTTGATTCTGAACTGCAAGAGAACTACATTTCAAACACTCAATTTGTCGTTTGAAAACGATTCCTTTGATCGGGGATGAAATGTGCGTCGCTTTGCGACCATCTAGTTTATAGCTTTTAAATGAGAGTTTGGGTATCGGTCATATAAGAGCAACAGCAGACAATTAATTATTTTCGGTGTAAATATTGATAACCTAACGAGAATATGAATACTAGATACATGCAACTTTTTCTTTTGAAAGATTGATTCGAAAGACGTCAAAAATAGCAAGGATATTATTTTCTTTGTAAACTCAGGTAGAAAACCATTGTGGCAAAAGGATGAATTGCTCGTTCATCCTTGTGTTTCTCACATCTACTGTTGAATTTACGTAGATATTGTGGGTATCTTTTGAGTAAAACGTCACTACGAGCAATTCATCCTTTTGGTTACAATTGTTTCTCACTTCTGTTAAATTAACGTGATTTGAGGTATCTTGGAGTGAAAACTCAAACCGAGCAATTCATCCTTTTGTCACAATTGTTTCTCACATCTCCTGTTAAATTCATGTAGAGACCGGTTATCATGGTCTAAAGGTTAAAAGAAAGACAATTTCCAGCTTACCTGTAAGCAGAGAGCCAGTCCGAGAGCCAGCGCTGTTAGATATAGTCGACCCATCATTGTCTGGGGGAACCAGCTAGTCCGTTGAAGAGATTTCAATGGCGGTCTCAGTCTTAAAACGACGCTTATGCTTAGCTTAAGCACTTGTTTAACTTAGATACTGGTTTCAACTTCCACTGGCCAGTAAGTATCAACCTTGTAGTTATGAAGTTGGTGTCTCTCTTTCTTGATTTACGTATAAAACAATTTCCGTTTTCCTATCTACTTTTATGGCCTTTATTATATCACAAACTGAAAAAAGACAATGTAATTTGCAATTTAAAACGCATCACATTAAACCACTTGATAAAAAATGAATGTTCTCTCAATTCGATAAAAGTAGACTAAGAATTATTGTTGATAGCAACATATTTCAATAAACATGCTGATCAGTTCTTGAAATTAAGTTTCCATACGTCAAGCTATAAAACAAAAAAGACAACGACTTGGAATACAGGGAGGGATCTTGAGTTCAAATCCAGACTTACTCAAATTTCTTTCTGTGTTTTTAAAAAGTCGATGCAAAATGATTTATAACTGATCACTATATACATTATTGGAATGGGAGTGCAGCCGGTGTCATGGAAATTATATTGAAAAAAAAAAACGCACGAGGAAATACGATGAGAACGAAAAGGTTAACCCTTTACCAAACGCCAAATTTCGACTGTCCCAAATTGAAAGAGCTGCAGATGACATTTCAAAAGGTGATGGAATTGAAAAATAATTTTCTGATAGGGTAGAAAACATTGTGGGAAAAGGAGAAATTGCTCGTTAAGAGTCGTCTGCAACAAACTGGTCAAACGTCGTTATTGTTTGATAATGTGTTAACTTGTTAACTTAATTTGATATAGCTAAAACTCTGTTGAGAGTGGTGTTAAGTCAAATCCTATCCAATCAACACGCAATATATAATATAACGCTCCAGATCAGACATACAGCATACTGATCTGTTTCGACACTATTAATATATTTCTCGCATGTTTACTCTTACTTATTTCATATTATCGCGATTATGTCCAAAAATAGATGCTTCCTAGTTTGTTTTTTAAGACCTCATCAAATAACTAGGTAGTCGGGGTGCTATCATATCCCCCTTCATCATCAACACTCATTCATCAACCAAAAATGATGAAAAACTTCCCGCATGCGTCTGTATCTAAAATGTTTTTATTTTACATTTCATAAAGCAAGCTTAGTTCGGACTTCCCATTTTAAGAATGCTGTAAGAACAAACTTCGTCATGGGCTGCTTGCTAAAGAGGATATTTATATGATTTAACCTTTAATATGCTGGGTAATTTTCTAGAAATAGAGTTTGTGTCGTCTGCATCGAAAATCTTAAGTATCTGCTTAATTTTGATGATGATAGATGCTCATAGTAGCAAACAGGTCAGACCACAAGCCAGCCGCCAATTTACTTGGCGGCTGGCCTGGATCTAACCTGTTTGCATAAGCATGAGGTCGGTTTCAGCACTATAACGATTAGAACTTTTTTTCAGTTATGCTACACTTATATGAACATTTCTTTCCCAAGATGGTATATTGGACCATTCTGTAATGATTCATTGCGCCTTTGAAAGGACAAATCAGTTGATATGGTTATAATTTGATGTAGTATCCGTGCATTTGTTTCGCAATATCTTGGATAAACAATTGCTTACAAAGTTTGAAGATGTTTCCGAAAATCGTTCTTATACCTTTATTTTTTTTCGTAAGCAGTTCTAATGTCTGAAATGCTGCGGGACAATAACACGGATACTATCGTAATAAAACCAGACTGTCCGTGTCTCCTATTTAATTTACACGAAAAAAGAACGTCCTTTTGGTCTAACGGCGACAAATATTTTTGTTATCTAAAATATCTTTATTCTTATTTGTTAAACACAAAGCACTCTTTATATAAGTAAGATGACTTTGTGCAATGCTATGTGTATTGGTTTAAAAAAAATCGACTCATTTTCAGTTTTAAAAAACAAAAATCGAATAAACAAACAATCTTGCTCTAGAATAAATGAATAATAAAAAAAAAAGGCGAAAGTCATATTTGATCTTGTCCTGACGATTTTACCGTTGCAAATAACTTATCTATCTTTTCCAAGAAACATTCTCAATTGGCGCCTGCCAACTAAACTAATAAAGGACGACACCAATATGACGTCGGTCGGCAAAAATATCAAAATTAATTTACACAATTTAAGGACTCCAGTGCAAACCTTGCGAAATAAACTGCATCAAACAATTAAACACAACCACTGAAGTACTGGGTACCGTTTTACTAAACAGTTTACGCTTAAGATTTGCGTAAGTCTAAAACAACAATTCCTCTTATTTCAATATTGGACGAAGTAATATTGCAAAGTGACACATCATTGGAATTGTCTCTCCGAGACGCTTCCAATGAAGTGCCACATTGCAACATTGTACTTTCATTGAAGATACCATCCATGTTTATCAATGATGACTTACGCACATATTTTCCGTAACTTGTTTAGTAAAACGGGCCCCTGGTCTTCATGCAGGGGACGTAATGGTATAACTTAACAATCGTTAAAACCGCGTTAACTACCAAAATACAAAATGATCATTACAAAATAACGAAGAAAATACTTACACTATAACAAGTCTCCCGGAATATACTTCAGTTATCCAAGTTTTGTCACAACAACAAAAATGTCCATTGAAAACAAATTTGAAAACAACAAAAACCAACAACGAAAACAACTAATTATTGTCAACAATAGAATGTTATATCCTAAACGTTTGTACGAATATTTTTACAATACGGGAGAGACCATCTAAATAGACGCAGGAGTTAACGTAATGCTGTATATACGAGGAATTGTGGGGAGATAAACGTGATACTAGCAAAGCTCTGTATCAGAAAAACTCCCCAAGGCCTCTTATCATGGTCGGGGCATAAATGGTGGGGCTTATGTCCTTAAACGATTACCAAACATTAACGACATTTGACCAGTTTGTTGCAGACGACTCTGGAAAACATTGTGGGAAAAGGAGAAATTGCTCTTAACGAGCAATTTCTCATTTTCCCACAAGGTTTTCTGTCCTATCAGAAGATTAGAATTTAATTTCATCACATTTTGAAATGTCGTCTGCAAACTCTTCCAATTTGGGGCGGTCGAAATCATGGCGTTTGGTAAATGGTTAAACGGTTCTCTCCAAGTATCTGATCTCCAAAAGGTTCTAAAGCAACGTAAGAACATACGATTTAGAGATTATAAACTAAACAAAAATTAAGAGTCATGGTTATAAATCTATTTGAAAACGTGTTTGCTTATTTTTGCTATGGTGCGAAACATTTAGCAAAAGATATTATCATTTTGGTTACAATGTTTTCAAAACTGGTCTGCTGCAAATCCGCTGAAAGTTCTCCGTATTCTCTTTAATAACATTATTTGCTTGTTGAAATACGTCAATTAATTTCAAGCTAACGGCGTCAGACGAACAAGGTTATTCCACGAAAAAGCTTCGTAGTTGTCCGAATGATTCAGACGTAGATATTTCATTCTACTAGTAACACTTACAGCTTGGATCATAGCTTCGTTTTCACGCATTGTATATAAATCACAAAGATTATATATATACATATTCTCCTAATAATACACATTCCCTAGCCTAGAACTGGTAGTTCATCCAGGGAACATGTTCTATAACACACAAGACTGAGTCCTGTGCATTAATGGAAAAACAAAACAAAACAAGGCCTTACAACAAACAAAATATACTTAACCTAGGAGTACCAACTCTCAGACCAGCCCGCGATTGTATTACTATTTCTTTACGACGATAAAAGTGCCAGTACCAGATCAGCCTTCGGAAATTATACAAGATATATACGAGATATACCTGT
Organism: Cerastoderma edule; assembly: GCA_947846245.1. NCBI lineage: Eukaryota > Metazoa > Mollusca > Bivalvia > Cardiida > Cardiidae > Cerastoderma > Cerastoderma edule. The sequence continues at coordinate 23,713,819 of OX401412.1, read as the reverse complement.
TTCATGACGACGATTTACGCGGGTAGGTGTGGGACGTCTTTCTCATGCCGCGGTGTATGTGTCCCAAATACCACCATGATACCCAAACTGAGCGACGGGGGTATTTCGGGTTTGGGTGAAATCGCTCTCACAGCCTCATTTCAGTTTCACACTTTTTTCCCTCAAACAGACGACATTATGATACACTACAGCAGACGACATTAATCAAATCATTGGCAGATCTAATTTGAAACCGATGGCCAATAACAATTATTAACTACGCCAGATATGTATTTCTTTAAATAAAAGTGAAGAAACCATTGCGACAAAAGTAGAAAGTTCTCTTTACGAGTAAAGATGTCTCATAAAGTCAAAATTGCTTCTAGGAATTGTCTAATTTCATGAGCGTAAAGCTAGTGTCTAAGAGGGAAATCTGTTAAATCCAAGTAAAGAGAGGGTGGTTAGAAATATTTGTAAACAAACGACATATGTATTATTGTATTAGTACCAATCTGCGTGTAAGTATTGGACAAAAGTATTTTATAGCAGATTTTTAAGACCGCGGCAGATACAATGTACAGGTTAACATGCAGTGTTTACAGTCTCCAATTCGATAGGGTTGAAATTAGAGCATATTGAGGGTAAAATGCAATTCCATAGTAAGTCGGTTAGCTTTGGTGGAGACATTCGTATGATCTTGCACTTTTCTAATGTGTTGACAAAATAGATCAAAAGGGAAAGAGAAAAATGGTTGTCCATGACCGTTTTTCATCTCTTTTCTGTTCAAACTCAGAAAGATTTGGTTGAATCTTTGACATCAGGAATACAAACCATCCTAGGTGGAGCATTCCTGGTAGAGGGTTAATTTTCCGATAATCAACATATCTCCTCTGTTACAATAGTTTCACCATTTGATAAACAACTGCATGTGGGCAGCTTTCATGCAGGTGACTTTCATTCAATTTCAACGAAATATTTTTAACCCTTAGAATGTTGGGTAATTTTCTAAATATAGATTCTAGTGTCATCTGTTTTCCAAAACCTTCAATATCTGCTAAGTTTGAACGAGGAAAGATACTCAGAGTAGCAAACAGGTTAGATCACAGGCCGGCCGCCAATTTACTTGGCGGCTGGTCTGGATCTATCCTATTTGCATGAGTATGAAGTTGGTTCCATCACTAAAAGGGTTAAAAATTTCAATAAGCCCTGCCTTAAATGTCTTGCATCATGAAAGTAGAAGTAGTAATTACATTCTTGTACTTAATTAACATTAATTCAGGTATGGTAAAAAAATAAGGAAAGGCAAAATATAAATGTAGATAATCTGTATTACCAGTCAAGTCATGACGGTACAAGTCGAATATATATGGAAAAAGGGGAAACAGTAGCATGAAACAGTGATTAATAAAACAGATGTTACAGGTAATATAAAATGTACAGGTATATATGTATATGTTATAACAATGTACAGGTTTATGTGTATATAATATTTCACAGGTATATATAATATACATAACAAGAAAAAAGAAACCCACATCGTTAAAGTTAGTCTTTTCCCTAATGTGACCACACTGAAACAACAATACAATAAGGCTCTATAGCAAGGAGTTGCTTTATCATAGGAAAAGCGCTTCTATCAAAGCTTTCTATGTGACTCACATCCTACAAAGAGTTATTTCATTCTGCATCAACTTAAACTGGTAGCTTAACCCTTTACCAAATGCCAAATTCTTTACTGTCCCAAATTGAAAGAGTTTGCAGACGACATCTCAAAATGTGATGAAACTGGCAAATAATCTTCTGATAGGGCAGAAAACATTGTGGGAAAAGAGGAATTGCTCGATAGAGCAATTTCTCCTTTACCCACAATGTTTTCCAGAGTCGTCTGCAACAAACTGGTCAAATGTCATTATTGTTTGGTAATGGGTTAATACATACACGTTTGACTGTGTATGTTTATAAAAGTCACAAATTGATAAAAAAAATGTTTTATCATAGTATCACTTTATGCAGAGTCTTTAAGGTGATGCACATATCTTATTAAAATGCTACTCATTGTTATGTCAACAGTTGCAATACTCTAAGAGATTCATACCATTTCTTTGAACACATTTAACACCCAACGCCATATATTTGTGTCAAACAGCATTGTGGCAAAAGGAGAAGTTGCTTGTAACAAGTAATTTCTCCTTTTGCAAGAGTGATTAATTAATCTATTCACAGATCACAACAGCAGAACTGTAGTTTTTCGCATGTTTACAAAGCTTTTCTAAAGTTGTCTGTCTTAAGCCAAACAAATGTTTTTTGCAGGTGGTAAAGAGTTACAGGGTTTGATATAAGAATATACAAAGTCCTTCTCTTTCAAAAAGGATTTACTATAACATTCCACCTTACCATTAATTACATTGATAATTGACAATTAAACTCTCAGTTAGGCTTGAGGCATGAACTCAGAACCAGTGTTTGCTAAACCAAGCCAGATGGGTTAAGTGGAGGGTAAAGGATCATAAACCTCAAATAAAATAATCATAAAAATGCAAGTAATTATCTTCAAATCTGTGTTTAATGTAAGACTATATAGTAAGAACATATAGGGCTTGCTAAAGTCTTGTAGGGTTCCTGCATGACCCAATAGTAATGGTCATGGACATGTTACTCTGAGGTCCCAGGTGCGCTCCTTTGCACAGCAGATTTGTTGGGAGCCCCCTTTGGCAAGACACTTGAGGGTTCTAGTTTAGTTCAAAGTAAGCCATTATATAACTGTAAATCGTTTACATGGCATTAGGCCTAATCCAATACAATAAATGTAAAATAAATGTAAAATAAAATTTTGGATTGCCTCCTTGAAATTCAAGCACAAATCAAAATTTCGACTTAATTCAATCTTTAGATATTGCACATAAGGAAATATTGAGGAACATGAATATTACTTATTATTGTTATTGTTAATGGCCATGGACAAATCTTGTCCATGATTGACAATAAAGAAATTTATTGTCCAAAAGAATCTGGTAAAAAGGGGAAGAATTGTATTGGACATTACATACATTTTGCCTGTATGGGTAATTCTTATCAGCATCAACTTCAAAACTTATCTGCAACAAACATGTTAAATTCAAGGCTTGATGGGGAATGGGTGAGAAAGAATATTCAGAGAAAGGAATAAAACAGAATAAAAAGGAGTTTATGAAGTAAATAATAATACTATGTATGCATATATAATATTTATCTCTACATACATGTACTATGTATGAAATGCAAATAAAAGCGATAACCAGTATCATCATGTAAAACAAAAAAAGAACCTTTAACCATAACCTATAAAATCTCTAAAAAACCAACACAACCCCAAAAATATAATGAAATGCTGTCTTGTCTGTATTAAACACACTTATGAATTGTCATTACAAGAGCAACCATACCAATCTGTTTGAAAATCCATCATTGTTTCTCCAGTAATAATAAGAATGTCTATAACATCTATTATCATGTTTCAAGTAAAAATAAAAATAATTTGATACACATATGGTCGCTTCTGTTCTTGTTACTCACAACCTTAAGATTCTTAACCCTTAGAATGCTGGGTAATTCATTTTCTAAAATATGATTTTTGTGTCTGCTTTCCAAAACCTTAAATATCTGTTTAATTTTAATGTGGTAAAATACTCAGGGTAGCAAACACGTTAGATTACAGGCCAACTGCCAATTTTCTTGGCAGCTGGCCTGTATCTAGCCTGTTTGCATAAGCATGAAGTTGGTTCCAGCACTATAGGGGTCAAAGTTATGTTGAGTACAGCTTACAATGAATATAATAAACTTAACACACAAACTTAACAGAAATACCTCATTTCTTTCCCTACAAATGACTTTCATATGTGCATTTAATAACAGACATAGGAATTCATTTACAAGAAAAAATATATTAAATATAATCTATAATTATAAATACAGGTATACAATAAAAACAAACCTAAAGAGGTATTAACAAATAAAAACATTCATATGCTATAGAAAACCATTACAAAATATTTGTGTACAAGCCATTCTGCTTTTCAGCTTAAAATTCAGCAAGCCTTGTTAAAGTCAATTAACAAAATGAGAAAATATCCATGAAGAAATATATCATTCAATGATATCCATAGACACAGTTTTATTCATCGCCAAAGATGCCATTTCTTTTGCCTTATCAGATAATTCTCTTTTGGTCACAGTGTCTTATAATGTTTATTGCTTGAAAGTCTTTTTTCTTCAAGATGTCTTTAATAGGAAGAGTATTCAACAGGTTAATAAAACTTTTTATCATTAAAATCCGTTCCGTTCCCCTAATTCTTAGAGGAAAAGCTCTTCAATTTGTAAAACAAAAAAGAATAACTAATTTTACTGTCACAAAAGCTTTGGTCATGGTTTCTATGGCTCTATGTTCAAGTAACAACAAGAATAAAAGTATAAATATATATAAATAGAATATATTCATATAGATGAACAACTCGCTGTACATAGAACAACCTAATTTAACAAACTACAAACAATAAAAAGCTTTATTTTTAAAAAACAATCAGATCTTCTTCCATCAATTTTACACTACCAGAGTGATTTCATTGTCAATTAAATTTTGTCTTTATTTTTTATGCTTCTTCCAAATATTTGAAAAGTAAAACAAAAACTGAACACAATTACATGTCTTAGTGTTTTAAAAGGGGGACTAAAAATAGATTGAGAAAAGAACAATTTGATCTAATAAAGATTATAGTTTCTTCTGCATATTGCATTGTTAAACGTATTCCATTTAATGAAATTTTACCCAAACTTGTGCAGATGACAAAATACAATCTATGACAAAAGCCATTTCCATGGGAATAATGGCCAGACCAAATTGTGTCAAGAGGGGCAATATTTGGAATTGACTGCTACAAGAGCATTGCAATAAACAATAAATCTTTATATAAAAATTTATTGTTTATAGCAGTGCATTTGTGAGGGAAAAGATTAAGATGAAAGTGTTGGTGTAAGACTAAGATCAATTCTTGACAAAAGTGAGGGACTTATTATAATTTAGCAATATCTCTTCAATATACCTTATGGAACAACACACCAAATTTGATGTTGTACAATTCATTTATATAAAGGCAAACATTTCAACAACAGAACTTCTGAATATAAATTCTACATATAATAACCATCTTAAATGTAAATTCATAGTTTCTCTTCAATACATTGTGCATTCCTTTAACCAAAATACCATAATTCATCAGACTTAAGGTACCTATTTCAAACAGCACAATATTGCATCAGACTTTTGAATAAAACATATGAATAAAAAGAAGATTTCTGATTGTCAGTAGATTCTCTTTTAGTCAAGATGTTTCAATTTAATTAGATTTATCATTTAATTCTAAAGTAGAATGAATATGGGATGTGTCAGTCTGAAGAAAAACATAGTTATTATTAAAATACAAGGAGTATTTTTCATCCTCATTTTATGCATTATTTAATATAGATAACATTTGCTTTAAAAAATACAAAACTTTATTATAAAAGTTTCAGTAACAATATGATTATAGATTTTCAATATCAAACGAAATTACACAAGCCTCAAATTAAAAAAATACAACATGAGTAAAACTTAAACACAATAAACAAGGAATGATGTTGCTATATGCTACAAATTAGAGTAATACCTACTTTCAAAGATTGTCTAAAACTCAGAATCTTCATATTACTTCCTTGTGTTAAAGCAAACACCCTTTGCAAGAAGGGGACACAAAGAATATGCAATAATGAGGAAATCGAGGGTTCATTGGACTATAGTTGGTGCTTCATAAACATGAAGCACTAACTATAGTATTGCGCTGAACCCTTGAAATATTATTTTGTTCATAGCATATTCCATCTTTTATCTTAGACAGCTGCTTTTAGCACTAAAACCTTTATTCATTTGGATTCTATTTAAGATATGGATTTCTATTAACTAAAACAGAACATGTAGGTAATTGGATTTCACTTGATCATATTTGTAAAATGGAATTCTTTGGATTCACTTGTAAAGTGGATTTATAGGATGATTTTTAAAATACATTTACTTTGAATAGAATATGGATTTCATTAGCCCTTATCTATAAATGGAATAATGTTAAGAAAATGGAATGTATAAAGCAAAATGAGGTTTTCAGGTGCATCTTTGTACTATCATTAATACTTATCCTTCTTTTAAGAGTAATAACTACTTTAATTGATTATTACAAAAAGGAGAGTTTGTGAAAACTTTCAACCAATTCCTTCATGTAGATATAATTTTCATATTCTACAGTTTAAATCTTCTGTAACCTTCAACTTGAAATAATACATAAATCCCATTTGAGGGAATGAGTGAGTGAAACATGACTAATTGTATCAAACTTATCAAGCTCATGAAGGGCTACAGTTTCTATAAGGGAATCAGTCGCATATAGCATCACACAACTGAAACCTCAGAGTTTGTCTCACATTTACCATATTGTTTCATGATGCAGATTATTTTGAAAATACTTTTATCTTAAAAGGATAAAAATTATAAAGATCAACTATTGTTTCATGAATCTTTTTTCAAATCATAACATTATTGTTCAACCAAAACGCCATATCCTCTTCAATAAAAAAATAGGACATTTTCATTGACCAGCAACAAAATGATATCATATTTTAAAAAAAGCCAACAGCAGAATTCCCTACATGCCAGACCTAGACTCAAAAGCTATATCATAATTTTCTTTCTGATATCTCATCTATACAAAATCTTGTATATCTTCATTTGAACACTCAAAATGAGAAGACCATCTGAAGTGCAAATTAACACAAAACTTGATGAGAAAAGACAATATGGTTTGCCTGGTCAAATCTAATTAATCCTTAGAATGGTGGGTAATTTTCTAAAAAAAAGATTTTTGTGTTGTCTGCTTTCCAAAACTTTAAATATATGCTTAATTTTGATGAGGAAAAATACACAGTGTAGCAAACAGGTTAGATCACAGGCCAGCTGCCAACTTATTAGACGGTTGGGCTGTTTCTAACCTGTTTACATAAGCATGAAGTCAGTTCCAACACTATAAGGGTTATTTTGAAGTCTTAGCCAAATGTTGATGTTTCTTATAAAGACTACATTTAGCTTGTCACAAAAGTGAAGGCTTAAACATAGTCTTAGAATATACAATCCGTGTGCCACTTGGCCAAGAACACTTGTGACATTTAGATAATCATCCTTAGATAAATTGAGCATGTCTTTAAAATCTATTTCTTATTTACCATCAATGTTTTCTAATTTCTAATAGCACTAATGTTCACTGGTCCTACATTTTTTGTATCAAAACGTTTCAATATCAAATGCAAGAACAACATTTTAAGGGATTCTTTATACAGTCAATTATCCACCTATAATTTATGCATAAGTATTACTCGCTTAAAACCAATCAAACACTCTATTGCATCTATCTTCACTCCCTCTCTTTAGTTATTCATTTCTTCATCATATGCTCTTCCAGGTGGCGACACTCTGACTTCAATTTCACAAACTCCTTTGCGACTTCATCGTTTGTTCGCTGCGATAGAATACGGAGTATCGTCCAGCCAGTCTCATCAAGCTGTACACGTTTTCCCAGTGAGCACCAGCAGGCACAACTGCCCTGTTCGACAATGTTTCGTAACTGCATGACGGCGATACCAATTAGGTGATCCTCGCGCGCAAAACAATAGTCTTTGACACAAATGTGTAACTCATAGGAGCCTGGTTCATCTTCGTTACCCAGAATGCTGAAAGATAAAGGAAATGTGTTTAAACCAAATATGTCATATTGAATTGTGAAATTGGTCCAATAGTGAAAGCAACATCAGACAGAAGTAACTTTTTTGTATTGTGTTTTATGCTGTGTCAACAACTTTTCTGTTATGTTACAGCTATCATTGATGGACGAGTACTAGGCTAGACCTCTGAAATGACTTCCAGGAGGACACTCCATTGAAACCAGAGATGTTGATGGGGCTAGAACCTGAGACCCCCTAGTTTTAAGTCCGCCACCTTAACTACTGAGCCATGCAGGAGAAATTACTTAGTATTGAAGAGAGATATATGCATATAAAGTACAAAACTATTGTTAACCAAAGTAACCTTGCTGTTTATGGTTACAATTGTGTCAAACAACAAACATCAATGAGGATTTGAAGATTAAAAAGGAATAAGTCATGATGTAAACAACAAGACCAAAATCCTGATAGCAACATAAAGAAGCACAATACCCTATAGGATAATTCATACCAAGTTCTTGACTCAAGGACATATCTATTTTCAAAACATAAAATCGGTTCTTGGTATACTTTAAAATACATATTCAAAAGAAAAATCTTTGATATAAAACAGGAAAATATTTTGTAAAATTGCTTTACTTCATTTCAATATGAGTTTAATTTGGCACTTTAGAAGACAATGTCTAATTAGATGATTGATTTAGATTACCTTGTTAGTAATAAGAGCATTTCAAAAAGCAATTCAGGTCACATAGTCAGTTTATTGAAGCTATGTTTTTTTAAAAACAATCCCAGCTAAAAAATTGGATTGCTTGTTTGTCCATGTAGTTTTAAGTTACCACATTTTTTAATTTATTCAAGGCTTTTACTGATTCTAAATTTTACCCTTTTTCATAACAAGGAACTTGCTTTTACCAGTTGTTCTCCTATCCCCCTTTTACTGATAAGCCATACTTACAATTGGAATGTTTCATTGAATTTCGGAGACCAGTTGTTACTTTTGGACTTTGTGGAATGTTTGCGTTTCTTGTCACTAAGATGAGGCCCAATCATGTTGACCTCTACAAAGGGTCGGAACATTCCTGTTGTCTGCCACTTCAGGTCATTCGCAGCAACCACTGAAACAAACCACAACAAATCATTACAAGAAGCAGGATCAAGTGAGTTGATTTGACATCATGAGAAGTCTCTTCTTTAGTCACTGTTATTTCAGTTACGAGTTGTTTTTTTTCCCATATGGTCATTGTATATTTCAGTTTTGAGTGTTTTTTCCCCTTTAAGATCAATGGTATTTCAAAGATTTTGTCATGCCCAGTTCATAATCCATAACATCCAAGATTAACTGTCCATCATAAATGAGTTAAGCTATTCAGAGCAATCAGGATTCCGTTGGTCATCAAGTACAAGGATTTTACTTTCATGTGTGAACAGATCTTATTCAAATCTCCAAAAGCCTTGACCTTTAACAGTTACCTTGTGTTCCCCAGTACCAAAATGCAAGAACAGATCTTAACCAAGCATCCAATAGCCTTGACCTTACCTTTAATGGTTACCTTGTGTTGCCCAGTACCCTGGATGTGTGAACAGAATCTTAACCCTTTACCAAATGCCAAATTTTTTACTGTCCCATATTGAAAGAAATTGCAGACGACAATTCAAAATGAGATGAAATTGGGAAATAATCTTTTGAAGGGGCAGAAAATATTGTGGGAGCGAGCAAATTCTCCTTTTTCCTACAATGTTTTCCAGAGTCGTCTGCAACAAAGTGGTTAAATGTCATTATTGTTTGGTAATGGGTTCACCAAATCTCAAATAACCTTGACCCTACCTTTAACAGTGACCTTGTGTTCTCCGGTTCCCGGATGCGTGAAGAGATCCACCTGAATCGACACTTCACCCACCGCTTCCTTGGAGCTAGGTTCTTCCTGGGTCGTCTGTGAGCTGACAAAGGTCTTAATCAAAGTATCCGTGGTCTGTGTGTACAGGGACAATGCATATCGAAGTGAGCCAAGCTCTGAGCTTTTGTCGAGGAAGTTTTTCTTCAGGCCCTGTCCTCCGGCATGGAAATATTGCTTGATGGCTTCCAGCGCCATGTCTAACACGGCGCATTGCTTGGGAGTCAAGTTCTTCTCCGCCTCTTTGGACATGTCCTAGTAAATGAAGGATGATAAAGCGAGATTCAATACATTGTGCTTTGGATAAAAGTTCATTTCTAAATACAAGTATATAACTTTGGGACATAACTATTAAAAAAGATAGTAATTATGAAGCTGGATTGTAGATTTTATATCACAATTCAGTTGGTCAAGAATTTGTTAACAGACTAGTAAAGATTTCATATTTGAACATCATGGCAAAAAGTATTAGTTTGTACACAAACACATGATTTCAAACAAAATTAGTAAAAGCTATTTAAAGTCAATTAGTTATGTTTTTACAACTTGTATTAATCACTTTCAATCTCATTCCTGGATCCATAACCAGTTCTCACAGTGAATGGGTATATAAATGAAAGGTCACATACATTATCTTGGAATCAAACTTAAAATACTCAACCCCTGGACCACTGTTCGCCATTAATTTGTCAAACTGCATATGACCATGTTATTTAATTAATTTCTTGATAAGATGAAAAAAGAGGTGGCATTATTTGCATATATAATATTATGCTTTGAATTTGTCTTACAAGATAATTCATAATAATTTTGCCAGCAGACTTACAAAACAGATCTACTCTAATAAATCTCAACAGAGTAAGCACTTAATCATCACAAATATAGCATAAAATAAGTAAGAAAGTGCATAAGTAATGAGAATTTAGCATTATAAAATCACAAATTAAAATTAAAATGAAACAGTGCTTGAAATTAATTAAATAATTAATACTTTATAATACTTTAAATGTTTAAAACAGGCTGATGACAATAACAAACATATAAAACCTAACATGTATCTAAAATAGAGTGCATCAAAAATATGAAACAAATAGCCAGCGTTAAAAGACACATACAATCCCAAAAAGGGTGAACAGTGTTTACTTGGCAGATAACAAAAACAGTGAGAAATAGCAAGATAATTGCAATTTCTTTAAGATAAATTCAAAACGCTTAGGACAAATCATAGATTAGCTGTAAGCAATTCATTATCCAGCCAAAGTGATTTCTACTGTGTTTTGTAGCAGGTAAAGTAAAGTCAAGTATTATATAGGAAGAGGTTAAGCCTTATTTTTGACTCAAAACCATTTGAAGAACACTTTTTATCACATTATACTCTTGAAAAACCTTGTCGCAACTTTTTGAATAACTTTTTCTCATTATGCTCACAAATCTTTATCATTTATCAACAAGAAGAAGTTACTCATGGGGACAACCGCAATTTTTTATTGCCATATTGTTTCACAGGCTGATATTTCTGTGAAATAACAGACCCCTTTACATTGCTCAGTGATGTATATACAAAGTGACCTGTTGTCAAAAAATGTTTGTGATTCATGCTCAAAATATAATCAAACCAAATATAATGATAAAACTTTTTAAATGTCCTTGAGTTATGTATATTTGAGCATTCAGCACACCTATTCATGTGCCCTTCTATTTCATCAATAATTGATCCAGATTCAGAGGATTAGTTCTACTAAATCCATTAAAAAGTGTTTAAACAGGAAGTTTGCAAAGGAAGGATTTAAACCATTATCAATATTGATTCTCTGATTACTGGTTTGATACTGATACAGCTGATATTGCTTTTTACTGTAGTTGTGTACTTGAAAAAATAAACAAATAAATTGGTGCAATTCTACATTGGTGTAAAACTAAAAGTGAACCTTTGAGAAGGATTAACCCATTTCTGCATGTGGAACTTTGTGGCATGTCCAAATTCAAATGAATAGCAGACAACAAAAACACATACTTTCCCTTTGATATTGGAAGAAACCATTGTAACAAATTGATAAAGTGCTCATAAAGAGCAATTTATCCTTTTTTACAGCGTTTTTTTTATTCTTTTTACAAATTTTGGGTACAAGTAAGGTATTACGGAGAAAGGGGGTTAACCACTACATATGAAAAGAAGTCAGTGTTTATAATAAACACTAATTTGATTATTGAAGATTGTGAAGGATATTTCATGGATGCAGGATAATTCATTACCAGATGAAGAATTATGGATCAAAGTTAAACTTTCTTTTTACAAAATAAGTGTTTGTAAAATGAAAATACGGAAAGAGGATGGAAACCATTGGTACCAAGAAATTTGCTTAACTTAGCAATTTCTTCTTTTGTTTCTTGAAATAGATCCTGAAAGGGCTTTAAAATGACTATATCAAAGGTCTTTTACAAGTCTTTACTTGGGCCTTAATTTGCAAATATACCTTCTAATTTTGTACTCAGCCTTGGTAAGAGGAATTTATAAGGAAGTAGGGTTTAATCATTTCTTTATAAAGTGAAAGTTATCCAGTCAAAAAGCAGTAGCAAGAGCTTTTGTGAGTTATGAATACATGACCATGCAATAAACAAGGTGCAAACAGTTGCGCAGACATTCATAAATTTAACTTTTGGCATGCACTCATACTAATATTGTTACATAACTTGGACACAAAAAAAATGCGTGAACAACAACAACAACAACAACAACCACAACAGTACCAACAACAAATACAATTTTCAGACTGGTTGTACAACCTGAATCATGGGAACATTCATGGGCATTTGGCTGACGTGGTTGAGAAACAGTCTAGAGACATCCTCAATCTTGGCCTGTGCACTACCAGGCAGGGGTAATAACTGAAAACAGGTGCCCAGAATTACAGAAACATGTACTTTATTAGATTTTTTGTGGTTTAACACCATTCTCAACAATGATTTATATATATATCACAGCATTCCAGGTATCCATTACTGAGTGCATTGCGGCCCAAAAAGACAAAGAAGCTACAATGAAGTACAAATATTACTTTGTTGGTCTGACAAGGATTAGAAATCTGAAACAGATACCACCCCAGCCTGTAAATCCTCACACTTTTTCTTTTAGTTGTGCATTTTTTCTTTATGAACATAAACCCAAAACGATGTCATAAAGAATACTTTAGTGAAATGGTATACTCATAATGTTAAAAGTTTGCAAAATTAGATGGCAGAAACAGACATCTATAAAAAAGTAAAAAAAAAATGTAGCCAACATTTGGATCTAGATAATTATGAAATATCTTTAAAAAATGATGGTCTGACTATGAGTGTGAGAATTCCAGTCTATGGTCCAACTATAGGGTACAAAATGGGAGCTTTGTTTAAAGAAAGTTGAAACAAGTTAAAGCATTCTCTCAACTGTTTATAGGTATAATTTTGTAAGATTTTCAATTAGTCTCTTGGGTTTTTGTTGTTTGGTTCAATTAAAAAAGTAATAAAAAGTTTAAGTCAGAGTGGATTTTAAATCCTCTGCTGCAGATGCTATAAATGAATATTTATGAAGTAGTACACTTTAACTTAACGTTAAACCCCCATTGAAAAGAATTGATACTTTATTAGTTTCAATACTCCTCCCTTCTGCAAAGTCCCTTAAAAACCTTTCCTTTAATAGCAAATTTTTACTGCATCCACATAATATGTAATGGACAGAGAGGATAAAGGTGAAAAGTTTTATGGTAACACAAATATTTCTTTTTATGAAAACTTAACCAAGACTTTTTCTGTATTACTGAATATCACATGATGAAATTGTAACCTTTTAAGATGATAATATTCATCTTTTCGTACTAGTTTCTTTGTGATTTTTTCGAGGTTGAAAAGCAACTCAGTCCAACTAGTTGCCAGATTTTTCACATTTTTCAGTCCAACTAGTTGCCAGATTTTTCACATTTTTCTTTATAAAACTTATACAAGACTCTGTAAACCTACTAAAGGTCAATGTAACTTTTAGCAACATACCTGATAATAATTCTTAATCTTTAAAAAGAGAATATAAAAAGAAATGTTTGTGTCAGAAAGATGCAATGACAAATCTACAAGAAAAAAGAGACCATCACAAAAGTACATGTATATTACACACATTACAGGGCCACATTTGTATCGCTAGGTAACAAAGAACTGGAAGCTGCAGGGTTTCCATAACAACAATGACAAATTATGGTTGCTATGGTGACACAGGGAGATCTTGTGACTTACAGCTGCAAACAAGAGGATCTTGGGTATATACATTTCATCCTGCACTCTTTTAGCAGCAAGATTTAAGAACTGTAAAAAATGCAAACAACTAAAATATCGTGAAATGTTAATTGTTACCTTCAAATGGACATACTTTGATACTTTTAATACTATTGATTTAGTATCCAGGAAGCAGTCATTGGGTGTGAATTTAACAAGCTTTAAGCTTCAGACACAATCAATGTAAAACAAATAAGATATTTTGTAACCTTGGAAACAAGGAGGATAATGCATGTGACAAGCCACTTCTCCTTTTGACATTATTATTCAAATTTAAAATATCAAAAAGGGAAAGTTATTGTTCATGCTCCATAATTGGGGACTGCTGTTGCTGTTCTCTGAGAGAATTGAGTAACCATTTTTAAAAGTATGGTCTGATGAAGTTTTCGCAGCCAATCATTTCAAAAACATCAAAACAAGATTTAAACATTGTCAGTAATGATAAATGGATTGGACAGTTTTTTATAATGTTAAAAAATGAATGATGGTGTTTAAAGGCTCTTCGACAGCTTAGGTCATTTAGCGCATATGAAAATGTTAATGACTGATACTATGTAATAAAGTCGTCTGCTATCAAAAGGTTTGAACAGTAAGGGGTTATGAGAATGATATTAATACAAAAGGGAAAAGCAAAACCTGCATATAGATATGAGTATAATAATTATTTTTCCTTAACCAAGATTACATATACATATACCATCACCTTCTGAGAAGTTGACATATCCCTTTCCCAAACAACAAATTTTCTACTGTCCCAAATTCAAAGAGTTTGCAGACGACATTTCAAAATATGATAAAATTGAACAATATTCTTCAGAAAGAGCAGAAAACTTTGTGAGAAAAGGAGAAATTGCTTGCTACAAGCAATTTCTGCTTTTCCCACGATGTTTTCTAAAGTCGTCTGCAACAAAGTTGTCAAATGTCGTCATTGTTTGGGAAAGGGTTAAAAGGACCCTGTTCCCATTCATTGCTTACATCAAAGAAATACAAAAAGATCATGGACAACTGCAGCATATGTACCTAATCTTTCTCATTTCACAGCTTTTCAATGTCCCTTTTTGAAAGAGCAACTCTAAGATTCAGTGCAATACTATGGTAAGTGCTTCATGTTTATAAAGCATTTACTATAGTCTTGCACTGATCCTTTGAACAGCACTACAATTTCTATTCTTATGATAATCAAGCTGTTTGGTATAAATCATAATAATATGGTGAGGACGTAAGAACACAATTTAGAGGTTCAAACCAATATTTTGCGTCTGATCTTGGTAGTACCTATAGGAAATACCTTTTCTCAAATGAACCTGTTATATTGGGTTATACTTTACGGACTGTTTTTGGAATCAATGTTTATACTTTTTTTGTTAGATTGTCTAAATATACTACATCTGTTGATCTGAATGAAAATGTCGTTTCTTCTTTCGTAACTTTGTTTTCTCAAGTTTCTGCTGCAGTTGTTTCGGAACGAATTCGGCATCAAATAACTCATTAGTCAATCCTTAACATTTCCCAGCAAGAAACTACTTTGCAGAAATCTATTATTATTCACAAACAAGAAGAACTGCTGAGTGCTCATAAATTCAAAGCAAAATATCTTTTAGGTTGCGTGCATTTTTATTTGTTCAAAAGGACTCTTTAAAGCATCAAAAGGCAAGCACAGTTTTATGACCTCAAATTCTTGTTGCTTTCAACTAATACCAGCCTTTCAGTTCAATACTGGGAATTGGTTAATAGTTTACCTGTTATGGAGAACAGGATTGACTTATGATTAAGACAAATATGTTATTCAGGAAATAAGGTCTATATTAGTCAAGCAAAAAGGTTATGTTACATACAAGTGTTATGCAAGATTTTAGCAAAAATGTCAAACCATTAGTTAAGCCCTCAACCATATTCAGACGACATTTGAAATATGTGCAGCTGACAAAGTATGAATTACTTAAAACAAGCAGTTTATTGTTTTGACACATATTTTTTACACTTATGTTCAAAAAGACCTTTTTTTACATGTCTACATTATTCTTTGTTTTGTGCTGATATCCTTTTATAAAAGAAAAGTGTGCATCCCCAACATTTGAACAAATTTGCAGAAGACTTTCAAGATTTAAGAAAAGTTGAAAGATATTCTTCTGGGAGAACCGTAGATGATTGGTGTAAAAAAGAGAATTTTCATTTACAAGAATTTCTCCTTTTTGCAAGATCCAACATTAAGTTGGTTAAGAGTTCATATTTTCCAATGCCGTCTGCTGCATATTGCTAGTATAAAGGAGGAATTTATACCCCAAAACAATTACCTTGTCATTACTCTGTAAATATAATCACATACATTAACATGTTATCACCTTCATACATTAGCATACAATCTGTCATGTATTTACCCATTCCTTCATATTTCTCAGTTTTCAAGAATCTGCAAAATGACAAATGTATGAACCATTGAGACAAAGGAGAAATTGTTTTAAGTTTACAATTTCTCTTTTTGTCACAATGATTACCTACGAATAAGACAAAGAAATTTCATTTTTCATACAATATGCTTATTTTTTGTCTGCTGCTATAAATTAAGACCAGTCTTATAGCCTTCTAAGAAGGTATGGGGTAAAATTGTCTTAGGTCCATATATTAACATATAATCAAATATTCGCATTAAAATCACATTAAGAAAACATCAAATCAGCAAAAAATGTTTGATAAAGTTTTCATAAATATTAATGAATCACTACGCCCAAATGGTTGCACCGGATGAAAACCATCTGTGCGCAAAGAATTTTACTTTCATTGCAGAAGATTATGTAGAAATAAATTTTGTTATGATCTATTTCTTTTTTCCATTAGAATATTTCCTTCCTTAGATCAATAAAATTAGAAATCAATTAAACAAGAATAATAAAACTTAATAACAAGACTGAAATAGCTGTAAATTCCTTCCGTAAGAGAAAGTCGATTGGAGAATTATTGTCTTCTTTTTTTGATGCTTTAATTATTCCATGAGTCTTTCAAAAGATCACATTATAAACCTTGATTTAAACAACAAACATTTCAAAACTTGGCAGCAAGCAGGAAAGGAGGTGAGATATATTGCTAAGCTTGCTATTTATGTACTGTTATGTACCGTTCATTTAATCTGCAGTGTTCCTCATAGAGGAATAGGTTGTAAGATTTAATCACATCATATCAAACAACTTTCAATTAGCGGATAACAATTAAATGAATGATTTATACCTGTCTGGGATCTGATAGTGGTGGTAAGACAACAGTTTTCTCCATTGTGTACATCACTATCTTCCACAGTTCCTGAAAAAGAGCAGAGATGGATGCGTTATCACAGTGATTTATCCTTTTTCATTACAAATAGTGTTTGTTATCTGCATCCACACATTTCGAAAGTCTTCTTAATCAATTATCAAAAGCATATATCAACAATGTAATCAATAAACTACTTTTAGGATCCGTTATTTTAGTTAAACACCATTGCCATAATGAAATCAGCCGTTTATCCATTATCTTAGTTAAAAAATAATCAGGACAAAGTATAGTTGTGGTTTTTATCCTAGTATGAGTACCGGTATTTTATCTTTTATTATTTCAAAGCACTTCTATAATCACAAACAAAGAAAATGAAGCAATGCTTTATGTTATCATGATACCACCTTAACCACACATTAAGCATGTTATAAGTCACTTTTTGTGAAGAAAAATAAGTAAACAACTTTCTTTACATCTTATATACATAATACATACATTAATTGCACTTCTCCCTTTGATATAACATTTTCAAGAGGTACAGAAAAAAGAAAAATTGACAGAGCCCTTTGTAATACATACCTTGAGCAAACGTTTAAGAACAGTCTTCTCGCATACTTGAGCAAACATTGACAGGCTGTGAGGTGGAAACAAAGAACACAGGATTGGTTAGTCAACACACAGCATTCAATCAAGCACCATGCTCATCTTAGAATAATCACATCATGCCTTACTCTTATAGAAATACTGCTAAATAACAGTAAACTGTTCTCTTTGTTATCTCATATCAATAAAGGTTTTGGATAACCGATGAACTGGTAAAGTTAGAACATATTCCTTTTGTATGGTAGAAAACATTGTTTCAAAAGGAAAAAAACAGTCTTTCATTTCCTTTTGTACAACGTTATACAAAAAAGCACCTGAGGTAGACAATGTCATGTAAAATTCAGAAATGTTTAAGTTTGGAGTAAATTAATGTCATAGCCATTTTCTCCATGCATGTTAGAAAATAGAAACACAGCAAATGTTTATGGCAAAGACAAGCAAAGTCATTCATATGGCAAACTATAATTGTGTTCTAGCTGCATTAGTCAATCAACCACATAAAAAGACCCACAAACACAAGGTACATAGTTTTTATGAGAAGCAGAAATGATGAGTTGTTAGTAAATCATTACCATATCAAGCAATGTGATGTTTACAAAGAGCTAAACAGATGTTCACGTCATAGACATACCGCATTCAAAGTATTAGCCAAAATAATAATACTTCACTTATAATTATTGACATGTCAAAATTCCCACAAAATATCATTTTTTCGGTCACTGCATCTGCAGCAGACAAGAAATCACAATGATGAAAAGAAAGATTCTAGAGAAGAATTTTGTCTTTTCTGTCAAAGTGCCTTCTATCCAATACCAGAGTGAATGAAGCTGCATCCAGGGTAAGTGTAAGACTACAGCAAGTTCTTTATTCTCATAAAAAATATCCTTATTCTTGCACTAAATCCTCAAATTGATTTTTATGTCACAATAATACCTGTCAAACATTATGAAGAAATATTAATTGATCTTGCTGTTTTCGCAGTCTGTTGTAACTTTCAAATTGGATTAGTTATATCATCGGGTAAGGTTATGAATATTCTACAACAGAATAAATTGTACAGACCCCCCTACCACCTGTATAAACCCCCTACCTGCCATCCAGAAGGTCCATCAGGGGTCTGAGCACCATGTCACTCTCATGCTGGATAGTGCTGCGCTGACTGGGCTGGGATAGGGACACCTGTCCGGCCCCTTTCACCTTGGACAGCAGGGCCCCTAACTCCTGCATGCTTTGTGAGATCTGGGGCTCCAGGGACTTGGCAAAAATACAGCTCAGCTCGTCCAACACCAGGTTCAGTTTCTGCTGAAGTTCTTTCAGAATGTTGGCTGCACATTCATCCAACTGGAAAAAGGAAGGTTTGTAAAGTTTGAACAATCAATACCTTTCATAGTAGACTTTGATAATAAGAGACTTACTTTAAACATTTACAGAAAAAACAAAAATATTCTAATTAATGGTTTAATTGCTCATAACATGCATTCTGGTTTCACAATGGTTTATGGTAAACATAACCCCTATCTTTTAGTCTAACTTTTTATAAATGTTGTCTGTTCTTTTTCATTTATTTTGACATGTAACATATCACAAATGGAAGAATAGGTTTATGTTGATGATCAAGATTACCCTATTAGCAGATAACAGCTAAAAATATTGTGAAAAAAGTATCTTGAAAAACAACGCTGAGGTATCTGATTGTTTGCTTCTTTAGTGTCACTTCTGAAAGTTACAAATATTGTACAAAGAGATTGATATCAATCTTTTTGACCATTGAGATCACTTTTCAATCTTGACTTGACATTATGACATACTCATAATTACCTTTTCTCCACCCATAGATTCAAACACCTTTTCTAATTGTACTCGAAGCTGTTGTATATTGTTCATCAATATACATGCCTGAAAACAGAGAAAATACATGAGCTGAGAGATGATAGTTAACCATTTCTACATACAAAAACCCACTCTGACAGATCTGTCCAAAAAGTATTTCAAAACCACTTGGACAAAATGAAAGATATCCCATAATGTACAATTTATCCTCATTTTACAAAAGATTTACGAGATCATTATCATTCATCATTCTTCATAGTTGCCATCTGTTGTCTATTTAAATTTGGATCTATCATTAATTCCCATATGGGTGAGTTACTTAAAAGATGAGTATTGATAATTTTAGATTATTTTACACTCAGTTATCAAGGGTTCAATGCAAGACTAAAGCAAGTGCTTCATAAACATGAAGCACTTGCTATAGTATTGCACTGAACCCTCGTTATGTCATGTCAGTTTTCTCACCAAAACATGTAAAACTAAAACTCTTTTGCTAAGCAATGTTAGCAAGCTTTAAACTTACTTTAGTTCATTTGCAAATGAAAGTTAATAATGCAAAACTGGGAAGTATCAAACATATTGTCTTTTGAGAGTCCCATCGCTACAGCTTGAGTAACAAGTGTTCTTTATAAAAATTTCGAGTTTCATGTGCATCACAGATAAAAATGAATATGAAGTTTCTTTGGATTAGGACATCAATCGCAAGTAAACTCACCACTTTTTGATTGCCTGTATAGTCTTTGAAGTCTTTACAAACTATGTCTGCATATGCCAAAAGCACCTTGTTTACAGTCTGAAAAAGAGACATACATAAAGTTAAGATTTATATGTCATCTAGTGAAGCACCTTTCAAACAAGGTTGAAGTTATTAATATGACGAAAATCATAGTGAAACGTCATAAAGTCTAAAAAAGGACCAACCTGTCAAGACTCAAGAAACATGCCTTCAAGGTTAAAAATCTACTCTAGGGTAAATCAATAGTAGAACCCAATCATTCTACCGGTATATAACTGCCAGAAAGTGACTAACCAAAGACATTGATGGTTGAAATATAGGTTAATTTAAAAAGGACTTAAAACTTAATATTGAAAAAGTCATAAGTAAGAATCATAAGACAAAGCTATAAGAAGCAACACAAAAGAAATATTTTAAAGTTGGCCAATGCCTTCACATTGGAACTCGAGACTGATTGAAATTGAAGGCAGCAGCAGACGACATAAAGAGCAAAAATTTGAAGAAAAAAAATCTAAGATATTGGAAAGAAATCTTTGTGAGAAAAGAATAAATTGCTCTAAAGGTTTCTATAGATGCGTTACACTGAGGTACTTTTAAGATAGAGGTTAAAATATATTTTTTTACTTCATTCAGCAATTGTTTTAAGAGTAAGTATTTGTTCATACATTTGCAAATCTCTCCATGAACCGCATGACAATCTGTGGGTCTGGACACTCCAGTTTTCTGATCACATCAAAACACTGGTTCAGCTGGGTAAATATATCCACCACACTCGTAGAGAACAGTGCCAGCTCTGAACTCTTCTGGAACTGAAATCAAATAAAATAGCTTATGGACATATCATTCTGGTATTATAGTGAAATTTGGCAAAGATTATGTCCAAATGCTGCCTGCTGACACTTTAAAGTCAATAATTCCTAAATTTTTGGCAGAAGACCATATACACAATTCCAGGAGGTGAAACCTCCTGAGAAATTGAGTTTAAATTCATTTAAGGATATACTATGTATGCAATGTTTACTATGTTTATGCAAAAAAAAAAACCTTTTACAAAAAGGAAAGTTGTTTTACACAATTTCTTTGATAAGATTCTGTTCATACCGCTTCTTTATCCTGTCTCTAAAAATTTGATGTTGTAAAATATGAATAATGCATTTTTCAATGCACCCATAACAGAGAGTTATTTAACCATCACAATCCAGATGTGACTTGCATAAGATCTATATTAGAGTAACCCCATTAATGCTGGTGTTTGTTCTATAGCATGTTGCTAAAACTTACTCCGTCTCTCTTGTCCCGTTCGTATGCACCGTGTAAATAGTCCATGGAAACCTCATCATTCTCATTCAGCCATTGCATCACAAATGGTTCAAACAACCTGAATATAAATCATTACAATTGAAAGGATACAATATCTTATTGTTGTATACTGTGTACCCAGTATTTTGCCTATTTGAGAAATATCAACTTTAGAAATGATTGCCACTATTGCCAGTTCCCTTTCTTTATAGTCAATGTTTTTACATTTATGTTAATAGACCTGGTAAACTGACCTAAAAAGGCAAATTTAAATGACACTTAAGCTAATACCATGGTATATTTTCACCTACAAATGATTAACAACTGTGGTATTGTTCATCACATTCACCGTCTGTTGCCCTCTATGCATGAATAATTATGATGCTGTATATTCAATACTTGCCGGTCTTCCAAATACAGAAGATAAACAATAGAGAGCTACTTTATATATCAAAAGGCAAGCTTAGTAGCATTTTCTCAAATAATGCACATGAACCGCTTGGTCGAACATTAGGGATGGCTCCAAGGATCCAATTTTTCATACATAAGGATTATAAGTACATGTACCATACTCACAATTGGTATTTTGTGCAGCACAGCACACTTATGAAGAAACGTGTCAAGAAAAGAATGTGTACTATACTTACAATGGGTATTCTGGTACAGTAGACTTGAACTGTGGAATGTCTGCTATATATTTACTGTACAACCATTTCACCTTGAAGTGAAGGTTCATGTATTCTGTACTCTTACACGTCTTGTTCTTTTCATGTTCTGAATAAATAACAATAACATTTGTCAAGTCATCCTCTAATATAAGACTTTCAAGTAAACAAAAAGGTCAAGAAAATTTCAAGAATACCCTTATAACAGTAAAAAAATATGTAAACAAGAATTGCTCCTACTTTCTCGTTTTAGGATAAGAGGGTTAATAAATCTTAACCTGCGGGTAAGGTAATATGAGAATCTAAAAAAATAAGGGTAAATACCTGATAACAGATTCATTCACTATTTAAAACTAAAATTTTATTAATCTAGACATTTAAGTTAGTATGGAGTAAATATCATGAATTTTACAATGTTTAAAGTCAAAGGCTTCTTGAACAATCATTTCAAATAACCCTTATAGTGCTGGAATCAACTTCATGTTTATGCAAACAGGTTGGATCAAGGTCAGCCGCATAGTAAATTGGCGGCTGGTCTGTGATCTAACCTGTTTGCTACTCTGAGTATTTTTTCCCATCAAAATTAAGCAGATATTTAAGGTTTTGGAGGCCGACAACACATAAGTCCATTTTTTAGAAAATTACCCAGCATTCTATGGGTTAAAATCCATTAAGATATGAAGAGTAATATGACAATCTTCTTCACTAACCTTGCAAGGCATATTTCAGGTCCATAGAGAAGAGGTTCCATGTTTTAGCAGCACTGACCTGACCCACATTAAGGTCCTGCTGGAACTGTTTGAGTACAGGGGCGTAACTATTCCTGTCCTCCTCAATAACCGACACTATCAGAGCAATCAGTTTATGCCAGAAATCCAAGTTTTTATTGCTGGGCCCGGACTCCTGCTCCTGGTTGGCCGTCTCCGGAGGTTGTTCCACCTGGAACTCTCGCTGGTAGAGCTCGCAGCAGTTGTCAAACAGGAACTGGTATGTCGACTTCATACAGGCGATCACACAGTCCTTCACTACAGCACTGGCACGCGGTGGACTCGTCAACTCTTGGACCTGAATTACACAATATACAAAATATGGGTTTTGCAGGCCTGCTATTGTTAAGGTGCTCAAGTCTGACAATAATTGCTTGAAGCCTGAGTTTACACATCTTCAAAATGAACAAAGAAGGAAAACTCTCAAAGCCTGAAATCAGGACCAGCCTGATAAACTAATGATAATAATGATGATAGAAATCACAATAATAATAAGGTTGATGATAAAACAATATTAGAAGATCAAACAATGATATTAAGCTATAAAATTGCAATTATTTCAAAAGGGTATATTATTTCAACCAAAAAATAAACTTATCAAATGATGCAATGTTTTTTTTTTACCTATATAATCATGTCAAAATAACAATGAAATTGTAGGATTATGTTATATATAAATTCATTGATGAGAAAAAACAATTAATGTATCTAGACAACTGCATATTTCCTCCTGCTTACCTTCATCCTAAAGAATGTTATGCTAGTCAACAGGTCCACCGTAGATTTCAAATCTTGTAACCTACTTGCCTCCGAGGCAGGAAAGTTATTCTGTCAAATAAAAATAAAATTTATCAACATTTCAGCATACACATTTCATAATTCCATAGCTAACCATTTACTTTTGTAGCTCACATCTAAAGATAGAAACAGCTATCATAAAAGGAAAAATTACCCTTGGCTAGAGTTGTCAGAATGTTTCTACCAAACATCACAATGAAGTTGGGTTTTTTCCCTAACATATTTCAAACATATTCACAAATATAAAGGATCATGACTTTGTCATGATGGACCATAAACTTACTTCATTATACAACCATTGTGATAAAATAATGCAAACATTCCTAAACATTTACAGGTCTACCACAGCTTCATGTCAAGTTGTTGTGTTGGAAAGCTGCTCCTTTAAATTACTTTTTTTTTTCAATGAAAATTCATGTTCTGTCAATTGGATCAGCTTGTACTTTTAGATTACTTTTTATTGATGTTTGCCGTGTAAACCACTTGAAAAAAAATTAGACTTAAACTTAGTTAAAAGGATGATCAAAATAGACATATGAAAACCTATTCTTTCGAATTAATTACAAAAACGATTTGGGTGAAAAACGTAAAAGGAAACGGTTCTAGTGTCAGGACTTTTCTTTTTTACCTAATCAAATAATGAAAACATTTAAATTAAGAAAGAACCGATTAACATTTGATACAAACCCTATACATAGACAGGTCTATCCTTAATGAGTTATGAAGCTGGTCTAGTAGCTTGACAAACTTCTCTTTCTGCAAAACATAAATATAATCATAAATGTTTTAGAAATATGCAATTTACCTATATTCTTTGGTTTAAATTGTTTACACCTGCTTTAAAGAATTTATAAAATCCATCTTAGCAAATAAGTAATTTGCATATGGGAGTCAATTTGTTAAATTTTCACAAAATTGAGTTCCATATATCATAGAAAATATTTTTCATATTTTTTAATCTAAAATATACTTTTTTCCATTTAAACAACAAATTTCAAGGTTAAATTTATCAATTTTGCAGACTATTATTGACAACTATCATGTATGGACAAATAAAGCCAATTAATTTAATTAACTCATATAACATCTAATGGAAATAACATGCAGTGAGACAAAGGTTAAAAGACCAATCATTCTTTTTTTAACATCACAGACTTACCCCAAAATTTGATGCTGCAAATCTGTCGCTAGCTGACACAGCAGCAGTTGTGGCGGTGGTGTGTGCATAGAAGGCATTAATGTTGGCGAGTAATGTACTCATAACATCCGGTACACCAGGACACATGTACTTAGTGGACAAACACGAAAAATGTCTGAAAAGGGAAACATTCAAATTCATTTAATAAACCTTAAATATTCAACATCATATTGTAAAGGACTACTTTGATATGCATGCTCTAGAAAAGCTTAAAATACAATTTTGACAAATGCTGAGGTTAAACTGTTTATAATGCTTCTGCTGAAGCTTTTTTCTTCGTATGGAATTTTAAATTGTGTCAATATTATTTCAATTATGTTGCAATGCCTTACTCTTAATGATGGAGGAAGACTCCATATTCAACTGCACACAATGGCTTGCTTGTTAAATCGGTTAGACTTCCTCCAATGAAATCCAAGTGATGTCAATGGGATTTGAACCAACACCGTGAGGGCCCATGTGATTAAAAGTTCTGTTTTCTAACCACACAGCTTTCCGTCGCAGGTAGCTTATCACCAGCCAACCAATTGTCCAACTTGTACAACTAAAATCATGTGTTTTTAACTACTCTTGGGACACACCAAAGACAAAACAACAATGGCGGTAACGGCTTCCTTGCATGGCACCCTAGCAAAAGGATTGCATCACAAATGGCAAGTATATTGTAGGTCAAAAAGGGAAGCATGGCATTTGATACAACAGTTTCCTGGTTAGCATAAATATTGTTGATAACTATGATGAACTCTAAACAAAGCCTTTCAATATTTGTTAAATCTTAAAAAAAAAGAAGGTTAAATCACTTACGTCATAGCTTGGTATATAGACTCAATGCCATATCTCATGGCAAATTCGTCCACAATCTCTTGGGAAGGTTCATCATAGTAGGTTTTCCAAGACTCATCCTGCAGGAAAAACAATCAATTCCACTCTTATACGACGTACTTTAAAAATATTAAAAATTTGAAGTTGCCAATAGCAAATGTATACAGTTTTAAGTAGAAAATATTGGAACAGTTTGTGTTATTTACAGACTCGTTTAGTCTCTTCTTCAGGTATCGAAAATAACAATCTTCAACCTTTACTGAATTCACCTTAACAAAAAATGAAATTTTATATTTTAGAATGTTGGAACATCACAGAGACAGAAGTGTTTATTTTTGATAATTGGTTAACTTTGGCATAAGGCTACCTTCCCAAGTTATATTTTATAAGAGTATAAAATGCTACAAATGATCGTGTGTTTAGGAAGTGTGAATGAGTATAGATACTGAAAGGTATGGAAGAAAAACAATTTAAGACGCCATTTATATGGATTTCAAAATCATTCTCCTCCGTTTTTCCAAATTAATATAAAACCTCCACTCATTACAATCTACACAGGAGCTAGGGTGACCACATTGAAAAAATAGAAAGTTATAGATAGGAAGGTTTATGAATAGTCAAACAGTATAAGTGTACATATTACATCACATGGGTATAAAATTTGGTAAACTTGTAACAAGGGTATGGGCATGAAATATTGCACAATGTATAAATATTAGAAAACTTTACTTCAAAAGGGAAAGGGATATAGAAGCCAATAAAGGCTTTGGTTAAAATGTATCAAACCATTCACTTACATTGTATTAATCACTGTTCAACAATAAAAGCATTAGCACACAATATTGGTGAGGGTAGAAACCATTGGGACAAAAGGAAAAAAATGCTCTAAATGAGTGAGTTCTACTCTTGTCTGAATGGAATCTTTAGTGTCCTATGAAAAGTGCATCAAAAAGCAATATCATTAAGCATGGGGTTAAAAGCCTCAACATCATGGATGGGTTAGGGGGAAGATCACCACTGGAATAATGGTAAAGCAAGGGTCACTTAAGCTTAAGAGTAATTTTGATAAAAAAAACAACCCAGCATTTATCTTTGAATCAAATAATTGTATCGTACTTGGTTATGTTGGAATTATATTTCTTGAGCATTTATTCAAATAAAATGTTTCCTCGTATGGAATTTTGTGATAGGTCATAACAGAACATTGGCAAGCATCTCTTTTTAAGTTGGGCAACTTATGCGATTCTTTGCCCATAATAAGGTTCATAAACATATATTATGAAAGGTGTAAACTTACAAGTCTTGATATACAAAGCTGAACAATAATTAAAAAAAATATTGATTACATTTAGACCTAAGATATCCCGCATTTCAAAATATCATAGAACATTGTGTAATAAAAACCTGATATTTCATGGTTGTAGCTTGAAAATTGTATTGTGACCATGAGAAAAACGTCTTCTATTCTACCAATACTTTTAGAAATCCCTTAACTCTGACAAAGCTTTTTGGAAGATGTCAACTTTATAAGTTAAGATGAAGGGCCTTAGCAGGTAATAAGAGTTAATAAGGTTATCAAAGCATTTACCCATTACGTCATATAGTCTGATTTATCATGTAGCAGATTTCAAAACGCAACAGTGACAAGAGGACAAATAGCTCTTCAAGAACAATTTCTCCTTTAATCACATGATTGCACAAATATTGCATAACAAAAGATTCATTTTAATACACTATGATTGTTGTTGTCCTCTGTTGTTATCAAATTGGACCATTAATAAAATCCTATATAAGGGAATGGGTAAATAAGGCAGAGTGTTGGTGAACCTTGTCCTATTAAAGATCATTTATTCTTATCTGACTTAATAATAAACACTAATAATACCTTTCTTTATTGGCAATCAATGACAAAGTTTGACTATGGCCATTTTATAATAGCCATCTGATTGACTTGAATGGTCCATAGTACTCTTCATTGGCAAGTCAATACTCTTTCATGACCATCCTTTAATATAGGATGTAAAGCAAGAATCTAATAAATAATTAGAAAGATGCGGAGATTGAATTGATAGCCATTTAACTAAGAATCAAAATATGATAAAAGTTTCTATCACATATAATATATACCAAAGGGACCAATGACACTTGACTAACAATACCTATTTAACCAATATATACACATGTTGTATATATTGACTGTATACATTATGTCTGACATAATGTATACATTGGTCCCTATGATATATACAAGAAAAAACTTGCATACATAATGAAATTCTCATTTGTAAAAAATCAAATTGCTGTCCAAACAGGAGAAGAATTTTTTAAGGAATGTGTAACCAGGCCAAGGTCATCACCAACATCTCAAGGTCAAGGTTAGGTACATGCATACATACTAATTTCTGTTTTACCCCGGATGACTTGGGCAGTTTTACAGTACCTCCAGCTTGCTCACACAGGTAGTGAAACAAATTCTGAGGAAAAAAACAAAACAGTAACAAAACAGTGGAATATGAAGAATGAATAAACTAAATTATGTTTACAATTGTACCATGCAGAGGTTTCACTCTGTTGAGCTACTTACACATCGTATCGATTTTTAACTTTATAGATTCTTTTTGCCCTAAAACATTTCTGTAAATTTTTCCAAAAAAACACCCCAAGATTTTTAATGATTTTTGAATCAACAGTAATAGAATAAGTAAAAGTTTAACATTATTTGCTTCTATCATGGTTTTCATTGGGCTTATAAGCCTATAATTGTGTTAAAACTTGTTAGACTAACTTAACTTTGTTATTCTACAATTAAGACCAAAGACAACTAGATACAATCCAAAAGAGTGATTTATTTTTAATTCGAAGGAACTTTACAGTTTCATCTTCCCTACTCTTAAATATCAACAAATATGATCTTTATCATCCCTTTATTCCTTGAGAAAGAACCCTAAGGTGTTCAAAATTCAATCAATTAAACTATGTTTATGTTTCTAACTCTGTACTTGTTGTTTAAGTTACTTAACCCTTACATTGCTGGAACCAGCAACTTCATGCTGATGCAAACAGGTTAGATCACATGCCGTCCGCTAAGTAAATTGGTGGTCGGCCTGCAATCTTAACTGTTTGCTACTCTGAGTAGCTTTCATCATCAAATTTAAGCAGAAATTGAAGGTTTTGCAAAGCAGATGACAAAAAATATAATTTTTAGAAAATTACCCAGCATTTTAAGGGTTAAAATGAAGCAAATGAGAAAATTACAAACCTCGTGTAAGCATGTATACTGAACATGGTATGGAGCTACTTTTTCCTCTCCCTTTATCTCAACACTTATATGCAGTCGAATAGCACCAGAAACTGCCGACTTGTCCGTGCGCTTCTCTATAATAGCCATCACAAATCATAAACATTTCATATACATGGTTCATAAAACAAAGTTAACCAATCAAATGCATTAAATGGTTATCTTTATCATCTTGTAGACAGAAAAACTAATTACATAATCACTGTCTTTTTCGTAAGAATGTCATTATTCCACACTAATTTTTTTTGCTAATTTTATTTTAGATTAAAATTCTTAACAGTAAGTCAATCTAACTAATTCACTAGAAATGTAAACCAAAATAATTAGAGATGACATCATACATTTCTTTGAACCATTATTGTTTCTGTGAAACTATATTATTTTTATCTTAAGATTCAATAAAGAAAATCATAAAAGCAGCATACAAAAAATATCTTTATTAAAATGGTAATTAATATCTTCTTCACATCAAATATGAAGTAAAACAAACTATCGTTTGTTGAGTGAAATAATTATCTGCTACTCAAGGGCTAAATGCAAGTCTATATAACATCCTTCCATTTATTTTTGAAGTACTCCCTGTAGTCTAGTACTGAAACATTGTTTACTTTCAATTTGGTAATGGTGAAGATTAGGAAACAAGCAATATTCTTGATAATCTTTTGTATGAGAAAAACAGCAGCAAAGTAAAACTAAGTGGAAAACAACACAGCATTTAAAAACAAACCCTTTCTGTGAAATAATTTTTTACCCATAAACAATCAATATCATACTTTCAGCATGAGAAATAAATCAACAGTCAAAAATTTGTGATAAAAGGAAATGTGTTGAAATTGAACAAATCTTCATCTAAGTGGCAGTGTTTTCAAATATCTGTTATAATGTTGCTTCATATTTAGTCACATTATAGAATATACTAATTTGTATCAATGTAAATTAAGTTGTTGAATAATTGAATTTGTGACGGCATAAATACTTGTTGGATGAAAAGAACCGATATGTTACAAAATGATATTTCAATTAAGCTAAAAATTCACTGCTTTTGTAAATCAACTCTGATTGATGAGTGAATGATAGGAATATGAGCCTTTAATTGAAATTTTAGAAAGACACTGTAATGCAGGGTTTTCATTAGTTTATCACAAAAAGCAATCAATCTGTTAGTAAATGTCTCAAAATTCATCTTTGGGAATTGCTGTAACATTTAACCAAATTAGAACCTGGTGACATAACAGATCAGCAGAAGATCTGTAAAATATCAGTAAAGGATCAAACTCTATATTTCACAGCACTAATGCCAAAGTTTCAAAATCTATGTTTCACAGCACTCATGTCAAAGGTTCAAAATCTATGCCATTGTTATATCTTAGGTTTAAAATTCCTATGCCACAGCACTTATGCCAAAGATATAAAATTTCTATTTCAAGGCACTCATGTCATAGGTCTAAATTTTCTAAAACACAGCAATTGTGTCAAAAGTCAAAAACTCTATCAAACTGCAGTCAGATCAAAAGTTAAAATCTTTACTTCACAGAAGTCAGGTCACAGCTTAAAGTTTCCATTATAATACAGTCAAAGGTAATAATCTCTATGTTACTGCAGACAGCTCCAAATTTTGAAATCTTTTTCACTGTGGTAACATAAAAGAATTTTATCTCTGATTCACTGCAGTCAGACCAAAGATCTAAGCTCCATTTCCCTGCACTCAGACCATAGGTCAAAATCTCTGTTTCACTGCAGTCAAACCAAAGAATAAAATCTCTATTTCACTGCAGTCAGACCATAGGTCAAAATCTCTATTTCACTGCAGTCAAACCAAAAAATGAAATCTCTATTTCACTGCAGTCAGACCATAATCTCTATTTCACTGCAGTCAGACCATAGGCCAAAATCTTTACTTCACTGCACACATACCATAGGTCAAAATATTTCACTGAAGTCAGACCAAAGAACTTAGCTCAATTTCACTGCACTCAGACCATAGGTCAAAATCTCTATTTCACTGCAGTCAGACCAAATCACACATTCAAACCTAGTTCATATGACACCGTAGCTTCCCCACAAAGATGTGCTACTTCTAAGATTGCTTGTCCAAGAAAATGTTCTGCCTCAGGCGTAAGATGTTTCATTAATCTATATTTTATGTTATGGCCTGCATTCCTTGAAGCAAAAATAAGTTTATTGGATATTATTGAAACTATTCTCTGTGTTATATTCTTTATTCTATATGTAATATCTAACTGCAATATTTTTTATAAGATAAGAAAAGAAACAACAAAGCAGTAAAGAAAACAAAAGTCTGGCTAAAAAATTTACAAGATACAACTACAAACTATCAGGTATATTGAGAAAAAATAAGTTCTAAAAGCATTGCCATTTCCTTTCTTCCTGCAGATAACTTAAGTAAGTCTTTCATAAGCATGATACTTCTATGTCATGAAATCATGAAGCTTAACATTTTGATTTAAGGGACATCCTTACTGAAATCCGGTAACATGTGATATCTATAACACATGACGTTTCATGGCAGTTGATTTAATTCACATTGCAATGTGCAAGACTAATAAATGTTCACCATATTCCTAAATAAGGCTTATAAATTAAACATAAAAAGAATATGGATAATAACAAAAATAGTATGATAGTTTAAGCACTGAAAGTGCTTAGAAGCTAATTGATAATGATTATCAACATCTAGATCTTGGTGACACACGCAGATTCACTAAAGGAGAGCCTGGCTTGTATGTATTTCTTGTTGTCTACTAAACAGTCACTTAACCCATTACCAAACAATAATGACATTTAACCGCTTTGTTACAGACAACTCTGGAAAACATTGTGGGAAAAGGAGAAATTGAGTGTCACAAGCAATTTTTCATTTTCCAACAATGTTTTCTGCCCTATCAGAAGAATGTTTTCCAATTTCATCACAATTTGAAATATCATCAGCAAAACGCTTTCAATTTGGGACAGCCGAAAATTTGGCGTTTGGTAAAAGGTTAATAGAATAATTTGTTAATCATGCAGATTCTCTTAGTTATATAAAGATTCACTATAAAATTATGGATCAGCTGACCAGTTGACGACAAATCAAATCAATCTTTTATAATGGTCTAGCCAATTAAATAATAAATGAGTCTTCAACAAACAAATCAGTCTGGGATTTGCTTTTAATGATTCTTGCTTAGCCCTTATAGTGCTGGAACCAACTTCATATTTGTGCAAAGAGGTTAGATCCAGGCCCAAGGCCAATTTATCTTAGCCTGTTTGCTACTTTGAGTTTCATTCCTCATCAAAATTCAGCAGATATTTAGGAAAGCAGACGACACAAAAATCTATTTTTAGAAAATAACCAAGCATTTTAAGGGTAAGAAAAAAAACATTGGTAAAGCAAAGGGATTGGATTTGTCTACTGTTCAACTGACTTTATACCTTTATAATTTATTAAACGATTGAAAGGATAAGTACTAAGAACAAAGCAACATAGATAACAGAAAACCAACTACATATACATAACAACATTTAATAACGATCCCATTGTTACCACCACCAGAGTCTAATTACCTAAATTGTACCAGACATCCATTTCTCCACTCAGAGTTCGAACCTCGATGATGGTTTGTCCGAGAAAATCATCAGATTCTCGCGTCAATTTTTGTCTCAACTTTGATTTCAAATCATTGTCTTCATCCCTAATGGCAATACAATAATAAATTCACCTGTTTCTCCATTATGTCTCACTTTACCCATGAATTGCATAAGATCTTTAAAACCAGTGTGACAAATGAATAAATTACTGGTTACAAACATTTAAACCTTTTGTCGCGCTGCTTCATACCAAAAATCATGAAAATTTATTTCTTCTTCTGTCTGAGATTGCTTTCAATTTGGACTAGTAATAAATACCCATGTTAGGGGTGGATTGGTTAAAGTTGACTGTCTGACACTGTATTTGTTTCATTAATCATTGGATGCCTTTAAGTTACTATCTGCTTTGAACTATTGTCTTTACAGAAAGGTCACTTGAGGGGCTTAATATGAGCCCCTCATTCTATGACTATATAAAGCTTAATAATAAATATATATAACAAAATTTCTCATATGCAAGGTATTCAACAACCTCAATCCATAGAAACTTGCATTGATAAACCTGCAGCAAGTTATAGTAAGAAATTATAAATTTCATAACAAGTCATATTAATCAGGGGTAAATTCTCCTTTCATTCACAATGTTAAAGACTTAATCCAAAACTAAAAAACTTTTAACAGAAGAAAGATATCTAATTTCTGTTCAATTTCATTTATCATCTACATTGTTTACAATCAAGTCTTTTGTCTTAGTAAAACATTCACATAATACACACTGTTAAAACTTTTTTGGTACAGGATAAAGACCTTAGCCTTCGACTCCAACGCTTTCCTAGCTCCACCAGTACTGGGCTAGGACTCGGAAGTGACTTGCCAAAGGCACCTCCCACAAAACAAGTGTTGTCAGTGGGGCTCGAACCAGGGACCGCCGAGTTCTCAGGCCACCACCTTAACCAATGAGCCACACAGGATCCAAGAACAATGACTACTTACCACACTCTAACCTTGATTCTGTCCGAGGAGTTGTGGCACTCACTGCATTGTAGACAAATTAAACATTTATTGCACTGTTATGTATAAACAAATCAAATATTTATTGAACTCGTTGCAATATAAAGACAATTAAATATTTATTGTACTCACTGTAATGTATAAACAAACTAAATATTCATTGTACTGTGTTATCTATAGCAGACATCCAGAGAAACATTATATGGAGGACATTGATTCTGGTAAGGGGGTCAGCTTTAGGACAAAAAGGTCATGGGTTTGTATCCTGTGAGTAGAAGGGTCAAGCTTGTACCTTGTTAATATTCTAATTTTGGTTCTATAAACTAAATATGTAGAATTTGTTACTAATCAATATCACAAATAAAAGGTTATTGGGCGACAGTGGTGCAGTGTTAGAGCGATGCCTCTTGTACCGAGGTTTGATACTGCAGTGTAAATTGCCAGCACTAACCAACAAATCAGTGCGAGTACTGGTTTAATATCCAGGAAGCTATCATCGATATTGAGTTTGGCAAGCTTCAAGCTTCAGACACAATTGATATAAAAAAAAACAAATAAGAATGTTCATATTTTGTAATTGTTGTTGTTTTGCCTTTTTGATTTAAGCTAATCAAACAAGAGGGCCATAATGGCCCTTTATCGCTCACCTGAGTTCTGTTTGAAAAAGAGGTATATTTAAGACAGAGTGGTTGGTATGTTTCAAACTCTTCTAAGTGCTAATTGCATTGAATACTCTAAGCCAATGCTCTTGCTTGTTAACATTTTTTTATGTGTATTGTATTTGTCTTCTTGAGTTAATGTTCACCAAGACAAAGAGAATTAAGATGAAGGAAATTTAGGTTTGTGAAAGCAGGGACAGTAACAATTGGTTGGGCAAATTAAAATAATAACAATTGGAAAATGTATCTCAAAGTCGTTTATTGGTTTTCAACAGTAAATAAATTTGGAAAATTTTAAGACAGTCAAGCTTATGGTAAATAATCCAATCATTCTGGCCAACTTTCATCAAAATTGGACCATAAATGTGGCCTCTAGAGTGTTCACAAACCTTTTAAATTATTTGACCTAGTGACCTAGTTTTTGACCCCACATGACCCAGTTTCGAACTTGGCCAAGATTTTATTGAGACAATCCTTCTGACCAACTTTCATCAAAATTGGACCAAAAATGTGGCCTCTAGAGTGTTCACAAACTTTTTAAATTATTTGACCTAGTGACCTAGTTTTTGACCCCACATGACCCAGTTTCGAACTTGGCCAAGATTTTATTGGGACAATCATTCTGACCAACTTTCATCAAAATTGGACCAAAAATGTGGCCTCTAGAGTGTTCACAAACTTTTTAAATTATTTGACCTAGTGACCTAGTTTTTTACCCCACATGACCGAGTCTTGAACTTGGCCAAGATTTCATTGAGACAATCATTCTGACCAACTTTGATAAAAATTGGACCATAATTGTGGTCACTAGAGTGTTCACAAGCTTTTTAAATTATATGACCTAGTGACCTAGTTATTGACCCCACATGACCCAGTTTCAAACTTGGCCAACATTTTTATTGAGACAATAATTCTGACCAACTTTCATCAAAATTGGACCATAAATGTGGCCTCTAGAGTGTTCACAAGCTTTTAAATTATTTGACCTAGTGACCTAGTTTTTGACCCCACGTGAACCAGTTTCAAACTTGGCCAAGATTTCATTAAGACCATCATTCTGATGAACTTTCATCAAAAGTGGAACATAAATGTGGCCTCTAGAGTGTTCACAAACTTTTTAAATTATTTGACCTAGTGACCTAGTTTTTGACCCCACATGACCCAGTTTCGAACTTGGCCAAGATTTTATTGAGACAATCATTCTGACCAATTTTCATCAAAATTGGACCATAAATGTGGCCTCTAGAGTGTTCACAAGCTTTTTAAATTATTTGACCTAGTGACCTAGTTATTGACCCAACATGACCCAGTTTCGAACTTGGCCAAGATTTTTTTGAGACAATCATTCTGACCAACTTTCATCAAAATTATACCATAAATGTGGCCTCTAGAGTGTTCACAAACTTCTTAAATTATTTGACCTAGTGACCTAGTTTTTGACCCCAAATGACCCAGTTTCGAACTTGGCCAAGATTTTATTGAGACAATCATTCTGACCAACTTTCATCAAAATTGGACCAAAAATGTGGCCTCTAGAGTGTTCACAAACTTTTTAAATTATTTGACCTAGTGACCTAGTTTTTGACCCCACATGACCCAGTTTCGAACTTGGCCAAGATTTTATTGAGACAATCATTCTGACCAATTTTGATAAAAATTGGATCATAAATGTAGCCTCTAGAGTGTTCACAAGCAATTGTTGACACACGCACGGACGCACGGACGACTGACATCTCGGTATCACAAAAGCTCACCTTGAGCACTACGTGCTCAGGTGAGCTAAAAAGTGGAAAGGAAATCTTAAAGTGTCCATTTGCTCTTTAAATCTAGAATTTTAGTAAATTCTGTGAAAAAAGGGAATGGAATAAACTCATTAAACATGTACTCACAAATAGAACTTTTCATGCCATTCTGGGTTGAGATCTTGGGGAACTGTCTTGGTTCTCTTCTTCACTTTACCCACTTGGACAGTAACATAGGGATCACTGGTTCCCGTCTTGTCTTTCCCTATCAACCCCTGGGCACAAATCACTGAAATTCAAATGACACATGCAACAGGCCAGAGCAAAGGTGTATGTATTACAGTCTTGTGCATGCAGTTTTCAAAATCTAATGAGTAAATCACACTTTATTGATACTCATGAGAATCAGTTTTGAGAATCAAGTTGACAGGATGGTCCATGGGCCCGTTTTACTAAACAGTTTACGCTTAAGATTTGCGTAAGTCTAAAACAACAAGTCCTTTTATTTCAATATTTGGCAAAGCAATATTGCAAAGTAACACATCATTGGAATCGTCTCTCCGAGACGCTTCCAATGACGTGTCACATTGCAATATTGTACTTTCATTGAAGATATTATCCATGTTTATCAATTATGACTTACGCAAACATTTTCCGTAAGTTGTTTAGTAAAACGGGCCCCAAATGAGTAATTGTAATATGGATCTTAGAGAAAAAATACAAATATCAGAAGAGGAAAATAAAACATCTCCTACTAAGACCATGGGACACGTGTCTTAAGTCTATTTAATATAAGTATCATGTGCTTTTCATTCAAGATTCCATTCACTATCTGTGCGGTTCCCTTTAAGTGCTTTTATTTTTTTAATAATATGGCCCACATGAATATGTATGTTCATTGGATGTAAGGTTGCAGGTTTAATACTTGCCTTAGGCCAAAACAAAGACCAGAAAGCAGAGGTAGTACCTAAGGACTACGGTAGTTCCTTCCATAGCATTCCTTCCATAGCACTCCTGATTTGAAGGATAGCATAACAACTAAAATGTCAGTGACACACCAAAAGAGGGTAGTCCTGGTCAAGATCAATAGAATGCTGCAAGTACTAAGAAATTGATTAAAAATTCATTAAACCTAAAACCAATTAACAAAATTAATGTAAAAGCATATTTTTAAAAAAGGTTCAAAATTTTGCATAATCAAAACTAAACTGACCAGTAATGGCTATTTTAGCAGACCATTTTGAGGTTCCATCTAGGACACTTTGTTTGACTGCTTTCATATGGCCGGAATGAGACTTCTTGTCCACATTGAAAACTTGTCTGCAATAGAATTAGAGTTATCGATCAATAAACTAGCAATATCAAGCAAACAATAATTATTCTTCTGTTCACAGTCTTGAACAAAATCATGCAGCATAAATCATATATTAATAGGGTATTTTGTGACTTGTCCAAATTGAAAGCAGACGACAATATTGGTATGAATAATGATACGATATAATAACAATTTCATGTGTTTTGATACAGATTTTTTTTTAACTCATCCCAAGAAATTCTGAATTACTTTGCAATTATCAATGAAAAGCTCTAATAATTTAGTTACACTAAGAGAAAGTATTACGCAAAAAGAAGAATTTCTGCTTTAAGTGCAAATTTTCCCAAAGTCATGTCTATTTTATTTTAAATATTGCCTGCTTTACTAATGCTGGATGATGCTTGTATCAAGTAAAGGGTTAGATTACGTTTATGTCATTGGGATGAATTATGAAGTTGACATTCTCTGAATTCACTGTGGGAATACAGCAATAATCAAAAAACGAAAATGGCAAAATGTTACAATGCAATTAGTTTCAACAAGAAAAGAATGTATTGGTAAAACTGAACCATTAGTATAAACCAACCCCTCATGAGGGGTTGGTTGTCTGGTTCCAATTAAAAGCAACAGTGGAAGGCATCTACCAACTGTGTAACAATGCTGACTAGTGACTTCATGTAGAAACCATTTTGTTACAAACAATTCCTCCTTGTGTTGCAATTATTCTTCAAGTTGCATTTACATCAAAACAAGAATATATAATATATTGGGCAAAGAATTGTTTTTCAACACTTTATGAGTAGTGGAATGAGTGCATATTCATTGTACATTTGATAGAATATTGGCTGAACCAGGATACCGTTTTACTAAGCATTCAATGCGAACGATTGGCATAAGTTCAAAGCAACGTTCTCTTTTAATGTTACATTGGGCTAAGCAATATTGCACAGTAACAAATAATTGGCAACGTCTCTCTGGGATGCTTCCAATGACGTGTAACAAGGCAGTATTGTGTTGTCATTTAAAATTCTATCTATGTTTATCAGTTCTGACTTAACCAAATATATTCCTTAATTAAGTTGTTTTGTAAAATGATACCCAGGGCAACAACCCAGTACCCCTTATAGTGCTAGATATTTTTCTAAAAATAGATTTTCATGTCATATGATTTCCAAAACATTCAATATTTGCATGATTTTGATGAGGAAAGATACTCAGAGTAGCCTGGCCTGGATCTAACCTGTTTGCATAAGCATGAAGTCGGTTCAAGCCCTATGAGGGTTAATTTTAGCAGGATTGGCTAAAGATTGGCCAATTGAGCCTCTACTACCACAGAGGTAGAATGGATCATTGTCAACACCCTGTATACGTCTTTTACTTTGAACTTTAGTGGAAATCTAAGCACTTTAAACAAAAATAAATTTCTCTAAACAAGTTACTTGATTTACTGGTTTACCTGTTTAGTGACCCTGTTACAGAAGATTAAAGGAACCAAAGTTTAAAAAAATAAGAGCAGGAATCAAGAAGGTTCATTTGTCTTCTCAATGGCTTCCACCAAATATTATAAGGAAAAGATTGTCTCTCATTCTTCTTAACATTATCTGCTATTGCTTTCATTTTTTACCATTCAAAAAATCTCATTAAAAGAAATTGCTCATAGACAAACTGACCTTTGAATGAATCAAATAAATTCTTGAACAACATTGATCCAAGATATAAAAAACTTACCTAATTAGTTCAAATATGTCTGGTTTGTTTCTTTCACGAATCTTCATTCGATCCCTCATGGCCTTTATAATGTTGTGTGTTTTGTCCTCTGCACCATGTTTGGAGCTTTTCTCAGCAGCCCCTATAAATAAGACGGAAGCAATTAGATAATGATGAGCATTAAAACAACTTATATATACCCATTCACTTATAAAGCTGACTTTACAAGCCTTTGTAAAAGACAGGGCTTTTGTTTTCCATTTTTTGGGAGGAGACATTAGTAGTAGACATTAGTAAATTTAGTAATGAGTAAATGCTAAGACTGCTGAATTTTGATCCTAAAATACCATTTTTTTCCCTAGTACAAATGATATGAATTGTCTTTTAATAGCTTTTTTCTTATTAATTGGAATGAGACCTTGGCCATTTGATATTTGGAGGAGCAACACCAAGATTACTGAATGGAAACCCAAAATCTTGTGTAACTTTGGGTTTTAGACGAAACTGCTTGGTTTTTAAACAGAAGATACAAGTCACAGGGCTTTGGTATGTATAAAAGTAAACAATCCTGAGCAAACTTTGATACCGCTCATGTCATGATTATTTCAAACATCATTAATTGGTTTAGATGTAATTCATAGATATTTTGAATGACATCAATTTCACCTCACTTGATCTTTAAAATGGAAAGCTTTTATTCTAAGATAGACTTGTACAAGTTATACAGATGGCATTAAGTCAAAAAAACAGAAAAAGTATAAGTTGATACATTAAAGATTTTATACATCTTTAGACAAATATACCATATCAGTTCAAACATACTTTCTACAAAATCCTTCTGAAACAAGTCAAGCAAAGAACAAAAACGCTTGTGTGAAAGAGTTTCTATAAAGAAGCTCCTACCTTTGATGCAGTGTTTTCTACTCAATTTGTAATTCAAAATCTTGAATTTCATCATAACTCATTCAATAATTCATTTAACTATACATCAATTTTGATATCTCCTCAAGTCAAAATGAGTTATTGCTTTACACTATACTTCTTTGTAATAAAGTTTCACGCAAAAATTCACAAAGTTGTCTTCTGATATTGCTTTCAAATTTGACAAGACATAAAGCTCAAAATGAATTAACAGACCAGTAGAATTAAAAACAAACAGTGTAAAACTGAAAACACATGACAATAGACCAGCAAGGATTGGGAGCACAACCATTTCAAGCGAAGAATTTAAACAACAAATGAGGAGAACATAAAAAATTATCTTAATAGGACACTTCAAACTTCTGAACTATTTTCATAGCAGTAACTACAGTCTTTAGAAAATATATAACTTTTCATTGATATTAGTATATAATATAATTCTATCATTTTTCTCAAACTGTAATGAACTTAAAGAGCATTTAAACAAAAGATGCAATTACATTCATAAGCAGCTATGTCAATAATATTCCAATTCTTGTGAAATCATTTGGACAAAACCTGACTTTTATCATAGGGTCTGAATAAAAAACCTCATACAACATAGTTGTTATTCTGGCTGTGTCAAAGAGATAGAATACTTCATGTTTGGGAGGCAATGGGTTTGAGACCATGATAACAGTGGCTTTTTTCCATGACTGTTTGAGAAATTGAAGGAACATTGCCAATTATCACCTAATTACTGGTTAAAGGGGAGGTAGTGATGTGAATTATAACTGAACA
This sequence comes from Cerastoderma edule, assembly GCA_947846245.1. Classification (NCBI taxonomy): domain Eukaryota; kingdom Metazoa; phylum Mollusca; class Bivalvia; order Cardiida; family Cardiidae; genus Cerastoderma; species Cerastoderma edule. The sequence continues at coordinate 23,672,885 of OX401412.1, read as the reverse complement.
ATTGTTGAAATTTGCTATTATCCTTAAACTAATGAGAAGTCAAAACAGAAAACAATATACATTTGTTTTCAAGTATTCTATTGGCAGGATAACTAGCATACTAGCAGAAAAGCTGTGAATCACGATATAAACCTTTCAACGACCAATTTTTAGAGAGAGAATGCCAAAACAATCCAATGTGAAACGGATAAGAAAAGGTAAGATAATTCATAAAAAATGATAATGCTCAAGAATCTTTGAATCATTTAATTAAGCAAAAGGTTTTTTAAACAGTTTATTTACACATGGTAAACTATTTGCAATAATTTTAGTAATGACCCTTAGCATGTGTCCGAAGCATCACAGATTTAAAGCAAAATCATTTGCTCTCAATAGGTTCTAAGTGGTAAAGAGCAACATAAATTCAAATTCTCAACAACAACAATACCAATGTTTCAAAACTCAATTGCTTAAGTTACTGTGCTGTTTCTTTCTTCCTTTTGAAATAGATAAAGAATCCTAAATCTTGTTGATATTAATCTCTAAGCATAATTATAGCATGTGGTTTTCTCCTTTCTTGTAGATTCATGAGTAAATTACAGATACTCATTGTATACTTTGGGGAAAATAAGTGTTCACTCTTTATTTATCAATAATGACTTTTCATTGACATTTGAATGCTTTTGAAAGTCCACAGCAGTTTTTTACAGAGAAAAGGCAAAAAGTTTAAGAAAGCAACTATTGAAAGCTTAGGACTTTAAACATACCCTTAGAAATTAAGTTATAGCATGCAATGGGAGATAACAGATGGCGAAATGCTAGCATACAGCGAGAAACCTTGTTTTAAGGCTACAAAAATATCAAAAGATATTACAGGTCAAGAGATACTGGTAATACATGCAATTAAATAACTTTACTGATTAACTTGAAATAGTATTACACTAAGCTATCTGTCAAACATATCAGAAGATAGTATAATAAATAATTATAGGCAAAACCGGGTACAAGAAAATCCACCTTACTTACAATGAATATTTCCTAATTTCGATAATGAAACTCATTTATGCAATAGTCTTATCTTTAATAAAAGAGCATTTTCAAAAGGCTTAGGAGTATTTATATCATATATTTAGTATATCTTGACCCTTTACCAAACGCCGAAGTTTTGGCTATTGCAAATTGAAAGAGTTTACAGACGACATTCCAAAATGTAATGAAATTGGAAAATGACCTTTTGATAGGGCAGAAAACATTGTAGGAAAAGAAAAAGATGCTCAGTGTGAGCAATTTCTTATTTTCCCATTATGTTTTCCAGAGTCACCTACAACAAAGTGGTTAAATGGAATTATTGTTTGGTAATGGGTTAAATAACATAATCATGTTCTGTACAGGGATGGGGTAAGCACATATTGACCAAATAACAGACTGGCATGACAATGCGGGAAACAGACTTGACAAACTAAACTGTTGGACACGAGTCCCTCAGAGATCCAGAAAGGTGAAATATTACTCTCTGTGATTCTTTTTATCCATTCTTTACTCTATGATGTAGGTACTTATTAGAATTGTCTTTTAGTTCTTTTTTTTTAGATTGTGAATAATTACTTCACAAAGA